>CM042051.1:71625000-72250000 GCA_023525745.1 Arctium lappa | reverse complement strand
ATCGATGCAACCTGAAAAACAACATATCGATTCACCTACCTGATCGATTGAAGATGATGAAGACGAAGTTGTTCGGTCGTTTGGGGTTCGGTCGAATAGGTTTCCGGGCGCGAGAGAGAGAGATAGACGATGAGAAAGAAAGTAAGAAGAGGGATTTGATCGAATGAGGAGGATGAGGAGGGTTCGACCGGGGTTATAAACCCCCGATCTTGGGCTTGGGCCTGGGAAGAGTGAACACCTGGGCCGGAGAAATCGTGGGCCTGGGCCAACAAAAACAACCAAACAAACAAAAACAGAAAAACAAAACCACAAAATCTTTTTGTATTTTTCGGTGAAATATATATAAAAAAAACTTAAAAAAAATCCTAAGGGGAAAAACAAAAATTAACCTATGGAGAGAAAAAATGGAAAAAAAAAACCGAAGACAAGAGACTAAGCTCCCCCTTGAATGATTACCAAGAGGAGGTCCAAACACAGAACCCTCTTACCTGCTCCCCCTCGAATGGAGGACTCGTGATACTTACCAACCATCTGACGCTAGTGCTCCCCCTGAACACATTACCGGGTTGTAGATCCACCACAATCAACTTGCACTTTTCAGAGAACAAGAAATAAACTGCACACAAAATCACAAAAAACAAACACACGAACACAAAAGAAGCGGGAAAAACACGAAATCTACTTTGTTGATACAGAAGATCGTAACGGACACAGAGCTGAACGAGTAAAATGCAATAACCAAGGAGTGTGGATAATAGCAACCAGAGACAAGGCACTGGTGCAGTTGTCATAGTCATTCGTTATTGAATGAAACTCGTAGAGAGCTGCGAACGAATCAAACTTTCAGATTTAGCATACCTAGCTTGGACACAAGGTAATGAAATTGTTTTTCGTCCAAGGCTTTGGTAAATAGGTCTGCTAACTGATGCTCTGAATTAACAAAATAGAGTTCGATAGTACCTTTTTCCACGTGATCTTTTATAAAATGATAGCGCACATCAATGTGCTTCGTCTTCGTGTGCTGGACGGGATTGCTTGATATTGCTATAGCGCTCTTTGAGTCGAAGTAGATAGGAATCCTGGAGTAATTAAACCCATAATCTTTGAGCTGGGTGTGCATCCAGATGACCTGCGAGCAGCAACTGGCGGCTGCTACGTACTCCACCTCGGCAGTGGAGGTGGACACGCAGTTTTGCTTCTTGGAAGCCCAGCTGACAAGACGATCGCCCAAGAACTGAACATGACCCGACGTGCTTTTCCGGTCCAGCATGTTTCCAGCATGGTCAGCGTCCGAGTAGGCTATCAATTCAAAACCTGTCTCTTTTGGGTACCACAAACCAAGATCAGCAGTACCTTTTAAATATCGAAAAATTCGCTTAACCACAGCTAAGTGAGATTCTTTAGGTTTCGACTGAAATCTTGCACACAAGAATGTAGAAAACATAATGTCAGTCCGACTAGCCGTCAGGTACATTAGAGATCCAATCATACCTCTATAAATAGTAGCATTCACATCCTTACCGTCAGGATCGGAGTGAAGCTTTAGAGTAGTGGACATGGGGGTTTTCATAGATGAAGATTTTTCTATCTGGTATTTCAGAAGAATATCCGAGATGTACTTAGATTGATTAATGAAAATTCCTGTTTGTAATTGTTTAACCTGAAGACCCAGGAAAAAATTCATTTGCCCCATCATGCTCATTTGAAAATGTTTACTCATTAATGCAGAAAAGTTCTGACAATACTTGGGGTTCGTGGAGCCAAAGATTATATCATCAACATAAATTTGTACAAGAATGATATCGTTCTTCTCTTTTTTAATAAACAAAGTAGTATCAATTTTACCTTTAGAGAAGCCAGACTTGACTAAGAAGGATGAGAGTGCATCATACCAGGCTCGTGGTGCTTGCTTAAGACCATAGAGGGCCTTGTCAAGGAAGTAGACGTAATGCGGATTTTCAGAACTCACGAAGCCTTCGGGTTGCGAGACATACACTTCCTCCTTGAGGACGCCGTTGAGGAATGCGGATTTCACGTCCATTTGAAAGACGAGGAAATTTTTGTGAGCGGCGTAGGCGAGGAACATGCGGATCGCTTCAATGCGGGCAACCGGTGCAAATGTCTCATCGTAATCAAGTCCTTCTTGCTTGCGATATCCTTTAGCCACTAGACGTGCTTTGTTCCGAACAATGATGCCGTTTTCGTCCTTCTTGTTCTTAAAAATCCATTTAGTCCCTATCACCGTCTTGTTCTTAGGTCGGGGAACTAGGCGCCATACTTTGAGGCTCTCAAATTGGTTGAGTTCCTCTTGCATAGCAATTACCCAGTCCGGATCATTCAGCGCTTCAGAGACGGTGGATGGTTCGATACGGCTGAGGAACGAGGAAAATAAGTAGTCGTTCGCGGTGGTGGAGCGAGTCTGAACTGGTGTGGAGGGGTCACCGATGATCTGATGAAGGGGGTGTGCTCGAGTCCACTTGGTGGTGTGTGGATGAGGTTGATATGTCTGGTGAGAAGTGTCAGCATCCATATACCCACCGGGGGGTAAATCCTGAACTGCCTCGAGGGATGATGGTCTGTGAGGTGAAAGCTCCGTAGTGGGAGTCGAACAAGGAGTAGAGGACGACTCAGCTGGTGATGAACCGATAGAAGGATCCGGGATTGCCGGAGAGGTAACTTCGGGAGCACCTTCAACAGGAGTCGGTTCAGGGAGTAAAACTGAAACAGTAGTATGTTCAGGAGCACCGTCATCAGGAGCTTGAGTAAGAGGATGTCTATCACTTGAGCTCGGGGAAGCTTGATCATTGGCAGTAGAAGATGGAGCACCAGGCGAGGATGGACCATCGGAGTCGGTAGGGCCAGTGACTTGTGTCACTTCTGGTGCTGGAGCAGTATTCCTGTCACAAGGCGTAGAATTAGACTTAACATTAAATAAGTCATCATAAAAGAATTCGAACAGCAAATCCAGATTAGAAAGATGTGCTCTTGATGTAGACGCATGATTTGGATCTACTGGAGATTGTGTAGCCTCTGAGCGGAGTTGTCCAGAAGCTAACACACCAGTAAGCGCGGGTTCTGAACTGAGATGTTCAGAAGCCATATCAGCGGTCTCGTCAAAAGTCACGTTTACGCTCTCAACGACTGTCTTCGTCCATTTGTTGTAGACACGGTAAGCTTTGGCGTGCTGGGAGTAGCCTATAAACACTCCTTCATCCGCTTTGGGACTGAATTTTCCAAGATCATCCTTATCATTTAAGACAAAGCAGGTGCATCCGAAAGCATGAAAGTAGTTGATGTTCGGGATACGCTTGTTGATGATCTCGTACGGTGTCTTGTTGAACCGCTTGTTTAGGATAGACCGATTTTGAGTGTAGCAAGCGGTAGCAACGGCTTCTGCCCACAGAAATAGTGGTAGCTTGTAATGAGATAACATCGTGCGCGCTGCTTCAACAAGAGTTCTGTTCCGACGCTCTACCACCCCATTCTGCTGAGGAGTACGAGTGGCGGAGAAAGTATGCGAGATACCCACTGAAGTGAGATAACCGGTGAGTATTTGATTCTTGAACTCAGTGCCGTTGTCCATCCTGATTGTCTGAACTACTTGGTTGAGACTGACTTGAATGCTCTTTAGAAGTGATATAATCAACTCGGGAGTTTCGTCCTTTGAACGGAGAAATCGGACCCAAGTGTAACGAGAGAAATCGTCAACCATAACCAGGACATACTTCTTGTGATTTATGCTTTGAACGCGCATCGGTCCACATAAGTCCATGTGGAGTAGCTCAAGGGACCGAGAAGTCCTAGGAACGGCTTTAGGCTTGTGGGACGCCTTCTTCATTTTGCCCTTTTCGCAGGCAGTGCACAAATGCTCTTTTGCAAACTTTAGATCTGGCATACCCTTGACATGGCCACCGAGCACCAACTTGTTGATATTCTTGAAGTTCAAGTGCGAGAGACGACGGTGCCATAGCCAACTTTGTTCAGCAGATGCTTTGGACAACAAACAGACGTCCTTGTCGGCTTTCAAGGACGAGAGGTCAATCGTAAAGAGGTTGGTGCATCGCGTTCCAGCAAGTATTTCTTTACCATCCTCAGTTCGAACGCTGCACCTTTTAGCCTTGAAAGTAACCTCGAGATTCTTGTCGCAAAATTGACCGATACTGAAGAGATTGTGGCCGAGACCTTCGACATAGGAGACTTTCTTGATCGTGATGTTATCTTTGACAATCTCCCCGTAACCCCTGATGGGAGAGTAATGATCATTTCCGAAACACACATTCCCACAAAACCTCTCGGTGAAGTTTGTGAGAAGCTCCCTTCTTCCGGTCATGTGCTTGGAGCAACCTGAATCTAGATACCACACATGACCGTCCTGCAAAACAGGTTATTTCTTTTTAGGTATCCATTCGTAAATGGGTCCTTTGGGGTTAGATTTAACACCCGACTTAGAGACCCGTTTAGAGTTGGGTCTTTGTCTATCACGGGAAACATCACAATGAAAATGATTATGAGCAAAATGATTATGAAAATGAAATGAAAATGAAAATGATTATGAGCAAAATGATTATGAAAATGAAATGAAAATGAAAATGATTATGAGTTGGGTCTTATCGCTTGAGGAGTTCAGGACAGCGGAAGAGTTTGTTAAGAGTGGATCATTTGAGGAAGCATTTTTACAATCAGAACACTGACCCGTTTCAAAAACATGAGGCTCTTTCCCCTTATTTGAAATGATTGGTGACGAGTCACCCATAAAAGCTTTGCAGGAAGATGTATCGGAGGCAGGATAAGAATTTTCAAACAGATGCGTATTCTCACTTTGGAGATTTAAAGGCTTAGCTTGAGGTTCAACCTCGTTAAATTGCTCTTTCAGGCGATCTGCTGCCAAGGCAGCCAGTTGTGAATTTAACCTCTTTATTTCTGTTTGAAAGTATTCTTTCTCCTTAACTGACACATTTTCCTCTTTAGTGGAATAGAGGCACTCAATTTGGGATAAAAGTTCTTGTTTTTCCTTTTGAAATATGTCTTTTTCTTGTTCAAACGACTCTTCTAGCTGAACAATTTTTCTTTCTAAAATCAGAGGTGGAACATAGACTTTATGGTCTGGTTGTTCCTCCTCATTTTGAACGGTTTTATTATCGAGTTCAACTTAAGTATAGCTTCTAAAGTAGTCATTGGATAGAAAAACAAGTTTTTCCTCGTTGTAAGATGTATTTAATGAATCATAAACAAAAGGAAGTTTCATCTTTGTAGAGGTCTCCCTTCTTAACACATCCTCTTCCCAATCCTCATCCTCAATTGGTTTGGTCCAATTGATTTTGTATTCTGGATAGGTCTTATCTAAACCAAGAAATTCGGATGCGTACATCGTAGGAACTTGGGATAAGGCCTTTTTCAAATAATATGGGTTATCGTAACCGATCCCCCTATTCGCATGCTTGGGTTCTTTTGGTGTAATTAGATGTAACGTTTGTTGAGATTGCCCAAGTCTATAAAACTTCTTATCCATCTCCTTTAACTGATTAGATAACCTTATGTTCTCATTTTTGTAAGCCACATTTTTATTTAACAAATCAATTTTCTCGTTCTCATACGTACGTAGCTCAACGGTCAGGTCATCTACTTTGGTCATTAGTTTTTGTGACTCTTTTGAACAACTCACATTCTCTTCTCTTAAATTAGAAATCGTGCACAGGTAGCTAGAAATTTCTAAGCTTTGTTTTTCCATAAATTCAGACTGTTTAGTGACACGTTTTTCTAAAGATGAGAGAAGTTGTTCTTTTTCTTTTAAAAGTAGCTTGTAAGAATCAAGTTTGTGCAATGAGAGTTGCATTTGATCAAGTAAAGCTTCATGAAAAGGGGCACATACCTGGCAAGGAGCATTGCGATCTTCTTCATCAGTATCGGATGGTGATGAATGGTTGCCCATGAAACACAAATGAGCTTCAGCATCCTCAGGTTCTTCATCCGACACCTGTAACCAGTAATCGTCTTCAGCCATTAGAGCTTTACCGGCTTCCTTTTCTTTGGCAAGAAGCAGCTTGGCTCGGTAGTAGTCGGCGTTGCGCACAATTGGCTTGCGACAATCTTTGGCGAAATGACCTAACTGACCACAGTTGTAGCATTTGATCGGCTCGTCTTTCGGCTTTTCTTCATTTCTCTTGTCAGACTTCTTACCAACTTCAAAGCGACTATTACCTTCAGACTTTTCTCGATGATCACGTCGAGTAGAGACTCTTTGCTTGTTGGAGGACTTGTTAAAAAACTTCCTCTTTTGAAATGCTTGGGTGAGAAACACCATTGCTTCTTTCATCTTGGCAAGTTCTGGATCTGAGTCGCTATCGGGATCTTCAGGTTCAGAATCACTCAACACGGGCTCTTTTCCAGATGACCGGCTGACGGAATTACCTCTTCTCTCAGATACGAGTGCTATTTGATCAGCTGCTGGCTTTTCCTCTACTTTCCCAATAAGCTCCATCACTTCTTCTTCGTCCTGGAGCAGCATTTCATAGAGTTCATGAAGGTACAACTTCTCTAGGATCTGAGTGTGGCGTATATGGGAGACGAACGGTTTCCAGTCAGGCTGTAAGTTGTTCATAAACTTTATGTTGTTTTCCGTGTTCGTCTTTGTGATCTTTTTTTTTTCTGAAGATCATTCAGAAGCATATTAAACCTCTCGTAGGTTTCCATCAGTGTTTCACCTTTTCTTGCTTTAAACCCATCATATCTGGTGATACAGTTGGTCACCTTTAGCTGGTTATTGATGTGGCTTCCCATCATCATCTTCTCTAGTTGGTCCCACATCTTTTTCGATGAATCCTTGAAGCTATCTATACAAGCATAGATGTCATTCGGTAGACTTTGAAGAAGGTACGATTTTGCTAGCTTTTCTGCCTCGTACATTTCCTTTTCCTTCGTAGTAAAATCACCAATAGATTTCCGAATCTGTCGCTCTGGCCAACCTTCAACTGGGTTTGCCGGTACCACTTTCATTGGCCAATCTTGTGGACCCTCAGTCAGACATTTGTATATATCTTCATAGTTGGATTTTGCTTCTATGAAGTTCATAAATCGGTCATGCCACTGAGGATACTCTCCCCGAAAGAGCACCGGGGGCTTTTGGTCAGAGCCGATGGCTAGAGCATCCCTTGAGTTCATCTTTACTTCTTAACTTAAGAGCACTGTAATGATCTTTAGGCAAGCAGGATGATCCAAATATAATAAATATAGAAGAAACACAGAAACACATGGTCTAACAGAATATCAGGTCAAACGAGAAGACCGGAGTACGCAATATACCGGTCGAAAGTACGACCGGAGTAAGCAGGTATCCGGTCGAATGACAAGACCGGGGATACACGTATCCGGTCGAATGACAAGACCGGGGATACACGTATCCGGTCGAAGGGTTTGATCGGAGGTTACAACCACCCGGTCGAAGGTAAGACCGGATTAAACAAGTATCCGGTCGAAAGTGTAAGATCCCAGTTTACTGGATCAAACCTTTTTGCCTATCTGCTCTGATACCAATTGTAGATCCCAGTTGTCAGGATCGAATTCTCAACAAGAATTAATTCTCATAAACAATATCAAAGAAGTTTGTGGAATAACACTTTGATATTCAATGAAACAGTAATCACAAACAGTAAATATGAATAACAAACTGTAAACTTGTATTGAATGCTTTGAAGTTACAAGATTGCACACTCAACCTCAATATTGATGAACAGGCTCACCAATACGAATTCTACTTCTCTAGAATTAGGATCTATGCCTTGAGGTTGATTTCTCTCTATAACTTAGAATGAATTCTGTATTTAAAGTTATCTCTCTATTCTAAACAATACAATATACATAATGAAGATAAAAGCTAATTACAATTAATAAAATACCTTCAGAATATCTTC
The DNA here is from genome assembly GCA_023525745.1 of Arctium lappa. NCBI lineage: Eukaryota > Viridiplantae > Streptophyta > Magnoliopsida > Asterales > Asteraceae > Arctium > Arctium lappa. Next base: position 72,242,093 of record CM042051.1, on the reverse strand, counting down.
CATCATTATCTCCAAGCTTTCCATAATCTTCAGTTTATCTAGTTGTCATCCTTTCCATACAGATCTCCATCTTATAAGCAGTATTAATCATAAGCAGCATTAATACTTTGAGCAGTATTAACTCTAGCAGTACTAACCATGCTCAGCAGCATTAATCTCTTCAAGCAGTACTAACTTGAACTAGCAGTACTAATCTTGTTGAGCAACATTAACCATCAACTAGCAGCATTAATATCAGAAGTACTAACTAGAAGTATTAACAACTAGAAGTATTAACTGTTTTCTTCTAGCAGCATTAACTAGAAGTATTAATCACAGAAGTACTAACTAGAAGTATTAACAACTAGAAGTATTAACTGTTTTCTTCTAGCAGCATTAACTGTGTTCCAGCAGCATTAACTTTGTTCCAACAGCATTAACTACAACTGGCAGCATTAACCACAGAAGTAGTAACCATGTTGAACTAGAAGTAGTAACCATCCTTGGCATATTTCAGACCCAACAATCTCCCCCTAACTTAACTTTTCAAAACTGAGAAGTTATGTTCTTCAGCATAGGGTCTTTATGATAATTTCAAAACTTTCTGCAATTACTAGTTCTTCTTGATTCAATTTCTGCTGTTATCTTCTTTTCTGTTTCTGCTGTTATCTTCTTTTCTGTTTCTGCTGTAGTTGCTGCTTTGTTTCAGCTTCTTCACTTATCTCCCCCTCAAAATAAGATTTCGTATCAACTTGATTCTCCTTCTCAAGTTCAGCTGTTTAAGTCTCCCCCTTTTTGAAATAATCATGATCTTTTCATCTCTTTTATCTCCATAATTTGATTGTGAACTTTCAGACAAATTGTACCAAGTGTATCCATCAATTCTTTGTAGTTAAATATGTCCTCACCTCCTTTAGGTGTGTTTACCACCCTTGAAGGATCCTTGGATCTTTTAGTAGAGATCTTCTGCCTAGCAGAAGCACCTTTTACTCCCTTGGTTTCTTGGCACCTGGGACCTTTAGATAATTACTCATCTAAAGTTGCCATGGGGAAGGTCTTAGATATGTTCACACTGTCCTGTCCTGCACTTTGTGCAAAGTCAGTAGTGTGAGCCTTACAACCCATATGCTCTTGCATCTCCTTATTGAGCACCTTCTTGAGGTTGGGAGACACCTCTGTGGTTTCCCTTTGGATATTCTCTGATGAAAAATGCTCCATCAGAGGGCTTGTAGGTTTTGAGGTTGAAGATACAAGAAGGGAAGGAACCTTCAGTATCTTTTCCTTATATAATATAGTAATGGGGAATGTTGGTTTGACAAAAGGAATCTGAATATTTATGCTTGGTAGTGGAAGGTGTGGATAGGTCATCAGTGGGTTGGTCTAATGAGGGCTTTGACCCTAATGCCTTACCTTCTTGATTGTGGGACATCACCATCATTGTAGAGAACAATGGTATGTCAACTCCTTCCGAGTCCCTAGCAGATCTTCTCATGTTTGAGAAAACCTTGCCCTTAGGGGGTTTAGGTACATATACCTCATCAAAGTGAGGTATGTCCGTCAATTCATTATTAAGTACTTCTTGTACAAACCTTGGATACAGATAAAAGCTTTTTGATTGATATCCAGGTTTGACATTAAATCATTGAAGATCATTTTTAGGTATAGAAAACTTACATTAGCAGTAGTAACACTTATCAGCAGCATTAACACAGACTGGCAGTAGTAACACATACCAGCAGCATTAACACAGTCTGACAGTTTTCACTGAACTAGAAGTACTAACTACCTTTCAGTATTAGCAACCTTTTTCACTTTTCTTACCTTCTGTTGGATCAAAAGTAACATGTCCTCCATCAAATCTTTTGAAGAATTTGAAGGCAATCCATGTTCCTTGTTATGTGCCAAGAGCAACCATTATCTTCATTCCAAATGCTCTTCCTCTTGAGCTTTTGATTGCCCTGCACACTTGATAAATCAGTTAGTCTTTGAGGGAAACCAAGCCAAAGTGGTCTTGGGTTTTCCTTTCTCATTTATATAATATGTCAGTTTTGTCTGGATGAGTTGTTTAGGAATTTCATGGCTGGAATACTTTGTCAAGATTATAGGCTTTGCAACATTAATACTAGTAGAAGCACAATCCTTGTTAGCACTAGTATTGGTTGCAGCAGCACTATTTCTGTTAGTAGTACTATCTGGGATAGCAGTACTAACAGGTTTCTTTACAATTGGAACCCAAACTTGAACAAAGTTGTTTGCTTTCTTTGTCTTTAAATTACTCCCTGGCTTATTTGGAGCAATTTTCTTTGTATTGACAAACTTGTTCTGAGCATGAGACTTTAAAGGTGCTCTTTTCTCAGCCAATTGATTCCTTCTTTTATTCCTATAACCAAAAGAGTTTTGTGGTTTTCTTTGAAAAGTGACTCTTTGGTTGATAGGGTTGAAATAACAGTGTTTGGCAAGATGATTCAATTTGCCACAAATAAAACAAGGTTTTGGTCTATTGATTTTACTCAAATCAACCCCTTGTTTTTGTGCCCACTGATTATTCCAGTTTCTCTGATTTCCCCTTGGTTTATCATGTTTTTGGGGCTCAGATTTATTGCAAGAACACTGTTTGCAAGGGACAGGAGTCACAACTGTTGTCTGTTTGTAGTGGACCTTACCAGAATTTCCCTCTGTCTTTTCTATGTCCTTAGATTTGACCCAAGTCTTTCCACATCCCTCATTGGTGATAATTTGATTTTCTAGAGGAATCTCACCACTCCCAGTGTTCTCCTTACTCTTTTCACTAGAGTTCTCTTCTTCAGAGTCTGTTTCAACCACCACTTTGTCTAAAGGATCTACCTTAGTGGCTCCAACAGGCAATTCCTTCCTATCCTTGGTCTCTAGTAAGTTTGATATAGGAGGAATGTAATTGTTGTTGTATGGTGGTGGTGTGGTGTTATAGCCTGTTCCTCTTCTAAGTTTGTGATGGATTTAAGTTTGGAGCAAAGAGTCCATTGCTTTAGAAGCATTGGAAAATTTCTCAATATCCAGCTTGGCTTTCTCAAACTCACTCTTTATCTTCTCATTCTCCTCTTTAGACTTTTTCAGCTGAAGTTCTAGGTCATTCTTCTCCCACTTCCAGTAATTTGTATCATAAGAATGTTGAAGTTCATTGGTTTGGAAAACTTTGATCTGTTCCTCAAAACTCTCAACAATTCTTACATAGTCTTTTATATCTCTCTCTAATCTTTTAAGGTCATCACTCATTGTCTGGTTGTGATCCCTGTACCTTTTAACAGTTTCCATACAAGTTTTAGAGCAAAGATTAGACATTACCTCTGTGGGGATTTCTGTGCTTGAATAATCTGAAACTTTAGCCATTGATGATTTCTGATTTCAAGGAAGAATGATGATTGCAGGTTTCTGAGAATACTTGCTCTGATACCAGTTGTCAGGATCGAATTCTCAACAAGAATTAATTCTCAGAAACAATATCAAAGAAGTTTGCGGAATAACACTTTGATATTCAATGAAACAGTAATCACAAACAGTAAATATGAATAACAAACTGTAAACTTGTATTGAATGCTTTGAAGTTACAAGATTGCACACTCAACCTCAATATTGATGAACAGGCTCACCAATACGAATTCTACTTCTCTAGAATTAGGATCTATGCCTTGAGGTTGATTTCTCTCTATAACTTAGAATGAATTCTGTATTTAAAGTTATCTCTCTATTCTAAACAATACAATATATATACTGAAGATAAAAGCTAATTACAATTAATAAAATATATTCAGAATATCTTCCATCATTATCTCCAAGCTTTCCATAATCTTCAGTTTATCTAGTTGTCATCCTTTCCATACAGATCTCCATCTTATAAGCAGTATTAATCATAAGCAGCATTAATACTTTGAGCAGTATTAACTCTAGCAGTACTAACCATGCTCAGCAGCATTAATCTCTTCAAGCAGTACTAACTTTGAACTAGCAGTACTAATCTTGTTGAGCAACATTAACCATCAACTAGCAGCATTAATATCAGAAGTACTAACTAGAAGTATTAACAACTAGAAGTATTAACTGTTTTCTTCTAGCAGCATTAACTAGAAGTATTAATCACAGAAGTACTAACTAGAAGTATTAACAACTAGAAGTATTAACTGTTTTCTTCTAGCAGCATTAACTGTGTTCCAGCAGCATTAACTTTGTTCCAGCAGCATTAACTACAACTGGCAGCATTAACCATAGAAGTAGTAACCATGTTGAACTAGAAGTAGTAACCATCCTTGGCATATTTCAGACCCAACACCAGTACAGTGCAATCACAAGTAAATATGAACAATGATGAACAAATTATAGGCCACAACAACTAGTCATATGATTGATAATACTTCAAAGGGTTAAGGTTTACAGAGAGAATTTCTGTTAAGGATATGTAAACCTAATGACTAGAAAACTGAATAATGAATTTCTAAACTAACAAATGAAATAGAATTAACTTTAAATACGTAGGCTCGCAGGCCTAATGGGCTTATGGGCTTTTAGGCCCAACAAGCTTACAAGATTGAATAAATGACATAATATACCCTGAACTTCTATTTAACTATCAAAATAGCCCTAACAGAAGTTGTGAAAGAAAGTTGTTAAAGAAAGTTTACTGAAAGAATTAAAAGATTTCAGAATTGTTGAAGATAAGTTTGTTCAAAGTTGATAAGAGAAAGTTCAAAGAATCTCGAAAGCAAGCAGATTTTGGAGAAATTTTATTTGAAGAAAGGGGAGAACGTCAATGTTAATACGAATAGGGGGATAATGTTGATTTATTGAGAAGATTTGTTTTTACATCAAAGGGGGAGATTCAAATTGAGCTTAAAAGAGAATATTGAATTGCTAAATCTTTTTAGTTATGATCTTGATCCAAAGGGGGAGAATGTTAGAGCACAGATTTGTTGGATTCATGATCATAAAGATTTGAAGACCAAAAGTCAAGAAGTCAAGAGCTGAAAGTCAACTCTCAGTGAAAGTCAAAAGTCATTTTGTAATAAAAGTCAAAGTCAACATATTGTATTTTGTTTCCTTGTTATTAGTTGGAGGTATAAATACCTTGTGTCCTTTGTAATTCATAGTAAGCGTGTATGTCATTTGTAGAGAATTCAGATTGTAGAGAGAGAGAGCATATTAGAGAAGAGGCTATTGTAAATCATTCTAGAGAGAGAGAGTGTTTGTAGAGTGAGAAAGTTGTGAGTTTGTAATATTTGAAAGTTTAATCAAAGACTTGTGATTAAGAATTCTCATCTTGATTGTTTGTGATCAATTAGAACTTGAATATTGGGAATAACAGAAGATATTTTGTTGTAGCAGTCTGAGCTAAAACTGAAGATAATGTCTTTCCAGTATCTGAAAGAGGTTTATACCCAACCTTGGGGGAGAATGCTACTATTCTTAAAGAACAGTTTTTGGAAAGATTGCTGAAAGTTTTGAAGATAGTTGATCAAAGAAAGGGGAGTTTGTACAAATTGTGCTTAAAGAAGGAAAATTTGAATTGCAAAATCTTTTTGAGATGATCTTGATCCAAAGGGGGACAATGTTAGTGCACATATTTATTGGATACAAGATCATAATATCTGAAGATTGAAGTCAAAGCTGAAGTCAACTCTCAAGCATAAAAGTCAAAGTCAAAGTTGTAATGTTGTAAGAGTTTAGTAGTTTGCGCGTTTTAGTTGTATGCGTATTTGTTGTGTTTCTATAAATAGGTGTTGTGCGTGTAATAGACATATAGCATAGCCGATAGTGATATACGAGTTCCAGAGTTAGAAAGAGAAAATTTGTAATAGATTTCAGATATTAATACAAAGTTGATTTGATTGGAAATTAATTGTCATCTTGAGAATTGCATTGTTATCTGGGATAACAGGTTCACTCCTCAAAGAGGTCTGAACTTCAGGGTCCTCTGATCCCTCTGAAGATGAGATGCTCTGACTCTTTATTTCGGGCATAGGACCTAAGTGTGTTTGGGTTCCCAGGACTGGCTCTAGTCCTTGGGCAACACAGAGGTAAGAGGCAAGGGCTTCAGATTGAGGGTTTACCTGATTCAGCATATGGTGTGGAATCCTCCTCACTCCTGGGTAGCCTTCAGAAAGTATTATTGGTTTGAAGTTGTTCAATATGTAGAAAGGAGTCTTGCTTTGATCAAAGTGAGTAAGAATTTGAAGTTTGTCAATTGCAACTTTGATGATCAAAGCAAGAAATCTTGGAAATGTGATTGAGGGAACATTGGAAGATGGGGTAATTTGTTTTGGGTCCTTTGCCAGGCACTTGTTCTTCTTCGCAATAGAAGTCAGAATGAGTTCATAGATGATTCCTGCCATATCAATGTTGCGATTAAAGAATAAGACATACATGATAGACAGAATTTCTGGTGTTGCTTGATCCATGCTTCCCAGTTTGCAGGTAAAAGTTCTGTTCAGCACTGAGAACATAAAGTTCCATATAAGAGGAAGATGTTGTCGCCTGAAGTTGCTCAATCTATTGATCTCAGTATTGTAGCCAAGCAGTCGAACAAACTGGAGTAGGGTTTCAGAAGAGGGACGTTTTTCAAATCGAGTGATTTGAAGTTCTTCAGCAGTGAGGAATGGGATAACTTCACGTAGAACATCAGGGTTTATTAGGACTCGACACTTCACAGTTTGAAAGATTTCAAACTCACCAATGATTCTGCCATGGTTTTCACTATAGTGACTTAAAGAGAACCACTCTTGGCCGAATGTGAGAGGACATTTAGTGGTGGAGGCGATTAGGGCCTGAGTGAGTTCACAGTTGGAGAAGAACTCATAGATGATTCGGTATTGTTCCTCGAACCTGGGAGAATCAAGTTGTATCATGTGGTTGTTGTCCTTGATTGAAAATTGATACACTCTTGAAGGTTCACCAGTTTTGGGGAATATTTTGCACCTCAGTCCATTAAAGAAGCCATTAGAGAGTTGAAGCGAAAAGGATGAGGTTCAAGGTCTTTGAGAGAGAAAAGATTTCTCGAGAGAAATTTGTTTGTGTAAAAATGGATATTCGAATTTAAAAATACTTTTATATCCAGATTTAGAAAAGTTACACTCGAGTGCATAAGGTGAAACCATAGTGATTAGACCTTTTGGAAGAAGCCGTTTGACCTTTAACTCAACCCTGTGGTGACACGTGTTCTTGGTAACTGTTGCACATAAGTGTTTAGTTGCCAAGAAAATAGGAATGGGTGCCAGTTATGAATATTGAAATGGAATAGTTATTTTTGCTGACTAGACAAACCTTTCACCTTGTTTTCTGAAAGAGTAATTTGTTTGTGAAGCAATCTAAGATATCATAAGTGTGAAAAGGAATTCATAGAATCTGAGTTTTCATGTCAAATGATATGAGAGATTGCTAAACAAGTAAAAAGATTATAAAGAAATGATTGTTAGTCTGCTCTGAAGTTTTATTATTTCCCCCTTGACAAATTATGGTATGAGTTTCACTATCCCCCTTGAGTAATGCATTGGTACCTTGAAAAACACTCTTATAAATATCAGAGGCTCTGAAAGTGATATCAGAGATAAGATCAGAGACTCTGATATGAATATCAGAGATTCTGAAGCTTCTAATTTTCTCTAGATCCCCCTGGACAGATGATGAGTAAGTTTCGTTAGCTCCCCCTTGACATATGCTTAGAGACATAAAAGAATGATTTTGACCCTTGGTTAAAAGTCCAGAGTCTCTGAAACTAGTCTCAGAGGCTCTGGGTTTAAACATGCTACTCGTGTCAGAGGCTCTGATGTATTGATCAGAGACTCTGATGTTCTTCTTTGTGTTAGGTAGACATGTTCAACATTCCCAACTTGGTAATTAAGAAATTGAGCCTTCTTTCATCTAAGGCTTTTATGAAAATATCAGCAAGTTAGAGATCAGTTGGTACAAAATACATCTCAATTGTTCCCTTTTCAACATGATCTTTCAGAAAATGATACCTGACATTAATGAGCTTTGTCTTAGAATGTTGTAATAGATTGCCAGAGATGGCTATGGCACTTTTGGAATCACACAGAATGGGAATTCTGTCATATTGTAAACCATAGTCTCTGAGTTGAGTTTTCATCCAAATGACTTGGGAGCAACAACTAGCAGCAACAACATATTCTGCCTCTGCAGTAGAAGTTGAAACACGGTTCTGCTTCTTGGATGACCAACTCACTAGCTTGTTACCCAATAATTGACAGCATCCAGAGGTACTTTTTCTGTCTAGCTTGCACCCTGCATGATCTGCATCAGTGTATGTTGTTAAATCAAAACTAGAGAGTTTTGGATACCAGAGACCCAAGGAAGGTGTGCCTCTGAGGTATCTAAATATTCTCTTGAATGCAGATAAATGAGATTCTTTTGGATTTGCTTGATATCTAGCACAGAGATAGGTTGCAAACATTATATCAGGCCTACTAGCAGTTAAGTATAGAAGTGATCCTATCATGCCTTTGTAAGTCTTGACATCTACAGATTTTCTAGAAGGATCAGAGTTAAGTTTGACCCTGTGGCTATAGGTGTTTTCATAGAAGTTGAATCATTAAGCTTGTACTTTTTCAAAATGTCAGAGACATACTTAGATTGACTTATAAAAGTACCCTCTGAAGTTTGTTTTACCTGTAAGCCTAGAAAGAATGTTAATTCTCCCATAAGATTCATCTCAAATTCACTCTTCATTAACTCTGAAAACCTGTCACAATACTTCTGATTTGTAGAGCCAAATATAATGTCATCAACATATATTTGTACTAAAAGCATCTCATTTTTGTACCTCTTAATGAACAGGGTAGTATCAATTGTACCTTTTTCAAAGCCATTATTAATCAGAAATGTGGACAGAGTAGCATACCAGGCTCTTGGAGCTTGTTTATTTCCATACAGAGCTTTATCAAGATAATAGACATAGTTAGGAAACTATGTACTTTCAAATCCAGGTGGTTGCTGGACATAAACTTCTTCATTCAATTTACCATTTAGAAAGGCAAATTTAACATCCATTTGATATAATTTGAACCCTTTGTGTGCATAATAGAATAAGAAGATTCTAATTGCTTCTAGCCTAGCCACAAGTGCAAAGGTTTCACATAATCAATACCTTCTTGGCAATATCCCTTAGCAACCAATCTAGCTTTATTTCTGATTATAATGCCATCCTCATCCTTTTTATTTCTAAAAACCCATTTAGTTCCAATTGAAAATTTTCCTTTAGGAAAGGGAACTAGGGTCCAGACTTTATTTCTTTTAAACTCTTGAAGCTCATCCTGCATGGCAGGGATCCAATTAGGATCTTCAAGAGCTTCGGTTACCTTCTTTGGTTCAATGATGCTCAAAAAGTTTACAAAATAGCATTTATTGATTGTAGCAGATCTGGTTTTGACTCTATATAAAGGTGACCTAATGATCTGATCATGGGGATGATCCTTTGTACATCTTGTTATTGTAGCATGAATGTGAGGTGGAGTTTGAGCTTCAGAGATGGCAGGTGGTGACATCTCTGTTGTGCTATTTAGAGGCTCTGAAGTGGGTTCTAGAGATGGTGAAGCAGGCTCTGAAGTCTCTTCAACATATGTCACTAGATATCCTTCATATGTCTCTTGTTCATCTTCTGGTTTTGAAGAGATTTGTTCTTCAATTTGTTTTGATTCATTGCTTGGACCTGTATTTAGAGAGAAGTTGTGATTTAAGAGGGACTAGAGAGGGTTGTACCTGTATTTTGGGGTTCCTCTGAAGTTGCTCTTTTAATATCTCTGAATTTTTTTTTTGAGTTTTCATCATCAAAGAAATCTTCAAATATCTTGTTTAGTACATATTCTCTCAACTTTGATGATTCAGAGATATTTTTGGATGTAGAGTTGATATCTCTGTTGGCAAGACTTTTGGCATCATCAAAAGATACATTGACACTCTCTTGGATTGTTCTTGTTCTCAGATTGAACACTCTAAAGGCATTTGAGGCTAATGAATAGCCAATGAATTTTCCTTCATCTGCTTTCTTGCCAAACTTTCCAAGAGACTCTCTGTCATTCAAAATGTAACATCTGAATCCAAAAACATGAAAATATTTAACATTAGGTTTCCTATTGTTAATGAGTTCATAAGTTGTTTTGTTGAATCTTTTGACAATGGTTGCTTTGTTTTGAGTAAAACAGGCTGTAGCTATTGCTTCTACCCAAAAGTTGGTTGGAAGATCAGATCCAGCAAGCATTGTTCTTGCAACTTCAACAAGTGTTCTATTTTTCCTCTCAACAACACCATTTTGTTGAGGGGTTCTTGCTGTAGAGAAGTTGGGAGTTATGCCAAAATCTGAAAGATAGGAGTTTATTTTGGCATTTTGAATTATGTCCCATTGTCACTTCTAAGCTTCTGAACTTTGCTGTTGAACAGAACCTGCAATCTTTTTAACAACCTTATCAAGATATGAGGTACATCAGACTTCGCTCTGATGATTTATATCCAAGTATATCTAGAGTATTCATCAATCAGAACCAAAATATACTTTTTACCTGATAGACTCTGCACAGAGATAGGACCACAGAGGTTCAGATGAAGCATATGCAGAGGTCTAGGACAATTACTATCACTTTTGGTCTTATGGGAAGATCTTTTCATTTTTCCCATTTCACAAGCAGAACAAAGATGATCTTTGTTGAACTTCAGAGATGGTAATCTCTTAACCAGATTTAGTTTGACCAACTTATCAAGTGAAGAAAAGTTTAGATGATGTAGATCCCAGTGCAATGCAATCACAAGTAAATAAGAACAATGATGAACAGATTATAGGCCACAACAACTAGTCATATGATTGATATAACTTCAAAGGGTTAAGGTTTACAGAGAGAATTTCTGATTAGGGTATGTAAACCTAATGAATAGTAAACTGAAATAATGAATTTCTTACTTACAAAACTATTCAACCCTAATTATGAAACAAATAAGCCTTTATATACTTAGGCTTTACAAGCAATTGGGCTTATGGGCTTGGGCCCATCTTAATAAAACAACTATCAATTAATTACAAATCAAACCCTTATAAATACTTTATTCCACTTTCAACACTCAGGACTTTCAGTCCTAACAATCTCCCCCTAAAGTTGAATAAAGCATTTAACAACTTGATAAGCTTCAGGCCTTGATCTTCTTTCCCTCTTGAATATTTTGAAGAACTTTGGTGTTGCATGTCTTCATGTCTTTCAACGCTCCCTCTTGAATAAAGCTCTTGGTCTTCATAGTGTCAACTTTGTAATCAGATTCAATATACAGTAGCCTCGACTGAATGCACTATCACGTAGCTTTTAACTGTAGAAACTCAATCACATCGGATCAGCACACATGAAAGATAATGTGAGAGTACCGTGACTTTCCATGGTGCATCTTCAGTTTAAAACAACGAATCTGTCTTTGAACCGCGAGTTGAATAAGCTTTCATCTCAAGAACTTGTTTCAACCAGCGCGTAGGAGGAATAATGAAGAAACTTGTAGCATACACCACATGATACGGGAAAGAATCAATACAAACTTTGAAATCTCTTTGAAAAATTGAAACATCATCTTCATCTTTTTGATCTCTAGACTGTCTTCAGAAATAACTTTCTTTCTTTAAAACTTTGAAATTGAGATTGTAAACATTTCTCCCCCTTTTTGATGATTGTGAGCATCATGATCATCAAAACTCTTAAATTTCAACATATTCTTTGATCTCCCCTTTATGATAAGATGACATTCTCCACATTTTGATCTGAGTATCCGTCAATTCATGAAATATATATATCTGAATCTTTTCAAATTAAGATATAATAGGAATTGAAAACCTGAATCAACAAATGATACAGTTAGTATGCCTGTAAGTAGCACGGAGCCACTTTGTACAACAGATGTACTTTGGAAAGGAGTTTTTGTGATGTTCACTCCCCCAGGGCTTCCATTCAATCATCGAAAAACCACAAAGGAATTTTCTATGAATGTTATGACAAGAAAACTCATTTCTTGTGTGCTCGTGCAAGTGTAGAATGATTTAAGCTACTTAGCTTTCTCAGGCTCAAATTATGTAAACTGTTGAGACAGCAACAGATATTACACGGACTCAATGTGCATGAAAGAGTTGCGAAGGTGGGGCAACTTTCCTTCTTTTTCAATATCTAAATCTTCCAAGTGAAGAATAGATAGCAGATATGTTGCGTCCCCAAAGAAAATGAAACATTTCTTTGTTAAGAAAGAAACGAGTGGTTGGTGGGGTTAATGCAAGAGTTGGCATGGGCTAGGTGCCTTTTTCAATGATGGTCACCAAAGAATGTGAACCAATCAGAATATGTGGTTGCCCGGCTCAGAAAGTGGTTGGTACAGAGTTCTGATATTCTTTTAACTCTGTTCTCACACCCTCTTTCTTTTTGTCATTAAAGCTCACTTCTAACCAAACTCTCTTGTCAATTTTTCCGCTCCATAGAATGAGAAAAACTCAACCCGATGAGTTATCTCCCCCACTCTTTGATTTATGACCCCTCACCCCTCAAATCACTCTAGGATAACTTACGGGGTAGGAAACACTGGTGTCGGTCCAACAATACTACTTAACAAGTTCTAAGAAACAACAACACATTAACGATTACCAACCTGTATTGAATATAGAAACGATTACAAGGTTGAATGATTAAGCTTTGATTGTGTTCTCTATGTTTTCTCTCTTTTACACCTTGATGTGTGTGTTTGTGTGTGTGATCTATGATCTGATGTGTTATAGTAGAGAGACACAATACAACTACCAAGTGTGTTGAACACACTAACTAGATAATATCTAGATATTAAATCTAGATATTATTTCTAACAAACTAGAAACTAACTTAGAAACAAACTAAGTTACCTTTTACAATGTTTATAACTTAGATAATTAATCTAAGTAAACTAATATAATAAACAAACAATTACATTAAATTACATTGACATTTATTACACACGACATAGACTTTATTATCGAGAGTCGACGTTCCGGCTTTAGCTTCAGATTGCGATCTTCAGTTTGGATGATCTGGAATCCAATGAGACTATGGTCTAACAATCTCCCCCTTTGGATCAAGATCATTTAATAAAAAGATTTATCCAATTCAGTCTTCTTGTTCAGCTCAGAAGATGCAATCTCTTTCTCTGAAATCAACATGTCTTCAATAGAATTCAGTCTTTGACGTGATTCTTGAAACATGTGATCTTTGCCATTTCTTGTGTAGTCATTCTCCCCCTTTTTTGATGTTAAGTGCAACGACTTCATCAAAATTTGTTGTAAGAAATGCAATCTTGCGGTTAGAGCCCCTGATTCGTCAATTCATAAGAGATTCATCCAGATCTTTGCAAATCCAGACAAATTAGATATGTAACACCTGAAATCAACTAATGAATCAGTTATCATGCCTGTCAGTAACACTAAGTCATTGAGTGTAACGAATACACATTGGAAAGGAGCTGTTTTGATGTTGACTCCCCCAGGGCTTCCATTTAATCATCGAAACACCACAAAGGTAATTTCTATAAACGTTATGACAAAGAAACTAATTCCTTGTGTGTTCGTGCTTGTGTTTGAAAGAATTAAGCACGGATGATTGCTTATTGGCTCAAAATTGTGTAAACCACTGAGACAACAGTAAGTTAAACACAGACTCAATGTGCATGATTGAAGTGCGAAGGTAGGGCAACATTCCTTCTTTTCAATATCTAGATTTTCCGAATGAAAATCAGATAGCATATGTGTTGCATCCCCTTTGAAAATGAAACATTTTCTTTTTGAGAAGAAAATGAGTAGATGGTGAGGTTTGATCAAGAGTTGGCATGGGTTAGTTGCCTGTTTCAATAATGATCACCAAAGAATTGTGAATCACTAGAATGGTGGCTACCCGACTCAGAAAAAGTTGGTGCAGAGTTTTGATATTCTTTTAACTCTATTCTCACACGCTCTTTCTTTTAAACTTTTTGCTTTCTCTAATCAGACTCATTCCTTTTCTATTTGCACACTCAATCACTAAGGATTAACTTCTTGGGTAGAAATCACTGGTTAAGGTGATTCCATAGAAGCTGTGTTATTTCCTAGCACAATGATTCCTTGTTTTCCTAGATGCACGTGATGCTCAGATTGGTTTAACTATTTCAGTTAAAACACAATATTGATCATGAAAACATTTAAAAATACACTCCCAAAATATAAAATCTGTGAAAAAAAATCGGGAAGTGGTTTGAACATTAAAAACAATGTTTTCGATGATTGAAAGTTGTCCTTCTTTCAACCATATGTGAGATGAAGATATAGAATTATACCTTTACGTATGATCTCCCATCTCATGAAGCTAAGCTTTGAGTCATAGAAATATGAACTTGTAAGCTTCTCTCAAAAATTCTGCAAAAGTCTAATGTCAAGTCAAAGTAATAATTATTCACTTATATTGAAAAGACAAAAAGCAGTAAAACTTTTAAAGTACGAGTTCTGATCAGAAGTAATCAGAAGTCATATCCGTACTCCCCTTTGTCGTGAAGAGCTCCCCCTAAAATCTTGCATTACAATTTTTTTTTTACATTTTAAAAGGTATATGCAAATTTTATGAGCCCCCCCTCGAAGTAATATTGACCAGATGTCAATTTCTTCTCATACTCCCCCTTTTATCATGAACAGAATGTTAACTTGCAGATAGCAATCAGATTTAAAAATAAGATAAGGATGAAAAAGTATACAATTAGAAAACTTTTATAGGTAATTACTGGTTATACTTTTAGATTTAGCATACCAAGCTTCGAGACTAGAAAAGTAAACCTCTTTTCGTCTAAAGGTTTGGTGAATAAATCAGCAAGTTGATACTCAGTCTTTACAAAGAAAAGTTCAATTGTTCCTTTCTCTACATTATCCTTGATAAAATGATACCTGACGTCTATATGCTTTGTCTTCGTGTGTTGAACAGGATTCGCCGTTATTGCGATGGCGCTCTTGGAATCACAGTAGATCGGGATCTTGTTGAAGTGGAAACCGTAGTCGCGTAATTGAGTTCTCATCCACAAGACTTGAGAACAGCAGCTAGCAGCAGCTACATATTCTGCTTCGGCCGTGGAGGTTGAAACACAAAGTTGCTTCTTTGATCCCCAACTGACAAGTTTGTCACCGAGGAACTGCACATGTCCTGACGTGCTCTTCCTGTCTAACATACAACCTGCATGATCTGCATCTGTGTAGGCTGTTAGTTCAAAACTAGTATCTTTAGGATACCACAGACCAAGATCTGCAGTGCCCTTTAGATACCTAAATATGCGCTTCACAGCAGACAAATGGATTTCTTTAGGATTGGCCTGATATCTTGCACATAAGCATGTTGAAAACATTATATCTGGCCTACTCGACGTAAGATACATTAAAGAACCTATCATCCCTCGATAAGTCCTAATATCAACAGCCTTTCCCGAATGATCGCTGCCAATCTTAGTACCTGGTGCCATTGGGGTACCAATCGGTTTTGAATTTTCCATTTGGAACTTCCGAAGAATATCCCTAATGTACTTTGATTGATTGATAAAAATACCCGATGAAAATTGTTTTACTTGTAAACCTAGAAAGAAATTCATCTCTCCCATCAAGTTCATTTGAAATCTAGACACCATAAGGTTTGCGAAGTTCTTACAGTACTTAGTATTTGTAGAACCAAAGATAATATCATCTACATAGATTTGAATTAAAATGATATCTCCTTTTTCCTTTTTAATAAACAAAGTGGTATCCACCGTACCTTTAGAAAACCCAGACTTAACTAGAAAAGTGGAAAGGACATCATACCAGGCTCGAGGTGCTTGTTTCAGACCGTAGAGTGCTTTGTCAAGAATGTAGACGTGATTCGACATCTCGTGATTGACAAAACCCTCTGGCTGAGAGACGTAGACTTCCTCCTTCAGAATTCCATTGAGGAATGCTGTCTTCACGTCCATTTGAAAGACCGTGAAGTTTTTGTGGGCTGCGTAGGCTAAAAACATTCTGATTGCCTCTAATCGCGCCACAGGAGCATATGTTTCGTCATAGTCTATTCCTTCCTCTTGTTTGTATCCTTTGGCTACTAGTCGTGCCTTGTTTCTAATGACGGTTCCATCTTCGTCTTTCTTTATCTTGAAAACCCATTTCGTACCTATAATGGTTTTACCTTGAGGTTTCGGTACGAGTCTCCAGACTTTAAGTGCATCGAACTGATTTAGCTCTTCTTGCATTGAGATCACCCATTCTGGATCAGCAAGTGCTTCCGATACGCGTGTTGGCTCGAACTTGCTTAGAAAGGAGTCATGCATGCACAGGTTCATTGATGCTGACCTAGTTTGCACCGGTTTTGATGGATCGCCAATTATCTGGCTTATCGGATGCTCTTTTGTCCATTTTTGTTCATGAGGCAGTGGATTAGGTGACTGTATGTCAGTTGTGTCATCTATGAATCCACTTGTACCTTCTTCTGTTTGTTCAGGAGGATTGATTGTTTCAGTTGAAGTGGCAGGTTCAGAAGGCTCAGCAGGTACAACTTGAACTGGCTGTAGATGGATCTGTATAGAATCTCATACTGTTGCAGCTACTTCTGTCTCTTTATCACATGGAACTTCTTCAACTGTTGGAGTCGGCATTTGAATTGTAATCTCTTGTTGAATCGGGGCATTTGATTCAATTGGAACATCTGAACTGGTTGGATGAGTAGTCGTTAAGTCTTCCATCCTGTCAACCACAATAGATTTCTTTACATTAGATCTGAGATATTCATCATAAAACAATTCAAATAATAAATCTAAATCAGATAAATGGTTAGTAGAAATTGATGCTTCATCTGATTTATTCTTTTGAGATGCAGGTTCTGGACTGAGATGCCCAGAAGCTAGTACACCGGTTACAACGGGTTCTGAACGTTGTTGTTCGGAAGCCATATCTTCATCAAAGGAGACGTTGACGCTTTCAATCACCGTCTTTGACTTCTTTAGGTAAACACGAAATGCAGTCGCTGTTGAGGAATATCCAATGAAGATTTCTTCATCTGCCTTAGCTCTGAACTTGTTAAGATTCTCCCTATCGTTTAGTACGAAACACGTACATCCAAATATATGGAAGTATTTGATTGTCGGTGTTCGGTTGTTGATTAACGCATAAGGAGTCTTCTTGAACCTTCGATGTACCATGGAACGATTTTGTGTGTAGCACGCGGTCGAAACAACTTCTGCCCACAAAAACAGAGGTAAGTCTGATTGACTTAGCATAGTACGAGCAGCCTCGACTAGTGTTCGGTTTCTTCTTTCAACCACTCCATTTTGTTGAGGCGTTCGAGCAGCAGAGTATTGATGTGAAATCCCGACAGATTCGAGATATTCTTCAACTTTGTTGTTCTTGAACTCTGTGCCGTTGTCTGTTCTTAGAATCTTGACCGGTTTCTGCAGATTCACCTGGGTCGTTTTCAGGAATGTAATGAGAACATCAGGTTTCTCATCCTTTGAATGAAGAAACTTGACCCATGTGTATCGCGAATAGTCGTCCACGATCACGAGTATGTACTTCTTGCCACCTAAACTTTGAGTGCGCATTGGACCGCATAGATCCATATGCAATAACTCTAAAGGAGCATTGGTACTTGGTTCTGGCTTCGGTTTATGAGGTGCCCTCTTCATCTTGCCCTTCTCACAAGCTGCACAAAGATGTTCTCTTTCATATCTCAGCTCTTGAAGTCCTTTGACGAGCTTTCCACTGACCAGGTTGTTGATGTACCGAAAGTTGAGGTGAGAAAGACGTCGATGCCATAACCAACTTTGTTGCATCGAAGCTTTCGATAGTAGACAAACTTGTTTGTCAGTCTGGACATTTGATAAGTTGATTGTGTAGAGGTCTGATTCTCGTGTACCGACCAAGAGTTCTTCGCCTTCTTCATTGCGAACAGAACAACTCTTGGCTTTGAAGTTGACCTCTAAGTCTTTGTCACAGAACTGGCCTATACTGAACAAGTTGTGTCCTAAGCCTTCTACATAGCTCACCTTCTTGATAGTGACATTGTCATGTTGTACATCACCGTATCCCATGATTGGAGAAAACTGGTCGTTGCCAAATCTTACTGTACCGTAATATTTGTCTTTAAAATTGGACAATATTTTTTTTTCCCTGTCATGTGTTTGGAACATCCGCTGTCCAAGAACCATGTATGACAAGTCTGCATAAGAGAAAATACAAATTTAGATATGCATATGACAACATTGGAATTTACACTTTGATTCTCGAAGTGTGGGTCTTGAACTGATTTGTTCAAAAGCCTATTTTGACTTTGATGTTCGGGTTTTGAACTGCATTATCCAAAAACCTATTTTGAC
The DNA here is from genome assembly GCA_023525745.1 of Arctium lappa. Classification (NCBI taxonomy): domain Eukaryota; kingdom Viridiplantae; phylum Streptophyta; class Magnoliopsida; order Asterales; family Asteraceae; genus Arctium; species Arctium lappa. The sequence continues at coordinate 72,223,751 of CM042051.1, read as the reverse complement.
ATTGAAGAACGAGTCCTGATCTGTACATAATCAGAAGTCGCTTTCTCTTTAAGCTTTGTGTGCCTGCAACACAGATTTAGCCTTAGGTACCCACTGGAATTTGGGTCCTGCTGTGTTAGCACAAGATTTTGGTATCCATTTCAAATTGGATCCTTTGTTCTTTTGAAAAGCATGAGAGTTGGTATGAGATGAATGCACATGGTAATTTCCAAACCAATCTCCAGAATCTTGACAAGTAATAGAAACATGTTTATTAAAGATAGAGGACTTTCCAGCAGATAAAGATAACTGAAATAATTGCTTCATTGTATATTGTTTACGAGAAACAACAAGTTTTGGATTCAAAACAGCAATTTCAGCAATCACAACATCTTTAGTAAGCGAAGTCTTATTACAATTAACACTACTAGACGATAAAACGGCCTTGTCAAGCTTCCGTTTTGGTTGCCATTGAGAATGGGCTTCAGGTCTTGACTTGCTCATATCTGAAACATGTAAAACTAGTGAGTTAGACATTTGAGCAACAACTGAATGCTTCTTCTTAGAATTACCAGTAGTGGTTGGTTTCTGTGAATGCTGAGATATTTTCTTACCTTTAGCACTCTTAGCATTCACAGAGACTGATTTATCAACGAAAGCTTTCGTTGATTTTGCACTGAACACAGACAAACTGGTTTTTCTTGAAGTTTTCTTAACAAAAGATTCATGGTTAGGAAGTTTCGCAATAAAATCAATTTGTTCAAAACAACCATCTAAACCACCGTTAGAATTAAGAAAATTAAACTCTTCGTTTGATGAACCAAACATGTCATTAGAAGTAGAAGCCTTTGTAAAAACAACATTTTTCATAACAGTTGAAAAAACCTTTTGTTGAATCTCAATCATAAGTCTTTCATCTGTTAAAGAGGTCTCGAGTTCATAAATTTTACTTTCTAACATGAGAGAAGGGACATAAATTTTACCTATAACAGGCTTCGCCTCGATTTCTTTTTCAGAATAACTTTGAAAGTAGTCAGTTGAAAGAGATTTATTTTCATCATTTGGATAGTCATAACTATTATTCAACTTTGCATAATAAAATGGAGCGTGAACTTTAGTTGACTTCATTCGTTTTTCAAATTCATTAGCTTCATCCTCTTCTGATAGTTTAGTATGGAAAACTTTAAATGAGGCGATTCGGTGAGAAACAAGCATAGAGGTATAGTCATAAAGTGCTGGCACTTCTCTTATACCCTTTTGAAGACGTTGAGGTTTCACATAACCGATTCCCCAATTTTCTTTGCTCTTTTTCAGTTTGTTAAGATGAATGGTTTGCTCACTTTGACCTAATGAGTATAGCTTCTTTTCCAAAACATCTAATTTAGCAATTAAGGTCTTGTTTTCTTTAGTATATAAAGAATGCACATCAATAAGCTTATAAAAATCAATCTCACTTTTTGTCAAATTAGACTTGAGCTCACTATTCTATTTTAGAATTATAGTCTGTTCTTTTGCGTTGGTGTCAGCGTTTGTATGTAAAACCTCAACTAATACTTTCTTCTTAGCAAGTTCATCGCTAAGTTTTTGTATCAATTGGTTTTTATTAATAATAACACCATTTTCTCGCTTAAGATTAGATTCTAACTCTTCTTGTTTTAAAACCATAGCATGCATTTTATTCATTAAATCTTTATACGATAAATCACATACCTCCTCTTCTTCATTTTCTGAATCAGCTTCAGCATCTGATTCGATTTTGTCCATCAAGCACATATTGACGGCTTCATCCTTTTCTTCTTCATCTTCTTCTTCATCTGAGTGATCCAGCCAGTATTCATCTTCATCCATCAGCGCCTTGCCTGCCTCCTGTTGCTTTGCAAGAAGCATCTTGTTCTTGTAGAAGTCGGAGTTTCTAACCTTTGATATTCGGCAATCCTTGGCAAAGTGACCGGTTTTGCCACAGTTGTAGCACATGGGTGGTCCTGGCTGACATGATCCTTCAACTTTGTACTTCCTTTCTTCCGGTTTCTTCTCTTCCAATCTGTTTCCTTCTGTCTGATATCTTCTCTCATCAGATTTCTTCTCCTCTTGTCTCTTCCCTTCAAATCTCTTCCCTTCAAATCTTTTCCCTTCATACCTATTTCCTTCATATCTGCTTCCTTCAACTCTTTCCTTGTGAGCATAGTTGTTGGGTCCAGAAGAGTACCTCTGACTGTTTGACGTTGGATTCCTGTAGAACTTTTTCTGAAATGTATTTGTTAGAAATTGCATTGCTTGCTGCATTTGTTCATTTTCATCCGAGTCAGAGACAACATCAGCTTCAGCTTCTTCTGATTCATACACAATCGTCTTGTTCTTCTTCTTCTTCACAACAAGAGCGACTGTGTCTTCAACTGTCTTTCCTTTTCTCTTTTCAGCTAGAATTTCATCCACCTCATCTTCATTTTGTCTGAGGGTTTCATACACCTCGTGAAGTGGAATCTCATTCAGGTCTTTTATCTGCCTCATCTGCCTGGCAAAATTTTTCCATTCTGGTTGTAGAATACTCAGGAATTTGATATTCAACTCGATTTGAGATTTGTTGACCTTGTTCTTGCTCAATTCGTTTAGCAATGTCACAAACCTATCATATGTTCCTTCTAGAGTTTCTCCAGTTCTGCCTTTGAATTCTTCAAAACTGTGCAGGCAGTTAGAGATTTTCAGTTGGTTCCCAATCTTTGAACCCAACATCATTTTCTCTAGTTGATCCCACATTTGTTTGGCTGAGGCTTTGTAGCTGTCAATCTTTACATAGATTTCATTTGTAATCCTTTGTAGAATGTATGACTTGGCTAACCTGTCACCTTTTGCTCTTAGCTTAGCATCACCTGTTAGATCTGTATAAGAGAGTGCAACTCTTGCTTCTTGAGTTCCTGCTGCTGGCTCCCTATACTGTGTTTCCATTAGGCCTTCTTCTAGGGATTGTATAATGAAATTACCCAAATCTTGTCTTTCAATGAAGTTTAGAAACCTATCCTTCCACTGTTCGTATTCCCCTCGAAAGAGAACTGGTGGCTTGGTGTCGGTTCCTATTGCGAGAGCTTCTTTGGATGTCATCCTGTATTGAATATATGTGCAATAAGAACTTGGATTTGACCGTTAGTTTAGATAAAATTTGATCACACAAGGAATTTTGTCCCCCTAGGCAGACTTAGCACGGGGGTCCCTATTACAGTTTCGAAAAATTCTCAGAAAAAAAATAAATTCTAAGTGTGGAATAAAGAGAAATGCGGGTCTGAGGTATGCGGGTCTGAGCTTTGAACCGAGAAGTTGAGGAAAGCGAGTGCTTTGGGACCCGAGTTGTAAGGAATACGGGTGCTTGAGGACCCGAGTTTGAGGAATGCGGATGCTTGAGGACCCGAGTTTGAAGGAATGCGGGTCCTTTGAGAGCCGCAAAGTAAGGAATGCGGGTCAAGTGGGAACCGCAAAGTAAGGAATGCGGGTCACTTGAGACACGCAAAGTTGAGGTGTGCGGGTGTAGTTGGACCCGCAAAGTTGAGAAATGCGGGTTATTCAACCTTTGGAATGCGGGTGTTCGTCCTGAACTTCAAAAATTCGTCTAAAATTTGTTCCTGTAACGATTAGCACAACCAAACACTACCAATATGTCTAGAATCACTTCTAGAACTGAATTTAAGCACTCGATCTCACTAAAACACTCTTTTTCGAAATAAATTTGATAGCACAGTACGTTTTTCCAGACGACTATTTTCACTTATAATCTACAGATTGGAACTCGATAGAAGCTTTAAAGTGAAATTAAATAGCAACAACTCGATCTAGCATGTAAATCGATCACACTCTGATCGATTCTAACACCTAAAACACTTTAAATCACAAAATCGAATTTTGTTCAAGAACACAGAGTCGTTTTTCTCATAAAACTTGTTTTGATCTTAATCAGGCTCTGATACCAATTGTCGGTCCAACAATACTACTTAACAAGTTCTAAGAAACAACAACACATTAACGATTACCAACCTGTATTGAATATAGAAACGATTACAAGGTTGAATGATTAAGCTTTGATTGTGTTCTCTATGTTTTCTCTCTTTTACACCTTGATGTGTGTGTTTATGTGTGTGATCTATGATCTGATGTGTTAGAGTAGAGAGACACAATACAACTACCAAGTGTGTTGAACACACTAACTAGATAATATCTAGATATTAAATCTAGATATTATTTCTAACAAACTAGAAACTAACTTAGAAACAAACTAAGTTACCTTTTACAATATTTATAACTTAGATAATTAATCTAAGTAAACTAATATAATAAACAAACAATTACATTAAATTACATTGACATTTATTACACACGACATAGACTTTATTATCGAGAGTCGACGTTCCGGCTTTAGCTTCAGATTGCGATCTTCAGTTTGGATGATCTGGAATCCAATGAGACTGTGGTCTAACAACTGGTTTACATGAATCCATAGAAGTACTGTTTAAGTTCTCACACAAATCCCATGTAAGTCCTAAAAAAAATTACTCAACAGTTTAACTTGAACATTTAAGCACAAAATGTATGATAACACTGTCAAAATATATGCTCATAAGATTTGAGCAATTGAAATTTGAAGATTTCTCAAAGCAGATATATTTAATGAATGAAATGAAATCAAGAGCATTGTTTTGAGAATCTGACAGTGTATCAATCAGATCACATAAAATGGATAGGGTATCAAAGAATTGGATATTTTGTTTATATGAACAAATATAAACAATTTAGCAATGAAAGCACAAATTTAGAAATAATGATAGATGCTCAACAACATTGAATTTCAAGCGGGGGTATTACCATCGAAAAAATTGTTTCACTATGAGACATGGTAATAACAAATACAAATGAAGTACTGAACATGTGTGTGTGAATACGTTACAGTATAAGGATAAGATAATACGCAAGTATTGATCTTTAGAAACACACAGTCAGTTAAACATTAAAGCTCAAGAATTGAAAAACATTTAAATTCACACTTCTAGATTCATGAAACCTTTTGAGAATCAGAAGTGGTTTGAACATTTCAAAAACTGTTTTTCATGCTTGAAAGTTGTTCTTCTTTCAAACAATCAGAGATCTAGGATTAGAAGATATTTACCTTTTAAGCTCCCCTTCAAATCATGATAGAATGATATAGATCTATTAAGCTCCCCCTGGATATTAGCAAAATATCCAGGTCTAAACGTTGAAGAAAGGGTCCTGATCTGTCATGTAATCAGAAGCCAAACTTCGTTGAAGTCCGGGTTCTAAGCTGATTTACTTAGAAGCCATTGTTCTTCTACTCCCCCTTGACAGTAGGTGCCTGCAACAAAGAATCAGTTTTCGGCTTTGGTACCCACTGGTATTTGGGTCCATGAATGTTAGTTGCAGTTCTTGATGGGGAAATAGAATAAGAACCATACCAGAAATGATCACTGGTTTTGTGAATGTGATCATGTGTATGACAATAAGAACAATGGTATTTCTTACCTGACAACCTGAGTAATTGATCTCTCGAGTAGATATGATCAGGTTTACCTTTATGCATTTTGTTCTTTTTGACATTGGACGCATGTACACATTATTCTTTTTCTTTCAGCTCATCTTCAACTGGTTTCTTCTTCCAGACCAGTTCCTCTTCTTTGTGTCTCCTTCTTCTTTGGAATGTACCTGAAACATCTATATTGCTATCATAGAAAAGGTTAGTTTTACGAATCTGATCAAAAGATTTAACTGACCTGTGTGAAGAGACATATTTCTGGTTTGAGCTTGATACATTCTTTTCAAGAACTTTAATCGTTGATGCAAAGTTGTCTCTTTCTTTAACAAGCAGGTCAATCTTCTTCGTGAATTCAGACTTCGTTCTCTGCTCTTTTAGTGCCTTCTCAGATAGTTCAGATAATTTGGCAGTCAGCTTTTTGATCTCAGTCTCAAAGATGCTTCTCTCTTCTTCAAATCCCTTCTCAGCATCATTTCTTTGGCCGGATATTTCCTTGAAGAATCCAACATTCTTCTGTTCAATGGCCTTCTTCTCTTTGGCAAACTTCTCTCTTTCTAGAATAATTACTTTCTGAAAATCAGAAACTTGCTGAGAAAGTTTTATGCATTTCAGCTCAACTTCTTTCTTCTCATCAGCACATTTTCTCGAGAATTCTGAGAACTCCTTTGCGAAAGATTTCTCTTTCGTCTCAAAATCAGATTTGTGTTTAGCAAGCAGTTGCTCCAAATCAGATAAACGCTTTTGAAGTTCTGCATTTGCATCTTTCAGAACAGAAATCTTTTCCTCAGAACTTTTAACAGAGACTGTTTGCTGAGTTTTAGCTTCCAAAATAGAGATCTTTCCTTTTAGCTCAGAGTTCTCAGCTTCCAATACTCTTCCTGTTAATAAACCCTTTGTCCCTAACACCAACCATTCAGTACAATCCCACCGCTCTTTTCCTGTCATTTGGTTAGAATTTATTTGACCAATAAGTTCATTAAATATGTCACTAATAAATTCACACGAAATACTATGTTTCATATAATTTCGAGCATTATTATTGGCCCTCTCTCTTTGTTCCTTTTCCACAGGAGAAGCTTCTGGCGGAATTTGGGATTGGTTCTCTCCTTCAGTCAATGATAATCTGATATAGGGACCCACCTCATGTTCGTCAACAAAATACAGAAAATCAGCTTTCCACCTTTCATATTCTCCTTTGGACCGCAACATTGGTGGGTTCACCATTTTGTACGAATTGACTAGACTGTATTCGATCCGACTTAGAACAAAGATGAAACTTGAAAGTGCAGGGACCAAAAGTGACAAAATGTGAAACTTGAAAGTTTAGGGTCACAAATGACACGCTGAATCCTTGAAGTACGGGGGCTAAAATAAATGCACTGCAAAAAGATCGTGAGACAAAAAAATTTGACCTTTTATACTATTTTTTTTAATAATACCCGGTCAAACAGGGGTCCGGTCGAAGCAAAGGACCGGAATATGCACGAGACCGGTCGAAAGAAAGACCGGAGTAAGCAAGTACCCGGTCAAAGGGTAAGACCGGAGTAGCACGTACCCGGTCGAATGGCAAGACCGGAGTAGCCGAGTACCCAGTCGAATGATAGACCGGAAACCACTAAGGTCTGGTCGATGCTCCTACCCGGTCAAAGGGAAAGACCGGGGAATGCTAAGGTCCGGTCAAGAGAATGACCGGAGATCACAACTACCCGGTCGAAGTAAGGACCGGTAGAGACAATATATATCGGTCAAAGGACAAAGACCAGTAATCAGGGTACCGATCGAATCAGTGTATCGATCGAACAAAAGATCGATATCAACAATACACCGGTCAAACGAAAGACCGATAATGCCAAAGCACCGGTCGAGTACTATCGGTCGAATGCAGCTACTTACCAAACAACAGATAAACACACTGATACTAATAGATAAGACCGATAGTCTCGAAGAACATACCGATGAACTCGATGATTTCTGGAACTCGATCGAGATCAAACCCAGAAATTGAAACCGATAAAACAAATATACCAATATGCATATTGAAGATCGGAAGACCGATAATCAGTTAATCACACACAAATCGGCCGAAGAACACTTCAAACACAACCCATATCAAACATATTGAAACTTCGACCGATAAGCAATTTAACCCAGAAGAACCGATAAACTCAATTAAACAAGATATTAGACCGATAAACAATCAACCCAGATCGACAAAAATCACACCGATCGATAAAACACATAAACAGATAATCAATTAAGGCACATATTAGCGATTAACACATAAAAATTGATTATAGGGTTTTAGACAAACCTTTTTCTGGATCAAACCTTTTGTCTCTTTGCTCTGATACCAATTGTAGATCCCAGTGCAGTGCAATCACAAATAATTAAGAACAATGATGAACAGATTATAGGCCATAGCAACTAGTCATATGATTGATATAACTTCAAACGGTTAAGGTTTACAGAGAGAATTTCTGATTAGGGTATGTAAACCTAATGACTAGTAAACTGAAATAATGAATTTCTTACTTACAAAACTGTTCAACCCTAAATATGAAACAAATAAGCCTTTATATACTTAGGCTTTACAAGCAATTGGGCTTATGGGCTTGGGCCCATCTTAATAAAACAACTATCAATTAATTACAAATCAAACCCTTATAAATACTTTATTCCACTTTCAACACTCAGGACTTTCAGTCCTAACAGATGAGAGAACTTCTTATGCCAAAGCCAGACATCTTCACTGTTCAGAGATACTAAACATAGTTTCTCTAAGTCAGTGTTTATGTGTTTGGTACAATTCATTCTATATAAGTTACCCTTTTTGTCTGCTCTCAGCATTTCTTGACCTGTTTTTGAGTGAAGAAGTGAACAATGTTTTTCTTGAAACTTCACATCAAAACCATGATCACAAAGTTGACTTATGCTAATTAAGTTGTGTTTTAACCCATCAACATAAGCAACTTTTGATATAGAAACATTACCTCTTGTTAACTCACCATAACCCTTAATCTGACCTTGCATATTGTCTCCAAAAGTTACTGCTCCTCCTGATTTAGCTTTGAATGAGGATAACAATTTCTTATCTCTAGTCATATGCCTTGAACATCCAAAATCTAAGCACCAGATAGGCATAGACTGTTTCTGTAAGACAGATTAGCGTTTCTTAGGTACCGATCTCATTATAGGTCCTTTCTTGTTAGACTTCTGAAGAGTTTGATGAACATTTGGCATTTCATCTTTTGATGTTTTGCCATAATTTCTTTTCTTTTGAGGCATTGTCTCTGAATTTTTTTCAGAGACTGATTCAGAAAACAATGAGAACCTCTGAAATGATTTTGCAGCTTAATCAAGAGTTGAATGCACTTGCAATTACTAGAACAAGAAGAAGTAGGAGAAAAGTTTTTCATTTCATTGAATGCATTTGGTACACTTTGATTCTTTTTTCAAACTAGCACTAGGATTATTAAAAGTATTCCTAACTACTTTCTTCTTTTTGGCTTGAAAGACAACCTTCTTTTCAAGTTGCCTTTTCTTGTTCAAAAACATCTTCTTCTCTTTGTTGCTCACTGCACAAACATGATCAGAATGGTTAATTTCTTGCCATTTGCCTTTTTGTTCAAGAGTGAATTTGATTGAGAAGTGTTAGTTTTATTCTTGGCCTTTTCTTTTAACTCTTTCTCAAGGTCCAGAGAAGTTTTTGCTTGTAGACACATGTCTACAAAATCAGGACAGATTGGTATTCTGGGTTTGTTTTTCAAAACAGAAATAGGAAGGTTCAAAATTCCAGAACCAACAGTCTGTATGTTTTTATGCATTATTTTCTCTGGTCTAAAGATTATATGTTCATCTATCTCTAGATCAGATTCAGAATCAGAGTCAAGAAAGTCTCTCTTAACCTTCTCAGAGATAACTACCTCTAAAACTTTCAAAATTTCTTTAGGTCTAGAGACTTTAATGATTATTTTCATGCTTTCTTTCTTTTTCAAATCAACCATGACATTTTCTTTATAAATTTTTCTAATGTCGTCCTCAAATGTAGTTCTGATGCATTCATCTGACATTGGTGAATACAGAGGTGCATCTGGATTTAGTGAACTCTGAGGTTCAACTTCAGAAGTTCTTGTTTTAGAGGTACTTGTTTCAGATGTCTCTGATTCTTTTGTGATAAAAGCATCAAACTTGAAAATTTCTCTGGGATCATTGCTATGAGGTTTTGTAAAGAGTACCTCTGAAGTCACTTTTTCTATCTTTAAGATAGGTTTTGAAAATGTTTTTGCTTTAGAGTATAAGACATTTTTAAAATTCAGAACTCTTGCTTTTGATCCTTCTGAGGTTTTTGTTCTTTTGAAATTGTTCAGAGATGGACAGTCAGAGCTCTGGACCTTTCCCATACAGAAAGTGAAGTTTTCTTCACTCCAGTGAATGGATCCAATTCATTGAATCCCAGTCCTTGAGTGTCCATTTGAGAATTTATTTATATATGCACATCTTGAGCATCTTGATAGCTTTTTATTTGAAGTTCTTTCCTTTCCAGAGATTGATGTAGGATTTCTCTTTCCTTTTGAAAAAAGTTAGTTAAGGCAACATAATTAAGCCTTTCATACTCAGATCTTTTAACTTTTTCTTCTTTAGCTTTTAACACTTTTTTCCAATTCTTTGAGTTTCTCAGAAAAAGAATTTTCCTTTTGTCTCTGAGCTTTTGCACGTTCAGATTTTTCAACAAAAATTTCTTTCTTTTCTGACTCCAGAAGATCCTTTTCTCTTTTATAAAAACTTAGATCTTTTGTCATTTATCTTCTCTGTTCTTTTTCTTCAAAAAGTTTTTGCTTTAAATTCTGAAACTCATCTGTTAGCTTAAGAACGTCCATTTCAAGTTCACTTTCAGAGGTGGAAAGAGAATTTACCTTTTCAGAGCAGTCCTCTAATGATCCATCAGTCTGATCATCTGCAAAAGCCATACCACAGAGATTGGTAGGCTCTTCCTCTCCATCACTTGTAGAGTCTAATAGCCAATCTTCCATCTCTGCAACAAGTACTCTTTCTTTGACATTGTACTTGTACTTGTTCTTATAGTAGTCTTGATCTTTGACAAGTCTACCTCTGCAGTTTGCAGAGAAATGGCCTAGTTTTCCACATCTGAAACATCTTCCATCATTTTGATTTGGTGGAAGAGCAGCAACAGTTTCTGTTTTTAGAGCTTGTGGTTGGGGCTGAAAGTATCTCTGAGGTTGAGGATACTTGGGTTGGAATGGTTGATGAGTTCTTGATTGTTGTTCAGCATCATGATTGTTGAAATTTGTACCCTTTTGATCACTATGTGGAGTGAACCTGGGCTCTTGTTGAAATCTTCTTTCTGGGTTTCTCCTTTCTTCATCATCTCTCCTGCCTTTAAAGACTTTTTTTTGCCAAATTTCTTGTTAAATTGGTGAGTAATTAATGAAAAAGACTTGGCAAAGGCATTGATATCATTATCTGAGTCTGAGTCTGAATGTTCATCTTCTTCAGCCATTAAAACCTTTTTAGACTTCCTTTTTGGATCCTTTTTCAAAGAGTTCTTTGTTTCTGCACTACATCCTTCTTTTGATACACCTTTTTGTTTTGAAATGAGGGCAAGTGGTCTACCTAAAGAAGTTTTTGACTTTTGTTTAACAACTTCTTTTTCATGAGCAACAAGAGTGCAATAAATATCAGTCAATGACAATGATTGAAGATTTTGATTGGCCTGTATTGACATGGACATTTGTGACCATTCTTCATTTAAACTTTTAAGGAAAAGAACATTGTTTTCTTCTTTTGTCCTCATAACTCCAAACTTTTTGCATTTATTGATGAGAATGTTGAATCTTGAGTATGTTTCGTGCATGGTTTCTTTAGGTAGTGCATGAAAGTCATGGTACTCATTAATGCAAAGATTTCTTCTATTTTTCTGAGTTTGTAGGCCACCTTCAAGTTGGTTTAACAACTGATCCCATATCTCTTTTGCAGTTACACAAGAATCAATTTCTTGGAAGATATCATTGGGAATGGCCATAATAAGTAATCTAACAGCTTTTGAGTCATTTTCCAACACTCTAGTTTCTTCATCAGTGAAGTTTGAAGTTTTCTTTTCATAGTATGTAGGTATTCCAGTAGTATCTGCTGTTGCTGGAACTCTTGGTACCAACACCATTGGTTGGTGAGGTCCATCTTTCACTGATCTTAAAAGATCCTTGTCCATACCTTCCAAGAAATTTACCATCCTTATCTTCCATTGAGGATATTTATCCCTTAGGAGTGTAGGAGGTTTGGTTAATGATCCAGCTGTATAAATGGCACTTATACTGGAGTTTGCCATTTTGAAGAAAAGATGAAGATTTGAAGAATTGATGCTTTTCTAAGAAGATCTTTTATCAAAAAAATGAAACTGTGATTTACTTTCAAATCTGGATCATATGGAGTTTCTTTAAATAAACCAAGGTTTATATGAGCATGCACATATTTTTGAAAGCTTGAATCAGTAAGATGTAAATCTATCCGAGAATGCAGATATGATCTTGTTTTGTTTTAAAAACAAATATGGATCTGATACCAATTATTGGATTCTAGTACAATAAGATATATAAATCGTAGAAGATCTTTCTCTTGAATACTTTCAGTATATTAAAAGATGATTCATTTACAAGATCTACCAAAAGCACACTTTTGTCAATGGAGTGATGGTCCTATTTATAGGACCATAAAGTGAATAGTGTACTATCCTGACATTAGAAGCATGCTTGAATAGTATCTTACCTAAAAGGTAAGCTCAAGACATGCTTGAACAGTGACCTACTCTAAAAAGTAAATCTTATCACTAGGTGACGTGTCATCTGTTCTTTTGTCAATACTTGTAAATCTTCAGCTTTGATGTTTAGAGGGAACACCTTCAGAGCTCTAAAATAGATCTCTGATGAGCTATCTATGATGTCTTCATGTCTGAAGAGTCTGTCTCTGAACTGACTTCAGAGCTTGACTTGGCTTTTTCTGCTGATGTCTCTGAAGGTCTTCAGAGGAAGACTTGAACTATTTTCAATACTTCTATAATTCAGAATAGGGGCTAACAGTATTTATGAATAATGGTGATGTTATGATTTGTTTGTAAAGTTGTATGAATTGAGGTTTTATTTTCATATTAGGTGTCAACTCTATGTCTTTTGGAGATCGACTTAGTGCAAGTCGACTTATTCTTTTAGGTCATTGATCTTTGGCATGTTTGGAAGTATCCCCATTGGGTCATCAGGAATGCTAGCCTCACGATTGTGGAGCTTAAAGGGAGATTCGACGTTAGTATCTAAGTATTGAGGTGTATGTATTTCTTGAGGTGGTGAATATCTTATTGACGGAATGTTTGAAGTTTGAGAATAGATCGGAGTAGTGTGATAGCCTAATCTCAATGAACCAACTCCCCAGAAAGCGTATTGGTACTTCCTTGGAAGGGAGGCTTTACCAATACCAAGGGTGAATTATTGAGGATTTTGGGTATTCCTTGGATTGGTATTGATTATCAGAATACAGATTCAGAATCGTGTTGAACTGGAATGATTTAGTCATTGAGAAGTTGAGGTCTACAGGATGCCACGGGGTAGTACGTGTCACACAAGGTTGGGAGACAACCGTAGTCTTGTGATTAGAAGCTACTTTAGTAAGTTAAGTGTTCACTCGGATGAGCGTAATGTGCCTAAGAGGACGTTGTTGTGAGTGTCAGCATATGGTTTATAATGATTGTATTGTCAAGTGGATTCGGGACAACTCCTCTTAAATAGAGACAGCCTATTATGCGGGCAGCGGTAAATGAAGAACTAGATTTCGAGGACGACATCTCTTTTAAGTTTGGGAGGATTGTAACACTCGTAATCTCAGTAAACCCTTAACTGGTACCATACTTATCGATCTATAATTATAATGTGTGTCCCTGTGATTAATGATTCAATCAAGCAAAACAATTAAGCAATAAGATTAAGCAAACCTGATATTGATTTATCAAACGATTCGAATGGTTACACGGTTGAAGATGAATCTCTCTCACGTTTTTCTCTAGACGCAACTCTCTCTCTCAATATCTCTCAATGCATACGGCGGCTAGTCTCAACTCAACTACAAAACAAAACCTAATTATCTAATAAAAACCTAAAACCTATTTTAAGGAAAAGGATTAAAAACGAAAATACAAAAACAAACTTTGACTATTTATTACAAAGGACCCTAGACTATTTGTTGAGAGTTGATTTTTCCAGCTTTGACTTCAGATTTCCATCTTCAGAAATTTATGATCTTGAATCCAATAAAGCTGTGCTATAACAATCTCCCCCTTTGGATCAAGATCATTACTCAAAGGATTTAGCAATCCAATCTTCTCTTTTAAGCTCAGAAGATGCAATCTCCCTCTTTGTCTTCAGAATGTAGCAATCTCCCCAAATGATGAGAATAAAATCTCTTGGAATAAAATTATCTCCAGTTTCTGCTCGAAATGCTTTAGCAAATCATCTTCAAATAAAATTTCTTCAATTCAACATATCTCCAGAAATTCTTCCAAAAACTTGTGTTCTCTCCATTTCTTGGTTGACGCTTCTCCCCCTTTTTGATGAAAAAAAAGCAACGAGTTCATCAAAACTTTTCTTCAAGAAATGTCTGACCACTGATCTTGCATACAGGACATCTGATTATCCAATTCATAAAGATATGCATCCAGATCTTTGCAAATCCAGACCAAATTTGGAATGTAACCCCTGAATCAACAGATGAATTAGTTAAAAATGCCTGTCAGTAACACGTAGTCACTGTGTGTAACGAATACACATTGGAAAGGACATTTTTGATGTTCACTCCCCCAGGGCTTCCATTCAATCATTGAAACACCACAAAGGCAATTTCTATGAATGTTATGACAAAGAAACAAATTCTTTGTGTATTCGTGCAAGTGATAGAAAGAATTAAGCATATGATGATTGCTTATAAGGCTCAAAATCTGTAAACCACTGAGACAACAGTTAGTTAAACACAGACTCAATGTGCATGATTGAAGTGCGAAGGTGGGGCAGACTTCCTTCTTTTCTGTTAAGTCTAAATATTGTATCCAAGATTTAATAAGGAAAGTCAAAGTTGTAAAAGTCAATATTGTCAAAGTCTTGTAAAAGTCAAAGTTTGTTTAGTTTTCCTTAGTGATTAAGTCTTGTAATAGTTAGGTGGTATAAATAGGTTTGCTTTGTAATCTTGTGGAGAAGGATTGTAAGGAGCACGTCATTGTAAACATTCACACTTGTGGTTAATATCAAGATCTAGTTTCTCTCTCTAGTTTCTCTCTCTAGTTGTTGAGTAATTGCTTGATTGAATTGGGATTTTATGATTAACATTTTCAATATCCAGATTTTCCAAATGAAAATCAGATAGCAAATGTGTTGCGTCCCCTTGGAAAATGAAACATTTTCTTGTTAAGAAGAAAAGAAGTGGCTGGTGGGGTTATAATCAAGAGTTGGCATGAGCTAGTTGCCTGTTTCAATAATGATCACCAAGAATTGTGAATCATTAGAAATGTGGTTGCCCGGCTCAGAAAGTAGTTGGTGCAGAGTTTGATAATCTTTTACTCTAATCTCACACCCTCTTTCTTTTAAGCATTAAGCTCACATATAACCAAACTCTCTTTTACATTTTCTCTCATCACACATCTCACACTCATTTCTTTTTGACTCCTCACACTCAATCACAAAGGATTTACTTCTTGGGTAGGAAACACTGGTTAACGTGAATCCATAGAAGTTCATTTAAGTCCTAGCACACTGATCCCATGTTATCCTATAAAGCATATGTCGCTCAGATGATTTAACTTGATCAGTTAAAGCTCAAAGATGAAGCAGAAAACATTTAAAAATCACACTTCAAATTCAAGAAATCTTTTTGTGAATCGAGAAGTGGTTTGAACATTTAAGAACATGTTTTCTTATGATTGAAAGTTGTCCTTCTTTCAACCATAGATAGGATGAAGATAAAGAATTATACCTTTTGAGTGCAGTCTTACATCTCACGAAGTCAAGCTTAAAGTCATAAAGATATGATCATGTAAGCATTTCTCAATCTGCAAAAGTCTTAAGGTCTAGTCAAAGCAACTTTATTCACGAAAATTAAAATGACATAAAGCAGTAAAACAATTAAAGTACGAGTTCTGATCTGAGATAATCAGAAGTCATTTCCATACTCCTTTGACTTGTATGCTCCCCTAAAATCATGCATCACTAACAATTTATCAGTAATCATAATGCATACATAATATATGCTCCCCCTCAAAATAACATTGACCATCTATGAGGTACTTCTCACACTCCCCCTGAGATCATGAACAAACTATTAAAGAGCAGATATCTTGCGGAAATAATTATAAAGAAATGATGAAAAGACACAATAGGAAACTTTAATAGGTAACCACCGATTAGGTCTTAAGGTTTAGCATACCAAGCCTAGAGACAAGAAAATTGAATCTCTTTTCGTCTAAGGGTTTGGTAAACAAATCTGTAAGCTGATAATCAGTTTTTACAAAGTAAAGTTCAATTGTTCCTTTTTCTACATTATCTTTTATAAAGTGATACCTGACATCTATGTGTTTGGTCTTAGTATGCTGAACAGGATTAGCTGAAATCGCGATAGCGCTCTTCGAATCACAATAGATCGGGATTCTATTGAAATGAAACCCATAGTCTCGCAGTTGTATTCTCATCCACAAGACCTAAGAACAGCAGTTAGTAGCAGCTACATATTCTACTTCGGCTGTTGAAGTAGAGACACATAATTGCTTCTTCGATGCCCAACTGACGAGTTTTCACCGATGAATTGTATATGACCCGAGGTGCTCTTCCTGTCTAACATGCAACCAGCATGATCCGCGTCTGAATAAGCTGTTAGTTCAAAGCTAGTATCTTTAGGATACCACAGACCAAGATCTGCAGTCCCATTCAGATACCTGAAAATCCGCTTAACAGCAGACAAATGGGATTCTTTAGGATTGGCCTGATATCTAGCACATAAGCATATAGAGAACATTATATCCGGCCTACTGGAAGTAAGATACATCAAAGAACCTATCATCCCTCTATAAGTCCTAACATCAACAACCTTTCCCGAAAGATCGGTGCCAATCTTAGTACCAGGTGCCATCGGGGTACCAATCGGTTTACAATTTTCCATTTTGAACTTCCGAAGAATATCAAGAATGTATTTAGATTGATTGATAAAAATCCCCGTTGAAAAATGTTTGACTTGCAATCCGAGAAAGAAATTCATCTCTCCCATCATAATCATCTGAAAACGTGACACCATGAGGTTTGCAAAATTCTTACAGTACTTAGGATTTGTAAAGCCAAAAATAATATCATCCACATATATTTGAATAAGAATGACATCGCCTTTGTCCTTTTTAATAAATAAAGTGGTATCGACCGTACCTTTTGTAAAACATGACTTGACCAAGAACTGAGATAAGATATCATACTAGGCGCGAGGAGCTTGTTTCAGTCCATAAAGAGCTTTATCGAAGATGTAAACGTGATTAGGCTTATCTGGATTCAAAAACCCTTCTGGCTGCAAGACGTAGACTTCCTTCTTCAGTACTCCGTTCAGAAAAGCTGTCTTCACGTCCATTTGATAGACGGTGAAGTTCTTGTGGGCTGCGTAGGCTAAGAACATCCGAATTGCCTCTATACGCGCCACTGGAGCATAAGTCTTGTCATAGTCTATCCCTTCCTCTTGCCTATATCCCTTGGCAACAAGTCGTGCTTTATTTCTGATAACGGTACCATCTTCATCTTTTTTGTTTTTGAACACCCATTTCGTACCAATGATGGTTTTACCTTCAGGTTTGGGTACGAGTCTCCAGACTTTAAGTGCTTCAAACTGATTCAGCTCATCTTGCATCGCAGTTACCCAATCTGAATCGGCAAGGGCCTCAGATACGCGAGTAGGCTCGATCTTGCTCAGAAAGGAGTCATGCATACATAGATTTAAAGTAGCAGACCTAGTTTGCACCGGTTTGGACGGATCTCCAATAACTTGGCTTATCGGGTACTCTTTGGTCCACTTGTGTTCATGAGGGAGTGGATTATATGTAGATTGATCATTTTCAGCATCTCCGAATCCACTGTTATCTCCTTCAGGTGGTTTAGAATGAATGGGGGTTTCAGGTGAAGTAGTAGTTGCTGAAGTTGCAGTAGGTTCAGCTTGGTCAGTCTGTTGATCAGTCCTTACAGTACTTCCTACTAAGTCAGCTACTTCTGTCTCTTCAGTGTTGGTCACAACTTCAACTGTCGGAGTAGGCATTTGAACTGGAACTTCTTGCCGAATCGGGGAGTTGGATTCAGTAGACATATCGGAAGTGGTTGGATGAGTAGTCATCGAGTCTTCCATCCTGTCAACCACAATAGATTTAGGCACATTAGATCCAAGAAATTCATCATAAAACAGTTCAAATAATAAATCCAAATTAGATAATTTAGAAGTAGATGATGAAGCGCCATCTGATTTGTTCTCTTGAGGTGCAGGTCCTGGACTGGTTGGCCCAGAAGCTAGTACTCCAGTTATTACGGGTTCTGAACTAACGTGCTCAGAAGCCATTTCCTCATCGAATGTAACGTTGACGCTCTCGATCACAGTCTTCGACTTCTTCAAGTAAACACGGTATGCAGTAGATGTAGAGGAATAGCCAACGAAGATGCCCTCATCCGCCTTAGCACTGAACTTGTTCAGATTCTCTCTGTCGTTTAGAACATAACACCTACACCCAAATATATGAAAATATTTGATTGTAGGTGTCCGGTTGTTGATTAACGCATACGGAGTCTTCTGAAATCTGCGGTGTATCATGGAGCGATTCTGAGTGTGACACGCAGTCGATACAGCTTCAGCCCATAAAAATAGAGGTAAGTCAGATTGGCTGAGCATAGTTCGAGCGACCTCGACAAACGTATGGTTTCGCCTTTCGATGACTCCATTCTGTTGAGGTGTCCGTGCAACAGAGTATTGATGTGATATCCCGGCCGATTCGAGATATTCTTCAACTATTTTGTTCTTGAACTCTGTACCGTTGTCAGTTCTGAGAATCTTGACTTGTTTCTGCAGATTGACTTAGGCCGTCATCAGAAATGTAATGAGAACTTTGGGCATCTCATCTTTAGACCATAGAAACTTGACCCAAGTGTATCGCGTATAGTCGTCCACGATAACTAACACGTACTTCTTACCACCTAAGCTTTGTGTTCGCATAGGACCGCATAAATCCATATGCAACAACTCTAATGGAGAGTTGGTACTTGGTTCAGGCTTTGGTTTGTGTGGAGCTCTCTTCATCTTTCCCTTTTCACACGCTGCACACAAGTGTTCTTTTTCATACTTCAGCTCAGGAAGTCCTTTCACTAGCTTTCCACTGACCAGTTTGTTGATGTACCGAAAGTTGAGGTGAGAGAGCCGTCGATGCCATAACCAGCTTTGTTGCATCGAGGCCTTTGATAATAAACATACCTGATTGTCAGCTTGGACCTTTGAAAAGTTGATGGTGTAGAGGTTTGATTTGCGAGTGCCGACCAAAAGTTCTTTCCCGTCTTCAGTGCGAACCGAATTGGCCTTGAAATTCACCTCTAAGTCTTTGTCGCAGAACTGGCCAATACTGAATAGGTTGTGTCCTAAGCCTTCAACGTAGCTCACCTTCTTTATCGTCACATTTTCGTGTACAACATCACCATATCCCAGAATTGGTGAAAATTGATCATTTCCAAAACGAACTGTGTCGCAGTATTTGTCTGTATAATTAGACAACATACTCTTCTGCCCTGTCATATGCTTGGAACACCCGCTATCCAAGTACCACATAAGACGGGTCTGCATAAAACAAATCAGGAAAGAATAGGTTTAGGTACCCATTTGTAAATGGGACCTACAGTGTCAGTACATGATTTTGGCACCCATTTAAATTTGGGCCCGCTTTCTCTTTGAAAACCACATGCATGATAAGAAGAACGATAGCGATAAGAGGAAACATTATATGATCCATACCAAACATCAGAATATTTACGAGAAGCATAATCATATCCACCAAAATTTGAAAACTTTTTATTAGATGGAACTAACTGGAATAATTGTTTTATGGAATATTTCTTGCGAGAATCAACAAGATTAGATTTAGAAGTAGCAACATTCACAATCAATTCATCTTTACTAGAAGTCTTTTTATTAAAATTAAAACTAGAACTAGATTTAGCTTTCTCGTCTATCTTCTGTTTCGGTATCCATGTTGACTTAACTCCAAGCCTTTCCTTTCTCACATCTGAAACATTTGAAACTTTAGAGTTAGAATGGTGAGAATCAAAAGAATGCTTCTTCTTTGGCTTACTAGTGGTGATCAGTTTCTGTGAATGCTGAGATTTTATTTTCTTACCTTTTGCATTCTTCGATTTCACAGAAACTGATTTATCAACTTTCGTTGATGTTTCACCCTTTTCAAACACATTGTGTAGACCGAAAGAATTAATAACACAAGATGAATGATCAGGAAGTTTGGTAGTAAAGTCAAATTGAGCAACACAATCATTGAAAACACCATCAAAGTTTAAGAAATTAAGCTCATTATCAAGTAAACCAGATCTATCATTAGATTTTAAAGCCTTGGAAAATTTAGAAAACTCAGTATTTTTGAACACTGTAGAAAATACAGTTTGTTCTAAGTCCATCAAAATTCTTTCTTCTGTAAGAGTATTCTCGAGTTCAGAAATTTTACTTTCCAAAACTAGAGGAGGAACGTAAAGCTTGCCTTTGATGGGCTTAGCCTCCAATTCTTTTAAAGAATAACTCTCAAAATAATCATTTGAAAGAAATTTTGATTTATCAGAACTATAACTGTTATTCAACCTCTCATAACGAAATGGGAGTTGAACTTTAGATGTGTGCTTTCTTTTAGCATATTCCTTGGCTTTATCCTCTTCAAACAGACTAGTCCAAAAAGGTTTGAGTTCCGGATATTGAGGAGCCAATATCATAAATCCGAAGTCATAAAGCACAGGCACTTCAGATATACCCTTTTTGAGGTGATGTGGGTTCTTGTAACCAAGTCCCCAACAATCAGGTTTCTTTTTAGGTTTGTTCAAATGAATAGTGCGTTCAGTTTGACCTAAAGTATATAATTTCTCTTCCAAAGCATTCACCTTGTCAATTAAAGATTTCTTTTGCTTTGAAAGCGAAGAATTTATTTTAAAATCTCTTTTGACTCAAAATCACACATTTTATATTTGGAGACAGTTTCAGATAACTCCTTATGAATTATAGTCTTCTCTTTCGCGCTGGTGTTTATGTTTTTGTGCAAAGTTTCAATTAATACATTTTTCTCAGCAATATCATTACTAAGTTTATGTATAGATTGATTTTTCTCATTAATGACACCTTTCTCACGCTTAAGTTTAGACTCTAATTCTTCGAGTTTAGACATCATGGCATGCATTTGATTCAGAAAATCAGATTCAGTTAAGTCACATACCTCTTCATTATCTCCTTCATCAGAATCAGCTTCAGCTTCTGACTGCTGCTTACCCATCAAGCACAAGTGTGCTGTCTCGTCCTTCTATCCTTCTTCAGATTCTTGGTCCGAATGGTCGAGCTAGTATCCATCCTCGGCCATCAATGCTTTTCCAGCTTCTTGTTGCTTGGCTAGAAGCATCTTATTCTTGTAATAGTCGGAGTTTCGGACTTTAGGTTTTCAGAAGTCCTTGGCAAAGTGACCGAGTCTGCCACAATTGTAGCACTTTATTGGTTCTTCCTGTTTGGGCTCTTCGGCTCTATCCTTCTTCTTTTCTTCTGGTCTCTTTTCTTCAACTTTCTCCTTGTGTTTGTAGTTATTCGGACCAGACGAGTACCTCTGACTCTTGGAGCTAGGCTTTTTATAGAACTTCTTTTGGAAGGCCTTGGTTAGCATTAGCATAGCTTCCTTCAAATTCTCACAATCGTCAGAGTCAGGATTTGCCTCATTCTCATCCTCTTCTGATTCAGATGCTATCATCTTCTTCTTCTTAGACTTCTTCTTGACCACAAGTGCAACTGGATCAGCAACTGCTTTGTCAGCCTTTCTCATCTCAGCCTTGATCTCATCCACCTCTTCCTCATTATGTCTGATGATTTCATAGACTTCATGAAGTGGAATGTTGTTCATATCTTTCAATTGTCTCATCTGTCTGGTGAATCTCTTCCACTCAGGCTGGAGGTTGCTGAGAAATTTCACGTTCAGCTCAACTTGAGATTTGTTGATCTTGTTCTTGCTTAGTTCGTTCAACAATGTCACAAATCTGTCATAGGTGTCTTTTAGTGATTCTCCACTTTTAGCTTTGAATTCTTCATAATTGTTCAAGCAGTTGGAGACTTTGAGTTGGTTGCCGACTATAGACCCGATCATCATCTTCTCCAATTGATCCCACATTTGCTTGCCGGTAGCATTGTATCTATCAATCTTGACATAAATTTCATTTGGTATGCCTTGGAGAATAAATGATCTTGCCAATTTGTCACCCTTGTGTATTTTCTTCTGCTCATCAGAGTATTCACCAAGCGGTAATGGATACTCTCTCTCTGTTTCTTCTCCATTCTCTCCAGCTACAGTGAGTACCTTGGTTGGAGGTGTCATGATTCCTTCTTTTAGGGATTTTCTGATGTAATCTCCCAAATCATTTCGATCAATGAAATCCAAGAATATGTCCTTCCATTGCTCGTACTCCCCCTTGAAGAGTACTGGTGGCTTCACATCGGTTCCGATAGCAAGAGCTTCCCGAGATGACATCCTTATTGATATTGATTTAGCAAAGAACTGATAAGAAACTTGAAATGATCGTTAGTCCAGATAAAATCAAGTAAATACAGATTAATAATGAAAAAGAGAATCTGGAGCAAAAAGGCAAAAATGCGCCAAAAGACAGTACCGCAAAAGAGATTTTGCGCTAATAGTGTCTGGCGTAAAGTTCAGGTTTGCGCTAAAAGAAGCTGGCGCAAAATGGAGTTTTGCGCTAACACCAGGTGGCGCGAAACACAACTTTGCGCGAAAAGGAGTTGGCGTGAAATTCTGAAGTTCGCCAAGTCTGGAAGGTTTTGCGTGAGAGGAGGGTGGCACAAGATGAACTTTGCGCGAGATGCGAGTCGCGCGAATCTGAGATTTGCGCGAGAGGTTGTTGGCGCAAAAAGAGTTCTTGACCGGTGCCTTGCCTTCGACCGATGTTCCATCGACCGGTATTACCTTCGACCGGGGTCTGTGACCGGTATGGACCTTTGACCGGAGTCTTGAATGGCGCAAAGTAAGGTTTGCGCGAACAACAGGTGGCGCAAAAGTTATTTTACGCGAGACACTAATGACGCAAAAGGAAACTTTGCGCTAAGAGCTTGTGGC
Source organism: Arctium lappa (assembly GCA_023525745.1). Taxonomy (NCBI): domain Eukaryota; kingdom Viridiplantae; phylum Streptophyta; class Magnoliopsida; order Asterales; family Asteraceae; genus Arctium; species Arctium lappa. Next base: position 72,200,826 of record CM042051.1, on the reverse strand, counting down.
GCAAAAGACCTTAAGAACTGGCGTAAAGTTACTGTTCTTCCCTGTACTTCGAAAAACGTCTCTGAAAATCCTAAAAACCAATCTAGACTTCGATAATCAGTCCCAAACTTTGAACATAGGCTTACACACACATCTAGGACTGATTACAATCAAATAATTTCAATAAACAACACAATTAAACGAATCGATTGATTAAACAGTGTTGTGCTCGTGAAAAACCAAACAATACAAAAATCATAAAATTGACAATTGAAAGCAATGTTGTACTCACATAAACCAATACCAATTCAATAGAATATGCAAATCGATTACAACCCAATCAATAACAGCTTGAAAGAACAATCACACAATAAAAAAAATTGAATCTTGACAGATGAACAGTACCGAAAGAAAAAAAATTCTTTTGATTTCAATCTGTTAAGCTCTGATACCAATTGTGTGTCCCTGTGATTAATGATTCAATCAAGCAAAACAATTAAGCAATAAGATTAAGCAAACCTGATATTGATTTATCAAACGATTCGAATGGTTACACGGTTGAAGATGAATCTCTCTCACGTTTTTCTCTAGGCGCAAGTCTCTATCTCAATCTCTCTCAATGCATACGGCGGCTAGTCTCAACTCAACTACAAAACAAAACCTAATTATCTAATAAAAACCTAAAACCTATTTTAAGGAAAAGGATTAAAAACGAAAATACAAAAACAAACTTTGACTATTTATTACAAAGGACCCTAGACTATTTGTTGAGAGTTGACTTTTCCAGCTTTGACTTCAGATTTCCATCTTCAGAAATTTATGATCTTGAATCCATCAAAGTTGTGCTCTAACATATAACCTTAGTTGGAATTGGTTTGGAAGGTTGGGTCTTTATATCGGGAGCGCCTTAGGTCGAAAAGTGGGATTTTGGCTCTCAATACGTCTTGGGCGATTATGCCCGCGATTGTGACAGAATGTCACTCTCGCCTGGCATAATCACGAGTATTGTACCGCAAGTGTTTGGACGCGGGCGACAGTGCCACGTATGCCAAGGGCATAATCGCCGATCATTGTCACGGTCGGGGGAATGGGCCTTTAAACTCGAATTTTTCCAATCTCATCTCATTTGTTCCAAACTTCTTCAACCCTACCCTCTCCTTTCTCTCTAAACCGAACCTCCTTGCCACCATTTTTGATTTTGAGATTTTGATACTCAAGATCTCGGGATTTCAAGTGATACTTCACCATTCAACAAGGTTATGGAAGCTTAAGCTCAATCTCTCCACTCTATCATCTTCATCACCAACTTTCTAGGGTTTTATCAAACCCTCTTCAAGACTCTCTCCATTCTCTTAAAGGTTGTGGTGGTGGCCCACATGGGTTACCTAGAGAAGTATAGTTGATGGATTCAATCTATGGTAAAGGTAATATTCCCTTTTCTTCATATATGGAAATTAGGGTTTTAGTATAAGTTGAGATCCTTATGTAAAAAGTTTAGCGAACGATTCTAAATGGATTGAATATGATTATTTATGAGTGAAAATTGTGGATCTAGGTTTCGGAAGGATTTTTGCTTGTGGATTCGTAGTTCTTCAAGGAAGCTCAAGTTGGGGTAAAATCTAGATTTAGCCTAAATCTAGCAAGGTGAGTTCAAGTTGATTTATGAAAACGGTGTATGTGCCAAAATGTCAAATTTTAAATGCTTATGTGTTTTATATGAAACTATCAACTGTTGAGTTATTTGATAAGTTTTGATTATCTGAAGTGTTTAACTTTATAAACTTGTAAAACACCCATTTTTGGGTTTTTTGGGTATTTTGATAAATGTATCATAATGAAAAAGTTTCGATAACTTATTTGCATAAGTAGAGATTATTTGGTAAACATGCATGTTTATGGTTGTTGGTATTTCGCGTACTTTGTGACTTGGAATGTTTTAAAAATTACCAACGTGTGGGTCAGTGACATTTGGTCATTTCCAACCTTGCGAACGTTTCAGAAGTTGTCAACCTTTTTGGGTTTGGGGAAAAAATGTAACTCAAGTATTTTATTGAGTAAACCTTTAATATTGATATTTTAATGACTTATTATATGGGTGTAAATCCTTTGAATAATTGCAATTTAAATGTGTGTCATGGGACGTTTTGGAAAGAGTCAATGGTGTAACACCCTAAAACGGGCTAACAAAAATTTCCCGGAAACTGGAGAATGTGGTATATAAATGCCAAAGCATGACCCTACAAAATGGGAAATTAAGATACCTGTTTAATTACATTTTGTAATCATAAGGGAAAATAAAACAACAACCGTCTAATCTAATTCCTCAACGGAAGCAAGATTACAAAAAGGGTGTCGTCTATAATCCAATGTCGATCTTCCCATAAATGATCCTTTAATCTCCCCAAGCTCACACAGACCCAACTAAGCATTCTTAGCAATGGCGGCGCTAGAACCTGAGATACACATATAAAGCAAGCAAGTGTTAGGCCAAAAAGCCTAGTGAGTAATATGACAGTAATTGGATGCATGCAAACAGTTCCGATACTTAAATGTCAAAGATGGGTTCCATAAGAGAATCAATGGGGGAGACCTGTAACACCAAGCAAATTCCACCCAAGAGACGAGATACCCTAGTGTTATGCTCCACTAGCCACACCTCAAGGCCCGGCACACTCGGGGGTACAACGACGGTATTGTCCCAAATGGCAGGGGTCTAGGCACATACCAACACGGTGGCGCCCAAGTCTATGTCCTCCTAGTGACCATTTGACTTGGTTCATCTATACATCTCACGTATGTCCAAAGAGTAATTTAACTCTTATAATGCATATTCAACCCCAATGCAAAACATTTCCCCAAATCCTTACCTCCAATTAATTATATGCCAGGAACTATGATTTCAATTCTACCTTGGTCAAGCATATATGATAAAACATAGAATGAAACATATAAGGTGAGAAATTTGTCCCAACACATAAAATAGCCCCACCATTTAGTTTCATCAATAGAACACTTTCTTTTACTTGCTCATACCACTAACATCAATACCCTTCTTTCATTCAAGTTCCCATATTACACTCCAATTTTCATAGAGTCAAATAACAAGATATAAAGAAACCCTAGTTTTCATTTGATGGAAATAATAACAAGAATGCAAGTAATACATGTATCTCATTTGTAAAAAGGACAACCTAGGTTTTTAGGTAAAACCCTAGAAAATAGATTAAATAATGAGGAAATGAAGTTTTGAGATCCCAAAGCTTGTTTACTAGCTCTTGAATGCACTCTTGAAGTGGTTGGTTGAAGATTTAAAGGTCCCCAATCACCTCTAGTGTAATAAATGAAGGAAGAGGGTGGAAAAGTGTGAAAATCGCCCCAAATAGAGACTCCAACAAACCCTAGATCTAATTTTTATGAAATGCTAAGTGAAAGGATCGCAGGGCTGAGTTTTAAACGGGCTGGACCACGCGGGCGATAGTGCCCCGCGACATTGCCCTAGTCATTATCGCCAGGGCATAGTTGCCGAACCTTCACCACTCACGGTACAATTCCCGCGATTGTGACCAGCGAGAGTGCCCAAGGGAACAATCGCATGTCACTCTCGCATGGGACGTATTGAGGCTCACGAGCACCCCACAACTTTGCCTGCGTGACTTTGACATGTGTCATAGTCGCCGACAATGTCGCCGAGAGGGTCTGGCCACCCGATTTCTCGTCCGAAAAGTCTCGATTACCAGCTGACATGATCTAAGGAACCATTTATATGATTAAGGATGAAATTAAACCAGATTAGACAACTTAAGAGATAAACAGAACAATTATACTTAAGGATTACTTAATTATAATTCCGGATGTTACAATCCTCCCCACCTTAATTAGAATTTCGTCCCCGAAATCCCATTCTATGAAAATAAGTGAGGATAACGCCGTCGCATGTCCTCCTCCGATTCCCAAGTGATGTTGGAACCACGATGATGCTTCCATTGAACCTTGACCATTGTTACCTCCTTATGACAAAGCCTCTTCGTTTTGGATTCTAATATCGCTTATGGTTCTTCTACGCATCTGTTTCCATTATCCACCCGAATTTCTGACAAAGGGATGATGCTTTCTTTTTCGACCAGGAACTTGCGAAGGTAACAAACATGGAAGGTAGGATGTATCCCATCCATTTTCGATGGTAAATCCAACCGGTACGCTTGAAGTCCAACCTTGTCTAAGACCATAAAGGGTCCAAGGAAACGGGGGCTAAGTTTCCCACACTTTCCAAAACGGATTATCCCTTTCCATGGCGACACCTTCAACATCACTCGATCACCTACTTGGAAATCAACCAGTCTTCTCTTCTTGTCCGTATAGCTTTTCTGTCGGTCTTGAGCCGCTTTTAATTGCTCGCGGATGTCCTTCACTTTATCCGCGGTCTGTTGAACGATTTCCGGTCCGGTAAATTCATTCTCCCCCGCTTCTAGCCAACACGTCGGGGTCCTACATTTATGGCCATAAAGAGCTTCAAATGGAGCCATCCTGATGCTCGAATGATAGCTATTATTATAGGCAAATTCTACTAACGGTAGGTGCGAGTACCAATTTCCCCCGAAATCAATGATGCACGATCTCAGCATGTTTTCGAGAGTTTGGATGGTCCTCTCGCTTTGTCCGTCCGTCTGAGGATGGTAGGCCATGCTCAACTTGACCTTTGTGCCCAACTCCTTTTGTAACCCATCCCAAAATTTTGAAGTGAACCAGCTATCTCGATCTGACACTATAGATAACGGAACTCCGTGCCTTTTCACAATCTCATCAATGTACAATTTAGCTACTTTGTCCATGGGCAACGTCTCTCGCATCGCCAAGAAGTGCGCGCTCTTGGTGAGTCGGTCCACCCACACCCAAATCGTGTCGTGGCCTTTCAAAGTTTTCGGTAGTTTGGTGACGAAATCCATTGTGATGTGTTCCCACTTCCATTCCGGGATTGATAAGGGTTGCAGACTGCCGTATGGCCTTTGGTTTTTCGCCTTCACTTGCAAGCATGTGACACATTTCTCCACATACTTGGCTACATCAAGTTTCATCACCGACCACCAATAGTTCAACTTGAGATCCCTATACATTTTTGTGCTACCGGGGTGTATGAGCCTTTTCTAGGAGGAGTTCGCGGTTTACTCCTAACTTTGGTACCCATACTCGGCCTTGGAATAACTTCAAGCCGCGTCCATCTTCCGTCAACAGATCTCGTTGTTTCACCATTACTTCGGCCTTAAGGTTCTCTTCTCGAAGTGCTTCGGTCTGACACCTCTTGATATCCTCGACTAGACTTGACACAACGTTAAATCTGGTGAGTGACAGAACGACCCCGCTATCATGACTCCGTCGACTCAAAGCATCCACTACCACATTGGCCTTACCCGGATGGTACTGCAACTCACAGTCATAGTCCTTGAGTAGTTCGAGCCATCTTCGTTGGCGCATGTTGAGTTCCTTTTGCTCAAAAATATACTTCAAACTTTTGTGATCGATGAAGAGGGTACATCTGGTTCCATAAAGATAGTGACACCACAACTTCAACGCAAAGACCACCACTGCCAGCTCCAAGTCGTGGGTCAGATAGTTCTTCTCGTGATTATTCAATTTATGCGACACGTAGGCTATTACTTTCCCTCTTTGCATGAGTACACAACCGAGGCCCATTTTGGAAGCATCGCTATACACAACGAAGTCGTCCGATCCCTCGGGTAGGGATAGAATTGGAGCTTCACACAATTTCTTTTTGAGAGTAAGGAAAGCTTGTTCCTGAGCGTCCGTCCAAAGGAACTTAACATTCTTTCTTGTCAACGCCGTAAGTGGCGAAGCAATCTTTGAGAAATCTTGAATGAATCTTCTGTAGTAGCCTGCCAATCCCAAGAAGCTTCTGATCTCTGTCGGACTCTTTGGTGGCGTCCAACTCATCATTGCCTCGACCTTTTCCGGGTCCACCTTTACTCCATCCTTGGACACCACGTGACCCAAGAATTGTACCTCTTGAAGCCAAAACTCGCATTTCGAAAACTTTTCGAACAACTTCTCTCTTCGGAGGACTTCCAACACCTCTCTTAGATGCCCTTCATGCTCGGCCTCGTCCTTCGAGTAGATCAATATATCGTCGATGAAGACAACTACGGATTTGTCCAAGAAAGGGCGGCACACGCGGTTCATAAAATCCATGAATATGGCCGGAGCATTGGTCAATCCGAAAGGCATCACCAAAAACTCGTAATGACCATACCTCGTTCGGAATACCGTCTTCGGGATATCCTCTTTCTTCACCCTCACCTGGTGATATCCGGACCGAAGGTCAATCTTCGAGATCCACCTCACGCCTTGAAGTTGGTCAAAGAGGTCGTCGATTCGGGGTAAAGGATACTTGTTCTTCACCGTGACTTTATTCAATTCCGGGTAGTCTATGCACATCTGCATAGACCCATCCTTTTTTTTACGAACAGAACTGGGGCCCACCAAGAAGACGAGCTCGGTCAGATAAAACCCTTCTCTAACATCACTTGCAGTTGAGTCATCATCTCTTACATCTCCGTCGGCGCTAAACGGTAGAGAGCACGGGCAATCGGAGACACTCCCGGGGCGAGGTCAATCTGAAATTCTACCTGACGTTCTGGCGGCAACCCCGGTAGATCTTCCGGAAAGACATCCGGATAATCTCTAACAATTTCTACATCCTCCACCGATTTTTTTTCCAACTTTGCATCCATGATGTAGGCTAAATACGATGAACATCCTTTAGCTAAGTGCTTGCGGACTTTTAAGTAAGAGATCACGGGAGTGGATCCCTTCCTTTTCTCTCCATAAATAGTGAGCATACCACTCGACACCGGTACCCTAATCTATGCCTACCACTACGTCAAAACCACTAATGGACATTGGTAAAAGATTTAGCTTGAAAGGAATTCCATCTATCTCTATAACACAGTCATGATAATAATCCTGAATTAACACATGATCTCCATTGGCTACTTCTACTACTAAGGCATCGGGAAGGGCACTAACGGGAGTAGAAAGCATTGCACAAAAATAATTTGATACAAAGGATCGGTTTCACCCGAGTCGAATAAAACATGAGCAGGCAAGGAGTTTACAAGAAACATACCCGATACTACATCGGCAGTCTCTCTTGCCTCCTCGGCGGTCATTTGGAAGGCTCGGCTCGGTACCCTCGACGGATTCTGTTTCTTGGAGATTGGACCGCTAGTGGGATTGCGGTTACTTCCAACCAATTTTGGACATTCTCTCTTCATGTGCCCCGACTCTCGACACTCGTAACAAACAAGTCTCCGAACAGTGCAGTCGCGGGTCATATGATCCCTCTTTCAACATTTGGCACACTCGGGGGGACCAGAATAAGTCCTTTGACTGCAAGGCCCACTGTGTTTGCTCTTACACCGGTGACACCACCTCACTTCTCAGCGGGGGTCGCTCCCCTTTCCCCCGAACGCCGCTTTGAATTAACGATTCGGTCCGGATGACCCCTCCAACTTTCTCTTTTCTCCAACCAATCCCTTCTCTTCTTTTCCCGCAATCATGTCATCTTCCACGAACAAGGATTCTTCAATAACTTCTTGTAACATCGACCCTATAGAGTTTCTTACCGACGTCCTCATCTCGGCCGGTAACCCAAGTTGATAAGCTTTAATCTTTGACCTCTCGTCGGGGACCAGATGTCCCACTAAATTAAACTTCTCCAGAAAGAGCTTGGAGTAGTCGGTAATGGACAGAGTTCACTTCTTCAGATTCCTGAACTCCTGTTCCAGTTTGCCTAACGACCGCTCACTACAGTACTTGTCCATGATCTTTTGTTTGAAAACCAGCTAAGTCAACTTGGCGAGAACTTCGGGAGTAAGGACATAGAGGGTGAGATTCCACCAGATCAGGGCCTCTCCCTTGAGTAGCTGAGAGGAAAATTTGACCCGTTGTGAGTCGTCGCACTCGCTAGATTCAAAGGCCATTTCCACCTCCTTTAGCCAATACATGCAAGCGACCGGATCTAAGGAACCCGAAAACTCCTTTGGGTTGCACCCCAAAAAAGTCTTGTAAGTGCACCCGGATTCCCTTCGCTTCTATCTAACAGTAGCATGTTCTTTCGTTCCCACAGTGGCCGGTCCACCGCCCGACCCATTCACGATATTCTCCGCCATTGTCTCGTGTTGACGGTGACTAGCATCTCGATCCTCCAGTAGCTTCATAAAGAACTCTTGCTGCCGGGCCATGGATGAGTTCATGGCTTGCATCATGCTATCCCTCGATGATCGGAGCATTGTTGGCAACGTTCACTCGTGGGACACGTTCGGGTCCCCCGCCCAGGATAGTGGGTATGTGAGGTCCCACTGAAGTCTCGACCAAGGGAGGTTGGTTGGCAATAGATTTCACTTCTACACGACCTGCTTGTAGGTCTGGGAGTCTGCTACGAGTGTTTACCAAGGTTATCTGCCATACAGGTATGAGAAAGAGGTTGATAAAAGACTAAGTGAGTTTAACTCATTGTATGTACTAAAACACATTTCAATTATCATAACAATGGCATTTGCAAGCCTACTCACGTAGTAATGCATTCATAATAATAGTAGTTAAGTGAAATTATGAACAGATCATACACAAGAATTATTGTTACCACAATTACAACTCTTAATCTGTGTAATTCCGTAAATCCTAACGCTCTCCCCACCTAAAATTCTACCCCAACGTAAATCCTAACGCTCTCCCTAAAACGGGCTATCAAAAATATTCCGAAAACTGGAAAATGTGGTATATAAATGCCAAAGCATGAGCCATACAAAATGGGAAATTAAGATACATGTTTAATTACAGATGTAATCATAAGGGAAAATAAAACAACAACCGTCTAATCTAATTCCTCAACGGAAGCAAGATTACAAAAAGGGTGTCGTCTATAATCCAATGTCGATCTTCCCAAAAATGATCCTTTAATCTCCCAAAGCTCACACAGACCCAGCTAAGCATTCTTAGCAACGACGGTGCTAGAACTTGAGATACGCATATAAAGCAAGCAAGTGTTAGGCCAAAAAGCCTAGTGAGTAATATGACAGTTGTTGGTCCCGAAGGTGCTAAACAAGTTTGTAGAAGGGGGGGGGGGTTGAATACAAACACATAATTTAAAGTTTAATAAATTGTTTATTGATAAATCAAAATACAATTTACAAGTTTGTTGCGGAATAAGATTAAGACAGACTCAATCTAAACAAACTCAAGAAACACTAAGATAATTGCACAAGAAATTCAGATAAAGGGGGATTTAGAGATATAGAAAACAAGGGTTTCTATATAGAGTTCAAGGATGAAGCACACCTTCAGATGAAGGGGTGAACTTCCTATTTATACCCTATGCATTAAATGCATGGCAGGATACTTTACACGTGGCGTTCACTGATTGGCTTTGGGAGTCTGACTTTTGGGAGACATGCTTTCGGCCGGGTCATGAACAGTGTAGTTGACAGAGTTGTTGTACGAATGGTTACAGAGACTTGTCCGTTCTGACACATCGTACTAGGTTGTGCAAGGATAGACAAAAGGAAACTTGAGGCATAAGCTTTGTGATCGATTGATCGCTGAGTATCTCTAAGTTCAGAGATAAAGAGGTTCAGCTATCGCTGAAGCTTTTTCTCATGTTCCTTCGCGTATAAGTAGAGTTGTCTTTTCTTCACTTATATCCGCATCAGGTCACTAGTAGACTTCTCTTTGTTCAGCGGCTTCATCTTCGATTCAGCTATGAACATATGTTGACGCGAGACTTGTCTTCAGGGATTACGTTGGCTGTTTACTTTAGGAACTATCAGTGATAACTGAACAGATTCAGTCTAATCACTGATAGTGAAACACTAATACATAGAAATGTTTATAAGAAAGACTATCAGCGATAACTGAACAGACTCAGTCTGATCGCTGATGGTGAAACACTAATACATACTAAAACGTAATTTTCACTAAGTATAGAAGAGGGTCGTTATCAAATCACTGAGAGAGTTTGGATCAACAATCTCCCCCTATTTGATAATGACAAAGTAACTGAAGAAAATTACTTTATGATTCAAAATGATGGAATAATTAGGACTCTTAACATACATGTCCCAATTACTATTTTGAGGGATCTTTTACAGCACTGATGAAGTTAAGTACTTTACTGAAATTTCATTAATTCAAGAAGAGAATTACAAGGAATGAAAATTACAAGTAAATAACTAACTACTGTAAGTACAACTAATAGATTACAGAAGAGAAAACTAATCTATCAGCTATAAGAAGATTTAGGAGGATTTATCATATACTCAGGTATTTCTTCTCCTTTCTGTCTTCGTTCCAAGGATTCTTGGCTGATAATTTCTTTGATTTTCTCAGCAGCAGGGAAGAAGTCACACCATAAGCATAAGAGATCCTTGAGATGATTCAGAGGACAGATAGGAATCTCAGAGACTCTTTGAAATCTGAGTTCCTCATCATCATCTCTGAAGAATATTCCATAAGGATTGTCAATTACTTGACCAGCTTGGAAAGGACCACCAGGAGGCAGAGATAAATCCAGAACTGAAAGATCAGGAGGAGGACCAAACAGTGCATCTCTTGAAAATTTGATAGAAGTTTCATTTCTGATGATGGCGACGTCTTCAGAGGAGGAGGACCCGATTTTTCTCTTGAGTTTCTTGGGATTGGGAGGGATAGGAGATGGCAGATTCAGTACAGAAGTGACTCTGTTGATGAGAGCTTTAAGAAGTCCTTCAACGTAGCCTCTGTATGTAGATTTCGATTTCTTCAGCGCATCCCAGAATTCTATCCACTCTGTAAACCCGAAACCTTCAAGTTTGGAAACGTACATAGCCTTTTGAGTTCCATCCTCTCTGGTAATCTCCATGGTCACTGAGAGTTGATCCTTCTTCTTGCGACCAGAGATAGTCACGGCTGTTATTGGAAGAGGATCAGAGCGATAATCCATCTTCTGTTTACACCATTCGATAGACTTATCGTTGATCTCTTGTTCTTTGGAGCGTTCCTCTTCAATTTCTTTCAGCAGTGCAGCTTGAACTTCCACAGGCTTTCTTTTCAGCTTCTTGTCCTTGACTTGAGAAGATTGAATCTTTAAAGCGAGTTGGGCATCTCGTCTGCATTCAGCGATCAGTTTCTCAGCTTTGGCAGATTCTTCTCGTTCAGCTTTAGTGAGGAAGTCGAGCTCTGAGAAGGATGTTTGAAGAGGGACTTTCAGCCGTTGACTTTCTAGTTGAGCGATCATTTCAGCTCTTTTCTTCATCACTTCCTCTGCCCCATGAGATGGTTTAGAGGGCCTTCCTGGATGGACCAGGGAATCTTCTTCTTCATCATCAATCTCAGCGATAGAGATTGGGATTATTTCTTCAGCGATTGCAGCTGGGATTATTTGTAGTTCTGAACCCTTAAGCAGGGGAGAGAACTGTCTGGTCAGAAAATGAAAAAGAAGTTAGATTATTTTTAAGGAAAGAAGAGAGATAAAGGCTAGAAAGAAACAGGGGTAGGATTTTTATAGAAAGATAAGGGAACAAGAGTAAGGCATACCTGAGAAGGATTCTCCTCAGGTAGTGAGATCATCATCAGGGTTTCCTTAGCAGATACACCTTTGCTTTAGGAAGGGGTTCCTGAAGATGATCCTTGTCTCCCCCCCTGCTTGGATAACTTCTTTCGACGCTATCGCTGATGATGTGACGGCTGAAGAACACCAGAGAGATGGATCTTCCTCATCGTCATCATCATCATCTTGATGAGAGTCATCCACTTGATCTTCAAGATCAAGGTCTTCATCATCATCTTCATCCTCCTCTTCATCATCGACTATTTCAGCGATGGTGGGAGGGGCTTTATCAGCAACTATCTCCCCCTTAACCTGAGAGGGAGTTTCCTTCAGTGGTTCAGCACAAACTTCAGCATCCGTGTTTTCTTCAGCTGTCTTCTCCCCCTCTTTGTCATTATCAACAAGGGAGAGATCTTTTGGAGATGAAGTTGTTGCAGTAGCCAGCTTCTGGACTTCAGCCTCCAGACCTGTGAGTCGTCCTTCAAGTGCAGGGATGTCGGACGTAGCTAGGTGAATGAATTCCACGGCTATGGTCAGGGCTGAACGATCATCTTCTGTAAATGATGGAGCAGGAACTGGAGCTGGTGCATTCAGCTTGTCGAGGACTTGCTGAAGAGTCGTAATGCAGGCATCGATCTTTGCAGACAGATCATCATACTGCTGCTTGGATTCTTCCCTGACTTTGACAATCGCTGCCTGAAGAGTAGCGATGTGAGAAATATCAGCTTTGGAGGCGCAGGTGGCAGTCAGCGTCTTCAATGCATCACCAGCTGTTTGAACAGCGCTGGTGGTGTTGTTGAGACAAGCAGAGAGAGAATCCACCTTTGAACTCAAACTGTTGACATTGGTGTCAACAGTCGCCATACTAGGACCTCGTTGGGGAGCGTCTTGACCTCCAGTGATCTCTGACCCACTTTCGGAAAAGATGCATCCGAGTTGGTGGGGTAAGTGGTAGGGTAGAGAAACTTCAGGTACGCGCAGATGAAACGTACGTAGGGAACCTTGGGATCCCTCTCGGTCTTCTCTATCTTTGACTTCAGGTCGTCAAAGATAGCTGTTGCGTAGTCGAAATTTTTCCCAGCGATCACTGAGTAAGCCATCTGGACCTGAATCTTGCTGGCTTGGTCCAGTGACCCACTCTTCCTACTCATACACTGAATGATGTGTGAAAAGACGTAGTTGAGCTGGGAAGGCATCAGTGCCTTCTTCACAAGAGTCAGCTTCTTGTTGGGAATAGTAGTCCTTGGTTTGGGTTCCCAAGCATATTCCATGCATCCAGGAATTGGATGAGTTCAGCGTCAGTTGGCAGGGCGTCGAATCCATTCCTGGATTTGTCGGGGAAACGCAGGGCTTTCTTCAGGCCTAGGGCAGTCATCATCCCTGAGCCTAGTTGAGTGTTGAAGGATATAGCAGGAACCTGTTCACCCTTCTTGTTGGTGAGAGAGGTTTCTTCAGCGGTAAACCAGAATTGCTGGAGTAGAGCTTTCGAAGGTGTGGGATCCACCGTGATAGCATAGGCAATGCAGGATTGTCTTAGAAATTTTGCAGCTTCCACCAGATGTGGGTATTTGACACCATCAAATTCAAGACGAGCAAGATGGTTGTTCTTTGGAAGTTCAGAATCAGTGATGGCGAACTTGACGTTCTTAGAGGCGATAAGTGTAGATTGAGTCATTCTGTTTGAGTAGATAAACGAGTAGAAGAAAGGTTTAGTCGTAAAATAAAGAAGATTTGCTAGTTTCTATTTGGGGAAAGAAACATAGGAAATCAACATATTTTTAGAGAAAAACAGTTTATCTTAGAACAAGATTCAAGAATAAGAAGAAAAACCATTAATTTTGAATAAAGAATAGAATGATTTTTAAAGAATAAAATAAAAAAAATGATTTTATGACATTTGAGTCTTATAAACCCATAAATGGGGTTTATGTGAAAAGATTTAAGATAAGAAATCAAGAATAACCTGTTGATCTTGAAGAGGATGATGCAGAAAGCTTGAGAATGCTAGAATGCTTGAGAGAGTATTCTTGCTTAGAAAGTATTTCCAGAAAACGTAAATTGATAGAATGGAAAAAACATTCCTTTTATATGTGAGAAGGAGGAGAGAGAGTGTGAGAGAAGCGGGAAAACAAATGCACATCATGACATGGACACGTCCCACGAAGGTGATTGGATAGAAGAACAACGGACGAACGTGTCAGAAAAAGGCATGTCGTGGATTGTCAGTTCAAATGACGTCATAGTTAAGAAAGAGACTGTTCATTTGTCCGTTTTGAATTTATCACTGAAGAAAAAATATCAGCAATAGAATTTTCTTTTTGAAAGTATCCCTTATGAAAAGATAGGGATAGATTTTCTTTTAAAAGGATCACTGAATATAAATATCAGTGATAAATTTAAATTCAAAAAGCTTTTAATCATTTGAAGAAAGATTCAATGATTAAGATTTATATTTTAAAAAATATCTTAACTGGATGAAGATTCAGTTGTAGGGATTGAGAAACCATACCTGAGAGTCAGAATATTTATCAGAGAGAATGATGAAAGGGAACTTTTGATTACTGACACAATGCATGAACGCTTGAAGAATTATTCTTCAAGATTCAGCATTCCAAGCTCACTGATGAGAAAGTTGAACCTTGTCTCATCAAGAGGTTTGGTGAATATATCAGCAAGCTGAAAGTCAGTAGGGATAAAGTGAAGTTCAATATCACCATTCATCACATGATCTCTGATAAAGTGATATCTGATCTCTATGTGTTTTGTCTTTGAATGTAGCACTGGATTATTTTCTATAGCGATAGCACTAGTGCTGTCGCAATAGATAGGAATCTTTGATAACTGAAGGTCATAATCTAATAGTTGATTTCTCATCCACAAGATTTGAGAACAACAGCTTCCAGCGGCTACGTATTCAGCTTCAGCTGTGGAAGTGGACACGGAATTTTGCTTCTTGCTTGTCCAACTTACCAGCTTTCCTCCCAAGAGTTGACATTCACCAGTGGTACTCTTTCTGTCAAGTTTACAACCTGCAAAATCACTATCAGAATATCCAGTTAGATCAAACCCTGAGTCTTTGGGATACCAAAGACCGAGGTTAGAAGTTCCTTTCAGATATCTGAAAATTCGCTTTACAGCGATCAGATGGGATTCCTTGGGTTCAGATTGATAGCGTGCACATAAACAAGTAGAGTACATGATGTCAGGTCGGCTTGATGTAAGATACAGCAGGGAGCCTATCATTCCTCTATAGGCAGTGACATTAACAGGTTTTCCAGAAGGATCTTTGTTAAGTGTCAGGGGTGGTGCCATAGGAGTTTTCATCGCTGAAGTTTGAGTAAAATCAAACTTCTTCAGCATATCTTTAACATACTTACCTTGGCTGATAAAAGTACCTTTGTCAGATTGTTTAATCTGAAGACCAAGAAAGTATGTCAGCTCACCCATCATACTCATTTTATATTCTTTCTTCATTCTTTCAGCGAAGCGAGTACACAGAGATGGGTTAGTAGAACCAAATATTATGTCATCAACATATATTTGTACAAGAATTATATGATCTTTTATCTTTCTGAAAAATAACGTATTATCAATTTTGCCACGTTCAAAATTTTCAGAGATAAGAAAAGATGAGAGGGTGTCATACCAAGCACGAGGGGCTTGTTTTAGACCATAGAGAGCCTTATCCAATTTATAAACATAATTTGGATGTATAGGGTCATAGAACCCTGGTGGTTGTTCTACATAGACTTATTCATTCAGCTTTCCATTTAGAAACGCTGATTTTACGTCCATTTGATACACGATGAAGTCTTTATAGACTGCATAAGCTAAGAATAGTCGAATTGCTTCGAGCCTAGCCACAGGGGCAAAAGTTTCATCATAGTCTATGCCTTTCTCTTGTCTGTATCCCTGAGCAACAAGTCGAGCCTTGTTGCGGGTTACAGTTCCATGTTCATCTAACTTGTTTCTAAACACCCATTTGGTGCCTATTACAGTTTTATCAGATGGTCTAGGAATGAGATTCCAAACTTTGTTTCGAGATAATTCAGTCAGCTCTTCTTGCATAGCGCTGACCCAGTTTGGATCTCTGAGGGCATCATCAGTCTATTTTGGTTCTATTAAAGAGAGAAAGTTTACAAAGAGACAGATATTACCTGAGCTTCGAAGTGTCTGAATACCTGCATCTGGATCACCAAGAATTTGATCTATTGGGTGATCTTTGGTCCATCGCTGAGCAGGAGCATTATTGCTTAACTCAGAGGTTGGATCAACAATTTGAATGTTTATTGATGATGAAGATTGAGGTTCATCAGTGATTAACTGTTGAGTAGTTTCACTGGAGAGGTTTTCAGACGAAGGCAGATTTGATGGTAGGAGTGTGTTTAGAGGTTCAGCTGAAACCCATGAGGTGGATTCAGCGGTAGGATGTATAATGTTTGGATCATCATCAGCGACTGGATGATCTGAATGCTGATGGTTTGAGAAGAAAGGTTCAGTTTCTCTGTAGTGAGAAAGCATCCAAGCATTTAACTCTTCATTGTCAGCTATTGGTTTGGAGTTCGCTGAGCGAGTTTCATCAAAAGTGACGTGAATTGTTTCTTCTACGGTTTGTCTTCTTTTGTTGAAGACTCTGTAGGCTTTGGAGATGGAGGAATATCCTAGAAATATTCCGTCATCAGCTTTTGGGTCGAACTTTCCAAGTTGATCTCTGTTGTTTAAGATAAAGCATTGACAACCAAAGATATGAAGAAAGCTGATAGAAGGCTTTCTTCCAACAAAAAGTTCATAATATGTCTTCCCAAATCGTTTTATTATCAGCGATCTGTTTTGAGTAAAACATGCAGTGTTTACAGCTTCAGCCCAAAATTGAGTAGGGAGATGAGAATCGCTGAGCATTGATCTGGCAGCTTCTATGATCGTTTTGTTTCTTCTTTCAGCGACTCCGTTTTGCTGTGGTGTTCTTACTGAGGAGAAGTTGTGAGAGATTCCCTTGTTCTCAAAGAAATTGTTCAGGGAACTAGTTTTGAATTCAGTTCCATGATCACTTCTTATTGAACGAACAGTAAGATTGTTCAGCACTTCCATCTTTTTCACAAAAGATATTAGTTCTTCTGGAGTATCACTCTTACAGTGAAGAAAGATAACCCAGGTGTAGCGAGAATATTCATCTACAATGACAAGTGTATATTTCTTTCCATCTATTGATTGGATGTTGACAGGTCCAAACAGATCTATATGCAAGAGCTGAAGAGGACTTGTCACTGAGGAAACTTGTTTTGACTTGAAACTTGCTTTTGTTTGTTTTCCTTTTTCACATGCTGAGCAGAGAGATTCGTTAGAATATGAGTGCTGAGGAAGACCAGAAACCAGTTCCTTAGATGAGAGAGAATTCAGGGTTTTGAAGTTTAGATGAGAGAGCCTTTTATGCCATAGCCAGTTGACATCAGAAGAGGCTTTAGATAGAAAACATAAGTTTTCAGTGATAGTAGAGTCCATATCTATTACATAGACATTTTCTCTGCGATGACCACTGAGAGCAAGTTTTCCTTTCTCATTAAACACTGAACATGCTTTCTTAGTAAAGCTTACCTCATAGTCTTTATCACATAGCTGACTGATGCTTAGAAGATTGTGCTTCAGTCCATCTACATAAGCGACTCTTCGAAAGGTAGTTGTCCCATTGCTGAGGACACCAAACCCTCGGGTATATCCTTTACCATTTCCACCAAAGGTCACAGAGGGACCTTTCTCTTCCTTGTATTCAGTGAGCAGGTCTCTTTGTCCACTCATATGACGAGAACATCCACTATCAAGATACCAGATGCCCTTTGATCCCTGCACACATAAGGAAGATTAAGCGTTGTTTGGTACCCACTTTTCAATGGGTCCTTCAGAGTTAGTGGATAAGGTAAGTTTAGTAGTATTCTCAGCTGATGAAGATTCAGCTTCAATGGTAATCTTCACTTTAGTTAATTTCTTAACCTTAGTGGTATTTTTCACTTTGGTTGATTTTTCAACCTTGGTGACCTTTTCAGCTTTAGAAACATTTTTCTTCACTTTAGCTATTTTATCAGCTTCAGTGGCAGTTGGACATTTACTTGCAATATGATCAGTAAAACCACAGTGATAACATTTTCTATATCTAAAAATGGTTTTAGGACCAGAAGTAGAAAATTTTGCAAGTTTAAGATGAGCAGGGCCAGGTCCAAGAAGACTTTTCTCTTGAGATCTGGGAGGTATTTTCATTTCTTCAGATCTCGATGGTTTAAGGTCAATCTTCAGCTTTGGAGGACAGAGATCAAAGATCTCTATCACAGAGCTAGAGGATTGCTTAGCTGAAGGTTTATAAGGAACTTTCAGCTTTGCTTTCCTGTTTGCCTTCTGAGGAAGGAGAATGGACTTTCCTTTATCCGTAGACTTAGTGTCTTTGGATTTTTCCTCATGAATGGGATTTGAAGAAGAACAGGGATAGAATTGATTATAAGAAGTGTCAAAGAAAGAGGTGACAAAAGTTCCAAACTTAAGCGAGGAACTTTCTTCCTTAGGATCGTCCTGAGGTGTCCAGAAACCGAGACCAGTTTTATCACAATCAGGAGTTTGAGCATTTATTATCTCAGAGATCTTTGTTGATGATTTGCACCATTTTTCAACATGAGCCTTTTCTGTTTTTAGAGCAGCGATGGCTTGTTCGCGTTCAATACTGATGATTTCATTTATAATGACTTGATCTTTTAACTTTTCTTCTAAAAGATTTAGTTCTTTGATCTTGTCATGACATTTCTCTAGCTCTTGAGTTAAATGAACATTTTTATTCTCAGCTTGAGTTTTGTCGTTTAGGGCATTATAGAGGTCAATCGTCAGTATATCAACAGCACGACTTCTCTCAGCTTCAGGCAGAGAGGGATTTGTAGAGATAGATACCTGAGATGATATGTAGCTCATAGAAGGTTCAGATGGTTCTTCCACTTCTTCTTTAATCTCAGCCATTAGGCAAAGATTAGCGACTTCTTCTTCATCAGAAGATGATTCTTCTGATTCAGCCCAGTCGTGTTCTTCAGCGATGAGACCTTTACCTTTTCGCTGATAGCTTTTCAGCTTTTGGTATTTGTCATCACTGGATCTTCATGAGGTAGAAGGTTTGAAGACCTTTTTCGACCTGCACTTACTAGCAAAATGTCTAATCTTTTCGCAGTTATAGCAAGTGGCAGTAGCCTTATCAATCGGAATTGATTTTGGCTTTTCAGTAAGAGAGAGAGGTTTCCTTCTTCGGAAGTTGCTCTTTCTTGCAAATCTCTTAAAAGAGTTTGTCAAGAGTGCTAAGGACTCATCAAACTCTGAAAGATCAGGGTCTGATAGATCCTCAGATTCAGAATCTAACTCAGTGATAGTGAGAGTAGATTTCTGAGATGAAATTATCTCTGAAGAGACTAAAGCAACAGGAGTGCTTTTAGAGTCTTTAGAATCTTTTACAGGATTCTTCTTCAGGAGATTAGATTGCTCATAATTGAGCAGTATTCCATATAGAGTGCTTAGAGAGAGAGTATGTAAGTCTTTTGTCAGCTTAAGACATATTGAATAACTGTCCCAGCTTTCAGGAAGACATTCCAAGAATTTTGTTAGGACCTCAGAGTTAGAATAGGTCCTACCAACAGTTCTTAGGTCAATGATTAGGCAGTTAAACCGCTGATGAACGTCAGAAAGAGATTCATTCTTACCAGCGATAAAACTTTCATACTGTCTTACCAAGTTAATCTTTCGAGTCTCTTGGATTTCAATGGTGCCCTCATATTGAACACATATGGTTTCCCACATTTCTTTAGAAGTTTTCAGATGCATGATGGAATGGAAAACTTCATCAGGCAGAGCCATTGATATAATGGTCTTTGCCTTTGCATCTATGCCTACCCTCTTTTTATCTTCATCACTCCACTGTCTTATTTCCTTAACGACATATCGTTCAGGGACAGCTTCAGTGGTGGCAGTGGCGGGAACCGCAGCTATAATTCTAACAGGTTCATAGGGTCCGTTTTCTATATATTCAGGTATAGTAGGATCCGCACCTTCAAGAAATAGCATCATTCGATTTTTCCATAGAGAAAAGTTATCTCTGCTAAATCGAGGAGGTTTAGAAAGTGAACCATTATCATAGTAGTTTGAGTTTGTGTTTAATGCCATTTTAGAATAGCAAGGAAGAGTATACAGCAAGATCTTGTTTATTAGATTTAAACAAACAGCTCTGATACCACTTGTTGGTCCCGAAGGTGCTAAACAAGTTTGTAGAAGGGGGGGGTTGAATACAAACACAAAATTTAAAGTTTAATAAATTGTTTATTGATAAATCAAAATACAATTTACAAGTTTGTTGCGGAATAAGTTTAAGACAGACTCAATCTAAACAAACTCAAGAAACACTAAGATAATTGTACAAGAAATTCAGAGAAAGGGGGATTTAGAGATATAGAAAACAAGGGTTTCTATATAGAGTTCAAGGATGAAGCACACCTTCAGATGAAGGGGTGAACTTCCTATTTATACCCTATGCATTAAATGCATGGCAGGATACTTTACACGTGGCGTTCACTGATTGGCTTTGGGAGTCTGACTTTTGGGAGACATGCTTTCGACCGGGTCATGAACAGTGTAGTTGACAGAGTTGTTGTACGAATGGTTGCAGAGACTTGTCCGTTCTGACACATCGTACTAGGTTGTGCAAGGATAGACAAAAGGAAACTTGAGGCATAAGCTTTGTGATCGATTGATCGCTGAGTATCTCTAAGTTCAGAGATAAAGAGGTTCAGCTATCGCTGAAGCTTTTTCTCATGTTCCTTCGCGTATAAGTAGAGTTGTCTTTTCTTCACTTATATCCGCATCAGGTCACTAGTAGACTTCTCTTTGTTCAGCGGCTTCATCTTCGATTCAGCTATGAACATATGTTGACGCGAGACTTGTCTTCAGGGATTACGTTGGCTGTTTACTTTAGGAACTATCAGTGATAACTGAACATATTCAGTCTAATCACTGATAGTGAAACACTAATACATAGAAATGTTTATAAGAAAGACTATCAGCGATAACTGAACAGACTCAGTCTGATCGCTGATGGTGAAACACTAATACATACTAAAACGTAATTTTCACTAAGTATAGAAGAGGGTCGTTATCAAATCACTGAGAGAGTTTGGATCAACAACAGTAATTGGATGCATGCAAACAGTTCCGACACTTAAATGTCAAAGATGGGTTCCATAAGAGAATCAATGGGGGAGAACCGTAACACCAAGCAAATTCCACCCAAGAGACAAGATACACTGGTGTTACGCTCCAATAGCCACACCTCAAGGCCTGGCATGCTCGGGGGTACAACGACGACATTGTCCCAAATGGCGGGGGTCTAGGCACATACCAACATGGTGGCGCCTAAGACTATGTCCTCCTAGTGACCATTTGACTTGGTTCATCCATACATCTCACGTGTGTCCAAATAGTAATTTAACTCTTACAATGCATTTTCAACCCCAATGCAAAACATTTCCCCAAATCCTTACCTCCAATTAATTATATGCCAGGAACTATGATTTCAATTCTACCTTAGTCAAGCGTATATGATAAAACATAGAATTAAACATATAAGGTGAGAAATTTGTCCCAACACATAAAATAGCCCCACCATTTAGTTTCATCAATAGAACACTTTCTTTTACTTGCTCACACCACTAACATCAATACCCTTCTATCATTCAAGTTCCCATATCACACTCCAATTTTCATAGAGTCAAATAACAAGATATAAAGAAACCCTAGTTTTCATTTGATGGAAATAATAACAAGAATGCAAGTAATACATGTATCTCATTTGTAAAAAGGGTTAGAATACTCACAACCTAGGTTTTTAGGTAAAACCCTAGAAAATAGATTAAATAATGAGGAAATGAAGTCTTGAGATCCCAAAGCTTGGTTACTAGCTCTTGAATGCACTCTTGAAGTGGTTGGTTGAAGATTTAAAGGTCCCCAATCACCTCTAGTGTAATAAATGAAGAAAGAGGGTGGAAAAGTGTGAAAATCGCCCCAAATAGAGACTCCAACAAACCCTAGATCTAATTTTTATGAAATGCTAAGTGAAAGGATCGCAGGGTTGAGTTTTAAACGGGCTGGACCACGCGGGCGATAGTGCCCCGCGACATTGCCCTGGTCATTATCGCCAGGGCATAGTCGTCGAACCCTCACCACTCGCGGTACAATCCCCGCGATTGTGACCAGTGAGAGTGCCCAAGGGCACAATCGCATGTCACTCTCGTACGGGATGTACCGAGGCTCACGAGCACCCCGCGACTTTGCACGTGCGACTTTGACATGCGTCATAGTCACCGTCAATGTCGCCGAGAGGGTCTGGCCACCCAATTTCTTGTCCGAAAAGTCTCGATTACCAGCTGACATGATCTAAGGAACCATTTATATGATTAAGGATGAAATTAAACCAAATTAGACAACTTAAGCGATAAACGAAACAATTATACTTAAGGCTTACTTAATTAAAATTCCGGATGTTACAAATGGGATTATAAACTTGTTTGGGAAATGTTTTCTCTCAATCTAAAGTATGTTGGAGTTATTCATGTAGTTGAAGCATGTGTTTGCAAAAACGTTGGTCGTTGCATTTTATTGCACTTTGTGGACGTGAACATATGGTCATTTGATTTTGGGCTTAAAGCTCGGTTTTCGTCGGTGTCGGTCCTTGAGGACATTTGTCCGGTTTTAATGACTCAATATAGAGCCCCATTTATGTTTTGCATCGGAATGCACCTTGTGGTATATTAAGGATAATTACATGCTCGAGTGCGTTAGTCATTCCTGTGTAGTCATGTAATTTTAGATTGTGTTGCATTGGATCCAAAGGCATGTAAGTCAGTCGTAGTTAATGGTGAGGACTCTTGGCATTCTCATCTTGGGTGATATGCCGGATTGGCATTGTTGTTGTCCTGGTTGTTCGGCGGAGATGAACCATTATGGGTTGTACTCCGGGACCATGGGTTTTGTGATGCGATGTTTTAATTCTTGTGCACGAGGGTTAGACATCATGAGTTATCAAGTAAGGAGTTGTGGCTCCTATCTTTAATGATAGGGAGTAGGCACTAGGGTTCAAATGAGTACCCTGAGGATGAAACTCCACTAGAGACCGAACAGGCAATAAGATCGTGTATCCTTGAGGTGTCGCTCGGCGGAGCAGGCAATGGGGGATACGGTGTTTTGGGAATTGAAATAAAGTCCGACTGGAGGTGTAGCTCGGTAGAGCAGGCAATACAGTTACGATCTGGGGTGTAGTTCAACAACGTGGCTAGGTGGCTTAACTTTGTGTTCCGCCACATACCACGGAATCGGGTCTCCTCCGTCACTGGAAGGTGTTATTTGGGTATTAAATAGTATTATTTTATTATCCATGTTTTCGGTGACGTTTTGTATATACGAATTTTATTCGTGATTTATGAGCCGAGTATTATGCTCTCTCGTGTTTGGGTGTTTCAAGAAATAAAGCGTTATCCGCAATTTTATAAATTGGGAGTTTTAATTACTATTCATGTTTTGGGTGAATTTGGGGTTGAAGTTGTTTTACGAAAGAATGTTTATATTGGGTTGCTTGTTTTTAAAGTTGTGTGTTATTGGAAATTGAGGCGTTTAATATTTAAAATAAATAATTTTGAAAGATAATGATTTAACCCGCATTCTTTTCTTTAACAAATATATTTGTTTCATGTTGAAAACTCTTGAACTCATTAGGCGTTAGCCTATCCTTTTTATTTGTCGGCATGTGCATCAGGTTTGGTTGAGGATTGTTGCTAGCGACTTCATGGTGAGATGAGTGCTAGTCTTGCACGAGAGATAGTAGCTCAGTGAAGTCTTCCGCACTTATGGAAATAGCAACTGTTATTGGGTTATAGTAACACCCGACCTTGAATTTGTCCCTATGTAAGATTTTATTTGTTTTGTTGATGGATAAATCTAGAATCGTATTTTAAGTATGGACTTGTCGTATGAAATTTCATCCATCTTTAAGGTATGTTTGAAAATTTTAAATTAGTTGCTCTTTCCAAATTTGAGGGTGTTACAAAAGTGAGATGGTCCTGGTGAAAATTGAAGTGGGGATTGAGGGTTTGGGATAGATGTGAGGGATGAAGTGGGAATTGGTGTTTCGATTAGGGTTTAAGAGGGTGCGAATTTGAGGAGAACAGAGGGTTTTGGAGAGAATACTTTGTGGTGGGGAAGGATTAATTTGATGGCGCCTTGATTTTTATAATTAATAAGAAAATTATTTTTTAATTAAATTGTTGATATGCCCCTTAATTTAAACAAGGGGTTAGATGATGTTAACACCGTTAGCTATAGAAGGACCATGGGTGAAAGTAAATTAAAAAGTTAGGGATTACCATCGTAGATAGTTTACTTTAGGGACCAATCCCAAAATTTAGGCAAACCACAGGGATCACCGGTGTAATTTACTCTTTAATTTACTTCATTTAAACACAAAAACTTAGCTATATTATAAAATGATGTACTAAAGTTTCAACCCGATCAATTGAACCAACCTAACCCAACCCGCACTGTTTTAGTTAGGTTGAGTTGTAGTTTTGCTTAGGTTGGGTTGGGTTAAGTTTTTCAAACCGCAACATTGGGTTTGGATTATTTAATTGCCTTTAACCCGACCAACACAACCCTTGTGCAACCCTAAGGTTAGGGTTACAAAATAACTTTTAAAACTTCAGAAGCCAAATTGCAATTTCCTAAAAATTGTTAATTTATACTCCCACTGTCACAAAATAAGTGTCTACAATAGAGTTGGTACACAGTTTTAGACATTAATAATTACTACATTTTTAGTTAATCAAATGACGGTTTTACCCTTAATTATTGCATCGATCTTATAATCTCTTAAAGTATTTGTGTATAATTAATTAAGGGTAGATATAGTAACAAAGTAATCAATTTTTCATATTAGACACTTATTTTGAAACAAAATAAATAGAAATGCGGAAATTTACTTTAAGACGAGAAGAGTATTTACTATTATTATAAGTATAATATGGGTCGTGAAGGCGTTCGACCCGCCCAAGATATTGTCCGTTTTGTCCACAAACCTGGACTCACGGTTTTAAAATGTGTCTGGTAAAGTAGGTATACAGTCCCTTTTAAGGCAACTTTTATTCCCCTCCCCAACCAATGTGAGATCTTACAATCCACCCCCCTTTAAAGCCCAACATCCTCGCTGGCACACCAGTCCGGGTCCCGACTCTATTACCATCTGTAACATTCCAGGCTAACCGTACCAGATATTGTCCGCTTTGTCCACAACCGTGAGTCTAGGTGTGTGGATAAGGCGGACAATATATGGTACGGTTAGCCTGGGATGTTACAGATGGTATCAGAACCGAGAACCAGATTGGTGTAACAGCAAGGATCCTAGGCTCTCAAGCGGGGTAGATTGTAAGATCACACAATGGTTGGAGAGGAGAACGGAAGTAAAGGGTAGATTGTAAAGGGTGCCTAGGCTATGCCTAGATTAATCCCTTGGCAAACTATGACCGTAAGACATCATCCCTGATTAAACCTCAGTGGCCACAATTTTTGTGTACGTCTGGATTCGAACCCTAGGCAGATGGGATATTCCATCACATCCCTCAGGGCCTTAACTAGTACGCCACAACCCTTGTGGTTAGAGGAATAAAGTTTTCTTATAAGGGACTGGATACCTCCTCTACCAGACGCGTTTTTAAACCGTAAGTCCATGTTTGTGGACAAAGCAGATAATATATAATACGGTTAGTCTATTTAACTGATTAATAATAAAAATAAGTCAAATTCAGTCATCTTTAATTGAATTAAATAATTCAGTAATATATTGCATATATTTACAAAGTAGTATTGTGATTTTTTGTAATAAATTGAATTAGGAGGTTTTATATGTTTAAATACATTTAGACTTTCCATTTATTTGACTTGCTCACCCTATTTTAATTCTAAGCATTTTTATTTACCGATTAAATATAAAATATAACTTAAATTAACTAATAATATTTAGCATTTATTTTGAGAAATCTTAAACATATAATTGTTTGAATACAGTAAAATAGTAAGGAGGCGTTTGGTTTGATGGAATGACTTTGAGAGATTAGGGTGTCGTTTGTTTTTTAAGAGGTCTGAAGTCTTATTTTAGTTATGATTAATAAGAGATGGTGTGTAAAAAGGTCTGAACGATTCAGACTTAAGAGCCATTAAGAGGTTTTTATAAAAAAAACAAACTACCCCTAGGTCCTACTTAATTTGCAGGATTGGAAGGAATTTGGTGGGATTTGGATTTCAAATCCATTCAAATAACGTGTTTGGTTTGCAGGATTCTCTGGATTTGAAATCCTATGATATCTTTGAAGGGAAAAGTCCAAAAAAACCTTATGGACTTTATTGTTTGAAGTGATTAAATTATTGGACAACTTTTTGAAACAAACAAGTCCTTATACATTTCAAAACATACTAAATAAATCTTTGGACTTTTGAAAACTTGTTAAACATATCCTTACTACTTAAAAATGTAATTTGTAACCTACATAACAGGTAAACTACAAATTGAAAAGAAAAAAAAAAGATGTACCTACTTTATCCCCCTACAAATTGTAACCCTCTAAAATTCAGAGTAAATTAAAACATTTAAAACCTGACAAATGACAAAGGTAAATCCATTAACTTCCCATAAATGGGATCAGTCCTTAAGACTATGCAATTCTATACAAGGATTTCATCAAAAGAATGGGACTTAACAATGCCCAGCACCAATACTAAAATATCTCCAAAAACCTCGAGACTCAAAACTCGTCTCTCCAAAAACCCCGGCACCCACCGCTAATGGAAACCTGTTATACACATCATTTGAGAAAAAGTGTCAGACTATAAAGCCTGGTGAGAACATACAGTTTATAAAGCTCAAAAGATATAAACATCAATAACATAAAGAAATCTTTTCATAAAGGTTTAGTTCGTAAGATAACATTTTGCCACAACCGGGCCTCATCGGTCCAAACTCTTAAACGGTGATAAAAGGACCATTTTACCAAGGAGAGTGGTGTAACACAAAGTAGACCACAAATCTGAGTTATGAGCTAAACACTTGGAGTCCTCAGCAATGAACCCAGAGTCCGTGCTACGAGGTGAGATCGCGCTCCCAAGGGAAACCAATGTATACTCCTTCACTAGGATCACCATGAACCATGGCTAGTAACCGGCCTCACATAACCGTACCATAAACTCATCACGGAACATGTGATCCATAGCTACATATTTGGGGAATATAGCCTCCCAACAAAACAGTCTACTCCAAAACCTAGGGATCCACTAGTAATGGTAAGGACTCGTCACAACAACATATGTGACCAACCATAATTCAATATATGGTAATAAGTACATTTTATAAACAAAATGCTACTTCCAGTTCAACTTCTGGTAAGAATGAAAATCATTAAATGAGTTCATAAACATTCTTTTTACATAATCACGTAATGTGCAAGTAAAACATCATTTTACTTCAATAGGGCGGAACCTGTCATTTTGGTCAGAACTGACCGGGAACCCCGAGAATCACCAAAAACTTCATTTACAACAAAATGTAGAGAACATAAAATCATACCGTAGAAATACTTTAGATTTCGCAAATAAGAGTTTTGACATGTATAAAGTTTGTAAAATGATAGTAGGAACTCACCGGTAGGTTTTCAGAATAAAACCCGGAAAACCAGATAATGACCACGACGTAGAGGTGAAGCTTAAAACACCGACCCCTCGCTAGAAACACCGAAAACTAGCAACCAAACGAGCCTTAAAGATCGGAGAAGAAAAAGAGAGAAAAGAAGAGAGAGAGAGAGAAAGATTCTGAGATTTTAGAAAATCTCATCAAAAATGAGATATTTAGGCAAGCAATGCACGAATCCCAACATAGCGCACGACCCGTGCGTTTTCCAAAGGGGAGGGCGCACGGCCCGTGCGTTCTCTACTGTCTCGCACACTGTTTCATGCGCACGACCCGTGCGCATTTCCTGAAGGATGGCGCACGACCCGTGCGCCTTGTAGACAAAAACATCTTCCTCTTCATTTCTTCTTTACAATCTCTCAAAACCAAACGAAAATTCGGGGTGTTACAATCCTCCCCAAATTGGGAATGATTTCATCCCCGAAATCCCAACTACACAAAAAGGTGAGGATATCTTTGCTTCATATCCCCCTCGGCTTCCCACGTCACATTTGCTCCCCGGTGATACTTCTACTGCACCTTGACCAAAGTGACTTCTTTATGACGCAACTTCTTAAACTTTCTCTCTAAGATGGCGTCGGGTTCTTCCACACAACGGTTGCCTTCGTCAACCCTTAACTCTGAAAGGGGAATGACGATGTCTTCTACCGCCAAACATTTCCGGAGGTAGCAAGCATGAAACGTGTTGTGTATTCTACTCAACTCCGGTGGCAGTTCCAACTGGTAGGCTTGCAAACCCACCCGTTTAAGCACTTTGAAAGGTCCGAGGAAACGGGGACTCAACTTCCCACGTTTTCCGAACCGTATAATGCCTTTCCACGACGACACTTTAAGCATAACACGGTCGCCTACTTGGAATTCCATCGGTCGCCTCTTCTTATCGGCATAACTCTTCTGACGATCTTGAGACGCTTTCATTCTTTCACGAATGCAGTTGACCTTATCGACAGTCTCTTGCACGATCTCAGGTCCAGCGAACTGCTTTTCTCCCGCTTCAAGCCAGCATACGGGAGTCCGACACTTTCGCCCATACAAAGCCTCAAAGGGTGCCATTCCGATACTCGAGTGGTAGCTATTGTTATAGGCAAACTCCACCAAAGGCAGGTGAGTGTCCCAGCTACCCCCGAAATCGATGACATAAGACCTCAACATGTCCTCCAAAGTTTGGATCGTTCGTTCGCTCTGCCCGTCGGTTTGCGGATGGTAAGCCGTACTCAACTTCACTCAAGTACCTAGCTCTTTCTGAAATCCATCCCAGAAGTTCGAAGTGAACCGACTGTCGCGATCCGACACGATCGACAATGGTATGCCGTGTCTCGAGACCACCTCATCGATATAAAGCTTTGCTAACTTATCCATCGGTAGAGTCTCGTGCATGGCCAAGAAATGAGCGCTCTTCGTTAATCTCTAAAGACTGAAGACTGAAGACTCCCGTAAGGTCTCTGATGTTCGGCCTTAACTTGCGAACACGTCACACAACGCTCAACGTAACGAGCCACATCAAGCTTCATTACCGGCCACCAATAATGCAACTTCAAGTCCCTGTACATCTTTGTGCTTCCCGGATGTATGGAATACCTGGACTTGTGTGCCTCTTCTAATAACAGCTCACGGTTACCCCCTATCTTGGGCACCCACACACGACCGCTGAACAGTTTCACTCCACGGCTATCTTCCGTCAAGAGTAAACGTTGTTTTGTCATGACTTCTTCTTTGAGATTCTCCTCTAACAGTGCTTCCACTTGTGATGCCTTGATCTTCTCAACAAGACTAGACACAAGTTCGATTCTTGAATGGGTAGCTCGAATGCTTCCGCTATAGTCCTTCCGACTTAGCGCATCGGCCACCAAGTTTCGCCTTACCGGGATGGTAAAGCAATTCACAGTCGTAATCATTCAGCAACTCGAGCCAACTCCTTTGCCTCATATTCAGCTCTTTCTGATCAAAGACATACTTCAGGCTCTTGTGATCCGTGTACAGAGTACATTTCGTGCCGTAGAGGTAATGTCGCCAAAGCTTCAAAGCGAACACCACCGCTGCTAACTCCAGATCATGGGTTGGATAATTCTGCTCGTGTATTTTGAGCTGCCACGAGGCATAAGCGATTACCTTATCTCGTTGCATCAACACACAACCCAATACCATCTTTGAAGCGTCGCTGTAAACCACGAAATCTTCCGACCCTTCAGGTAGTGTCAAGATCGGAGATTCACACAACTTCTTTTGAAGGATCCGGAACGCCTTCTCTTGGGTTTCGGTCCATTCGAACTTCACATTCTTCCGAGTCAGAACTGTCAAGGAAGAAGCGATCTTGGAAAAGTCTTGAATGAATCTCCTGTAGTATCCTGCCAGACCCAAGAAACTTCTGATCTCTGACGGACTCTTAGGAGGCTCCCAATTCATCATAGCTTCAATCTTGGAGGGATCTACTTTCACTCCTTCTCGAGTGACTACGTGCCCCAGAAATTGTACTTCTTTAAGCCAAAAGTCGCACTTCGAAAACTTGGCGTACAATCTTTCTCTTCTCAATACTTCCAGAACCTCACGTAGATGTTGTTCGTGTTCCGATCACTCTTGGAGTACACTAGTATGTCATCGATGAATACAATGACCGACTTGTCGAGGAATGGTCGGCACACTCTATTCATCAAGTCCATAAACACTGCTGGTGCATTCGTCAGGCCAAAAGGCATTACAAGGAACTCATAATGGCCGTAACGCGTTCTGAAAGCCGTCTTCGGAACATCTTCTTTTCTTACCTTCACTTGGTGATAACCTGATCGTAAGTCGATTTTGGAGAAACAACCCGCTCCTTGAAGTTGATCGAACAAGTCGTCTATCCTCGGAAGCGGATACCTGTTTTTCACTATAGCTTTGTTCAACTCACGATAGTCAATGCACATTCTCATTGTGTCATCCTTCTTCTTGACAAATAAGATCGGAGCTCCCCAAGGTGACGAACTCGGTCTTATGAATCCTTTCTCAAATAGCTCCTGGAGTTGTGCTACCATCTCTTGCATCTCCGATGGCGCTAAACGATAAGGTGCTTTAGCGATCGGTGCAGCACCAGGCACAAGATCAATCCGACACTCTACCTGCCGATCGGGTGGCAACCCAGGCAAGTCGTCCGGAAAGATATCTGGAAACTCACGCACGATCTTCACATATTCCAGCTTTGATTTCTCCAACTTAGCATCAATCACATAGGCTAGGAAAGACGAACATCCTTTTATTAAACACTTGCGTGCTCTTGCCATTGTGATTATTGCCACTTCACCCTTCCTCTTTTCACCATAGATGACCACGACCTCTCCAGAGGGGTTAGGAAGTCGAATCATCTTCTTGGAACACACGAACTCGGCCTGATTGTTTGACAACCAATCCATACCGATTACCACATCAAAACCCCCGATTAACATCGGTAATAGATCGATCGAGAATTATTTCCCTTCGATACTAAGAGTACACTGCCTCAGAACTTCGCGGATCAGAACTTGACTACCATCGTCTATTTCTACGACTAATGCATCCTCAAGACTAGTAGTGGGCATAGCAATTTTCTGACGGAACAATTCAGATATGAAAGAGAAACTAGCACCCGTATCGAACAAAATACGAGCAGGTACAGAGTTTATAAGAAAAGTACCCGATACCACATCAGCGGATGTCAGGATCGAATTCTCAACAAGAATTAATTCTCAGAAACAATATCAAAGAAGTTTGCGGAATAACACTTTGATATTCAATGAAACAGTAAATCAAAACAGAAAATATGAAGAACAAACTGTAAACTTGTATTGAATGCTTTGAAGTTACAAGATTACACACTCAACCTCAATATTGATGAACAGGCCCACCAATACGAATTCTACTTCTCTAGAATTAGGATCTATGCCTTGAGGTTGATTTCTCTCTATCACTTAGAATGAATAAAAATTCAAAAGTTTTTCTATCTATTCTATACATTCTATACATATACTAATCAAAAGATAATTACAAGAAATAAAAAATATCTTCAGTATATCTTCCATGTATATCTCTAAGCTTCCATGTATTTCTCCAGCTGTTATCCTTTGTTGCGAATCTTCATCATATAAGCATTATTAATCTTCAGCAGCATTAATTTCTTCTAGCATCATTAACTACTAAGCAACACTAACTACTAGCAGTACTAACTAGCTAAGCAGTACTAACTTTGTTCAAGCATCACTAACTTTGACTAGCAGTATTAATTGTTAGCAATAGTAATACTCAGCAGTATTAACCTTGAAGTCTTCTAGCAGTATTAACTCTGAACCAGCAGCATTAACCATACTTGATAAATTCTTCAGTTCCCAACAATCTCCCCCTAACTTGACTTTTAAGAAAAGAAGTCAAGTTCTTCAGAATTAATCTTCAAGATGCTTTCAACACCTCTGGATCAATTTCCCAAATTTGGATCTAGGCCCAAACTTTGATTTACAGTTCTTCTCACCACAATCTTTGCCATCTCTGAATCCTTTGTACATACAAGTGTAGCTTTAAGCATCCCTTCTAGCTTCTCCTTGCTATGCTCATAGATTTTGTCCACCAGGTAGTATTCATGATAACAGTTGTCAATAGTAATCATTTATACTCCACAGTTTTCAAACAGTATCCATTTATCAATCTTCTTGAAGATGAACTCATGCTTATGATCTTTAATCCTATAGTGCACTCTTTCTGGATCAAACATCATGCACAAGTATTCCAATGTCACTTTGAGAAGATTCTCTTCAGCACCTTTCAACACAGGTTCATAAAGTTTCATCCCCAGTTTGTATAATTCTTCCATATCAGCTCTTGAACAACTTCTGATAACTTTCCCCCATGTTGAATAAGCTTCAAATGAACCATCAGCTCTCTTGATTCTAAAGAAATTCTTTCCACTGTCTCTTAGAATATCCCAGAAGATGATCTCTGGAGCTTGCATATAGATTGGAACAACTTTCAAAGGTTCCACTATTGTCATGTAAGGATCCATACTCTCATCTGTTGGCTTACTAGACTGTTCTGGAAGTTGTACTGATTCTGTTTGAGATGTGACTGAAGGTTCTGTTTTCTTTTCAGTTTCTTCCACCCTTGGCTTTTTCAACTGCCTTTTTGAAGCAATTGACTTCACTCTCTTTCTAGATTTGGCTTCTATACCCACACTTTCAGGTTCTTCCTTCTTCTCTTCTGCTTCTTCTTTTGAGGGTGTGGTCTCCTCAGGGAATGGTTGTTGGATGTTGAGATCATGTCTCTCTTTCATCCTCCTTTCTGCTTCTTCCCTTTGAGAGGAATCCCCTTGGAGTTTTGCCATTTCCTTCCTGTAGAGCTCCTCAACTTGACTGTATGCCATGTTGGTGAACATCTCCCCCTTGACTCCAATTGCACCTTTCAGGAAGTTTATCATCTTTCTTCTTTCCTGATTGGCCAAAAAGGTCTTGGATGGTTGTCTTTTCTGCTTTATCACTGGCATCTTTTTAACTTTAAGTTTCTTGGTCTGAGCTGCTTCTTTTAGGCTTTTCTGATATTCTGCATTCAACTTTCTGGCCATTATCCTTGCAAGTTCTCTGTCTGTTTCTGTTTGCAACATTTCCTCCTTTTCCATTTGGTCTTGAAGCTGTTTTGTTATTGCCTCATCCAGTTCAATCTGAGACTTCTTCTTTGTAGGCAGTTCAGCTTCTTCAACCATCTTTTCTTTTCCTTTTCCCTTTATATCCTTCAAGACTTCCTTTTGAGGTTCTCCTTCATTGATGATCACTCCTTTGGCCTTTTGAGTAGCCTTAGGAGTGTCATTCTTTGCTTTTACCAGAGTTTCTGCTATCTCCAGTTCTTCTACAGACATCCCTGTTACTGCTGCTTCTGTTACTGCTGCTTCAGCAGTATTAACAGTTTCTGCTGTTGTTCCATGTTCTGTCTCCCCCTCAACTTCAGCTTCCTTTACAGTTGAGCTTTCTTTCTCTTTTTCTCCGTCTGGCTTCTCCCCCTTGTTGAAAGGATCTTGAACATTTGATCTCTTATTTAAGACAAATTGCTTCCTCTTCTTCCTCTGCACTAGCCTGGTCACCATCTTCTTCAGCTTAGCAATCTGTACTTGTTGTGACAGAATTACCAGCTTCATTTCTTCTATCTCTTTGCCTTGTTTGATGACATCTTGGTTGATGTTTCCCATTGTATCCACCAATTCCT
Organism: Arctium lappa; assembly: GCA_023525745.1. NCBI lineage: Eukaryota > Viridiplantae > Streptophyta > Magnoliopsida > Asterales > Asteraceae > Arctium > Arctium lappa. The sequence goes on along the minus strand of CM042051.1, from coordinate 72,167,272 downwards.
GGTAGTTATATCTGTCCTCACCTTCTCTAGAAGTGTTACCCTCCTTTGAAGGATCATTGGATCTTTTAGTAGTGGAAATCTTCTGCCTAGCAGAAGCACTATCCACCCCCGTGGTTTCTTGGCACCAGGGACCTTTGAATGATTGCTCATTCAAAGTTGCCATGGGGGAGGTCTTATTGATGTTACCACTTTCCTCCTCTGTGCTAGCAGGAGTAGTGGCAGCCTCATCACCCATATACTCTTCCTCCTCCTCAGAGAGCACCTCCTTGGGGTTGGGAGACACCCCTTTGGTTTCCCTATGGATATTCCCTAAAGGAGAATTCTCCTTTAGAGGGCTTAAAGGCTTGGGGGATGATGGTACAAGAAGGGAAGGAGCCTTCTTTACCTGTTTCCTCTTGTATGTTTGGGTGATAGGAGAGGTTGGTTTTTCAAGAAGGGACTGGGGGATAGATTTAGAGTGGGAAGGTTGGGATTGGCTAGCAGTAGGATGGTCTAATGGGGGCATTGACCCTGCTGCCATACCTTCATTGGTTTGGGACACCACCATCATTGTAGAGAACAATGGGGTGTCAACTCCTTCCGAGTCCCCAACAGATCTTCTCATATTTGAGAAAACCTTGCCTTTGGGGGGTTTAGGTACATATACCCCAACAGGTTGAGGTATATCCGTCAATTCATGAGTAATAACTTCTTGGACAAACCTGGGGTATATAAAGAAGCTCTTTTTGTTTCCCATGTTTGAGACAAGATCACTGAAAATCATTTTAGAAAAGTTATACTTTCTGGCACTGGCCAAGCACACCAAAGCATAAGCAATGGTGCTGCTGAACTCACTCCATCCAGTAGTCTTTTTGGAGATACAGTGCATAAGCGTATGGACAAAGAATCGCCATTGGGGTGAAAATTTGGCTTTTGAGAATTTGAATACACCCAATGGGCCTCCATACCCCATTCTTGTAAGAGAAGAGAATAATTCATCATTTGAGATAGAAGTTATACCAAAGGCATCGTCTAGACGTTGACTGATGCGAATAACCTCTTCAGTAACTGTTAGTGGTTTTTCACAGATCCTTGTCTTGATCATTTGCACACCATTCTCAGCAACAATGGTGGCATTAGCCCAGAACTGCCTTTGATGCTCGATATAGATTGTAGGTGATACAGTAAGAGCATGAGCAATATGGCTTGACTTGAGGAAATCCACAATCTGATGAAATCCTGCAGCTTGCTTTGGCTTTTGTAGCATCGCGATCTCATTGTGTTCATCGATGAATGCCATGGATGCCATTGATCTTAGTGAAAAGCTTGCCTGAAAACTTCGAACTTGAGAGAGAAAGGGTTTAGAGTGCAAGTGAACAGTATACAAAGAGTCGTTATGAACTTTTAGGCGGGCAAAGGGTATTTATAGTATTAGGGACATAAGCAGTATTAACCTAGAGCAGTATTAACGGACAAGCAGTATTAACCGCGAGCAGTATTAACTGCGAGCAGTATTAACTGCGAGCAGTATTAACTGCGAGCAGTATTAACTGCGAGCAGTATTAACTGCGAGCAGTATTAACTAACTAGCAGTATTAACGAACTAGCAGTATTAACTGTGAGCAGTATTAACTGCGAGCAGTATTAACTACTAGCAGTATTAATTAACTAGCAGTATTAACGAACTAGCAGTATTAACTGTGAGCAGTATTAACTACTAGCAGTATTAACTAACTAGCAGTATTAATTAACTAGCAGTATTAACTAACTAGCAACATTAACCACTAGCAGTATTAACCACTAGCAGTATTAACTAACTAGCAGTATTAACTGGGAGCAGTATTAACCACTAGCAGTATTAACTACTAGCAGTATTAACTATACTTACTCTTTGAAGCTTAGGTTGAATTGAGTACTGCTATGTATGCCCTGCAAAGGAAGATTAGTAACACCAAGAATCTATAATATTCAGAAATTTAACCACTGTTTGAGAGGATGTTTATTCAGAGTTGATCATTCCCACACTTGTTACCAAGAAAGTGAATCTACCCACATCAAAAGCTTTGGTGAATAGATCAGCAAACTGGTTGTCAGTATGAACTTTTACAACTTGAACAAGTTTCTTTTCATTACAGTCTCTTATGAAGTGATACCTGATCTCAATGTGCTTTGTCTTAGAGTGCTTGACAGGACTATTCACAATGCTGATAGCACTACTATTATCAATAAAAATGGGAGTGTGTAGAAAGGTTACCCCATAGTCCAGCATTTGATTATAAATCCATAAGACTTGAGAACAGCAACTTGCAGCTGCTATGTACTCTGCCTCTGTTGTAGATGTGGACACTGTGGTTTGTTTCTTGCACTGCCATGAAACTAGTCTAGCACCCAAAAACTGACATCCTCCAGAAGTAGATTTTCTGTCCAAGTTTGCCCCACCTAGATCACTGTCTGAGTATGCTATTAGGTCAAAGGGTGAGTCATGAGAATACCAAAGTCCCAATCTGGGTTTCCCTTTGAGATATCTGAATATCCTCTTAACAGCTTGAAAGTGAGATTGCTTTGGCCTAACTTGGAATCTTGCACATACACAGACTGGAAACATTATATCTGGCCTTGATGCTGTGAGATACATGAGAGAGCCAATCATGGATCTGTAATGATGCACATCCATATCCTCCCCCTCAAGATCTATTGTTATCTGCTTGTGTGTCTCCATAGGTGTGCTGGCAGGTTTTGAATCTGAGAAACCAAACTTGGTTAGAATGTCCTGCACATACTTGGATTGACAGATGAAGATGCCATCTGACTTCTGTTGAACTTGGAGTCCAAGGAAGAAAGTAAGTTCCCCCATGGAACTCATTTTGAACCTTTGATGCATTAGTCCCTCAAACTCCTTGCACATGTTATCTCTTGTAGATCCAAAGATAATGTCATCAACATAGATTTGGACCAGCAAGATATCCTTCTTCTTTCTCTTGATAAATAGAGTCTTATCAATGACTCCTCTTTCAAAGCCATTTTCCAAGAGATAGGATGACAGAGTGTCATACCATGCTCTTGGAGCTTGATGCAGTCCATAAAGAGCTTTCATCAATTTGTATACTCTGTCTGGATAGTTTGGGTTTTCAAACCCTGGAGGTTGACAGACATATACCTCTTCTTCGATTGAACCATAGAGAAAAGCACTTTTTACATCCATTTGATAGACTTTGAAGTTCATGTAAGAAGCATAGGCTAGGAATAATCTGATTGCTTCTATCCTAGCCACAGGTGCAAAAACTTCTTCATAATCTATACCTTCTTCTTGAGTATACCCTTGAGCCACCAGCCTTGCTTTGTTCCTTATGACAATACCTCTTTCATCTCTCTTGTTCCTAAAAATCCACTTTGTGCCAATTGCTCTGTGACCTTTAGGAAGGTCTACTAGATCCCATACATCTTGTAGTTTGAACTGCAACAGTTCTTCTTGCATTGCTTCTATCCAACTGGATTCTTTCATAGCATCATGTGCCTTTTTAGGCTCAAGCTGGGATAGAAAACAAGAAAGCACTGTAAGTTGTTGATCTTGCATTTCTTGAAGTCTGCTTTGATGTCTAGTCATCATAGGAGAGGATATATCTCCTATTACCAGCTGTGGAGGATGATTCTTTTGAACTCTGGTGTTATGACTAGGTTCTTCATTAAGTCCAGCCTCTAGATTAGAGTCATTCACCTCAACTGAAGTGTTTTCAGCAGCCACTTCTGATTCTTTATTTTCTTGAGTCTCCTCATCTCTACTTTCTTCTTCACTCTGACTTGGTCCAGTAGATGGTTCCTTTTCACAGTCTTCAAAGGGATTCACTGTGGGTATGGGAAAGATCACAGATTTAGATATACTTTCTTGAACTTGTGTAGTCCCTGATCCTCCACATCCTGAACCTGCATAATCATCAGTACTGAAACCAAAGGAGTTAGTTAGTGAATCAATGTCAAATAGCCACTGAGGACCAGACCCAATAGGATTTGGTGTGTTCTCATTGCATTTGACATTGTCACTTTCTTCAATTATTCTAGAAGATGAGTTAAAAACTCTGTAGGCCTTACTCTGAGATGAATACCCAACAAGAAATCCATCATCTGCTTTGCTATCAAACTTACCTAAGTGAGATTTGTTATTGAGAATTGTACAAGGACACCAAAAAGGTTTGAAGAAACCAATGAAAGGTTTTCTTTTATTTAAAAGCTCATATGGTGTCTTGTTCTTTGGCTTAACTACTAGAACTCTGTTTTGGACATAGCAGGTCGTGTTAACTTCTTCAGCCCAGAAGCTAATTGGCAGTTTTGAATCAGCCAACAGAGATCTAGCAGCCTCTATTAGTGTTCTATTTCTCCTTTCAGCAACACCATTCTGTTGAGGAGTCCTAGGAGCACTATATTGTCTCTCAATGCCTTTTTCTTCACAAAAGGTGTTTAGATCAAGATTTTTGAATTCAGTCCCATTATCTGATCTAATGACTTTTACTTTTTGATTGGTTTGGTTTTCAATTCGTAGGATAAAGGATTTGATCAGTCCACTTGTCTCATCCTTAGTCCTGAGAAAATATACCCAGGTAAATCTAGAGTAATCATCAACAATAACCAAGCAGTAAGATTTCTTGCCTATACTCATAACATTTGTAGGACCAAACAGATCCATATGTAATAATTGGAGACAAGAAGAAATTGAATTTATCTCTTTGGCCTTATGAGAAGTTTTATGTTGTTTGCCTTTAAGGCAAGCAACACAATGATCATCACATGAGAAGACTTTAGATGGTAAACCTCTTACAAGGTTGTTTTTAACAAGTTTGTTCATAGTCTTAAAATTCATGTGACACATCCTTCTGTGCCAAAGAGAGGATTCATCTACAGAAGCTTTGGAAACAAGACAATTTAGAGATGAATCACTATCCACATTGTCCATATCTAGACAGTAAACATTGTCCTTTCTTGGAGTTCTAAGTAGTATCATACTTTCATCAACTACCTTGAACCCTGGAGCAAGGATCATACATTCAGTGTTTGTAAATAATATACTATGTTGTTTGTCACAAACCTGTGATACACTTAACAGGTTGTACTTCAATTGATAAACATAGTAGACATCCTCAAATGTCATCTTACCTTTGGTGACATTACCTTTTCCACTTATTTTTCCACCAGTAAGATTATCTCCAAATGCAACATGTCCTCCATTGATATGCTTGAAATCCTGAAGGCATGACATGTTGCCTGTCATGTGCCTAGAGCAACCACTATCAACATGCCATATGCTCTTTCCCTTGAGTTGTTGGTTTCCCTGCACATATGATAGATCAATTAGTATGAATTAGGAACACCAGCCAAAGTGGTCTTGGGTACCCCTTTCTCATGAAAATACTTGCATTCTTTCTTGACAAGATTTTTGAACTTTAACTCCTCATTCTTGGAGTACTTTGTCACAATAATAGGCTTGGAAACATTTGTGCTAGAAGCAGTACTGGTTTTAGAAGTACTAACTGCCTTATCAGCACTTGCATGCTTAGCAGTACTAACCTTGTTAGCAGTAGTAACTGTGTTAGCAGCAGTAACTGTGTTGGCAGTATTAACCTTTGAAGAGGTACTAACTGTATTAGCAGCATTAATGTTTTCAGCAGTACTAACACAGGTAGCAGCAGTAATACTTCCAGCAGCACTAACCCTGTCAGCAGTACTAACAGTTTTAGTGCTTTTAGGTACCCACATTTTAATACTTTCTTTTAAAATCTTTTTCTTCATGGGGCCTTTCCTTTCACCATGTTTCTTTATCACATGTTTCTTTCCAGCCTTCCTATAACCAACAGGTTTTTGCACAAATCTTTGAAAGGTCATCTGTTGATTAATAGGGTTAAAGAAGAAATATTTAGCCAAATGATTTAACTTGCCACATATGAAGCAAGGTTTTGGTCTATTGATTTTACTCAGATCAACTCCTTGCTTCTGAGCCCATTGATTATTCCAGTTTCTTTGATTTCCTCTTTTTAAACCAGAATTTAGGCTCTTGGCTTTACTGCAATCACACTGTTTACAAGATCCAGGATTCACAACCGTGGTTTGTTTGTAATGAACCTTGTTATCTTTTTCTTTGGTCTTCTCTATCTCCTTGGACTTGATCCAGATTTTCCCACATCCCTCATTGGTGATAATGTTGTTTTCTAATGGGATCTCTTTACTCACATCATTATCCCTATACTCACTGGCTTCTTTCTCAGTTAAATCCTTAATTACTACTTCATCCAAAGGATCTATCTTAAAGGCTTTCTCAGATAAGTCCTTTTTCTCCTTGGTTTCTAACAAGTCTGAAGTAGGAGAGATATAATTGTTGTTGTAAGGAGGAGGTGTATTGTTGTATCCAATACCAGGCTTCATCTTGTCATGAATCTGAGCCTTTAGAAGAGAATCCATTGCTTTTGAAGCATATGAAAACTTTTCTAAGTCAAGTTTAACTTTAGACAGTTCCTCTTTCAGCCTATCACTCTCTTCTAGTGATTTAGACAGTTTGGTCTCTAACTCATTCTTTTCCCACTTCCAATAGTTTGTGTCATAAGAGTGTTGAAGTTCATTAGCTTGAAAGCCTTTGATTTTCTCTTCAAATCTCTCTACTATTAACACATAATCTCTTCTATCCTTTTCTAATCTTTTGAGGTCATCACACATACTTTGATTGTGATCCCTGTATCTTTTGACAGTGTCAATGCAAGATTTAGTGCAAAGATTAAAAATTACCTCAGAGGGGAGATCAGACACTTCTGCCATAAGAGCTTGATTCTGGATGGCTTCCTCAGCTTGATCACTCCAGTCAAATCCCATTCCTTGTTGAGAAACAAGGGCTTGAGCAGGATTCTTGTTCTGATTGTAGCCTCCATTCTGAGCTTGTTGGTGGTTGTTGTTTGGAACAGCACTCCTGCATTCTCTAGCAAAGTGTCCTTTCATGTGACACTTATAACATTCCACCTTGGTCTTGTCAAAACCAGCTCCATCTTCTCTTCTTTGAGAGAAGTTATTCCTACCTGTTCTTTTAATGAACTTCTTCACCCTCATGGATAACATGGCCATCTGCCATTTAATATCCATCTCCTCCAAGTCATCAGGGTGAAGTTGATCCAGATCATCATTAATCAATGAAGTGTTACGATGACTGGACAAAAAGGCTTCAAAGATAGTTTCAGTGCCTTTTTCTGAACTTACTCCACTGGCAGTACTAACTGCTTCAGGGTTGGCAGTAGTATCAGTGGATGCTGAAAGAAGTGCAGCATTGTGGACATAACCAGTGGGCTTCTTCTTGATCTCCACCTCAGTTTCAAAAACTCTTAGATCATTGTATAGATCATCAAGTTCTTTCTCTTCCAGATTGTCACTCTGTCTATATGAGACAGTATACATAGTCCATTCATCCCCAAGAGATCTGAGGAACATTCTGTTGACATCATCTTGTTCCATCTTCACTCCTTCAGTAGCCTGTTCACCAATGAGCTTGTTGAACCTATCAAAAGTTTGAGTCATAGACTCATTCTTTGAGGAAGTAAAGTTCTCATACTGCTGCTTTAGAACATCTCTTTGATTTCTTTTGATGCTCTTAGTTCCAGCAAATCTTTTCTCTAGAGCATTCCAGAGAATCTGAGCATCAATGCAGTTGCAAAATTGATGCTGATATTCATTGGGGATGGCCAAGAGCAGAGTGCTCAAGGCCTTCATCTCTGTCTGTCTGATCTTCCTTTCACCATCTGTCTTTGGTGGAGGTCTTTTCCCATCTGGTCCTATCCTTCCAGGTTCAGATGGACCATTCTCAATGATATCCCACATTGAGTAGTCAGTGAGAAGAATATATTGTCTGATTCTGATCTTCCACATGTCAAACTCACTGGGTTTGAGCATTGGAACCTTGGATACCAAAGTACTGCTTGATTCTGTAAGATTTTCCATGATAAATAGATGTTTCTGATAGAGTTTGGCTCTGATACCACTTGTCAGGATCGAATTCTCAACAAGAATTAATTCTCAGAAACAATATCAAAGAAGTTTGCGGAATAACACTTTGATATTCAATGAAACAGTAAATCAAAACAGAAAATATGAAGAACAAACTGTAAACTTGTATTGAATGCTTTGAAGTTACAAGATTACACACTCAACCTCAATATTGATGAACAGGCCCACCAATACGAATTCTACTTCTCTAGAATTAGGATCTATGCCTTGAGGTTGATTTCTCTCTATCACTTAGAATGAATAAAAATTCAAAAGTTTTTCTATCTATTCTATACATTCTATACATATACTAATCAAAAGATAATTACAAGAAATAAAAAATATCTTCAGTATATCTTCCATGTATATCTCTAAGCTTCCATGTATATCTCCAGCTGTTATCCTTTGTTGCGAATCTTCATCATATAAGCAGTATTAATCTTCAGCAGCATTAATTTCTTCTAGCAGCATTAACTACTAAGCAGCACTAACTACTAGCAGTACTAACTAGCTAAGCAGTACTAACTTTGTTCAAGCAGCACTAACTTTGACTAGCAGTATTAATTGTTAGCAGTAGTAATACTCAGCAGTATTAACCTTGAAGTCTTCTAGCAGTATTAACTCTGAACCAGCAGCATTAACCATACTTGATAAATTCTTCAGTTCCCAACAGCGGATGCTCTAGCCTCTTCGGCCGTCATCTGAAATGCTCGACTCTGAACCTTCAGAGGGTTCTCCTTCCTTGTTGGCGCGCTACCCGACACAAGCTTCGGGCAATCCTTCCTCGAGTGTCCCGGTGTCTTGCACTCAAAACAGATGATCCCTCTGACCGGACAATCTTTGACAGTATGACCAGGCTTCCCACACTTGAAGCAAGTTTGAGAATTGTTGTAACAGTTACCGTGATGCTCGGTTCGACACCTCGGGCACCACTTAGCTTCCTGATGACTGCTAAAGTTGCGGTTTCCGACAAAAGGTCGGGTCCGCTTGGGAGGTACTGAACTGCTCTCCCACTTTCTCTTATCAGACACTATCACAGAATTCTCAGATTTGCTCTTCGCGAACATCTCTTCCATGAATTGAGCTTCCTCCACCATCTCTCGGAGGTTAGAAGCTTTGGAATTATGGACCATCGATTGCATGTCCGCAGGTAGGCCATTCAGATAGGCCTTCATCTTATCTTTCTCCGTTGGGGCAGCATGCCCCACCAGACCAAGCTTCTCCATAAACTGATGGGTGTACTCCCTCATCGTCAGGCTTCCCTTCACCAAGGACCGGAACTCTTTCTCAATTCGGTCCATCGTTCTCTCGTTGCAGAACTCTTCTAGCAACTTCTTCTTGAACTCGGCCCAAGACAACTGAGCCAACACTTCAGGAGATAGAGTGGATTGGATAATATTCCACCAGATGAGTGCAGTGTCCCTCAGCAATTGGGTACCGAACCGCACCCTCTGATCATTACCACATTCGGAAGATCCAAAAGCTTGCTCAACCTCTCGGATCCACTTCACACACAAGACCGGGTCGTCAGAACCAGTGAACTCTGGCGGTCCGCAACCCAAAAAGGATTTGTAGGAACAACTTTTCCTATCTCTCGGAGCACCAACAATCCTGTTATCCTCAGCCCTGACCCCTGTACCAGCGCCTCCAGAACCTGCTACGATGTTTTCCATAACCGTCTCACTTCTACGATTGTTCACATCACGGTCCTCAATCACTTTTAGCAGAAACTCTTGCTGCTTTGCCATCTCTTCCCTCATTGCCAACATCATGCTGGCCATCATCTCAGAAGGGGAACTAGCATCCCTGATTACTGGGTGGGACGAAGCCAGGTCCACACGCGGAATGACCTCTGGCCCCCCACCTAGTATTTGTGGAATAGGTGGATGCACCACAACCTCAACACCTTCCGGCTGGTCGGCGGTGGAGGCTGTCGCTTCCAAACCATCAACACGAGTACGCGGTCTACCACGCGTATTCACCATCCTGAACTGCTTCACAGAACAGAGACAGAGATAAGAGAGAGATTTGAATAAACACAAAGGAAACGTACTACCACATTACCAATTGTCATAGCAATAGAAATTCAAGCACACTTACGTACGATATCTTCATAATAACATTAGCTAAGTGAGATTATGAACAAATAGCACATAAAAGTTCTCGTCACGATCACCACAACTCCTGATAAACGTACTTTCCGTTGACTCTAAGACTAACCCATCTTAGAAGTTCTACCCAATCTCGCAGATCAATTCTTAGCATACTCAGTCTAAGTCTAGACATCTTACATTCATGCCTAGTTCGCTTAAACTAGGGCTCTGATACCAACTTGTAACCCTCTAAAATTCAGAGTAAATTAAAACATTTAAAACCTGACAAATGACAAAGGTAAATCCATTAACTTCCCATAAATGGGATCAGTCCTTAAGACTATGCAATTCTATACAAGGATTTCATCAAAAGAATGGGACTTAACAATGCCCAGCACCAATACTAAAATATCTCCAAAAACCTCGAGACTCAAAACTCGTCTCTCCAAAAACCCCGGCACCCACCGCTAATGGAAACCTGTTATACACATCATTTGAGAAAAAGTGTCAGACTATAAAGCCTGGTGAGAACATACAGTTTATAAAGCTCAAAAGATATAAACATCAATAACATAAAGAAATCTTTTCATAAAGGTTTAGTTCGTAAGATAACCTTTCGCCACAACCGGGCCTCTTCGGTCCAAACTCTTAAACGGTGATAAAAGGACCATTTTACCAAGGAGAGTGGTGTAACACAAAGTAGACCACAAATCCGAGTTATGAGCTAAACACTTGGAGTCCTCAGCAATGAACCCAGAGTCCGTGCTACGAGGTGAGATCGCGCTCCCAAGGGAAACTAATGTATACTCCTTCACTAGGATCACCATGAACCATGTCTAGTAACCGGCCTCACATAACCGTACCATAAACTCATCACGGAACATGTGATCCATAGCTACATATTTCGGGAATATAGCCTCCTAACAAAACAGTCTACTCCGAAACCTAGGGATCCACTAGTAATGGTAAGGACTCGTCACAACAACATATGTGACCAACCATAAATCAATATATGGTAATAAGTACATTTTATAAACAAAATGCTACTTCCAGTTCAACTTCTGGTAATAATGAAAATCATTAAATGAGTTCATAAACATTCTTTTTACATAATCACGTAATGTGCAAGTAAAACATCATTTTACTTCAATAGGGCGGAACCCGTCATTTTGGTCAGAACTGACCGGGAACCCCGATAATCACCAAAAACTTCATTTACAACAAAATGTAGAGAACATAAAATCATACCGTAGAAATACTTTAGATTTCGCAAATAAGAGTTTTGACATGTATAAAGTTTGTAAAATGATAGTAGGAACTCACCGGTAGGTTTTCAGAATAAAACCCGGAAAACCAGATAATGACCACGACGTAGAGGTGAAGCTTAAAACACCGACCCCTCGCTAGAAACACCGAAAACTAGCAACCAAACGAGCCTTGAAGATCGGAGAAGAAAAAGAGAGAAAAGAAGAGAGAGAGAGAGAGAAAGATTCTAAGATTTTAGAAAATCTCAGCAAAAATGAGATATTTAGGCAAGCAATGCACGAATCCCAACATAGTGCACGACCCGTGCGTTTTTCAAAGGGGAGGGCGCACGGCCCGTGCGTTCTCTACTGTCTCGCACACTTTTCATGCGCACGACCCGTGCGCATTTCCTGAAGGATGGCGCACGACCCGTGCGCCCTGTAGACAGAAACATCTTCCTCTTCATTTCTTCTTTACAATCTCTCAAAACCAAACGAAAATTCGGGGTGTTACACAAATAAAAAAAATGAAGAAATTAACTAAAATAGTTACTCTCAACAACCAAATTCATTTTTAAGCACTTTTCAAAATATAATTTTAAAACAATCAAAGTTTACGCATAATTTTTTTTATCTTAAGAATTGTTTTTGGCAAAAAAAAAAAAAAAGTTAGAAAGCATCTTTATAATTTTTCTCTGCTATGAATCTATTAAGACTAACACATTATTATCTCTTAATCCCATCTTTCAAATTTACGTAAGTGACCAATGAACTTATCTTATAAAGTTCGTGCTACGCACAAGAACCCACCTATATAAAATTCTAGAGGCGCATACACCGTTGCTTATTCAAATACCTAAAAAAAATACGTTTTTTTTTAAATTACAACATTGTAATTGTCTCGTCAATACGTCTAAAATGAGCTTAATATTGATTTTTTTGGATTTAATGTCATATTATTAAATATCATAAATAGATACGAATTATATTTAAATTTACACTTTTGATCTTTTAGGGTTATTTATTTAACAATATAAGATTAATTTGTAACTAAAAAGGTATAGTGTAAGTATTAAAACTAATTCGTACATATTTATGATGTTGAGTACTGTAAGATTAAACTCAAAAACAATATTAAGTTCATTTTGACGTATTGACGAAACGATTATAATGGTGTTATTTGTAAAAGAAGAAACTCATTTTTTTTATATATCTATACATATAATAAATAAGTAAAAAAAAAGGTTTATTGGCGGGGACCCAAGGCCCCGTGGTCCACTTTTGTGGACCCTACAAGCCCTACCTCATAGACTTGCACCGAAAAAGACATTCTGTCTCCCCCCGGATTCGAACCCTGGTAAGGGAACCCCAGGTAGGAGCGTTTACGGAAGGAAGGTGGCCACTAGGCCAAAGACCTAGTGATTTATAATAAATAAGTAACTAGAAGGACACATGTCGCTTTCTTGTGAGCCCATTTTTTCATTTTCCCACTTAAACATGTATATGGACGCATTTTACATTATAAGTTTATTCAACACATCCACATTCATTCCATTTTAAATCTTTTCTTAATTCAATTTTTTAATTTATACCTTATATTTACTACCCTTATAATTAAGTATGTAGTTTACTTTTAATCCCTTACTTTTTTATTTTTTATTTTAGACTTTTATCATATTAACATAAATAATATATATGAACTAAAATGCATTAAAAAACATTTTTATTTTTTACAGATTATATCATTGTAATCGTTTTGTCAATATATTCGAAATGAGTCCAATATTGAATATTTTTTGGATTTAATTATATTATTGAATATCATAAATATATATGAATTAATGTGTCGTGATTAGTTTAAGATTTGATACAAATAATCACTAAATTGTCGGATTTTCTTTTTGCAATTTTATATCAATTTTAACTATGTATTTTTCCATAATTTCATTTACGTTCTATTATAAATTTTGTTTTATAAATTCTTAATATTTATCATATTTTTTATTAATTTTTTGTAAAACATCATTTGTGAAAACTGCCTAAAACAAGGACATTTTGTAACCAACTGCAAAAAAAGAACTTTGAAGGGGAAAAAAGCTTGGAAAAGTAGCATCGTAATTTCGATGATCATTCATATATGTAAGATAAGTTTTCTGACATCATTTAATTTTTTAAATTACCCCGTGTAATATACGGGGGTCGAACCTAGTTTTAGTATATATAGGATTATGTGTGTTGATATAATAAAAATGTAAAATGAAAAAATAATTGATATAAAATAAATTAAATAAATAATTATAACTTTATAACGATGCAAAGTGTAAATTTTTTCTAAAATTATAAGCAGAAAGTGAATCTTTACACATATAATTTTCTACGTAAGGATGTTTTTTATTTTTATTTTTTGGAAAAAAAAAACACCTTATGTAGAAAAAAAATTACGCAAACTTTAGCTATTTTAGGGAAGAGCTTTCAAATTAAAAAATTAATTTATTTGATAAGATTGACTATTTTAGTTAATTTTTCCATTTTTAACTTGTAGGAGGATAAAGTAGATGACATTTTTTTTAATTTGTAGTTTTACGTGATATGCACATTGCAAGTTACGTTTTTAAGTAATAACTAGAAGCGTACACGCGCAATGCAGCGAGATACATCACGATTTTAATGTTTATTTTTATTTTTTGTTTTTTATTGATTTACAGTACGATTTTGGATTGTTTTTATTGAGTGATAATGGTTTTTTGTATATAAATTTGTTTAATTTAGGCTTAACAACATAATGTTTTTTATATAAAAAAAAATAAGTAGTTTGTTAAAATTCATTAATTATCTTATATATTTTAAATTTTTTATATTTAAATTGAGATGTTTATCCTGTTTTGATTATGTTTATCAGATTCAAATTTCATAATTTTAGGATTTGAGGATTAGAGATAAGGATTTTGGGGGATAAGGATGAAATTTATTAATTAGTGTTAAAAGCATTTAAAAGTAGTACATATTGCTTCATTAATTGTTTTTTAATTGAGTGATAATGGTTTTTTATATATAAATTTGTTTAATTTAGGCTTAACAATATAATATAATGTTTTTTATATAAAAAAAATTAAGTAGTTTGTTAAAATTCATTAATTATCTTATATATTTTAAATTTTTTATATTTAAATTGAGATGTTTATCATGTTTTGATTATGTTTATCAGAATTCAAATTTCATAATTTTAGAGTTTGGGGATTAGAGATAACTATTTTGGGGGATAAGGATGAAATATATTAATTAGGGTTAAAAGCTTTACAGGTAGTACATTAGGCTTTAGTAGTTATTTTTAAGAGATTTTAAGTAGATAGCTTTAAATGATAGTACATAAAGTTTAGTGCGTTGTAATTAAGAGTTTTTTATGCCATCTTTATAATATAGTATAGATTATGTATTCTACAGATTACCAAAAGTCTAAGGATTTATTTAACAGGTTTGAAATGTCCAAGGGCTTATTTGTTCAAAAGATTGTTCAAGAACTTAATCATTTCAAATACTAAAGTTGTTTTTTTTTTAACTTTTCCCTTCTTTGAAATTCATCAAAGATAGATTTTTGAAATCCCACGGGGTGGTTGCGATTTCACGGAAATTCGTAGGATTTATATGTAATAATGTTTAAAAAATAAGTTAAAAATATTTATTTTTTAATAATCAATTAATAAAAAGATAATTTAATTATTTTTATAGTTTTTTATTAACTTTTTTTTATAAATAACGGAATTCAATTTCATTTCTAATCCTACAAACCACACACATTAAAGAATCCAAATCGTTCCAAATCCTTCTATGAAATTCCTCAAAACTATTTGTTGGGTCATCTAAGATTTAAAGATAACATCTCCTTAGTCTTTATTGATGATTGAACCTTGTATTTTGATTTATGGTTCTTTGTAATAGCTTAGTTAGTTTAACAGATCGGTAAGTCGAAGACAAACCGAATTCAACATGAAGGAAGTCTATAATGCGGATTGAGATGGACTTCAAAAGTGAACTAAGCCTAGTCTGTCGATTCCATTTCGGCAGATCATACCCTTACCGATTTGTAATCAGAAATTCTTATCCTTGCCGATTTATTGTTCGGCATTCCTTCTCATTTGTGCCGAACTGCTCTTTCGGCACATACCTCAGTTACCGAATTCCTCTTTCGGTAGTCTTCCTCTTACAGATTGCTTCTTTATCTTGTAAGAGCATTTATGTTAAATCCTCATGATTTGGCATACTTCCTTATTCTCAATGATCTTCTGACAATGGGAATGGAAGCTTCTTTCTTCCTTGAGAAGATATACAATTAGTTTTAACTTGATTGAGACGTATACTTTCTATTTGATCTCAAAAAGATTGTCTCTTGAATATTTTATAATAGATATTGTACTTTCATAGCACAAAAGTTACCTTTTGTGTTATGACATGTCACATCAAATATCTTATAATTTATTGACAATATCTCAACCACCCTTGTCTTAACTCCTACTTGTCCTTTGCAGTCATTACATTGGATAGTATTTAAAGGATAGAAGTAGCACCTTGCTACTTACGTTTTCAGCTCAAGTTTTGGTATTCACAAGATTTCAAGCAGGTTGATAGTTTTCTCTTGTCTCTCTAAAGTTTAAGTCTTTGTGTTCTTAATATCTTCTAAGTGTTAGTTTGTTTAGAGTAGTTCTTAACTATTCTTATTCCGCAACAATCTTTATTTCTCTTTGTGTAATTCTTGATATTCATTATCAATAAAAGAATTAAAATTAAGTAATTTTCTGTTATTGTATTCAACCCCCCCCCTTCTACAATACTTGTTTACTTCTTTGGGACTAACAAGTGGTATCAGAGCGGTTGGTTTAATCTAATAAACCAGATCCGTAATGGCTTCTCCTTCTACAAAACCTGAGTCTTCTTCTCAAAACTCTTTTTACTCTGACAATGGATCTACTGTTAAACCTCCTAAGTTCAACTCGAACAGCTTCTCCTTATGGAAAAGTAGGATGATGCTCTTCCTTCAAGGAGCTGACAGTCGGTATTTTACCATTCTTAGTGAAGGTCCTCTTATCCCAAAAGTTTGGGATAGATTTGTCAAAACTCCTAAGGATAAACAAAAGAAAAAGGACAATCTTTTTCAAGTTTCTGATGACTCGTCAGAAGAGGAAAGAACTTCTGCCACTGGTCGATATGTCTTGAAAACGACCAAAGAATACAATGATGAAGATAGGCGCATTATTGGACTTGATTCCAAAGTGCGAACCATCATTGCTCAATCACTTCCTGATGAAGTGTACCAATCTCTTGTCAGTCTTAAAACTGCAAAAGAAATGTGGTCAACCCTATGTGTTTTGTATGAAGGTACAAATGAAGTAAAGAAATCTAAGAAAATCTCTCTTGTTCGTAGATACGAATTCTTTTCTCATGAAAAAGGAGAATCTCTTCCCTCCTATTACAACCGTTTTAACAGTCTCTTAAATGAGTTAAAACTTGTTGGAAAATTTTATGTGTCGGTCCAACAATACTTATAACAGGTTTATAGAAACAACAACACAATGATTACCAACCTGTATTGAATATAGAATAACGATTACAAGGTTGAATGATTAAGCTTTGCTTTGTGTTCTCAATGTTTTCTCTCTTTTACACCTTCTTGTGTGTGTTTTGTGTGTGTGATCTATGATCTGATATGTTAGAGTAGAGAGACACAATACAACTACCAAGTGTGTTGAACACACTAACTAGATAATATCTAGATATTAAATCTAGATATTATTTCTAACAAACTAGAAACTAACTTAGAAACAAACTAAGTTACCTTTTACAATATTTATTACTTAGATAATTAATCTAAGTAAACTAATATAATAAACAAACAATTACATTAAATTACATTGACATTTATTACACACGACATAGACTTTATTATCGAGAGTCGACGTTCCGGCTTTAGCTTCAGATTGCAATCTTCAGTTTGGATGATCTGGAATCCAATGAGACTGTGGTCTAACAATCTCCCCCTTTGGATCAAGATCATTTAAATAAAAAGATTTATCCAATTCAGTCTTCTTGTTCAACTCAGAAGATGCAATCTCTTTCTCTGAAATCAACATGTCTTCAATAGAATTCAGTCTTTGACGTGATTCTTGAAACATGTGATCTTTGCCATTTCTTGTGTAGTCATTCTCCCCCTTTTTGATGTTAAGTGCAACGACTTTATCAAAATTTGTTGTAAGAAATGTCAATCTTGCGGTTAGAGCCCCTGATTCGTCAATTCATAAGAGATTCATCTAGATCTTTGCAAATCCAGACAAATGTGTTATGTAACACCTGAATCAACTAATGAATCAGTTATCACGCCTGTCAGTAACACTAAGTCACTGTGTGTAACGAATACACATGGGAAAGGAGTTGTTTTGATGTTGACTCCCCCAGGGCTTCCATTTAATCATCGAAACACCACAAAGGTAATTTCTATAAACGTTATGACAAAGAAACTAATTCCTTGTGTGTTTGTGCTTGTGTTTGAAAGAATTAAGCACGGATGATTGCTTATTGGCTCAAAATTGTGTAAACCACTGAGACAACAGTAAGTTAAACACAGACTCAATGTGCATGATTGAAGTGCGAAGGTAGGGCAGACTTCCTTCTTTTCAATATCTATATTTTCCGAATGAAAATCAGATAGCATATGTGCTGCATCCCCTATGAAAATGAAACATTTTCTATTTGAGAAGAAAATGAGTAGATGGTGAGGTTTGATCAAGAGTTGGCGTGGGTTAGTTGCCTATTTCAATAATGATCACCAAAGAATTGTGAATCACTAGAATGATGGCTACCCGGCTCAGAAAAAGTTGGTGCAGAGTTGTGATATTCTTTTAACTCTGTTCTCACACGCTCTTTCTTTTAAACCTTTTGCTTTCTCTAATCACACTCATTTCTTTTCGATTTGCACACTCAATCACTAAGGATTAACTTCTTGGGTAGAAATCACTGGTTAAGGTGATTCCATTGAAGTTTGTCAGGATCGAATTCTCAACAAGAATTAATTCTCAGAAACAATATCAAAGAAGTTTGCGGAATAACACTTTGATATTCAATGAAACAGTAAACCAAAACAGTAAATATGAAGAACAAACTGTAAACTTGTATTGAATAATTGAAATCACAAGATTACACACTCAACCTCAATCTTGAAGAACAGACTCTTTCAAGACGAATTCTACTTCTCTAGAATTAGGATCTATGCCTTGAGGTTGATTTTTTCTCTAGAACTTAGAATGAATAATGATTTCTAAACTATTCTATACATTCTATATATATACTGAATCAAAAGATAATTACAATAAATAAACATATCTTCAGTATATCTTCCATGTATATCTCTAAGCTTCCATGAATATCTTTAGTTTATCCAGTTGTCATCCTTTTCATTCGGATCTTCAAGTCATAAGCAGCACTAACTATGCTCAGCAGCATTAACTTCTTCAAGCAGCATTAACTGTAAGCAACACTAACTACTAGCAGTACTAACTAGCTAAGCAGTACTAACTTTGACTAGCAGTATTAATTCTACTAGCAGTAGTAATACTCAGCAGTATTAACCTTGAAGTCTCCTAGCAGTAGTAACTCTGAACCAGCAGCATTAACCATACTTGGTAAATTCTTCAGTTCCCAACAAAGTTGTGTTAATTCCTAGCACAATGATTCTTTATTTTCCTTTGTTGCATGTGATGCTCAGATTGTTTTAACTATTTCAGTTAAAGCACAATATTGATCATGAAAACATTTAAAAATACACTCCCAAAATATAAAATGTGTTGAAAAATCGGGAAGTGGTTTGAACATTAAAAAAAATGTTTTCGATGATTGAAAGTTGTCCTTCTTTCAACCATATGTGAGATGAAGATATAGAATTATACCTTTACGTACAATCTTCCATCTCATGAAGCTAAGCTTTAAGTCATAGAAATATGAACTTGTAAGCTTCTCTCAAAAATTCTGCAAAAGTCTAATGTCAAGTCAAAGTAATAATTATTCACTTATATTGAAAAGACAAAAAGCAGTAAAACTGTTTAAAGTATGAGTCCTGATCTGAAATAATCAGAAGTCATCACCTTTTTACTCCCCCTGAAATTATGCATTTGAAACTTTATCATTGAAAAAGATATGCATTTAAAATTTCAGAAAAGTATGTACTCCCCCTTGATGGTTGATTTCCTCATTGAAGTATCGGAGTACAATTTCTCATATTCAGCACGGAGTAAGGTCTTTTGATCTTTGAAGTGCGAGTTCTAAACTGTTGTGTTTAGAAGTCATTACTTCATTGAAGTACGGGTTTTGAACTGTTGTATTCAAAAGCCATTTTTTTGACATTGAAGAACGAGTCCTGATCTGTACATAATCAGAAGTCGCTTTCTCTTTAAGCTTTGTGTGCCTGCAACACAGATTTAGCCTTAGGTACCCACTGGAATTTGGGTCCTGCTGTGTTAGCACAAGTTTTTGGTATCCATTTCAAATTGGATCCTTTGTTCTTTTTAAAAGCATGAGAGTTGGTATGAGATGAATGCACATGGTAATTTCCAAACCAATCTGCAGAATCTTGACAAGTAATAGAAACATGTTTATTATAGATAGAGGACTTTCCAGCAGATAAAGATAACTGAAATAATTGCTTCATTGTATATTGTTTACGAGAAACAACAAGTTTTGGATTCAAAACAGCAATTTCAGCAATCACAACATCTTTAGTAAGCGAAGTCTTATTACAATTAACACTACTAGACGATAAAACGGCCTTGTCAAGCTTCCGTTTTGGTTGCCATTGAGAATGGGCTCCAGGTCTTGACTTGCTCATATCTGAAACATGTAAAACTGGTGAGTTAGACCTTTGAGCAACAACTGAATGCTTCTTCTTAGAATTACCAGTAGTGGTTGGTTTCTGTGAATGCTGAGATATTTTCTTACCTTTATCACTCTTAGCGTTCACAGAGACTGATTTATCAACGAAAGCTTTCGTTGATTTTGCACTGAACACAGGCAACCTGGTTTTTCTTGAAGTTTTCTTAACAAAAGATGCATGGCTAGGAAGTTTCGCATTAAAATCAATTTGTTCAAAACAACCATCTAAACCACCGTCAGAATTAAGAAAATTAAACTCTTTGTTTGATGAACCAAACATGTCATCAGAAGTAGAAGCTTTTGTAAAAACAACATTTTTCATAACAGTTGAAAAAACCTTTTGTTGAATCTCAATCATAAGTTTTTCATCTGATAAAGAGTTCTCGAGTTGAGAAATTTTACTTTCTAGCACGAGAGAAGGGACATGAATTTTACCTATAACAGGCTTCGCCTCCATTTCTTTTTCAGAATAACTTTGAAAGTAGTCAGTTGAAAGAGATTTCTTTTCATCATTTGGATAGTCATAACTATTATTCAACTTTGCATAATAAAATGGAGCGTGAACTTTAGTTGACTTCATCCGTTTTTCAAATTCATTAGCTTCATCCTCTTCTGATAGTTTAGTATGGAAAACTTTAAATGAGGCGATTCGGTGAGAAACAAGCATAGAGGTATAGTCATAAAGTGCTGGCACTTCTCTTATACCCTTTTGAAGACGTTGAGGTTTCACATAACCGATTCCCCAATTTTCTTTGTTCTTTTTCGGTTTGTTAATATGAATGGTTTGCTCACTTTGACCTAATGAGTATAGCTTCTTTTCCAAAACATCTAATTTAGCAATTAAGGTCTTGTTTTCTTTAGTATATAAAGAATGCACTTCAGTAAGCTTATAAAAATCAATCTCACTTTTTGTCAGTTTAGACTTGAGCTCACTATTCTCTTTTAGAATTATAGTCTGTTCTTTTGCGTTGGTGTCAGCGTTTGTATGTAAAACCTCAACTAATACTTTCTTCTCAGCAAGTTCATCGCTAAGTTTTTGTATCAATTGGTTTTTATTAATAATAACACCATTTTCTCGCTTAAGATTAGATTCTAACTCTTCTTGTTTTAAAACCATAGCATGCATTTTATTCATTAAATCTTTATACGATAAATCACATACCTCCTCTTCTTCATTTTCTGAATCAGCTTCAGCATCTGATTCGATTTTGCCCATCAAGCACATATTGACGGCTTCATCCTTTTCTTCTTCATCTTCTTCTTCATCTGAGTGATCCAGCCAGTATTCATCTTCAGCCATCAGCGCCTTGCCTGCCTCCTGTTGCTTTGCAAGAAGCATCTTGTTCTTGTAGAAGTCGGAGTTTCTAACCTTTGATATTCGGCAATCCTTGGCAAAGTGACCGATTTTGCCACAGTTGTAGCACATGGGTGGTCCTGACTGACTTGATCCTTCAGCTTTTGAATTTCCTTTCTTCTGGCCTCCTCTCCTCAATCCTCTTTCCTTCCGACTGAAACCTTCTCTCTTCTGGTTTCCTCTCCTCTAATCTGTTTCCTTCTGTCTGATATCTTCTCTCATCAGATTTCTTCTCCTCTTGTCTCTTCCCTTCAAATATCTTCCCTTCAAATCTTTTCCCTTCATACCTATTTCCTTCATATCTGCTTCCCTCAATTCTTTCCTTGTGAGCATAGTTGTTGGGTCCAGAAGAGTACCTATGACTGTTTGACGTTGGATTTCTGTAGAACTTTTTCTGAAATGCATTTGTTAGAAACTGCATTGCTTGCTGCATTTGTTCATTTTCATCCGAGTCAGAGACAACATCAGCTTCAGCTTCTTCTGATTCATACACAATCGTCTTGTTCTTCTTTTTCTTCACAACAAGAGCGACTGTGTCTTCAACTGTCTTTCCTTTTCTCTTTTCTGCTAGAATTTCATCCACCTCATCTTCATTTTGTCGGAGGGTTTCATACACCTCGTGAAGTGGAATTTCATTCAGGTCTTTTATCTGCCTCATCTGCCTGGCAAAACTTTTCCATTCTGGTTGTAGAATACTCAGGAATTTGATATTCAGCTCGATTTGAGATTTCTTCACCTTGTTCTTGCTCAATTCGTTTAGCAATGTCACAAACCTATCATATGTTCCTTCTAGAGTTTCTCCAGTTCTGCCTTTGAATTCTTCAAAACTGTGCAGCCAGTTAGAGATTTTCAGTTGGTTCCCAATCTTTGAACCCAACATCATTTTCTCTAGTTGATCCCACATTTGTTTGGCTGAGGCTTTGTAGCTGTCAATCTTTACATAGATTTCATTTGTAATCCCTTGTAGAATGTATGACTTGGCTAGCCTGTCACCTTTTGCTCTTAGCTTAGCATCACCTGTTAGATCTGTATAAGAGAGTGCAACTCTTGCTTCTTGAGTTCCTGCTGCTGGCTCCCTATACTGTGTTTCCATTAGGCCTTCTTCTAGGGATTGTATAATGAAATTACCCAAATCCTGTCTTTCAATGAAGTTTAGAAACTTATCCTTCCACTGTTCGTATTCCCCTCGAAAGAGAACTGGTGGCTTGGTGTCGGTTCCTATTGCGAGAGCTTCTTTGGATGTCATCCTGTATTGAATATAGAATAAAAACTTGACAGATATGATCGTTAACCTAAATAAAATTTGATCACACAAGAAATTTTGTCCCCCTAGGCAGACTTAGCACGGGGGTCCCGCTAGAGTTTGAGGAATACGGGTGCTTGAGGACCCGAGTTTTGAGGAATGTGGGTGCTTGAGGACCTGAGTTTTGAGGATTGCGGGTCAAGTGGGAACCGCAAAGTAAGGAATGCGGGTCAAGAGGGAACCGCAAAGTAAGGAATGCAGGTCACTTGAGACACGCAAAGTTGAGGTATGCGGGTCACTTGAGACACGCAAAGTAGAGAAATGTGTATGTAGTTGGACCCGCAAAGTTGAGAAATGCGGGTTATTCAACCTCTGGAATGCGGGTGTTCGTCCTGTTCTTCTTAAAATCGTATGAATCTTGTTCCTGAAACGATTTAGCAACACCAAACTCTACCAATATGTCTAGAATTACTTCTAGAACCGAATGTAAGCACTCGATCTCTCTAAAACACTCTTTTTCGAAATAAAATCGATGACACAGTACGTTTTTGTTCTTCGACTTTCAGACCACATAATCACCAAATTGGAACTCGATTTAAGCTTTAAAGTGAAATTAAATAGTAACAACTCGATCTAGCATGTAGTACAATCACAACCTGATCGATTCTAACACCTATAACACTTAAAATCACAAAATCGAATTTTGTTCAAGAACACAGAGTCGTTTTTCTCATAAACTTGTTTTTGATCTTAATCAGGCTCTGATACCAATTGTCGGTCCAACAATACTTATAACATGTTTATAGAAACAACAACACAATGATTACCAACCTGTATTGAATATAGAATAACGATTACAAGGTTGAATGATTAAGCTTTGCTTTGTGTTCTCAATGTTTTCTCTCTTTTACACCTTCTTGTGTGTGTTTTGTGTGTGTGATCTATGATCTGATGTGTTAGAGTAGAGAGACACAATACAACTACCAAGTGTGTTGAACACACTAACTAGATAATATCTAGATATTAAATCTAGATATTATTTCTAACAAACTAGAAACTAACTTAGAAACAAACTAAGTTACCTTTTACAATATTTATAACTTAGATAATTAATCTAAGTAAACTAATATAATAAACAAACAATTACATTAAATTACATTGACATTTATTACACACGACATAGACTTTATTATCGAGAGTCGACGTTCCGGCTTTAGCTTCAGATTGCGATCTTCAGTTTGGATGATCTGGAATCCAATGAGATTGTGGTCTAACATTATGACAACGAGGAAATCATATGCAAATTTATGGATGGTCTTCCAGATTTCTGGAATACCCTTTCCATTTGCATTAAGACTTCCAGGGACTTGGAAAGCCTTCCTCTCACTTCTCTCTATGGTATGTTTCTTAATCACGAACAAACCCAACTTCAAAGGAAAACCATCTAAAAAGAAATAAGAGCCCCCTCTATGGCACTTATCAGTGATGGCTCCAAGAAATCTTTGTGTATTCCTCGTATAAACTACCCTTCTAATGATTCAGATAGAGAAAGCCATGAAAATCTGAATCACTCCTCGAAAGCTTATCTAAGTGCAGCTGATGATGAAGGAGAAGATTCCTCTATCAATCTTTTAACTGAGGAGATGGGTATGCTTGCAAATTTCTCTAAGTTACGAAAGAACTCATCTAATAAATTTCAAAGAAACAGAAATTTTTCTTCTTCTAAAAACTCCTTGAACAAATCCAAGGAGGATTGCTATGCATGTGGTAAGAAAGGCCATTTTGCATCTGAATGTAGAAGCAATCCTTCTAGGATTTCTAAATCTAATTCTTCTAACTCTTCTAAAAGAAGACATCTTCGATCTAATTCTACAGGTAGATCGCATCCAAGAAAACCTTCTCCGTCCTCTTCATTCAAAGAGCTTTCCGACAAAGCCGACAAATACAAAGCCAAATACAGAAGAGAGAAAGAAAGAAAATTCAACCCTCAACGAAAAGGCAAAGGCTTGATGGCAGAAACTCTAGACTGGGCAGACGAACCCACTTCCGTCAGTGAGAAAGAAGTATCGAGTAAATGTCTTATGGCCAAACTCGATGAAGAACCAAAAGACTCCTGCTCAAGGATGGACTTCACTGCTGAGTGCTCTTCCTCTTCTTCTCAGATACATCCCTTCCTCTCTCTCACTAATGAAGAAAAGATTGGGGCTTTTGACTCTCTAATTGTACTTTTTCACAATGAAAAGGATGCAAAGAAAGGAGCAAATGCTCAAGTCAAGTCTCTCTCCTCTCAACTTCATGATTCTCTATCCCAGCTAGAACAGTTTAACAAACTAAAAGCTGAGTTAGAGGACTTAAAGACTATAAACTATGTGCTTGCCAAGGAAAAGAACAAGCTTCTAAAGAAGCTTCAGAAGAAACAAGAAACCCTAAACAAATGGAACACCTCTTCCAAAAATCTTGAGAAAATTTTTCAAGATCAAGTTGTTGGTGAAACTTATGGTCTAGGGTACTGGAAAGAGAATGTTGTGTGTACTCCCTCTGAAAACATTTCCTCTCCTACTCATAATATTCCTCTGCCTTCTAAACTACCGTCTTATTCTTCTGACTGGGATGATTCTATGTCAAAAGATTCTAATTCTGTGTATTCAATGGATCTTCGCAATTCAAGAAAGTTTGGCTACTTTGTGTCTGCTAAATCTTCCAAGCCTCTTCTAACAGAAGATCAAGACTCCAATGAGTTGGTCAAACCTGTAAATGATCTTCTTATGTCATTAAATTTAAACGACAGTTCTTCGTCTTCTTCTTCCCATACTCTTACAGAGGCTCCTCTCCTCTCTAAAGGAAAATCCGTTGTTGTTAGTCTTCCTAACAAAAGAAAGATTACACCTTCTTCAAAAGGTAAATCTCCCATGAATACAACGGGCTTCATCCCTAGAGCCTTAAAAATAAAGAAGTCCAAAGGAATTTCAAACAATTCTTCTTCTTCTGTTTACAAAGGAATCCTTGGACCGGCTCCCCATAACCCTCACATTCCGTACAGTTATCCCATTCCCTCTCACCTTTCCAAACCTCCTAAATCTAAACCTCAAGGAAAGGTAAAAGCTACTTCTCTTGAACCTAAGAAGAAATTCATTCACCGAAAGTGTTACAACTGCGGTGACACATTTCATTTGGCCAAAGACTGTCCAAAGGACCGTATCAAAAGATATCGTCAGACCAATCCTTCTTCTTCTTCTTCTAACCCTAAAGGACCCACCTCAAAGCGGGTTCCAAAGGACTAATTTGTTTATGTCTACAGGTCTATGGGCATCATCAAACTTGGTATCTTGATAGCAGATGCTCACGACATATGACTGGGAACAAATCTCTTCTTCTGAACTTTGTAAAAGAAAAGGGACCATCTGTAACTTTTGGTGATAACTCTTGCGGTTCCACTAAAGGTTATGGAACTCTTTCTAACGATTCCATTACTTTTAACAAAGTTTCCTACGTGGAGGGACTGATGCATAATATTTTAAGCATCAGTCAACTATGTGATTTAGGTTACTGTGTGATTTTCAGAGAAATTGATTGTCTCATCACTGATAAACGGTTTCACACTATCCTATCTGGCTTTAGAAAGGACAATGTGTACGTCATCAATATGAATGACAAGTCAACTGAAGATGAAAGCATCTGCTTCATTTCTGAAGACTCTGAAAAGAAGAACTGGATCTGGCATAAACGTCTTTCACATCTAAACTTCAAGACGTTAAATGCTCTCTCCAACAAAGAACTTGTTGTCGGCTTGCCGAAAATCTCCTTCTCAAAAGAGAAGCTTTGTGCAACTTGTGAGAAAGGCAAACTGACAAAATATTCCTTCAAATCAAAACAGTGTTTCTCTATTTCTACCCCTCTACAGATGTTGCATATGGATCTATGTGGGCCTGTCAGCACACCCAGCCTAGGTGGAAAAAGGTACATTCTTGTAATTATTGATGAATACACACGTTATACTTGGGTATTCTTTCTCAGGTACAAAAGTGATACATCCGAAGAAATCATCAACTTCATCAAGAAATCTGAAGTTCTCAACGGTCAACTAGTCAGATCTATCAGAAGTGACAACGGGACCGAATTCAGAAATGCTACCTTGGATACCTTTCTCTGTGACAAAGGTATTTCTCAAAACTTTGCAACTGTAAGAACTCCACAACAAAATGGTGTTGTGGAAAGGAAGAATCGTACGCTATGTGAAGCTGCAAGATCAATGCTGAGTGAATCAAATCTGGCAACCTATTTTTGGGCTAAAGTTGTCAATACAGCTTGTTTCACTCAAAATCGATCTATTATTGTGAAAAGACACAACAAAACTTCCTATGAAGTCTTTTATGGTCGAAAACCAAACATTAGTTTTCTCCATGTTTTCGGCTGTTAGTGTTTCATCTTGAATAATCGAGAGCATCTTGGGAAATTTGATCCCAAGGCTGATGAAGGTATTTTTGTGGGTTATTCTCTCTCTTCTAAAGCCTACAGAGTATACAATCTAAGAAGAAAATGTATTGATGAGTCAATACATGTGAAGTTTGATGATCACAAGACGTCTTCACTATCTTGTGATGACACTGAACTTCATGAATGGATTATTTCCTGTGTTGGAGACGAATATCCAAATACTCTAACTTTAGGACCTCCTTATGTACCATTCTCGGTATCTTCTTCTTCCCTACATCATGGTTCGGCAGATCCCTCTCCAGCTACCGAACCCATTGCTCCTACCGAATCCACATTTCACACCGAACCTTCCTTACATACCTCACCTAATCTTCATACACATCCTATACTCACCGATCCTCCACCTTCAAACACTTTCCCTGAACCTCTTCCTCCAGCTCTAAAATGGACCAAAGATCATCTGATACATCAAATTATCGGTGATCAGCAAGCAGGTGTCCAAACCAGAAGAGGTGTTGGAAATATTTGTCTCTATGTGAATTTTCTCTCTATTATCGAGCCAAAGAAAATTGATGAAGCTCTAACAGACTCTTGTTGGGTCACTGCCATGCAAGAAGAGTTGTCTCAATTTGAGAGAAACAAAGTATGGAGACTTGTGTCACGACCTTTCGGTAAGACCATTATCGGTACAAAATGGGTTTTCCGAAACAAGATGGACGAAGTCGGTACTGTAATCCGAAATAAAGCCAGACTTGTTGCTCAAGGATATAGGCAGGAGGAAGGTATTGATTATGATGAAACTTTTGCTCTGGTTGCTAGACTTGAAGCAATAAGAATCTTTCTTGCTCATGCTGCTCACAAAAACTTCCGGGTCTTTCAAATGGATGTTAAGAGTGTATTTCTCAATGGAGAACTTGCTGAAGAAGTCTATGTGAAACAACCACCTGGCTTTGAAGATCCTGCTCATCCGTACCATGTGTTCAGACTTGACAAGGCCCTCTATGGTCTGAAACAAGCTCCTCGTGCCTGGTATGACACCTTGTCTGACTTTCTTATTTCTAACCGATATACCAGAGGTAAAATTGATAATACTCTTTTTCTCAAGAAAACAAAAGGTAATATCATTCTTGTTCAAATCTATGTGGATGATATCATTTTTGGTGCCACTGATGAAAATCTTTGTCAGGAGTTTGCCTCCCTCATGAAAAGTAAATATGAGATGAGCATGATGGGTGAGCTAACTTTCTTTCTTGGTCTTCAAATTAAACAATCCTCTGATGGTATTTTCATTTGTCAGAATAAATATATTCGTGATCTGTTGAAAAAACTTGATTTTGAAAATTGTTCTTCCATGAAAACTCCAATGGCACCACCTCTAAAGATTCATGCAGATTCTACCGGCAAGTCGGTGGATATCACAAATTATAGAGGAATGATAGGGTCTCTTCTTTATCTTACTGCTAGTAGACCTGACATCATTTATGCTACGTGTCTGTGTGCACGTTATCAAGCCAATCCCAAGGAATCTCACTTGGCGGTTGTGAAACGTATTTTTCGGTACCTAAAAGGTACCATGAATCTGGGTCTTTGGTATCCCAAGGACTCAAGTTTTGATCTAATTGGCTATTCAGATTCTGACTTTGCAGGGTCTAAGGTTGACAGAAAAAGTACAACTGGCAGCTGTCAATTACTAGGTGGAAACTTAGTTAGCTGGTCCAGTAAGAAGCAAAATTCGGTATCCACCTCCACTGCCGAAGCCGAATATGTTGCAGCTGGAAGTTGTTGTGCTCAAATATTATGGATGAAGAACCAACTACAAGATTATGACAAAGTTTATTCTCATGTACCGATTCTATGTGACAATTCTAGTGCCATAGCCATTGCCAACAATCCAGTGTTGCATTCTAGATCTAAACACATTGATATTCGGTATCACTTTATAAGAGATCATATCTCTAAAGGTGATATTGAACTTCACTTCATTCCTACAGATCTTCAACTTGCAGACCTCTTTACAAAACCATTGGATGAGGCACGATTCAACTTCCTTGTGGGATCCTTAGGTATGTTAAATTTATGTTTAAAAAAAATTCAATAATTGACGGTACCTCTCTTACCGAAGCTTAGTTTCTTTCGGCATATAACTTTGGTACCTCTCACCTTCGGTACCTCTTCGGTACCTCTCACCTTCGGTACCTCTCACCTTCGGTACCTTTATATTTCGGTATCTCTACCCACCGAAATTATCTTTACTTTGGTATTTTCGACATTCGGTATTCCTTTCTACCGAAATATCTCTCATATTTCAGTACCTATATCTTTCGGTATCTTGTATGATGTGTCATTCTTATCCACATCACACATACCGAATCCTTTCGGCACCTTTTCTTTATCCAATGCTTTAATGCCACGTGTCACTTCAGTGTTCGTGCGTCAGATGATGGGACATCCACGACCTGACACCATGCCGTTTTACGGCTCTTGCACTTTTCAATGACACACGTATGCGTAGCACCATCATTACCTTTAAATGTTTTGAATTCCATCCGTTCCCTCTTCTTTTTCAAACCTATAAATACTTCTTTTCTTTTCCTTTTTATTCTTTACCTGTTTTTCTCATCTTCTTCATCAAGAATCCCTAACCTGCAATTCTTTTCTTCTTCAATGGCATCCTCCAAATCGACAAAGGCTTCCAAGGATACTTCTCTCACTCGAGAGTCTCTCATCTTTCATTCATGCAACCAAGTTGCTCGTCTCTCGGCGGATGCTGATCACCCAGAGTTCAACCAAGTATCCATTTTTCTCCAACGATCTCCAATCTGCCATGCTCTCACTGCCTACACCAAGATGAGCAAAATGCTCCTTGGTAACTTTTGGTTAACCTGTAAGTATGACTCTACTACTCATCAGGTGTCTGCTTCCGTTCTATCCTCTGAAGAGCACCCCGATCTCTCTTTTGGGGTGGATGATATTCGCTCAGTTCTCCAAATCCCAGAGTTTAATGTGTATGCTCCATTTCCTACTCATCACGAGCATGATGAGGTCGTTGCCCCTCTCTAGTATGTGCACGAAGGAAAGTCTAAGGGTTCCGGCACTCTCCTACGAAAGAATATGGGTGCACTATGGAACTACTTCTTTTCTCACCTCCTTTATTGTCTTTCCCACAAAACTTCGGGGTGGGATCAATCTCCTGCAGCCATTACTCGTCTAGCTCATGCTCTCATTTTTATGAGGCGGATAGACTTTGTTCAGGTATTCTTCGACTCCTTGATCACTGCCATCTCTCCTCCCAGGAATCACAATGTGGCTCTTCCCCGCTTCATCTCTCTCATCATCAACCACAAGCTTTCTGCACAACTGCGTTCCGATGCTGCTCTCCCCGAGCCAATGATCAAATTTGACTTGCCAATTTCTCAAATTAGCAAGCAAACTATTTTCAAACAAACGAAGCCTACCGACTCTCCGCTCACTTCAGGTATGCTTTCTTTCATTTCTTCTCCCAATCCGATTTGGGGAACGCTTGCCGAAGGTGAATCCGAAAGGCCTTCATCTTCTCCCAAGCCATCCAAATCGGTAGTCCCTTCTCCCCCAAAACCATCCCGAGCTAAGTTGGTGGCTATTAAAAAGAAAAAGTCCACCGGCAACGTCGCACTTACTCTTATGACTCTGCCGCTGACAAATCCGTCGGTGGCTACCCAAGTCATTACTCCTTCTGTTTCTGTTAAGCGACGGGGCTCAAAATCCCCTCCTAAGTCTCGTTCTAAGTAACTTAGGAAACCTTCGGCCAAAACTCACACTCCATCTACCGATTCTCAACAATCGGCAAATATTGAACTTTCCCCTCCAGGGCCACGGGGATCTGCTAAACCCATTCCCACCTCCTCCAAACCTTCTCAACAAGATTTGGATGTACAAAAGGAGTCCCCAAATATTCCTACTCCTCCTCCTTTTTGTGTGGAGGTTGAAGATGAGTTGGTCTTCTCTCCGGACCGACATTCTGCTTCCTCACAGCACAACCTATCACCCGGGGTCATTCCCGTTGATATTGCACAAACTGGGGTTTTATCCCAGGATATGTACCGACGCCTTTTCACTCCCTCCTCCTCATCGAAGAAATCACCTTCTCCCTCATTCTCACCAAAGAAATCTCCTTCTCCTAAACCTTCACCAAAAATATCCTCTTCTCCTAAACCTTCACTAAAGAAATCTCCCTCACCAAAACCTTCCCCTACCAAAATGGTTGGGCCTTCTACCCAGGTACCGATCACAATATCTGCCGAGTGCCTTGCCGACATTGTTGACTCCAACCGGCAGGTATGAATGCTCGGTACCCAGTTTGAACAACTTCGCAAGTCTTTGCGTGAGCCGGCGCTCCTCGATTCTGTGAACGCCAACAACATCTCTTTGGACGACCTTCTGCAGCTCGTCAAGGAGCAAAATTCTGAGGTTGTCGATCTTAATTGCGACATCTTTCGGTGTTTGGATGTAATGAATAAGCAAATTGATGGTCTTCGTGCCCCTCTATCAGCAGCTATGGAGTCTCTTCTCAAGGAGCTGGTCAGGCTTAATGATCAAAATACCTCCTTGACCTTGTCTGTGGCTGCTCTCAAGGCCGCCTCGGATGCTCGGGATCAAGATCTTATCCGTCTGCGGCAGCAGACCTCGGATCAGGAGTCTATTAATTCTACAATTCTCAGTGCCTTACAGACTATAAATAAGCGTCTTGACTCTCTGCCTGCCGATATGGCTCAATATTGTGCTCAGTCTCTTGACATTGATATCACTGAGTCTGCATTCACTCCTGCCGATCGCAAGGTTTTGAAACGTATTGATCGCCGAGTTGGTCGTGTGTCGGCTAAATCTAGTGTTTCTTCCCCGGCTCGTACTGAGGGGGAGAAACAGACTGAGGGGGAGAAACAGGCTGAGGGGGAGCAACTCCTTTCTCAGGTTCATATCAGTACGAGTCAGGAAAAACCCTCTGCTGCTGCCGAAACTGCTACTACCGAACCATCTGCTTCTACCGAACCTTCTGCAGCTACCAAAGAGAAGGGAACCGATCACCCCAAGGTGGTCGAAGAGCCTGAGGGGTAGAAAATGCCCAAAATAGATAAGGGCAAAGCTATTATGTCACCAGATGAAGTAGCTGCTGAAGAAAATTGTCGTAAAGATGCTTTATTAAAGAAAGCTGCAGATGGTGCTAGTCTTCATCTTCCTCCTCCAAAGGCTACCTCTCCTGATCTAGGCTTATCTGAATAGGAACTGAAAGCTGCAAAGCTTGCCCAGATTGCTCGTGACAGAGATGCCGAGCTAGCGTTGAAGATTGCTGCCGAAGAAGATCCTACATACACAATCAAAACTCAGATGAGCGCTCTAGAGGATTCGGCGAAGAAAAATGAGGAAATAAAGTCTTTGTGTATCGATTGGTACCGCAAAACTCTCAATAGACGACGAATCTCTGCCAAAATCACAGATGTTAAAATAATCAAACCGTCTGCAAGCTGCAATGTTATTCGGCTAAAGATTACCAGGGATGATGCTTCATTGTCTATGGACCGACTGGACTCTCTTGTTCGGTTCGGAGTATCAGAATGGGTAGAATTTGGTATCTGCTTGTTAAAAAGCCAAAGCTCTGCAAAAGCTGAGGTTGATAAATACATTGCAGATCTTCAAACCAAGTTCAGAAACTACCGAAAAAGATACAACATTGTCCATACTCCTGCCGAAGAAGAGATTATCAACAATTTAATGTCTGGTCGTCCTCCTCCCAAATCAAAGTCGAAGTCCAAAAAGGAAGACGTGTTTGCCCAAATGGCTAGAGAAGGAAAGGTCCCTGATACTTCAAATCTTGATCTATCATTACCAATTCCGGTTCCTCATCCTTCAACCACAGTGATTTCTGAGCCGACTCATGGTATCTTCTTCAACAACGCGCTTGGGCAGATCTCCTTCTTCAGATCAAGCCAAATCCCTATTGCCAACACAACCTTTCTCCACGGGATTATTCAAATAATTCCAATATCGGCTAGGGATCTCTATGTGGCTACTACCGACGAACTAAATAAGAGGGATGTTGAACCGCATTTTTCTTTTGAATAAACTCGGTGTAGTTTTATGTTTATGTTTATTTTGTTTTCCTCTGTATTGTAATCTTCTTAAAAAGATTAATACATTGAGTTTTTATTACTTATCGTAAATAGTTTGTACAAATCTTTATTTCATTCTTTTATACTTGTAAATGTCGGATACTCAAAAAAATCCAAAAATAAACAAAAAGAATGGTCTATGTGAAAAAGAACCCAAAAGAGTATGAAAAAGGGTCAAAATGCATTATTCATTAACTTCTAAGTTGTATGAGACGTTATCATCAAATAGGGGGAGATTGTTGGGTCATCTAAGATTTAAAGATAACCTCTCCTTAGTCTTTATTGATGATTGAACCTTGTATTTTGATTTATGGTTCTTTGTAATAGCTTAGTTAGTTTAACAGATCGGTAAGTCGAAGACAAACCGAATTCAACATGAAGGACGTCTACAATGCGGATTGAGATGGACTTCAAAAGTGAACTAAGCCTAGTCTGTCGATTCCATTTCGGCAGATCATACCCTTGCCGATTTGTAATCGGCAATTCTTATCCTTGCCGATTTATTGTTCGGCATTCCTTCTCATTTGTGCCGAACTGCTCTTTCGGCACATACCTCAGTTACCGAATTCCTCTTTCGGTAGTCTTCCTTTTACAGATTGCTTCTTTATCTTGTAAGAGCATTTATGTTAAATCCTCATGATTTGGCATACTTCCTTATTCCCAATGATCTTCTGACAATGGGAATGGAAGCTTCTTTCTTCCTTGAGAAGATATACAATTAGTCTTAACTTGATTGAGACGTATACTTTCTATTTGATCTCAAAAAGATTGTCTCTTGAATATTTTATAATAGATATTGTACTTTCATAGCACAAAAGTTACCTTTTGTGTTATGACATGTCACATCAAATATCTTATAATTTATTGACAATATCTCAACCACCCTTGTCTTAACTCCTACTTGTCCTTTGCACTCATTACATTGGATAGTATTTAAAGGATGGAAGTAGCACCTTGCTACTTACGCTTTCAACTCAAGTTTTGGTATTCACAAGATTTCAAGCAGGTTGATAGTTTTCTCTTGTCTCTCTAAAGTTTAAGTCTTTGTGTTCTTAATATCTTCTAAGTGTTAGTTTGTTTAGAGTAGTTCTTAACTATTCTTATTCCGCAACAATCTTTATTTCTCTTTGTGTAATTCTTGATATTCATTATCAATAAAAGAATTAAAATTAAGTAATTTTCTGTTATTGTATTCAACCCCCCCCCCCCCCTTCTACAATACTTGTTTACTTCTTTGGGACTAACAAGTGGTATTTGAAAAGTGAGATTTAAACAACTTTTTTGTTCCAACAACTATGCTATATCACATGCTAAAATAGAGAGAGAAAAACAGAGAAGGGGAAAATATTCAAATTTAGAGAAATCTCTAAAACTTAATATTTAAGATAGAGAAATAATGTGTAATTCTTTCTTACCAATAATAGACATTGAAGTTGTGTGTTTATGAGAGAAATAATATTTTTCTAAATGTACTGAATATTTTAAATAATATAGTTAATGGTAGAATTGTTAATGGTTATGTTTGGCAAACTAGTTGATGACAGATAAGTTAGCTGTTGACTGATAAGCTACCTGATAAACAATTTTTTTATGACAAAAACTAACTTATAAGCGTGTAAATAACCAAAAAGGGCATCTTTATTTCTTTTTGTGTAATTCTTGATATTCATTATCAATAAAAGAATTAAAATTAAGTAATTTTGTGTTATTGTATTCACCCCCCCCACCTCTTCTACAATACTTGTTTACTTCTTTGGGACTAACAAGTGGTATTTGAAAAGTGAGATTTAAACAACTTTTTTGTTCCAACAACTATGCTATATCACATGCTAAAATAGAGAGAGAAAAACAGAGAAGGGGAAAATATCCAAATTTAGAGAAATCTCTAAAACTTAATATTTAAGATAGAGAAATAATGTGTAATTCTTTCTTACCAATAATATACATTGAAGTTGTGTGTTTATGAGAGAAATAATATTTTTCTAAATGTACTGAATATTTTAAATAATATAGTTAATGGTAGAATTGTTAATGGTTATGTTTGGCAAACTAGTTGATGACAGATAAGTTAGCTGTTGACTGATAAGCTACCTGATAAACAATTTTTTTATGACAAAAACTAACTTATAAGCTTGTAAATAACCAAAAAGGGCATCTTGAAAAATAGTCAATTACAAATATTCATAATATATTCAAATAAATTTCTAATAATATAATTAATACAATTTTCTAATAATATAATCTATATCTATACTATATTATAAAGCACGGATAAAAAACTTTTGAATACAAATTATTAGGCACAAGGTACCATCATTTTATGCAAGATTTTAAAAATCTATTAATTACAAGTATCAAAGCACAAGATACGTATTACTACTGCAGGTTTCTAACACCCACCAATTTGGTATGTGCATGACCTTCCTTTTATGTAGACTTTTCCATGTATCACTATTAAATAATATATTATATTATTATAAATTTGTTTTAATTATATTATTAAATATATAATTGGTTATTTTTTTCTATCTATACTATATTATAAAGCACGGATAAAAAACTCTTTAATACAAATTATTAGGCACAAGGTACCATCATTTTATGCAAGATTTTAAAAATCTATTAATTACAAGTATCAAAGCACAAGATACGTATTACTACTGCAGGTTTCTAACACCCACCAATTTGGTATGTGCATGACCTTCCTTTTATGCAGACTTTTCCATGTATCACTATTAAATAATATATTATATTACTATAAATTTGTTTTAATTATATTATTAAATATATAATTGGTTATTTTTTTCTAAATGTCATTAAAATATATAAGATAATAATTGAATGCTAACAAAATACTTAAATTTTTATATAAAAACATTATATTATTAAGCCTAAATTAAACAAATTTATAAAAAAAAACATTATCATTTTCTCAAAATCATCCAAAATCGTACTGTAAATCGACAAAAAAATAAAATGAAACATTAAAATAGTGATATATCTCGCTGTATTGCGTGAGTAGGCTTCTAGTATGTAATAATACAAACAAAATAGTAAATAAACTAATATAGTATCTTAATTGAAAGAATTTAAAAGTGATTATTATGTATATATATACAATAAATTTTGATTTTGTTAAAATAAAATTTAAAAAATCTACATTAATCTATAAATTGAAATACCTATTACATATAATATGTAACTTACATAAATATTTTAAAAAATGTAAATAAGAAATAAATTAAATAATTTTATTAATTTTATTTAACATATTTTAATTATCTATGAAATAGAATAAGTATAACTTTAATTTTTATGTAACTTATATAAACATTTTTAGAATTGTTATATTTGCCTTTTGATATCTAAATATATTGAATAATAATAAAAAAAAAATACTATTGATTAGTTAATAACATTCATAAATAATTAATAACTATTACTGATATCTATTGTGTAACTAAAATTAATTAATAATGTATAATTAAAATTAATTAATAATTTTTAATTACTATTAACTAACATTTATGAATAATTAATATTTATTTATATTTAATAGTTAATGTTTATTAATAATTAATATTTATTTATAATTAATGTTAATCAGGGTTATAATGGAAAAAAATTTCAAAAAGTTTATCATAAGCTACTCGAAGTAGCTTATCAATAAGCTAGTTCATAAGCTAATTTATAAGTTAGTTTATATAGATCCAAAAGATTACTCATAAAATAAGTTAACTTATTTTTGCCAAACAATGTTAAAATGAAGTAGCTGTTAGAGTTAGATATAATTTTTTTAAAGGTTTTTACTTTTCATACTAATATATTTTAGAAAAATCATAGTATAGATGTTAGAGATAATTTAAAAATCTTACGAAATTCTGTCAAAAAATACTAACCACCTATATGAAATTTCAAAATCCTATATTTATGGGATTTTAATAAAATACTAGAATTTTAAATTCAAATAATCTTTCAAACCAAACGTGAAATTAGAATAGAATTTCAAATCCTCACATAGTGGATGGTATACCTGACTACCCAGGTTCGAACCCCGTGGTGAGCATCCTGTGACATCCATGATCATGGGTCTGCCACATAGTGGTACCCTTAATTGGGTTGGGTCGTGATCGACGGGGATTAGTCGGATGACACCCTTAAGTGGGAGCCCGGAAACCCTGGAAACGTGTGCGTGTGTTAACTTTGTCGTTCAAAAAAAAAGACCTAAGCATTTATTTGAGTACAAGTTTTTGAAGAAAAATAAATTATGTAATATTTTTATGAAATAAATAAATAAATAATAAAGTTTAAATCCAAACGACTCACGAATCACCTCATCAAGCTTGTGACTCATGTTTGAAAGAATCAACCACCAATGAATTTGTTATAATAAAAAAATATTTATTATACGCCACCAATAAATAAATTATTGAAAGAAAGATAAAATATTTTTAAAATTCACCAAATGGTCTCCAATCACGTATAAAAACCATTTTTAATTAATCTACCAAGAAAGGTATACAAGGAATATAATACAAAATCGTTTGGTATCCACCGACCACCGGCATTACATTACACTTTTCTTCTATGTGGTTGCACCCAATCACCAAGTCCCGTCTCTGGATTTCATTTAGGGAAATTGGCACAAATGGCCTAAGTAGACTATGGATTACACCTCTTAGCCAATTTTTCCTGATTTTTGCAATTTTAGTTCTAGGTCTGCAATGACGGATCTGTAGGTCTGCAATTAGACAACAAAAAGACAAAAAATAATTGCGGATTGTGGCAGGCCCACGTCGTGTGACCCAGGTCCACAATCCGCATTAACCCGACACGTGTCACCACGAGAATAAACCCTACTCCAGTTAGAGCAGGTCCACAATGCATGAGGCACGTCCACAATTTCGGACCTAACAAATTAATATTTTTAAGTTTGTACTTATTGTAGACCGGTTTCCCAACCCCCCCCCCCAACCCAAATTTTATATAAATTGGTACCCCTTTTATTCTCTCAAACCCCACATAGAAAGAATTTGAAACCCCACATAGAATCCGGACGCACGCGTTTTTCTGTCGGATATTTGTCACGTGCTTCCCCAAATCCACAAGTGTCCACAATGGCCGAAGAGGTAAGTATTTCAACCGTTTTTGTCACACGTTCGTCATCGCAACCGCAAGTGCGGACCTAGGCACACACACACACACGCTACACCACCGCAAGCACAACAGGTTGCACCACCGCATTGTGGACCTGCAGGTCCGCAATTGCGGAGGTGAGTTTAAGATTCATATATTTTTTGTTCGTATTTTTGTTCGTACTTAACTGTTCGTATTTTTGTTTGAATTTTTTTGTTTGAATTTTAGATTCTGATAATTTGTGTCCCTTAATTGCAATTTTACACTTTAGGTGTAACACCTCGAAAATCAGAGTAAATTAAAACCTGGAAACCTGACAATATAACGAAAGTAAAGCCATAAATTATCATAAATGGGATCAATCCTCAAGACTATACAATCCTATACAAGGATTTCATCAAAAGAATGGGACTTAACAATGCCCAGCAACAATACTAATCAACTCCAAAAACCTCGAGACTCAAAACTCGTCTCTCCAAAAACCCCGGCAACCCACCGCTAATGGAAACCTGATACACATACCATTTGAGAAAAAGTGTCAGACTTAAAGCCTGGTGAGAACATACAGTTTATGAAGCTCAAAAGATAAAACATTTGCATCAAGATAACGTTTCCAAAGAGATTAAGTTTACACAATAGGTCCTTGCCACAAACGGGCTTTTTCGTTATAAACATGTCATAAAAGGACCGAAGCAAAACATTTTACCAAGGATTGTGGCGAAACACAAAGTTAGGCCAACAAACCGAGTTACGAGCTAAACCAATTGGAGTCCGCGGATACGAATCACAAAGTCCGTGCTTCAACGTGAGATCAAGCCCCAAGCGCAAAACCAAGGTATACTCCTTCGCTAGGATCACTATGAACCATGGCTAGTATCCGGCCTCACATAACCGTACCAAGTTGCCCCCGAGGAACAAGTGATCCATAGCTACAATTCTGGGGAATGTAACATCGCAATAATACAGTCTACTCCAAAACCTAGGGATCCACTAGTAATGGTAATGACTCGTCACAACAACGTATGTGACCAACCATAAATAAACATATGGTTACAAACACATTTTTATAAACAAAATGCTATTCCCAGTTCAATTTCCTGTAAGAATGAAAATCATTTAAAAGAAGATCCTTTGAATATTTCTTTCGCATAAACGCACAGGTAAAACATCATTTTACTTTTAAAATAAGATAAGATCAAAAAGGTAACTTTTGATATGTATACCGTTTAAAATGATAGTAGGAACTCACCTCTGTTTCCTTCTTCTTAACGAGGGCTACCTATGATAACACCGAAAGAATCGGTAAGTCGAAATACAGATAAACCTCTCGTTATTTGAATAGGACTCAAAGACACAGAAGCTAACAACTTAACAGAACCTAATCCGGTCAAAGGACAACTCCGGTCTACAACCACACCGATCGAATGACCTCCGGTCGGGCACAACCCCCCGGTCGAACGCTCATCGGGTCAAAGGACTACCGGTCGAATGACCATCGGTCCTTTGCCCATCCGATCGTCTTGTTCATCAAGAACAGTACGATGCAGAACCCAGATTCAACCCAGATCCAAATGAGAAAATACTCAGATCTCAAAATGGAATGGTTCAAAACCTTCACAACGAGATTCTACGCGGCTAAAAGCATTTAGATCAAAGCATTAAGCTAGATTCGTACCTCGATTTGCCCGAAATGATCGACCTTTCAACACTGCCTTTCTCCTTCTCTTCTTTCTCTCTGGCTTCTTTGATAAGAGATCAGATCAAATGAGATATCAGAAATATCTCAGATTTGATTTCTATATAAATAACCCAAGTTACACTTTGCCCCCTTGAACTTTGGGTAAAGGTCAACTTCTCACCCAATCCCAAAATTCAGGGTGTTACATTAGGACCCTTAATTTTAGTTTTTGACAAATTAGGTCCCCATACTTTAAATTATGACAATTTAGGTCCCCATACTTTTAATTATGATAATATAGGTCCCTTAACTTTCATTTTTGACACTTTAGGTCCCTTAACTTTCATTTTTGACACACTAGGTCCCTTAACTTTCTTTCCCCTAACTTTCATTTTTACAGTTTAGGTGCCTATACTTTCACTTTTGACACTGTAGGTCCCTTACTTTCATTTTTGACAATTTAGGTCCCTTACATTCATTTTTGACAATTTAGGTCCCTAAACTTTCATGTTTGACACTTTAGGTCCCTTAACTTTCATTTTTTACACTTTAGGTCCCTATACTTTCATTTTTGACACTTTAGGTCCCTAAATTTTAATTTTTGACACTTTAGGTCCCTAAACTTTCATGTCGGACAATTTAGGTCCCTAAACTTTCATGTTTGACACTTTAGGTACCTTAACTTGCAATTAATACACTTTAGGTCCCTATACTTTCACTTTTGACACTTTAGGTCCCTAAACTTTCATATTTGATAATTTATGTCCCTAAACTTTCATATTTGACACTTTAGGTTCCTTAACTTGCAATTAATACACTTTAGGTCCCTTAACTTTCATATTTGACACTTTAGGTCCCTAGGCTTTCATTTTTTACACTCTAGTTAACTTAACTTGCAATTTTTACACTTTAGGGAGTTTCTTTGGCGTTAAAGTCAAAGTTGACGGTGATGAAGGAAATTAAGGTGAGGTTGAACCAACGTAGGCTAGACATCTTCCGTCACACAATTTTTGGTGATTGGTTGTAGTTGGTGGACTACTCGGCAGACCCATTGCTGGTTTACAACCTCTTACAGATGTAGACCTTCCTGGATGGTGTTGGGGAGGAAGAAATGTTCTTTCAGGTCGAAGGCCATTTGCTGAGGTATGGGCGGCTCCGAGGAAACGAGGACTCAGCTTCCCACGTTTTCCGAACCGTATGATGCCCTTCCATGGCGATACCTTAAGCATAACGCGGTCGCCTACTTGGAATTCCATCGGTCGCCTCTTCTTATCGG
The DNA here is from genome assembly GCA_023525745.1 of Arctium lappa. NCBI lineage: Eukaryota > Viridiplantae > Streptophyta > Magnoliopsida > Asterales > Asteraceae > Arctium > Arctium lappa. The sequence continues at coordinate 72,125,775 of CM042051.1, read as the reverse complement.
CATAGCTCTTCTGACGATCTTGAGCCGCTTTCATCCTCTCTCTAATACACTTGACCTTGTCGGCAGTCTCTTGCACGATTTCAGGTCCGGCGAACTGCTTCTCTCCCGCTTCTAGCCAACACACGGGAGTCCGACACTTTCGCCCATACAGTGCTTCAAAAGGTGCCATCCCAATACTCGAGTGGTAGCTATTGTTGTAAGCGAACTCCACCAAAGGCAGGTGAGAGTCCCAACTACCCCCGAAATCGATGACACAAGACCTCAACATGTCTTCCAAGGTTTGGATTGTTCGTTCGCTCTGCCCGTCGGTCTGCGGATGGTAAGCCGTACTCAACTTAACTCGCGTACCAAGCTCTTTCTGAAATCCATCCCAGAAGTTCGAAGTGAACCGACTGTCGCGATCCGACACGATCGACAATGGTATTCCATGCCTCGAGACCACCTCATCGATATAAAGCTTCGCCAACTTATCCATCGGTAAACTCTCGCGCATAGGCAGAAAGTGAGCGCTCTTCGTCAACCTATCCACTATCACCCAGATGGTATCGTGTCCCCGAAGAGTTTTAGGCAACTTCGTCACGAAGTCCATGGTGATATGCTCCCATTTCCACTCGGGAATCTCTAAGGACTGAAGACTCCCATACGGTCGCTGATGTTCGGCTTTGACTTGCGAACACGTCACACAACGCTCAACGTAACGCGCCACATCAAGCTTCATCACCGACCACCAATAGTGCAACTTCAAGTCCCTGTACATCTTCGTACTTCCCGGGTGAATGGAATACTTTGACTTGTGTGCATCTTCTAGCAACAGCTCACGGTTTTCCCCAACCTTGGGCACCCACACACGACCGCTGAACAGTTTTACCCCACGGCTATCTTCCGTTAAGAGTAAACGCTGTTTTGTCATGAATTCCTCTTTGAGATTCTCTTCCAACAATGCTTCCATCTGAGATGTCTTGATCTTCTCAACAAGACTAGACACTAGCTCGATTCTTGAATGGGTAGCCTGAATACTCCCGTATAGTCCTTCCGACTTAGCGCATCGGCCACCACGTTCGCCTTACCGGGATGGTAAAGCAATTCACAGTCGTAGTCTTTCAACAACTCGAGCCACCGCCTTTGCCTCATATTCAGCTCTTTCTGACCAAAGACATACTTCAGGCTCTTGTGATCCGTGTAAAGAGTACACTTCGTGCCGTAGAGGTAATGTCGCCAAAGCTTCAAAGCGAACACCACCGCTGCTAACTCCAGATCATGGGTTGGATAATTCTGCTCGTGTATCTTAAGCTGCCTCGAGGCATAAGCGATTACCTTGCCTCGTTGCATCAACACGCAACCCAATCCCATCTTTGAAGCGTCGCTGTACACCACGAAATCTTCCGACCCTTCAGGTAACGTCAAGATCGGAGCTTCACACAACTTCTTTTGAAGGATCCGGAACGCCTTCTCTTGGGTTTCGGTCCATTCAAACTTCACATTCTTCCGAGTCAGAACTGTCAAGGAAGAAGCGATCTTGGAAAAGTCTTGAATGAATCTCCTGTAGTATCCCGCCAGACCTAAGAAACTTCGGATCTCTGACGGACTCTTAGGAGGCTCCCAATTCATCATAGCTTCAATCTTGGAGGGATCTACTTTCACTCCGTCTCGAGTGACTACGTGCCCCAGAAATTGTACTTCTTTAAGCCAAAAGTCACACTTGGAAAACTTGGCGTACAACCTCTCTTTTCTCAACACTTCCAGAACTTCACGCAAGTGCTGCTCGTGCTCTGTCTCACTCTTGGAGTACACGAGTATGTCGTCAATGAATACAATGACCGACTTGTCGAGGAATGGTCGGCACACTCTATTCATCAAGTCCATAAACACCGCTGGTGCGTTCGTCAGGCCAAAAGGCATTACAAGGAATTCGTAATGGCCGTAACGCGTTCTGAATGCCGTCTTCGGAACATCTTCTTCTCTCACCTTCACTTGGTGATAGCCTAATCGTAAGTCGACTTTGGAGAAACAGCCCGCTCCTTGAAGTTGATCGAACAAGTCGTCTATTCTCGGAAGCGGATACCTGTTCTTCACTGTAGCTTTGTTCAACTCACGATAGTCGATGCACATTCTCATTGTGCCATCCTTCTTCTTGACAAATAAGACCGGAGCTCCCCAAGGTGACGAACTCGGTCTTATGAATCCCTTCTCAAAAAGCTCTTGGAGTTGTGCTACCATCTCTTGCATCTCCGACGGTGCTAAACGGTAAGGTGCTTTAGCGATCGGTGTAGCGCCTGGCACAAGATCAATCCGAAACTCTACCTGACGATCGGGCGGCAACCCGGGCAAGTCGTCCGGAAATACATCTGGATACTCCCGCACGATCTTCACATCTTCCAGCTTGGACTTCTCTAACTTGGCATCGATCACATAGGCTAGGAAGGACGAACATCCTTTTACTAAACACTTACGTGCCTTTGCCATTGTGATTATTGCCACTTCACCCTTTCTCTTTTCGCCATAGATGACCACTACCTCACCAGAGGGGTTGGGAAGTCGAATCATCTTTTTGGAACACACGAACTCGGCCTGATTGTTTGACAACCAATCCATACCGATTACAACGTCAAAACCCCCGATTGACATTGATAGCAGATCGATCGGGAATTCCCTCCCTTCGATGCTAAGAGCACACTGCTTCAGAACTTCATGGATCAGAACTTGCCTACCATCTGCTATTTCTACCACTAATGCATCCTCAAGACTAGTAGTGGGCATAGAAATTTTCTGACGGAACAATTCAGATACGAAAGAGAAACTAGCACCCGTATCGAATAAAATACGAGCAGGTACAGAGTTTATAAGAAAAGTACCCGATACCACATCAGCGGATGCCCTAGCCTCTTCGGCCGTCATCTGAAAAGCTCGGCCCTGAACCTTCGGAGGGTTCTCCTTCCTTGCTGGCGTGCTACCCGACACAAGCTTCGGGCAATCTCTCTTTACATGCCCGGTGCCTTACACTCGTAACAGACGATTCCACTGACCGTGCAATCTCTGACAGTGTGACCGGGCTTCCCACACTTATAGCAAACTTGAGAATTGTTGTAACAGTTACCGTGATGCTTGGTTCGACACCTCGGGCACCACTTAGCTTCCTGATAACTGCTGAAGTTGCGGTTTCCGACAAAAGGTCGGGTCCGCTTGGGAGGTACTGAACTGTTCTCCCACTTTCTCTTTTCAGGCACCACCACTGCCTTCTCAGATTTGCCCTTCGCGAACATCTCTTCCATAAATTGAGCTTCCTCTACCATCTCTCGGAGGTTAGAAGCCTTGAAATTATGGACCATGGATTGCATGTCCGCAGGCAAGCCGTTGAGATAAGCTTTCATCTTGTCTTTCTCTGTTGGGGCAGCGTGCCCCACCAGACCAAGTTTCTCCATAAACTGACGGGTATACTCCCTCACCGTCAGGCTTCCCTTCACCAAGGACCGGAATTCTTTCTCAATTCGGTCCATGGTCCTCTCGTTGCAAAACTCTTCTAGCAGCTTTTTCTTGAACTCGGCCCATGACAACTGAGCCAACACTTCAGGAGATAGAGTGGATTGGATGATGTTCCACCAGATGAGTGCAGTGTCCCTCAACAGCTGGGTACCAAACCGCACCCTCTGATCATCACCACATTCGGAGGAGCCAAAAGCTTGCTCGACCGCTCGGATCCACTTAACGCACACCACCGGGTCATCATAACCGAAGAATTCTGGCGGTCCGCAGCCCAGAAAGGACTTATAGGAACAACCCTTCCTGTTCCCCGGAGCTTTAGAACTCCTGCGCTCTACTGCCGTGACCCTTATACTATCATTACCAGAACCTACTACGACATTCTCTACCACCGTCTCGCTTCTCCGATGGTTTACGTCGCGGTCCTCCATTGCTTTAAGCAGAAACTCTTGCTGCTTCGCCACCTCTTCCCTCATCGCCAACATCACGCTGGACAGTAACTCTGACTGGGGATTAGCATCCCCGATTACTGGGTGGGACGAAGCCAGGTCTACTCTCGGAATGACCTCTGGCCCCCCACCTAGTACCTGCTGAACTGGCGGACGCACGACAACCTCAACTCCTTCCGGCCGATCAGCTGTAGAGGTTGTCGCTTCCTGACCATCAACACGAGCACGCGGTCTTCCACACGTACCTACCATTCTGAACTTCTACACAGAGCAGTGGAAGAGATAAGAAAAGATAGAAAAACACGAAGGGAAAACGTACTACCACATTACCAAATGCCATATTAATAGCAATTCAAGGACTCTTACGTACAATATCCTCATAATAACATTAGCTAAGTGAAATTATGAACATACAACACATAATGGTTCTTGTCACCACTACTACAACGCCTGATAAACGTACTTTCCGTCGACTCTAAGACTAACCCAACTTAGGAGCTCTACCCAATTCTCGCGGATCAATTCCTAGCATACGCAGTCTAAGTCTAGACATCTTACATTCATGCCTAGTTCGCTTAAACTAGAGCTCTGATACCAACTTGTAACACCTCGAAAATCAGAGTAAATTAAAACCTGGAAACCTAACAATATAACGAAAGTAAAGCCATAAATTATCATAAATGGGATCAGTCCTCAAGACTATACAATCCTATACAAGGATTTCATCAAAAGAATGGGACTTAACAATGCCCAGCAACAATACTAATCAACTCCAAAAACCTCGAGACTCAAAACTCGTCTCTCCAAAAACCCCGGCAACCCACCGCTAATGGAAACCTGATACACATACCATTTGAGAAAAAGTGTCAGACTTAAAGCCTGGTGAGAACATACAGTTTATGAAGCTCAAAAGATAAAACATTTGCATCAAGATAACGTTTCCAAAGAGATTAAGTTTACACAATAGGTCCTTGCCACAAACGGGCTTTTTCGTTATAAACATGCCATAAAAGGACCGAAGCAAAACATTTTACCAAGGATTGTGGCGAAACACAAAGTTAGGCCAACAAACCGAGTTACGAGCTAAACCAATTGGAGTCTGCAGATACGAATCACAAAGTCCGTGCTTCAACGTGAGATCAAGCCCCAAGCGCAAAACCAAGGTATACTCCTTCGCTAGGATCACTATGAACCATGGCTAGTATCCGGCCTCACATAACCGTACCAAGTTGCCCCCGAGGAACAAGTGATCCATAGCTACAATTCTGGGGAATGTAACATCCCAATAATACAGTCTACTCCAAAACCTAGGGATCCACTAGTAATGGTAATGACTCGTCACAACAACGTATGTGACCAACCATAAATAAACATATGGTTACAAACACATTTTTATAAACAAAATGCTATTCCCAGTTCAATTTCCTGTAAGAATGAAAATCATTTAAAAGAAGATCCTTTGAATATTTCTTTCGCATAAACGCACAGGTAAAACATCATTTTACTTTTAAAATAAGATAAGATCAAAAAGGTAACTTTTGATATGTATACCGTTTAAAATGATAGTAGGAACTCACCTCTGTTTCCTTCTTCTTAACGAGCGCTACCTATGATAACACCGAAAGAATCGGTAAGTCGAAATACAGATAAACCTCTCGTTATTTGAATAGGACTCAAAGACACAGAAGCTAACAACTTAACAGAACCTAATCCGGTCAAAGGACAACTCCGGTCTACAACCACACCGATCGAATGACCTCCGGTCGGGCACAACCCCCCCCCCCCCCGGTCGAACGCTCATCGGGTCAAAGGACTACCGGTCGAATGACCATCGGTCCTTTGCCCATCCGATCGTCTTGTTCATCAAGAACAGTACGATGCAGAACCCAGATTCAACCTAGATCCAAATGAGAAAATACTCAGATCTCAAAATGGAATGGTTCAAAACCTTCACAACGAGATTCTACGCGGCTAAAAGCATTTAGATCAAAGCATTAAGCTAGATTCGTACCTCGATTTGCCCGAAATGATCGACCCTTCAACACTGCCTTTCTCCTTCTCTTCTTTCTCTCTGGCTTCTTTGATAAGAGATCAGATCAAATGAGATATCAGAAATATCTCAGATTTGATTTCTATATAAATAACCCAAGTTACACTTTGCCCCCTTGAACTTTGGGTAAAGGTCAACTTCTCACCCAATCCCAAAATTCAGGGTGTTACATTAGGACCCTTAATTTTAGTTTTTGACAAATTAGGTCCCCATACTTTAAATTATGACAATTTAGGTCCCCATACTTTTAATTATGATAATATAGGTCCCTTAACTTTCATTTTTGACACTTTAGGTCCCTTAACTTTCATTTTTGACACACTAGGTCCCTTAACTTTCATTTTTGACACACTAGGTCCCTTAACTTTCTTTCCCATAACTTTCATTTTTACAGTTTAGGTGCCTATACTTTCACTTTTGACACTGTAGGTCCCTTACTTTCATTTTTGACAATTTAGGTCCCTTACATTCATTTTTGACAATTTAGGTCCCTAAACTTTCATTTTTGACAATTTAGGTCCCTAAACTTTCATGTTTGACACTTTAGGTCCCTTAACTTTCATCTTTTACACTTTAGGTCCCTATACTTTCATTTTTGACACTTTAGGTCCCTAAATTTTTATTTTTGACACTTTAGGTCCCTAAACTTTCATGTCGGACAATTTAGGTCCCTAAACTTTCATGTTTGACACTTTAGGTACCTTAACTTGCAATTAATACACTTTAGGTCCCTATACTTTCACTTTTGACACTTTAGGTCCCTAAACTTTCATATTTGATAATTTATGTCCCTAAACTTTCATATTTGACACTTTAGGTTCCTTAACTTGCAATTAATACACTTTAGGTCCCTTAACTTTCATATTTGACACTTTAGGTCCCTAGGCTTTCATTTTTTACACTTTAGTTAACTTAACTTGCAATTTTTACACTTTAGGGAGTTTCTTTGGCGTTAAAGTCAAAGTTGACGGTGATGAAGGAAATTAAGGTGAGGTTGAACCAACGTAGGCTAGACATCTTCCGTCACACAATTTTTGGTGATTGGTTGTAGTTGGTGGACTACTCGGCAGACCCATTGCTGGTTTACAACCTCTTACAGATGTAGACCTTCCTGGATGGTGTTGGGGAGGAAGAAATGTTCTTTCAGGTCGGAGGCCATTTGCGGAGGTATGGGCGGGAGGAGTTCTGTCTTGTGACAGGACTCCGCTTTGGAGTTGAGTCGGTATTGCGACAGGTTAAGAGGAGTCGTAGTTTTATTCGTAGGATTTTTGGTGAGGATAGGTTGTTGATCTACCATGTAGCTAGGATATTGTCGTCACTAGAAGACGATCAACTTATGAACGATGATGTTGTCCGCGTTTGCTTGATGATGATGGTTGAGGTCTTCTTTCTTGGTCGATAGCCTCATTTGCCTGTTTCTGGTATCGTGCTTACGGATGTGGAGGATTTTCGGATTTGGAACCAATTTCCTTGGGGTTCTCATATCTGGGAACCAACCTTTAGGCAGATGTACGGGGCCATCCGGAGACGTATAGAAAGCTAGAAAAAGTTGACGCTGACAGTGTTCTTATATGCGTTTAAGGTTAGTTGATTTACTATTACTAAAATACTTATACATTTATAATGCATTTCTTATTTTAACAATCTATAACTCCCAGGTTTGGATTTTGGAGACATTTCTTGGCGGGTCCCAGTATTTCACGAGGTAGCCTAGGCTTCCTAGGGGTGTTCGTTAGGAGAGGTCTCTTGTCCTTGGCAAGAAGCATGTTAGTTCTATACTTGATGTGTCAAGGGTAAGTATTTTTAAATACCGTAAAATATTAATTATGTTAACCTTAAAAGCTAACATTATAGATTATGAATATTAGCCGGGTCGGGCACCAATAGGCATTCTTGTTGCGACACCTGAGGAGCAGGAATTACGTTGGTATGCCGATAGCCATCTATTTTTCCAGGGTATGGAAGAGCAGGAGCCAAAGAGGGCGAGAGTCGCCGATGATGGTGATGACAATGACGATGACGATAAGGACGATGACGATGGCGATGAGGACGATGACGATGACGATGGTGCGGGTTTCCACCACGACGCTGGTGTGGATTTCGAGCATGGCCCAGAGACCCATCAGGGATTCCAGCATCAGCCCCCCTATATGTGTAACACCCTCAAATTTGGTAAGAGCAACTAATTATAGATCTCGATATAATATCAAGTAAATGACGAAACTTCCACGTAACAAATCAAAATTCCATATACCTCAATTTTAAGTTCTATCATTAACTACAACAATCATAAAACTGCAGTCCTATATACAAGGACTAAACCGAAGTCGGGTGTTACTTAACCCAAATACAAGTCCCTCTTCCCAAAACAATGCGGAAGACTTCACCAAGCTAATCACTTCTCGAGCTCACGACAAGCACTTATCTCTTCATAGTGTCGCTTAAACTAAATCCGAAACGGAACCTGATGCGCATGTCGACAAATAAAAGGGTTAGGATAATGCCTAGTGAGTTCAAGAGTTTTTATCATGATTATTAAAATCGTTAAACGGAAAATTATGCAACTTAAATCATGATCCTTCAGAATGAATTACTTTAAATATGAGAACAACGCGTTTAACAATAATACGCATTTTATAGATGAGTGCCTCGACGCTAAAACATTCTTTCATGAAGTAATGCAACCCAACACATACTCTAAAGGTGAATAATCGTGAATTCTCCTGTATTGAAATTTGAATAAAACTTTATAAACCAAGCAACCAAAGTATGAGTAAACTCGAGCCTCCGAAATTATAACATATGGGTAATACCCCAAACTCAAAACGTCACCGAAAACATGGATAAGACTAAATACCCAAAACAACATCTTTCGGTGATGGGGGAGACCCGAATTCCATGGCTAGTGGCGGAACACAAAAGTAGCCCACATTCCAAGTTTTTGAGCTCACCATACTCAGATGTGGGGGAGGGGTACCCAATGATCCTAATCATTCTCATTCACTAGGATTTACATTTACGAACCATGGATAGTATCCGATCCCACATAACTGTACCAAGTTGCCCTTCCTAGGGTCCAATGTCTCAACTAGTTACAAACGGAAATTATCCCAAAATTAAGCCGACTATGTACCTATGGATCCACTAGTAATAGTCTAAAGCTTGTCACCATTTCATTGGTGGCTTAAACCATAATCACACATATGGTTTACATCAATATTTTCACAAATACCTTTATTAAGCAAATCTCATGATATTTGAATATTTTCAAGGTAATTGAAATGCATTTATACCAAAGGATTTACACTCGTAACATAAATCGTAAAAAGACAAATGTCAATGCTCAATATTTACTCATCGAAATACATGAAATACATCTTTTTCCTAAAACCAAAGATTCATAATTTCTGAAATGTTCACAAGGTCGGGAATGACCAAAACCCATCGACCCACAGGATAGTACTAACAAAACATTCCATAACACACCCATGCATATTTCCAATAAATACTAAAATGCATTTTTATCAAATAACCCCTATTTACACAATAAATCACCAAAACACTTTCATTTATGATTCATTTATCAAATCGTCCAAAAACCTCAAATGTAGGTATTTTACAAGGTTTATGAAGTTAAACATTTTATATTGTCAATACCCACCAAATAACAAAACAAATGATAATTTCATGTAAATCATATAAACACTTTAAAATAGACATTTTGGCATGTACAATGTTTTCATAAATCACTTGAACTCACCTCGCTAGGTGAAGTTAAACCTAGGTTCCAAATCCAACCATTAGCCTCCAATAGTGTAGATTCCACCATTTCCAAGTCATCTTCAACAAAGTGCTTGGGTTTCCAAATAATCCATTTCCTCAACTCTAGAAATGAATCAACATCAAGTAAAACCTTTAGATCTACAAAGATCCTTATACTAAAACTTGGAATATATAAGAGATTTACCTCAACCGAAACTTGGAGCCTTTCAAATCAACCATTCCAATGAAATCTTCCATCCTTTCCATTGCCAAGCCTCAAGCCACTAAATCCTTGATCCTTCAATGTAGATCCACACCAAAAAGGCTTCCAAAAATGATATGAAACTGTAATAATCCCAATTCAATTCAAGCACAATCAATTAAAGATTTAACAATCAAGATTCTAGAGAGAGTAGAGAGAGAAAGTCTCAGTCGTATGTATTATAAATATGACAATTACAATGTATATAGTTACTTACACTTACACCACTAAGCACTATTTATATGCAAACTACTTCTCTCACATCACTAAACACTCAAGCTATAGAAACTCTCAAACAACTAAAGTTGACTCTGTTGACTTTACAGACTTTGACTTTTGTCATTAAATCTTGGATACAATTATACACTAACAATCTCCCCCTTTGTATTCAAGATTTAATAAAAATTTGACAATCTTCTTAAGCGCTCTGATTCTTCAAACTTTGACTCTGACAACTTTAAACTTTGTAGCTCTGACAGTCTTTAATCTCTAATGCTTTGAAGAATCTTGAAAAGTCTTTCACATTTAGCATCTTTGGAATGTCAACAAGTCACGAATCTGAATTCTTGAATCTTTTGAAACTTTAGAAATCTTTCAGCTTTTGAACTTTGAGGAATCTTTGATCTCATATCTTCATCTCTGTAATCTCTGAATCATCTTCAGAAAACAAACTTTCTCAATCATCTTGAATTGACTTTGAATCATCTCGGAATGATTTATTTTCATCAGTATTGAAGTGTCACTTAATCTTCATTCTTCATTTGACTTAAACTTTCTGAATTTCTTCACAAGTATTTGAAATTGAACTTTGTAGATTTCTCCCCCTTTTTGATGAATTGTGAGAATCAAAATCATCAAAACTCATTTCAATTTCAGCTCAGTCTTTGAAACTTCTCCCCCAATTTAAACAATGTAGAATAGTCTTCATGATCTCTTCTGGTAAAATATGAACATTTCCCCCCAACTGATTTGATAATGAGTCGTCAATTCATGAATATATTTATCCGAATCTTTTCAAATTCAGACAAATTATGAGTTGTAACCCTGAATCAACAAATGAAACAGTTAGGAATGCCTGTCAGTAACACAAAGTTACTGTGTACAACGAATGTACAATGGAAGGAGCTTGAGATGACGTTCACTCCCCAGGACTTCCATTCAATCATTGAAAAACACAAGGTATTTGCTATGAATGTTCTGATAGAAAAACACATTTTCTGTGTGCTCGTGCTTGTGTTATGAAAGAATTATCACAATGATTGTGTTTCATAAGGCTTAAAGTATGTAAACCATTGAGACAACAATGATTATACATATACTCAAATGTGCATGATAAAGGGTCGAAGGTGGGGCAACTTTCCTTCTTTTTCAATATCAGTATCTTCCGAGTGAAGAACCAATAGCTTATGTGTTGCTTCCCCAGAAAATATGAAATATTCTCTTTTTGAGAAAAGAATGAGTAGCTGGTGGGGTGTTTGCAAGAGATGGCATGGGTTAGGTGCCTTTTTCAATGTCGTTTACGAAGAATTGTGAAACAATAGTTTATGCGGTTGCCCAGCTCAGAAATAAGTTTGGTGCAGAGTCTGATATTCTTTTACTCTGATCTCACACCCTCTTTCTTTTAAACATTAAAGCTCACTTCTAACCAATCTCTCATTTTCATAGTTGGAAAAGGTGGTTGGGTGGGTCATGTCATCACCAACCCATATTCTATCTTTAATGAAATAACAAAAGTTAAGATTAATAACAAATATTAGATCCAACTTCGATAGTTACTGTATTTTAATAATTATAATATTAATTATACTATTAAAATATTTTATACATTTTATAATATATTATTTTTCTCACCTAAAGATTTATCTTCAATACTTTTATTGATTGGAAGGAAATAAAATACTATTATCTCTCATATCTATATTATAATATAACTAGAAGTGTACTCGAGCAATGCAGCTAGATACATCACGATTTTAATGTTTCATTTTATTTACTGTTTTTTGTCGATTTACATTACGATTTTGGATGGTTGTGAGAGAGTGATAATGATTTTTTATACAAATTTGTTTAATTTAGACTTAATAATATAATGCAATTTATTTTGGTTTAATAATATAATTTTTTTTATAAAATATTCTGTAAGATTTTTTAATTATATTTTAGATTTTTTATATCTAAAATATGATGAGAGTTATTTTAGGGGAGTTAAAGTGGGAAATGATTTTAGGGGAGTTAAAATGGTTATTCATTTTCATTTTACCTCTTCACACACCACTCTCAATCTTTTGACCCCTCTCCCCTCAATCACTCAAAGGATTACTTTCGGGGTAGGAAACACAGGTTAACGTGAATCCATGGAAGTTCTGTTTAATCTCTCACACTGAATCCCATGTATTTGTCCTAAAAAACATGCATCTCAATGATTTTCTTGACAATTTAAGCACAAGAAATCATTTGTCAGTATGTGTATGCTCATTAAAAATATGAATAAAATTTGAGCATGTTAAGCATTTAAGATTTCTCAAAACTTTATATGAATGAATAATCATGAAAGAATAGAAATGTTTTGAGAATCTGATAATGATTAAAATCAGATCAAAATTCATGAAGAATTATATTTTGGGAAAACAAAGACGTAAGTTGTTTATATGAACAATATAGAAACATATTAACAATGAAAGCACATTTTAGTATAGAAATGATGTTTGATTCAAACAACTTTGAAAAACAAGTGGGAGTATTACCATAGAAAGATTAAACTTTTGATACATGGTAATAACAAAATCAATATGAAGTACTGAACCGGTGTGTATGAATACTTGACAGTATATAGACAAGATAATACACAAGTATTAATCTTTGGAAACACACAGTCAGTTAAACTTTAAAGCTCAATGATGAAAAACCTTTAAAATCACACTTCTAGATTCATAAAATCTTTTGAGAATAGAGAAGTGGTTTGAACATTTAAGAAAATGTTTTTCATGCTTGAAAGTTGTTCTTCTTTCAAACAATCAGTGATCTAGATCAGAAGATATTTACCTTTAAGTTCCCCCTCAAATCATGATAGAATGATTTTATTCATTTAAGCTCCCCCTTATCTTTAACATTAAAGAACGAGTCCTAAGCTGTGTAACTTAGAAGTCATAGTCCTTTAACATTGAAGTGCGGGTCTTGAACCGTGTTATTCAAGAGCTACTGTTCTTGACATTGAAGCCCGGGTTTTGAACTGCTTTGTTCAAATACCATTGTTCTTGCTCCCCTTTAAACCTTAGGTGCCTACAACACAGATTTAGCTTTTAGTACCCACTGGTATTTGGGTCCTGATGTGTTAGTTGCAGTTCTTGTGGGGGTTACATAGTAAGAACCATACCAGTAATTGACAAAATTATTACTTACAAAGTCATTTGCTCCACAATAAGAACAACAAATTTTCTTCTGAGCAATCCTGATCAAATGATTAGTAGAGTAAAACATATCATAATTACCAAAAGATTTACCTTTGTGTGCACTGTTCTTTTTGGCATTTGATGTGGAAGTATATGTTTTGTCTTTCTTATTCTCATCCAAAGAACCTTTAACCCTCCAGATCATCTGCTCTTTCTTAGATTGCTTTCCAAGAGATTTTACATAAAAGCTCGTTGGACCATCAACAAATTTGTCATAAAATAGATTAGATGGTCGAATCTGATTTGATTTGACAATTTATGGTTTGACACTTTTCTTTTTGAAAACATTTTTCTCATGGATAGAACTTGAAGCAGTTTTAAAAGAGCAAACTGATTCGGTTGAATTGTCAACTGGTGATTGATTGATCACATCAGCACAAACTTTTTCTGACAAATCAACATTTGCAACTTGTAATTTCTTTATCTTTTCGGATAAAATGTTTCTTTCAGTAATAAGTGTGTCAAACTTTTGTTTCAAATCAGCTCTAGCCATCTTTTCTTTTTGGACATCTGATGACAGAACAAATATTTTGGATATGAGCTCAGATATTTCAGATTCAAAGATTTGACGTTCTTGTTCAAAATCATTTTCTAAGTTCTTGTTTTGTTTAGAAATATCTTTGAAAATCCCAACATTTCTCTTCTCAGCATTTTTCTTTTCAAGTTCAAAAGACTTTTTCTTTTCTTGAAAACATTTCCTTTCTTTTTCAAGTAAGTCTTGTAATGCAGAGATCTGTTTGGAAAATTCAGTAGTTTTATCTTCAAGAACTTTTCTCTCTTTGGCAAAAGTCTCTTTCTATAATTAAAATCTTTTCACACTCAGACACTTGCTTAGAGAGTTTAATGCTTCTAAGCTCAAGATCCTTCTTCTATTGGTCTACTTTCTTAGAAAGTTCACACAACTTTTGAGTAGAAGATTTCTCCAGATTTGTTTTCTCTTTATCTGCTTGGAGATTTTTCTTCAGATCAGCATTTTGTATCTCCAATGCAGATATCTGATCTTCAAAAACCTTTAACTTGTGTTGAAGCTTGACTGATTCATCTTGCAATTCTGATGTTTTTTGTTCAGTTGTCTTCAGTTGGCTTTGAATATTTGTAATCTTTCTCTCTTTCAGCTTTAACTCTTTTTCACAAGTCTGAATAGTATGTTCTTTTATTTCAATAATTTTCTCTTTCTCTTTAATCACTTTCTCTTTTGCACTGATGATACCTACAAAATCAGATTTAACAGCATTAGTACATTTAACACAATCAGGAGTTTTATCAGAATTAGACAACTTAGTTTTCAACTCCTGAATTTGTTTAAGTAGAACTGGATTCTGATTCTTTAGTTTGTCCCTTTCAGCTTCAATTGCCGGTATCTCAGGCATGTACATGATTGCACAGTCTCTTCCTGATAAAACTGTAGACATCTTGAATAATATGATTAGACTTGAATGAATGATCGTTCCCAAACAATTCAAAAAATTTGACTGAAAGTCAAAATCAGATCACCACTAGAAAAATATTTCCAGAAAAAAAATACAAGTCCAGAACTCGCAGACCACAAGAACTCGCAAAGCACTAAACTCGCAAAATACTGTTCAACAAACTTCGCGCTAAATGTTATGTGCGCGAAATCGAAACTCGCAGAACACTTAATGCACGAAGTGAGAAACTCGCTAGACGTGATATGCACGAAGTTGCTTCTCGCAAAGAGCTTCGTGCGCGAAGTAGACTTAGAAAAATCTCGAACTTTGAACTTCTCGCAAATGATCCTTGCACGTTCCATACTTAGCAAATTTTGACAAAGATAGAACTCGCTAAATGAAAACTCGCATATCAATAAAACTCGCAAGTCACTGTTGATAAAGCTTATCGCTAGACGCCTCGTGCACGAACGATGAACTCGCACAATACTTGTGCGCGTTTTTAACACTTCTCTCAAGAGCTTTATGCGCGAACCACACAACTTTTTGAATATCAACTTACGTGTTCTTGGTAGCTTGCGCTAACTTTAGTGTGCGTGTTCTTCAGGTTAGCGTGCGCGAAGTCTGAATCTAGCGCTTTCTTGACTCTGTCGTTCAAAAATCAATCCAAAATTCAATTTAACCTGCAATTCAATTTACAAAATGAACCACAATGATCGAATTTAGATTTAGAACACATATCCAATACTAATTTCAGGTTAAAAACAACAAAGCACAATGAATCGATTCACAACATATTTCGAACTTTTCAAAACAAAATCTCACAAAAATTCGAAATTGAATGAGATTCAGTTCGAATTTTATGATTTGATCAATACAAGAAACATTTAAAAACATGGATCGAATGCAATGAATCCATTTATACACACTAATTTGAACAAATCAATGAAAATCACGATCAAACAGTGAAAGTCCAAGAAAGTTGACTGAGTTCTTGAAATTTTTTAGAAATTGATTCAATTCAAGTAGTGTGATCTTTCTGAATTAATTTGGTTTTGCTTTGATACCAATTGAAACTGTAAAATCCCAATACAATTCTAGCACAATCTCAATTCAAGATTTAACAATCAAGATTATAGAGAGAGAGTAGAGAGAGAAACTGAAGTCATATGTGTATTGATATTACAATGAATACGTACAATCCTTCTACTTACAAAACACACAAGGCACTAAAACTATTTATACCAAGATACTTTCACAAGCATACAAGCTAGAACTCTCAAACAACTAAGGTTGACTTTGTTGATTTTACAGACTTTGACTTTTTTCATTAAATCTTGGATACAATTATATACTAACATGATAGATGTTTTCCCTCAATCAATCTAATGGAGAGAAAAATGGAGAGGGGAAGAAATAATGGAAGAAACCCAAAAAATCAGGCATTTAAACGCCCAGGCTGTTTCCCGCTGCCTTGGCCACGACCTCATGTTGCGATCCATGTCGCACGCGCTTCTGGCCTGCGCACCTACGACTTACGTGGCCTTAGTCCCGACTTGAGGTCGCGGGTAAAGTCGCACGTGCAACAGGTTCTGCCTCCCTGCGCCTCGTGCTGATCCATTCCCCAACCTTTCTCTCGGTCGGTCGTGGCTGTTTCCCTGGTCGTTCGTCGACCATTATTAGAAAATCACGGATGTTACAATCCTACCAACCTTACAGGAGATTTCATCCTCGAAATATAGCATCGACCAAACACCCGATGTTACTTTTAACGGAAATAATTGGTTTCCACATTCCCATCCTCCCTTGTAACTAAACTTCAACTCAGGGATCCTCCTGACATTGATATCTTACCATTTTTCCTTTCCAACGAGCACCAGAATTGAATGAGAAGTACCTGACAGTTCGAAAACCACTCATCCCGAAAACAACCCGACAAATGTATTTTCATCCACTCACTCTGAAGATGCTAACAATCATGCAGTTGGGGGCTTTAGATGACATCATTTTCACAACACGACTGGTTCCCTATCCAAAAGGGATACCTCAACAATACCTTACCCCAAATATGTACCCGATCACATCCCATTCAAGATTGCCACTGTGTTTCCCTTAACGAGCGACCATAAACCCAATCTCAACGCTCGATATATCTTACTAATGATGGGATGAACGTCGAGTCCTTATTTAATCAATTTCCTAGCATTAAGATCTCGGTTGCCTCCCAACCTTAGATTGTACATATCACCTCAAGAGTAACTTATGACCTTAGCTAACCATTTCGACCAAGGATACTCCAAGGCGAACTTTACCCTTAAATACTTATAATCATCCCTCATCGAACCACATTGCACCCTTTACTTGCCTTCAAGAACACAACAACCTTTGTAGGAAGGGTCCAACCCTAGCTTGACCATATTCCTTTCAATTCCAAGTATCCGCAGCCATGATGGCTTTTACCTGAGTGGTGACGGAATTCACATAAAATTGCTGAGCTGGTCACCCGTTGTTGTTACAGAAACGATACTTCTAGTTCTGACATATCAAGGTCTCCTCAATAATCGATTTCTACTTAAGGTCTACCTCGACATTTTCATCAAATTTCCCAATAATCCATACCATAAAAGATTTATCGTCCTTTCCTTGATGAAATTTCCTAACAACTAGTGTGGTTTGATGTTTCACCCAGAATCGTACCATTACACTCTATAGATGACGGATTACCCCAAACTCCGCGGTTTACACAACTCCCATAATAAATTCAAGCATCGGTTGACAGATGGGTGAAAGCCTTGTTGATTGCCGAATTACCAATGATCGATAACTAGTTGCCAGTACCTACTCTCCTTAAGGTTACCACTCAACTTGCAAACACACCGGATTCAACGAAATTGAACTGAAGTACCCCAACGGTTATTGTCCTCAAAAATGAGTGTCGATACCTATCCTCAAAACAACTATGTGCAACGTGGATATACCACCAAATATTTTATTCCATATTTGCTTTGTCGAATTTAAGTTGACACCTAATCATGGAAATAAAAACCTCAAATCATACAGCTTTACGAACCAACCATAACATCGTCATTATTCACGAATAGCAATTAAGATGGCACACCACAGACACATAACATATCGTCGCACAATTAATTCATCAATTAAAATCTAATCATACGCAAACAACTGCAAGGGTTTTAACCCGAAGACTTACCGAAGCAGAAAGATCATCACTTAGTTAACTGGGAGAAAGCATAAATCTAATACTTCAATTATTCATATGTGAACCAGTTCATAAAACTGAAATCCAAAGTTCAAAACTGACCATAAGTCAGGTCCTTCGACACTTCAATCTCCAAGGACCCCTTTAGTCCTTAATCACGACCTCGTTCATAAGAGGGTTGTATCTATAGATCTAATGAGTTCAAGGTTTTTCAAACTACTATGCCAATTTGAAGTCTTATAAAACTTCTAAAAGCAAAAACTTTATAACAATTAGTCGTACGAATAAAAATCCACCACCGTTACTTGGTAGATGTACAAAGTGGTCATCATGCCACACATATAAAACCATTTTGAAATTCATTTGATCGTTACTCACGTTAATAATGACAATAACAAAGTGTGCAACAAAATTTTCAAATGGACCGTTATGGTTCCAGCATGCATCAATTTATGTCGTGTATGTAAAATAATTTTCTGTACTAAAACAATGTGTAACAAATAATCGTACAAATTCCCAAAAGAGTAACGTTACAAGTTTAAGCTCCAAAATCCTCTTTTAACCATCAACGACATGGGATCAAATTTCCCGACGAGTCCCACATACATCAATTTATTTCCAAAACTTAGTAAAACGATAGGTGCATGCGATTTGATCAAACGTGAATAAATTTTAAATCGATTTCAAACTTTAGGCCACATGAATAAAATGCTCTTGTCCAAAGATAGTGGCTACGAAGCCATGCATACTAGCAAAACAACATAATGCATTGCCTGAATCAATAAGGGTAAAACTGACAATCGAAGAATACTCAATGCAACAGTTCAACACAACTCATCCTAGGTTTTTCATACGTTTACTCATACCAAAAGTTTAAATCAACTCAACCACTAAGTAGTGTGCAACGACATATACTTGTGTAAAACTCAAAAGCATACTCATGCAATGTCAAAACTTTCAAAACGTCTCTTACGGTTGCGAAAAGACACGTGCATAACCCGTGTAAGACTTGATGCTCAATAAAACTTATAAATTCACATGCAACATAATTAAAGCCTATGAATTTCATAGTTTACTCATGCGTAGCAACACGTTACAAAATAATACTTCACAAAACTCAACAAACTCACATGTAAGAAAACACAAATGCTTAAACATGGAAATAACCCTTCGTCTAAAAACTTAACATATGTGGAGGAGATCCAAAGTTAAAGTCATAGGTTATAGTTACTTGTCTAAGACCTTTGTTATATCATAAATATGTT
The DNA here is from genome assembly GCA_023525745.1 of Arctium lappa. Classification (NCBI taxonomy): domain Eukaryota; kingdom Viridiplantae; phylum Streptophyta; class Magnoliopsida; order Asterales; family Asteraceae; genus Arctium; species Arctium lappa. Next base: position 72,106,432 of record CM042051.1, on the reverse strand, counting down.
GGATACAAGATCATAGAAGACTGAAGATTGAAGTCAAAGCTGAAGTCAACTCTCAAGCATCAAAGTCAAAGTCTAGTGTAATAAAAGTCAAAGTCAAACTTGTAATGTGTTGTAAGAGTTTTGTAGTTTGCTCTTGTTTTAGTTGTTTGCGCGTATTAGTGGTGTGCGTGTTTTTATGTTTGTATAAATAGGTAGTGTGCGTGTTTTAGAGTAGTACAACACAGATAGCATCATACGAGTTCTTTGTTTTAGAGAGAGAAAGTGTTGAGAGTGTTTGTAATAGAATTCAGAGATTGAAATGAAAATGAAAATTGATTGAAATCAATTTGTGTCATCTTGTGATTTACATTGTTATCTGGGATAACAATTGGTATCAGAGCAGTGAAAAATTCAGAATCATTGGATCAATTTCGAGATTTTTGATTGGATTTTCACGAACTCGCAAAACAAAATGAGTTATTTGATTTTTGGAATTTAGTGTTGTTTTGGTCATAAATTTGGTTGTTTTAGGTTCGATTTAGTGCCTAGAACAAATTGTATTTGATTCACATAGTCTAATTCGTATCTGTTTAGAGTGAAATTTGAATTTTTCATAGTTTTTGTTCGAGTTGTTTAGACTTACTGAACTTGAATCAAATTAGTAATCTGAGTGAATTTTGATTGTAGTCATTTGCTTGTAATATGTTCAAAATGAGTTTCTGAGCTTTCCTACAAATTTCAACCTAATTGAAGAAGGTTTGAATCGATTTGAGGTTGAAAAGTTAAGTTTTTGTTCGACAGAGGCAAGAACTCGCAAGATCCAACAAACTCGCAGACCAAGAACTCGCTAGGTTGGAAGAACTCGCAGAGGAAGAATTCGCACAAGTGTAAAACTCGCAAGTCTTTGTAGAACTCGCAAAGACCTACAACACATTTGAAGTGAAGAACTCACAAAGAGTTATGTGCACGAAGTAGAAACACGCAGATCACAGTGTGCGTGTTTCTACTGTTTACTCTCTTCATTGTGCGTGAAGTCAAGTCTGCAAGAAGTTTTTTTCATGCGCGTTTTCTTTTTGCGAGAAGTGAACTTGTCGAAAATTTTCTAAGTCCAAAACTCGCAAGCCCTATTCTTGCGCGTTTACATTTAGCGAGTTTTATGTTTTGAAATATATTCCAAGTCTTGAACTCGCAAGGCTTTGCGAGAAGTTCAAGAACTCGTACACAGTATCGTGCACGAATCTAAAACTTGCACAAGCCTTCTTGCACGAACCTTGGTTCTCGAAACCTTCATCGTGCGCGAAACTGAAACTCGCACAACCTTGTGTGCAAGAAGTAAGCTTGTTCAGCCTGTTATGTGTGCAAAGTTCTTAAACTTGCACATAGGCTTTTGCGCGAAGTGTTTGATTTCATTGTTATGCACGTTTTGTACTTAGTGAATTTTTTGTTTTTTTCTGAAATTTAACTGAGTTTGATTTTTGTAGATCCAGTTTGTTTTCTAAATTTTGACGATCACAGTAAGCAGTGTAGATCAAAGATGACTTCCAAAGACGCTCTCTCCATCGGTACAGACGTAAGGCCTCCTGTTCTATTCAAGGACGAATATGAATAGTGGAAGGATCGTTTTCTCGATTTCATCGACCGACATGCAAATGGTGAAAACATTCTGCCGTCCATTACAGAAGGTCACATGATACCACCCACTGTCGAAATACCTGATGATGAATCTTCAGACAGTGAGGATGGAGATGAAGACAAAGTGATAAAAATTGTGTGTCCATGTTTCAAGATTCTAATTGCAATTAATCAAACACAAACAAGATTGATCCCAATTACCTGTTTGATTCAATTCAGGTCAAGCGAATACAAATTCTCTCTCTCTAGAAGTCTCTCTCTCTCTACAATTCTCTCTTAAATGTAAACTCAAATTCTAGTCATCTATATATTAAACAACAAATAAAAGCTATTTATACCTACAACTAAAACAAGAAAACTAACAAATACAACATGTTGACTTTGACATTTATTAACAAAGACTTTGACTTTCTCAGCTTTGACTTCATGTATTTTGACCTTCAGTCTTCATGATCTTGTATCCAACATATTTCTTCTCTAACAATCTCCCCCTTTGGATTCAAGATCATCACAAAAATATTTAGCAAATCAATCTCCGCCTTTAGTTACATTGAAGAACTTTCAATCTCCCCTTTAAGCACAATCTGAGTACAATCTTCCTCTTTTGGTTGATCTTTAACTCAGGGATCCTCCTGACATTGATATCTTACCATTTTTCCTTTCCAACGAGCACCAGAATTGAATGAGAAGTACCTGACAGTTCGAAAACCACTCATCCCGAAAACAACCCGACAAATGTATTTTCATCCACTCACTCTGAAGATGCTAACAATCATGCAGTTGGGGGCTTTAGATGACATCATTTTCACAACACGACTAGTTCCCTATCCAAAAGGGATACCTCAACAATACCTTACCCCAAATATGTACCCGATCACATCCCATTCAAGATTGCCACTGTGTTTCCCTTAACGAGCGACCATAAACCCAATCTCAACGCTCGATATATCTTACTAATGATGGGATGAACGTCGAGTCCTTATTTAATCAATTTCCTAGCATTAAGATCTCGGTTGCCTCCCAACCTTAGATTGTACATATCACCTCAAGAGTAACTTATGACCTTAGCTAACCATTTCGACCAAGGATACTCCAAGGCGAACTTTACCCTTAAATACTTATAATCATCCCTCATCGAACCACATTGCACCCTTTACTTGCCTTCAAGAACACAACAACCTTTGTAGGAAGGGTCCAACCCTAGCTTGACCATATTCCTTTCAATTCCAAGTATCCGCAGCCATGATGGCTTTTACCTGAGTGGTGACGGAATTCACATAAAATTGCTGAGCTGGTCACCCGTTGTTGTTACAGAAACGATACTTCTAGTTCTGACATATCAAGGTCTCCTCAATAATCGATTTCTACTTAAGGTCTACCTCGACATTTTCATCAAATTTCCCAATAATCCATACCATAAAAGATTTATCGTCCTTTCCTTGATGAAATTTCCTAACAACTAGTGTGGTTTGATGTTTCACCCAGAATCGTACCATTACACTCTATAGATGACGGATTACCCCAAACTCCGCGGTTTACACAACTCCCATAATAAATTCAAGCATCGGTTGACAGATGGGTGAAAGCCTTGTTGATTGCCGAATTACCAATGATCGATAACTAGTTGCCAGTACCTACTCTCCTTAAGGTTACCACTCAACTTGCAAACACACCGGATTCAACGAAATTGAACTGAAGTACCCCAACGGTTATTGTCCTCAAAAATGAGTGTCGATACCTATCCTCAAAACAACTATGTGCAACGTGGATATACCACCAAATATTTTATTCCATATTTGCTTTGTCGAATTTAAGTTGACACCTAATCATGGAAATAAAAACCTCAAATCATACAGCTTTACGAACCAACCATAACATCGTCATTATTCACGAATAGCAATTAAGATGGCACACCACAGACACATAACATATCGTCGCACAATTAATTCATCAATTAAAATCTAATCATACGCAAACAACTGCAAGGGTTTTAACCCGAAGACTTACCGAAGCAGAAAGATCATCACTTAGTTAACTGGGAGAAAGCATAAATCTAATACTTCAATTATTCATATGTGAACCAGTTCATAAAACTGAAATCCAAAGTTCAAAACTGACCATAAGTCAGGTCCTTCGACACTTCAATCTCCAAGGACCCCTTTAGTCCTTAATCACGACCTCGTTCATAAGAGGGTTGTATCTATAGATCTAATGAGTTCAAGGTTTTTCAAACTACTATGCCAATTTGAAGTCTTATAAAACTTCTAAAAGCAAAAACTTTATAACAATTAGTCGTACGAATAAAAATCCACCACCGTTACTTGGTAGATGTACAAAGTGGTCATCATGCCACACATATAAAACCATTTTGAAATTCATTTGATCGTTACTCACGTTAATAATGACAATAACAAAGTGTGCAACAAAATTTTCAAATGGACCGTTATGGTTCCAGCATGCATCAATTTATGTCGTGTATGTAAAATAATTTTCTGTACTAAAACAATGTGTAACAAATAATCGTACAAATTCCCAAAAGAGTAACGTTACAAGTTTAAGCTCCAAAATCCTCTTTTAACCATCAACGACATGGGATCAAATTTCCCGACGAGTCCCACATACATCAATTTATTTCCAAAACTTAGTAAAACGATAGGTGCATGCGATTTGATCAAACGTGAATAAATTTTAAATCGATTTCAAACTTTAGGCCACATGAATAAAATGCTCTTGTCCAAAGATAGTGGCTACGAAGCCATGCATACTAGCAAAACAACATAATGCATTGCCTGAATCAATAAGGGTAAAACTGACAATCGAAGAATACTCAATGCAACAGTTCAACACAACTCATCCTAGGTTTTTCATACGTTTACTCATACCAAAAGTTTAAATCAACTCAACCACTAAGTAGTGTGCAACGACATATACTTGTGTAAAACTCAAAAGCATACTCATGCAATGTCAAAACTTTCAAAACGTCTCTTACGGTTGCGAAAAGACACGTGCATAACCCGTGTAAGACTTGATGCTCAATAAAACTTATAAATTCACATGCAACATAATTAAAGCCTATGAATTTCATAGTTTACTCATGCGTAGCAACACGTTACAAAATAATACTTCACAAAACTCAACAAACTCACATGTAAGAAAACACAAATGCTTAAACATGGAAATAACCCTTCGTCTAAAAACTTAACATATGTGGAGGAGATCCAAAGTTAAAGTCATAGGTTATAGTTACTTGTCTAAGACCTTTGTTATATCATAAATATGTTGGATACAAGATCATAGAAGACTGAAGATTGAAGTCAAAGCTGAAGTCAACTCTCAAGCATCAAAGTCAAAGTCTAGTGTAATAAAAGTCAAAGTCAAACTTGTAATGTGTTGTAAGAGTTTTGTAGTTTGCTCTTGTTTTAGTTGTTTGCGCGTATTAGTGGTGTGCGTGTTTTTATGTTTGTATAAATAGGTAGTGTGCGTGTTTTAGAGTAGTACAACACAGATAGCATCATACGAGTTCTTTGTTTTAGAGAGAGAAAGTGTTGAGAGTGTTTGTAATAGAATTCAGAGATTGAAATGAAAATGAAAATTGATTGAAATCAATTTGTGTCATCTTGTGATTTACATTGTTATCTGGGATAACAATTGGTATCAGAGCAGTGAAAAATTCAGAATCATTGGATCAATTTCGAGATTTTTGATTGGATTTTCACGAACTCGCAAAACAAAATGAGTTATTTGATTTTTGGAATTTAGTGTTGTTTTGGTCATAAATTTGGTTGTTTTAGGTTCGATTTAGTGCCTAGAACAAATTGTATTTGATTCACATAGTCTAATTCGTATCTGTTTAGAGTGAAATTTGAATTTTTCATAGTTTTTGTTCGAGTTGTTTAGACTTACTGAACTTGAATCAAATTAGTAATCTGAGTGAATTTTGATTGTAGTCATTTGCTTGTAATATGTTCAAAATGAGTTTCTGAGCTTTCCTACAAATTTCAACCTAATTGAAGAAGGTTTGAATCGATTTGAGGTTGAAAAGTTAAGTTTTTGTTCGACAGAGGCAAGAACTCGCAAGATCCAACAAACTCGCAGACCAAGAACTCGCTAGGTTGGAAGAACTCGCAGAGGAAGAATTCGCACAAGTGTAAAACTCGCAAGTCTTTGTAGAACTCGCAAAGACCTACAACACATTTGAAGTGAAGAACTCACAAAGAGTTGTGTGCACGAAGTAGAAACACGCAGATCACAGTGTGCGTGTTTCTACTGTTTACTCTCTTCATTGTGCGTGAAGTCAAGTCTGCAAGAAGTTTTTTTCATGCGCGTTTTCTTTTTGCGAGAAGTGAACTTGTCGAAAATTTTCTAAGTCCAAAACTCGCAAGCCCTATTCTTGCGCGTTTACATTTAGCGAGTTTTATGTTTTGAAATATATTCCAAGTCTTGAACTCGCAAGGCTTTGCGAGAAGTTCAAGAACTCGTACACAGTATCGTGCACGAATCTAAAACTTGCACAAGCCTTCTTGCACGAACCTTGGTTCTCGAAACCTTCATCGTGCGCGAAACTGAAACTCGCACAACCTTGTGTGCAAGAAGTAAGCTTGTTCAGCCTGTTATGTGTGCAAAGTTCTTAAACTTGCACATAGGCTTTTGCGCGAAGTGTTTGATTTCATTGTTATGCGCGTTTTGTACTTAGTGAATTTTTTGTTTTTTTCTGAAATTTAACTGAGTTTGATTTTTGTAGATCCAGTTTGTTTTCTAAATTTTGACGATCACAGTAAGCAGTGTAGATCAAAGATGACTTCCAAAGACGCTCTCTCCATCGGTACAGACGTAAGGCCTCCTGTTCTATTCAAGGACGAATATGAATAGTGGAAGGATCGTTTTCTCGATTTCATCGACCGACATGCAAATGGTGAAAACATTCTGCCGTCCATTACAGAAGGTCACATGATACCACCCACTGTCGAAATACCTGATGATGAATCTTCAGACAGTGAGGATGGAGATGAAGACAAAGTGATAAAAATTGTGTGTCCATGTTTCAAGATTCTAATTGCAATTAATCAAACACAAACAAGATTGATCCCAATTACCTGTTTGATTCAATTCAGGTCAAGCGAATACAAATTCTCTCTCTCTAGAAGTCTCTCTCTCTCTACAATTCTCTCTTAAATGTAAACTCAAATTCTAGTCATCTATATATTAAACAACAAATAAAAGCTATTTATACCTACAACTAAAACAAGAAAACTAACAAATACAACATGTTGACTTTGACATTTATTAACAAAGACTTTGACTTTCTCAGCTTTGACTTCATGTATTTTGACCTTCAGTCTTCATGATCTTGTATCCAACATATTTCTTCTCTAACAATCTCCCCCTTTGGATTCAAGATCATCACAAAAATATTTAGCAAATCAATCTCCGCCTTTAGTTACATTGAAGAACTTTCAATCTCCCCTTTAAGCACAATCTGAGTACAATCTTCCTCTTTTGGTTGATCTTTAACTCAGGGATCCTCCTGACATTGATATCTTACCATTTTTCCTTTCCAACGAGCACCAGAATTGAATGAGAAGTACCTGACAGTTCGAAAACCACTCATCCCGAAAACAACCCGACAAATGTATTTTCATCCACTCACTCTGAAGATGCTAACAATCATGCAGTTGGGGGCTTTAGATGACATCATTTTCACAACACGACTAGTTCCCTATCCAAAAGGGATACCTCAACAATACCTTACCCCAAATATGTACCCGATCACATCCCATTCAAGATTGCCACTGTGTTTCCCTTAACGAGCGACCATAAACCCAATCTCAACGCTCGATATATCTTACTAATGATGGGATGAACGTCGAGTCCTTATTTAATCAATTTCCTAGCATTAAGATCTCGGTTGCCTCCCAACCTTAGATTGTACATATCACCTCAAGAGTAACTTATGACCTTAGCTAACCATTTCGACCAAGGATACTCCAAGGCGAACTTTACCCTTAAATACTTATAATCATCCCTCATCGAACCACATTGCACCCTTTACTTGCCTTCAAGAACACAACAACCTTTGTAGGAAGGGTCCAACCCTAGCTTGACCATATTCCTTTCAATTCCAAGTATCCGCAGCCATGATGGCTTTTACCTGAGTGGTGACGGAATTCACATAAAATTGCTGAGTTGGTCACCCGTTGTTGTTACAGAAACGATACTTCTAGTTCTGACATATCAAGGTCTCCTCAATAATCGATTTCTACTTAAGGTCTACCTCGACATTTTCATCAAATTTCCCAATAATCCATACCATAAAAGATTTATCGTCCTTTCCTTGATGAAATTTCCTAACAACTAGTGTGGTTTGATGTTTCACCCAGAATCGTACCATTACACTCTATAGATGACGGATTACCCCAAACTCCGCGGTTTACACAACTCCCATAATAAATTCAAGCATCGGTTGACAGATGGGTGAAAGCCTTGTTGATTGCCGAATTACCAATGATCGATAACTAGTTGCCAGTACCTACTCTCCTTAAGGTTACCACTCAACTTGCAAACACACCGGATTCAACGAAATTGAACTGAAGTACCCCAACGGTTATTGTCCTCAAAAATGAGTGTCGATACCTATCCTCAAAACAACTATGTGCAACGTGGATATACCACCAAATATTTTATTCCATATTTGCTTTGTCGAATTTAAGTTGACACCTAATCATGGAAATAAAAACCTCAAATCATACAGCTTTACGAACCAACCATAACATCGTCATTATTCACGAATAGCAATTAAGATGGCACACCACAGACACATAACATATCGTCGCACAATTAATTCATCAATTAAAATCTAATCATACGCAAACAACTGCAAGGGTTTTAACCCGAAGACTTACCGAAGCAGAAAGATCATCACTTAGTTAACTGGGAGAAAGCATAAATCTAATACTTCAATTATTCATATGTGAACCAGTTCATAAAACTGAAATCCAAAGTTCAAAACTGACCATAAGTCAGGTCCTTCGACACTTCAATCTCCAAGGACCCCTTTAGTCCTTAATCACGACCTCGTTCATAAGAGGGTTGTATCTATAGATCTAATGAGTTCAAGGTTTTTCAAACTACTATGCCAATTTGAAGTCTTATAAAACTTCTAAAAGCAAAAACTTTATAACAATTAGTCGTACGAATAAAAATCCACCACCGTTACTTGGTAGATGTACAAAGTGGTCATCATGCCACACATATAAAACCATTTTGAAATTCATTTGATCGTTACTCACGTTAATAATGACAATAACAAAGTGTGCAACAAAATTTTCAAATGGACCGTTATGGTTCCAGCATGCATCAATTTATGTCGTGTATGTAAAATAATTTTCTGTACTAAAACAATGTGTAACAAATAATCGTACAAATTCCCAAAAGAGTAACTTTACAAGTTTAAGCTCCAAAATCCTCTTTTAACCATCAACGACATGGGATCAAATTTCCCGACGAGTCCCACATACATCAATTTATTTCCAAAACTTAGTAAAACGATAGGTGCATGCGATTTGATCAAACGTGAATAAATTTTAAATCGATTTCAAACTTTAGGCCACATGAATAAAATGCTCTTGTCCAAAGATAGTGGCTACGAAGCCATGCATACTAGCAAAACAACATAATGCATTGCCTGAATCAATAAGGGTAAAACTGACAATCGAAGAATACTCAATGCAACAGTTCAACACAACTCATCCTAGGTTTTTCATACGTTTACTCATACCAAAAGTTTAAATCAACTCAACCACTAAGTAGTGTGCAACGACATATACTTGTGTAAAACTCAAAAGCGTACTCATGCAATGTCAAAACTTTCAAAACGTCTCTTACGGTTGCGAAAAGACACGTGCATAACCCGTGTAAGACTTGATGCTCAATAAAACTTATAAATTCACATGCAACATAATTAAAGCCTATGAATTTCATAGTTTACTCATGCGTAGCAACACGTTACAAAATAATACTTCACAAAACTCAACAAACTCACATGTAAGAAAACACAAATGCTTAAACATGGAAATAACCCTTCGTCTAAAAACTTAACATATGTGGAGGAGATCCAAAGTTAAAGTCATAGGTTATAGTTACTTGTCTAAGACCTTTGTTATATCATAAATATGTTGGATACAAGATCATAGAAGACTGAAGATTGAAGTCAAAGCTGAAGTCAACTCTCAAGCATCAAAGTCAAAGTCTAGTGTAATAAAAGTCAAAGTCAAACTTGTAATGTGTTGTAAGAGTTTTGTAGTTTGCTCTTGTTTTAGTTGTTTGCGCGTATTAGTGGTGTGCGTGTTTTTATGTTTGTATAAATAGGTAGTGTGCGTGTTTTAGAGTAGTACAACACAGATAGCATCATACGAGTTCTTTGTTTTAGAGAGAGAAAGTGTTGAGAGTGTTTGTAATAGAATTCAGAGATTGAAATGAAAATGAAAATTGATTGAAATCAATTTGTGTCATCTTGTGATTTACATTGTTATCTGGGATAACAATTGGTATCAGAGCAGTGAAAAATTCAGAATCATTGGATCAATTTCGAGATTTTTGATTGCATTTTCACGAACTCGCAAAACAAAATGAGTGATTTGATTTTTGGAATTTAGTGTTGTTTTGGTCATAAATTTGGTTGTTTTAGGTTCGATTTAGTGCCTAGAACAAATTGTATTTGATTCACATAGTCTAATTCGTATCTGTTTAGAGTGAATTTTGAATTTTTCATAGTTTTTGTTCGAGTTGTTTAGACTTACTGAACTTGAATCAAATTAGTAATCTGAGTGAATTTTGATTGTAGTCATTTGCTTGTAATATGTTCAAAATGAGTTTCTGAGCTTTCCTACAAATTTCAACCTAATTGAAGAAGGTTTGAATCGATTTGAGGTTGAAAAGTTAAGTTTTTGTTCGACAGAGGCAAGAACTCGCAAGATCCAACAAACTCGCAGACCAAGAACTCGCTAAGTTGGAAGAACTCGCAGAGGAAGAATTCGCACAAGTGTAAAACTCGCAAGTCTTTGTAGAACTCGCAAAGACCTACAACTCATTTGAAGTGAAGAACTCACAAAGAGTTGTGTGCACGAAGTAGAAACACGCAGATCACAGTGTGCGTGTTTCTACTGTTTACTCTCTTCATTGTGCGTGAAGTCAAGTCTGCAAGAAGTTTTTTTCATGCGCGTTTTCTTTTTGCGAGAAGTGAACTTGTCGAAAATTTTCTAAGTCCAAAACTCGCAAGCCCTATTCTTGCGCGTTTACATTTAGCGAGTTTTATGTTTTGAAATATATTCCAAGTCTTGAACTCGCAAGGCTTTGCGAGAAGTTCAAGAACTCGTACACAGTATCGTGCACGAATCTAAAACTTGCACAAGCCTTCTTGCACGAACCTTGGTTCTCGAAACCTTCATCGTGCGCGAAACTGAAACTCGCACAATCTTGTGTGCAAGAAGTAAGCTTGTTCAGCCTGTTATGTGTGCAAAGTTCTTAAACTTGCACATAGGCTTTTGCGCGAAGTGTTTGATTTCATTGTTATGCGCGTTTTGTACTTAGTGAATTTTTTGTTTTTTTCTGAAATTTAACTGAGTTTGATTTTTGTAGATCCAGTTTGTTTTCTAAATTTTGACGATCACAGTAAGCAGTGTAGATCAAAGATGACTTCCAAAGACGCTCTCTCCATCGGTACAGACGTAAGGCCTCCTGTTCTATTCAAGGACGAATATGAATAGTGGAAGGATCGTTTTCTCGATTTCATCGACCGACATGCAAATGGTGAAAACATTCTGCCGTCCATTACAGAAGGTCACATGATACCACCCACTGTCGAAATACCTGATGATGAATCTTCAGACAGTGAGGATGGAGATGAAGACAAAGTGATAAAAATTGTGTGTCCATGTTTCAAGATTCTAATTGCAATTAATCAAACACAAACAAGATTGATCCCAATTACCTGTTTGATTCAATTCAGGTCAAGCGAATACAAATTCTCTCTCTCTAGAAGTCTCTCTCTCTCTACAATTCTCTCTTAAATGTAAACTCAAATTCTAGTCATCTATATATTAAACAACAAATAAAAGCTATTTATACCTACAACTAAAACAAGAAAACTAACAAATACAACATGTTGACTTTGACATTTATTAACAAAGACTTTGACTTTCTCAGCTTTGACTTCATGTATTTTGACCTTCAGTCTTCATGATCTTGTATCCAACATATTTCTTCTCTAACAATCTCCCCCTTTGGATTCAAGATCATCACAAAAATATTTAGCAAATCAATCTCCGCCTTTAGTTACATTGAAGAACTTTAAATCTCCCCTTTAAGCACAATCTGAGTACAATCTTCCTCTTTTGGTTGATCTTTAACTTTAATATCCCCAAAGTATATCTTTAAGAAATACCAACAATCTCTCCTAAAGATGATAGAAATGATCTTCAATAATCTCTTCAGATTCATCAGACTCTTTCAGACTTCGGAAAGAGATTATCTTCAGATTTAGCTCAACTTGCTTCAGCAAATAATCTTCAAGGAAAATTTCTGAAAATCAACACATCTTCATAATTTATTTGACTTTGCTTGAACAATCTTCCAAACTTTCAATCTTTCAAATCTTTGAAATTTCTGATTCGGACATTTATCTAATTCATCTCCCCCTTTTTGATGAAACGAGCATCTATAGAATCAAAACTTTCTCCAAGAAATGTCTTTGACCATTCTGATATGTCCAAGAGCCTCTTATTCGTTGCCAATTCGAACAATGTATTCATCCAGACTTTTTCAAATCTAGACAAAATAAGAATGTAACACCTGAATCAACAAATGAATCAGTTAATATGCCTGTCAGTAACACTAAGTCACTGTGTGTAACGGATACACATTGTAAAAGAGCTTTTGTTATGTTCACTCTCCCAGCGTTTCCATCCAATCATCAAAATACCACAAAGGAAATTTCTATGAATGTTATGACAAAAAAACAAATTCCTTGTGTGTTCGTGCAAGTGTAGAAAGAATTAAGCATATGATGATTGCTTTTAATAGAGGCTCTACATTGTGTAAACCACTTAGACAACAGTAGATAAACACAGACTCAATGTGCATGATTGAAGTGCGAAGGTGGGGCAGACTTCCTTCTTTTTCAATATCCAGATTTTCCAAATGAAAATCAGATAGATTATGTGTTGCGTCCCCTTAAAATATGAAACACTTTCTTTTTAAGAGGAAAATGAGTAGCTGGTGGGGTATTAAGCAAGAGTTGGCATGGGCTAGTTGCCTGTTTCAATAATGTTCACCAAGAATTGTGAAACATTAGTAATGTGGCTGCCCGGCTCAGAAAGTAGTTGGTGCAGAGTTTGATATTCTTTTACTCTGATCTATCACCCTCTTTCTTTTTAATCATTAATCTCACATCTAACCAAACTCTCATTTCCATTTTACCTCAACGCACAACCCACACTCATTTCTTTTCGACTCCTCACACTCAATCACTATGGAGTAACTTCTTGGGTAGGAAACACTAGTAATCGTGAATCCATAGAAGTTCATTTAAGTCCTAGCACAAAGAACCCATGTAATCCTATAAAGCATAATGTTGCTCAATATTGTTTAACTTGAACAGTTAAAGCACAAATACAAGTCAGATATGTATATGCTTAGAATATAATCATGAAAATATGAGCATTTTGAAACATTGAAGTATTTTCAAACAAGTGTATTGAATGAATGAACATGAATGCACGAGACTTGTTTGAAAATCTGACATTGTATGAAAAATGATCAGATAAGAACTGATATATCAGTTAAGGCTTATGGTCAAGAATAACGGATATTGTCCATATGAACCAAAATATAGACATTTTTGACATGACGTTTCAAAAATTCTTTGAAGTACAAGTGGGGTGTCTTACCATCGAAAAATATGTTTCAAAACTTGAGACATGGTAAGAACATTTTGAACAAAAAGTCAAACCAGTGTGTGTGAATACTTAAAAGTATATAGAAAAGACAATACACAAGTAATTATCTTTGGAAACACACGGTTTGTAATCATTTAAGCACTTTTAACAATGAAAACATTTAAAATCACACTTCGAATTCATGAAATTTGTTTAAGAATCAGGAAGTGGTTTGCACATTTAAGAACATGTTTTTCTATTATTGAAAGTCGTCCTTCTTTCAATCATATATGAGATTAAGATAAGAAATTTAACCTTTCTATGCAGTCTTAAATCTCATGAAGTCAGCTGAAAATCATAAAGATATGATCTTGATAGCTCCTCTCATTCTGCACAAGTCTCAAAGTCTAGTCAAAACAACTTTTATTCACAAAAATTAAAAGACATAAAGCAGTAAAACAATGAAAGTACGAATTCTGATCTGAAGTAATCAGAAATCATAAGTCTTTTACTCCCCCTAAAATTATGCATAAAAAAAATTATCAGTGTAAAAGATATGTATTAACTCCCCCTCAAATGTAGAACATCATTTCTGACGGATGCATAAAATTTCAGACAAATATATATATATATATATACTCCCCCTTGAATATTGATTTCCTCATATATGTATGTAGGAGTACACTATCATTCAGCTCAGGAATAAAATCTTTTGATCATTGAAATGCGGGTCTTGAATTGTTGTATTCAAGAGCCATCAGTTCTTTCACTCACCCTTGACTTGACTTTCCTGTAACATAGATTCATCATTTTTCTTTGGTATCCATTTGTATTTGGATTCAACAGAGTTAGCACATGATTTTGACACCCATTTAAACTTGGGTCCACTTTTCTTTTGAAAATCATAAGAGAAATTAGAACGATGAGAATATACAAAATACGAGCCAAACCAATCATCAGAATATTTCCGAGAATCATAATCATTTCTATCATAATTGGAAAACTTTATAGTAGACAAAGATAACTGGAATAATTGCTGTTTTGAATATTTCTTGCAAGAATTTACAAGTTTGTTTTAGAATTAGCAACATCCACAATTATATCATCTTTACTAGTAGTATTCTTATTACAATCAATACTAGAAAATGATTTATCTTTCTCATCTATCTTCTTCTTAGGTTGCCACGCAGACTTAACTCCATGCGTTTTCCTTCTCACATCTGAAAATTTTGAAACTTCAGAGTTAGACCGATGAGAATCAAATAAATGCTTCTGCTTTCACTTACCAGTGTTGATCTGTTTCTGTGAATGTCCAGATTTCTGCTTTTTACCTTTGGCAACTTTCTTTTTCACAGGAACTGATTTATCAACTTTCGTTGATGGTTCACCTTTATCAAACACACTTGGTAATCCAAAAGAATTAATAACAAAAGATGAATGACCAGGAAGTGTAGAATTAAAATCAAATTGAGAAATACATTCATCTAAAACACCATCAGAGTTTAAAAAATCAAACCCATCATTAAGTAAACTAGACATATCATCAGAATTTGAAGCTTTAGAAGAATTAGAAAAATCAGAATTTTTCAACACAGTTAAAAACACATTTTGTTCTAAATCCATCAAAATTCTTTCTTCTGTTAGAGTATTCTCAAGTTCAGAAATTTTACTTTCTAAAACGAGAGGATGAATGTAAATTTTACCTTCAATAGGCTTTGCCTCCAACTCTTTTGAGGAATAACTCTCAAAATAGTCATCTGAAAGAAATTTTGATTTATCAGAACTATAACTACTATTCAACTTCTCATAACGAAATGGAAGTTGAACTTTAGTTGTGTTCTTTCTTTTCTCATATTCCTTAGCTTCATCTTCTTTAGATAGTTTAGTCCACTCAACATGAAGATCAGTGTATCTTGATGCTAGACTTAAAAATGTAAAATCATAAAGTGCAGGCACTTCAGATATACCCTTTTTAAGATAGTGTGGATTCTCATAACCGAGTCCCCAACACTCTTTGTTCTCTTTGGGTTTGTTTAGATGAATGGCTTGTTCAGTTTGACCGAATGTGTATAATTTTCCTTCCAAAGCATTCACTTTTTCAAGTAAAGATTTGTTTTCTTTTGAAAGCGAAGAATGCATTTTAGTAAGCTCTTTTTAATCAAACTCACATAGTCTACTCTTTAAGAATTAGAGTATTTTCTTTAGCACTGGTATCAATATTTTTATGTAAAGTCTCAATAAATACTTTCTTCTCAGCAATATCCTCGCTAAGTTTATGTATTGATTGGTTTTTGTCTTTATTGATACCTCTTTCACGCTTAAGATTTGACTCTAAATTTTGAAGTCTAATCATCATGACATTTATTTGATTTATAAAATCTGATTCAGTCATATCACATACCTCTTCATTCTCTTCATCACATTCAGAATCTGCTTCATCTTCAGTAACAGTCTTTCCCATAAGACAGATATGAGCAGTCTCTTCGGTCTCAACTTCTTCATCCAAGTGGTCAAGCCAGAACTCATCCTCTACCATCAGTGCCCTTCCGTCTTCTTGCTGTTTTGCTAAAAGCATCTTGTTCTTATAATACTCAGAGTTTCGAACCTTTGGCTTGCTGCAGCTTTTAGCAAAATGCCCTAGTTTGCCACAGTTGTAGCATTTAGTTGGATCTTGCAGCTTTACCTCTTCATCTCTAACCTTTCTTTCCTCTGGTTTGTTCTCTTCCAATCTCTTTCCTTCAATTTTCTTTTTGTGCTCATAGTTCTTAGACCCAGAAGAGTATCTTTGATTGTTTGAGCTAGGCTTTTGTAAAACTTTTTCTGAAAAGCTTTTGTCAACATCAGCATGGCCTGCTTCAAACTTTCACAGTCATCTGAATCAAAGTTATCTTCACTCTCTACCTCTTCTGATTCAGAAAGTATGACTTTCTTCTTCTTCTTAAGACTCACACTCTTCTTTTTCACAACTAGAGCAACTGGATCAACAACTACCTTCTCAGCCTTTTTCTTTTCACCCATAATCTCATCAACTTCTTCTTCATTCTGTCTAAGAGTTTCATAGACTTCGTGGAGTGGTATTTCATTCAAGTCCTTCATCTGCTTCATCTGCCTGGTAAATCTCTTCCACTTAGGCTGCAAAATACTCAGGAACTTGACGTTAAGCTCAATTTGTGACTTATTCACTTTGTTCTTGCTGAGTTCGTTTAACAAAGTCACAAACCGGTCATAAGTAGCTTCCAATGATTCACCCTCCTTAGCCTTGAACTCTTCATAATTATTGAGGAAATTTGAGATTTTGAGTTGGTTCCCAACCTTTGATCCAAACATCATTTTCTCCAGTTGATCCCACATTTGCTTTCCGGTAGCATTGTAGCTGTCAATCTTGACATATATCTCGTTTGGTATTCCTTGAAGAATGAAAGACTTTTCCAATTTATCAGCTCTTGCTCTATATTTCTCCTTATCAGTGAATTCATTAAATTTAAGTTCATATTCTATCTGCTCAGTTCTAACAGTACGAGTCATTTTTGGAATTGGCATAACTCCTTCCTCTAAAGATATCTTGATAAGTTCACCCAATGCATGTCTGTCTATGAAGTCCATGAACCTATCTTTCCACTACTCGTACTCTCCCTTGAAAAGTACTGGTGGCTTTGTGTCAGTTCCGATAGCGAGAGCTTCTCTTGATGTCATCCTGTTTGAAAAATATATGCAATAAGAAACTTGAAATTGACCGTTAGTCCAAATGAAATCACAATTAAAAAAAATTTGATTAAGTAGTAAAACTTGCAAAACACTATTCAAAAAGAAACTCGCAAACTACTATTCACTGATAAACTCGCAGGCTGAGGCGTGCGGGTTTATATAACTCGCAAGCAACAGTTTGCGTGTTTTGGCAGCTCGCAGACCGAAAGAAATAATCACTGAAACTCGTTGATGCCTAAACTCGCAAGTAACTGTTCATAAAGAAACTCGCAGATAGAGGCTTGCGCTTTTCTTGAACACGCAAATGCCTAGTTGCGCGTTTGAACAAACTCGCAGATCGAACTAACTCGCAGATCACTGTTCTGAAGAAACTCGCAAGCTTAGTCTTGCGCGTTTTGAGAACTCGCTAAGGTCTACTTGCGCGTTTTGACACTTAGAAACTTTTTCCCAATCTTCAAACTCGCAGACTGAAGAGCTAAACTCGCAGACTTCGATTTGCGGGTTTCTAGAACTCGCAAACCACACTTTGCGCGTTTTATCAAACTCGCAGATAACCCTCTACGCGTTTCTTAAACTCACAAACCACACTTTGCGCGTTTTGTCCAAAAATCAAATTCTTCAGCTTGCGAGTTCTTCCTATGAACTTGCGCGTTTGATGGATCTTGCGTGTTCTTCAGTATATCGAACAGAAGCTAAGTCTTTTTCACTGATTTCGATCCAAAACTTGTCCAATTGACTTGAAAACTTGCAGATCTCATCGATTTCATGTCTAGAACACTTTACAAGCAATGAATTTCAAAAACAAACAAACTAAGTATGAAATGATCTATGAAACAGTGTTCGAAGACTCGTGAACTAAAAACTCGACAAAACTAACAATTAAATATCGATTACAGTGCAATTGATGAAATTACTTATACATACTTGTTCTAAAACAATATACGAACACATTCTTTTCAATTACAGACACTAAATCAACCTAAAACTCAAAAACATATTCAAAAACTCAAGAACACAGTGTCGACAACTTTCTTGATTTGATTTCAATCTGTATCTGCTCTGATACCAATTGTGTGTCCCTGTTTCAAGATTCTAATTGCAATTAATCAAACACAAACAAGATTGATCCCAATTACCTGTTTGATTCAATTCAATTCAAGCGAATACAAACTCTCTCTCTAGAAGTCTCTCTCTCTCTCTCTACAATTCTCTCTAAAATGTAAACTCAAATTCTAGTCATCTATATATTAAACAGCAAATAAAAGCTATTTATACCTACAACTAAAACAAGAAAACTAACAAATACAACATGTTGACTTTCAAATTTATTAACAAAGACTTTGACTTTTAATGAGAGTTGACTTTCTCATCTTTGACTTCTTGTATTTTGACCTTCAGTCTTCATGATCTTGTATCCAACATATTCTAATCTAACAAAAATGAAAACAGTTCCGAAGGAATTTGCACAATATTTAGATGAGCAGAAAAGTCGATTCAAAGCTAATAAACAAGCAAGATCTCTTCTACTTCAGAGTATCCCGAATGAGATTTATATCAAGATTGATAGCTACAAAGCGAACGCGAAAAAGATGTGGGATCAGTTACAGAAGATGATAATGGGTTCCAAGGTGGGAAACCAAATGAAAGTAGCTAACTGTATCAACAGCTACAAGGAGTTTAAAGCCAAGGAAAATGAGAGTTTGGAGGAAACGTATGAGAGATTCGTGCTTCTACTGAATGAACTATCAAAGAATAAAGTTACAAAGAAGCAGATCGAAAACAACGTCAAGTTTCTTAGCATTCTACAACCCGAGTGGAAAAAGCACACTCGTAGGATGAAACAAATGAAGAACTTGAGTGACATACCCCTCCACGAAGTCTATGAGACATTAAGACAAAATGAAGAGGAGGTAGAAGAGAAAAGGGCTAAGAAGAAGAAAACTGAGAAAGTGTCAGATCCCATTGCCTTAGTAGCTGGCGAGAAAAAGAAGAAAAAGATTGTGCTCCCTAGCTCAGATGATTCTGATTCCGAGTCTGACAGTTATGGCGGAGAGAACCTCAAACAAGCCATGCTGTTATTGACCCGTGCTTTTCAGAAAAAGTTTTACAAGAAACCGGGGTCAAACTCTCAGATGTACTCTTCTTCTAGTTCAAGGAATCATGAGCATCGGGAAAGGATAAAGGAAAAAGATTTGAGGAAAAGAGATCTGAGGAGAGGAAATCAGATGAGAAGAAGAAATACCTGAATGATTATAGGATTGAGAAGAAAACAGACGACCTGATCAAATGCTACAACTGTGGTAAGGTCGGTCACTATGCTAAGGACCGTCGGAAGCCCAAAGTCAGAAACTCAGAGTATTATAAGAACAAGATGCTCTTGGCTAAGCAGCAAGAGGCTGGCCAGACATTGATGGCAGAAGATGAGTTTTGGCTGGATCATTCAGATGAAGAAGAAAGAGAAGAAACTGCCAATATGTGTTTGATGGGAGATACGGTGAAATATGGTGACAGTGATGAAGAGACAACTGATGAGGTACTTAATCTTTCCAAATCTGATTTTATGGCCAAAATGGAAGCCATGATGGTCGAACTTCAAGACTTACAATCAAAACTGAAAAAGGAAAATAGCAGAATTGCAAAGAAAAATCAAAAGATCTTTGAACTTAACAAGCAAGTTGTTCGGAACAAAGATCTAATTGATTCTCTAAACAAATTTGTTTCTATTTTTAAACAAGAAAAAGATTGTTTTGAAAGTAAGATTTTTGATTTTGTTTCTAAGATTTCTAAGTCTGATTTTGAGAAACAAGAATCTGTACTAAAAGCTTTTAAACTGCAGGTTGAAAACAAGACTTTAGAGAAAAAAGGTAAATGGTTTGGAAGCCAAAATATATGCACGAGGCCAAACAGATCAAACTATTTTTCTTAACACCCTTAATGAGGAAACTGATGTTAAAGAGAAATGGGGTCTCAGTTACGAAAACCCGCACTATCTTAAGAAAGCCAACAGAAAACAGTCTGCTTTATATAATTTGGATTTTCTATATGCGGTTGCTAAATATCCTCATTTGAAACCCAAATTTGTTACCAAATCACCTGATGAGGTAGAGGTAAAAGAAGATGAGAAAAGAAAGAGTTTAAAGAAATGGCAACTACCATTCTGTTATAAAAAATTGAATGATAGTTATCTTTCAGAGCAGCCAAAATCTCTTTCAATTGATTATTTTGAAAGTTATTCAACAAAAGTGTTGGAGGCAAAACCTATAAAAGCTAAAATTTATGTTCCTCCACTCATTTTAGAAAGTAAAATAATCGAACTTGAAAATGTTTTATCTAATGAAAGAATATTGGTTGACATTGAAAAAGTTGTATTTTCAACTGTTATAAAGAACACAGTTTTAAATTTTGAATCTCAAAAGTGTTCTACATCTTCTAAACCACCTTAAACTTATGAAGTTGATCTTGATGACTTATTTGCATCTGCAAATGATTTTTTAAATTCTAATGAAGGGTGTGTTGATGAGATTGATATGTTTGACTTTAATGCTCAACTTCCAGATCATTCTACTTTTGTTATAAATGGTGGTAAGAAGCAAAAGAAACGACGCTCACAGGAGCAGACTACCACTGGTAAGCTAAAGAAAAGACAATCTCAGAAATATGATTTTCCTAACAAATCTAAATCTTTTGTTTCAGATATAAGAAAGAAAAGGTCTGAATGTCGAACAGAATGGCGACCAAAACAGAAGATAGATGAGAGTGCAGAATCATGTTCTGATTTAGATTGTAATAGATTTACTAGTAGTAATTATGTAGTTGGTAGTGTTGCTTCCAATAAACAAAACCTTGTAATTCCTTACAAGCAATATTCAATAAAGCAATTACTCCGATTATTTCGATCTACTGCTAAGTCATCTACTTATAGACGGAATGATTTTGTATCTCACTGATTTTCTGATGATTGGTTTTGTACTTATCATGTTGGTTCTTATAAGTCTTTTACATCAAAAGTTTTTCAAAAGGTCAGAGGATCCATATATAAATGTGTACCAAAATCATGTGCTAATCCGTTAGGGCCCACTTTTAAATGGGTACTTAAAGTTGTTATTCCCTGATTTCTCTTATGTAGACCCGTCATATGTGGTACTTGGATAGCGAGTGTTCCAAGCATATGACCGGGCAAAAGGATTTATTGTCTAATTATACAGAGAAATTCTGCGGGAATGTACGTTTTGGCAACGATCAGTTTTCACCGATTCTCGGCTACGGTGATGTGATACAAGATAATGTAACGATTACGAAGGTGAGTTACGTGGAAGGATTAGGACATAACCTATTTAGTATTGGCCAGTTATGCGACAAAGATTTAGAGGTAAATTTCAAGGCCAAGAGGTGTTCTGTACGTACTGAAGCTGGGAAAGAACTCTTGGTCGGCACTAGAAAGTCCAACCTCTACACGATCAATCTGTCAAAAGTATAGACTGACAATCAGGTTTGTCTACTATCAAAAGTCTCGCTACAACAGAGTTGGTTTTGGCACCACAGGCTATCTCACCTGAATTTTCGCTATATCAAAAAACTAGTCGTAGGTAAGCTAGTCAAAGGACTTCCTTAGCTGAAATACGAGAAAGAACACTTATGTGCAGCATGTGAAAAAGGAAAGATGAAGAGAGCCGCACACAAGCCAAAGCCTGAACAAAGTACTAGTTCTCCACAGGAATTGCTTCACATGGATCTCTGTGGTTCAATGAGAACGCAAAGCATAAGCGACAAGAAGTATGTTTTAGTTATTGTAGACGAATATTCACGATATACTTGGGTCAAATTTATGAGATCTAAAGATGAGACGCCTGAAGTCATCATCAGTTTCTTAAAGACAACCCAAGTAAATCTTCAAAAGCCAGTCAAGCTTCTGAGAACAGACAATGATACAGAGTTTAAGAACAAAACTGTAGAAGATTATCTCGAATCGGTCGGGATAACGCATCAATTCTCTGCTTCTAGAACGCCATAACAGAATGAAGTAGTAGAAAGACGTAATCGAACGCTAGTCGAGGCCGCTCGTACTATGCTGAGTCAATCTGATCTACCTCTATTTCTGTGGGCAGAAGTTGTTTCGACTGCATGTTATACACATAATCGGTCCATAATACATCGTCGGTTTGGAAAAACTCCTTATGATTTGATTAATAATCGTAAACCTAATATCAAATACTTTCATATCTATGGATGTAGGTGTTTCGTACTTAATGACAGAGAGAACCTCAACAAGTTTGGACCTAAGGTTGATGAAGGCATCTTCATTGGATATTCTCAAACATCTGCTGCATATCGGGTGTACTTGAAGAAGTCCAAGACTGTGATAGAAAGCGTTAATGATACATTTGATGAGGAGGTGGCTTCTGAACAAAGCAGTTTAGAACCCGTAATTACAGAAGTTTTAGCTTCTGGACAAATCAGTCCAGAACCTGCGGTTAAAGACAATAATTCAGATAAAGCTTTTACATCTACATCTCATTTATCTGAATTAGATTTATTGTTTGAATTCTTTTATGATGAGTTTCTAGGATCTAAACTGCCTAAGTCTGTTATGGTTGACAGGTCAGAGAATTCAATGACTAATCATCTAACTACTTCAGATGTATCTACTGAACTAGTTCCCCCAGTTCAGATAGAAACTCCAATTCAAACAAATATTCCTTCAATTGAAGTTGTACTTGATATTGTTGAACCAGAAGTTACTACTTCAGTTGGCTGCACTGTGATGGATAATCAACAGACTGAACAAGTTGTCCCAACTGAAACTTTTGTACAAGAAACTTCAACTGTACCCCCAACAAATGTTGGACAATAAGAAGACAGTAGATATTTAGATGAGAACTATAATCAATCTACATCGAATCCGCTCCCTCACGAACATAAGTGGACCAAAGAGCACCCGATAAGCCAAATCATTGGAGATCTATCAAAACTGGTGCAAACTAGGTCTGCGACATTAAACATGTGTATGCATGATTCCTTTCTGAGCAAGATAGAGCCCACTCGCGTATCAGAAGATCTATCTGACTCGGATTGGGTGACTCCAATGCAAGAGGAGCTAAATCAGTTCGAATCTTTGAAAGTTTGGAGATTTGTTCCAAGACTTGAAGGTAAATCTACAATTGGTACAAAATGGGTATCAAAAACAAGAAGGATGAAGATGGTATCGTACTTAGAGACAAAGCACAACTTGTCGCAAAAGGCTACAGGCAAGAGGAAGGCATTGATTATGATGAGACTTATGCTCCAGTAGCGCGTATTGAAGCAATAAGGATGTTCCTTGCTTACGCCGCTCATAAAAACTTCACAGTCTATCAGAAGGACGTGAAGAATGCCTTTCTAAACGACATTCTTAAGGAGGAAGTTTATGCCTCACAACCTGAAGGCTGTGTGAATCCAAACAAACCAGATCATGTCTACATCATGGATAAAGCACTTTATGGTCTTAAACAAGCGCCTCAAGCCTGGTACGAGGTATTATCAAAGTTTTTTGTCAAGTCGGGCTTCACAAAAGGTAAAATCGATACTACTTTGTTCATTAAAAAGGAAAAACCCAATATTATTCTTATTCAGATATATGTGGATGACATTATATTTGGTTCAACTAATCCTAAATACTGTAAGAAATTTTCAAACCTCATGGTGTCAAGATTTCAAATGAGTATGATGGGAGAGATGAAATTCTTTCTCGGATTACAAGTTAAACAATTTTCAACGGGGATTTTTATAAATCAATCCAAGTACATTTTCGATATTCTAAGAAAAATTAAAATGGAAAATTGTACAACAATTGGAACCCCGATGGCACCGGGAACTAAGATCGACATGGATCCTTTGGGAAAACCTGTTGATGTTAGAACCTATAGAGGGGTGATTGGTTCTTTAATGTATTTAACTTCAAGTAGGCCAGATATTATGTTCTCTACATGTTTATGTGCAAGATATCAGGCTAATCCAAAAGAATCCCATATGTCTGCAGTTAAGCGCATATTTAGATATCTAAAGGGAACTGCAGATCTTGGTTTGTGGTATCCTAAAGATACTGGTTTTGAACTAACAGCTTACTCAGATGCAGATCATGCAGGCTATATGTTAGACAGGAAGAGCACATCGGGTCATATACAGTTTCTTGGAGATAAAGTCGTTAGTTGGACATCAAAGAATCAATTGTGTGTTTCCACATAGTATGTTGTTGCTGCAAGCTGCTGCTCTCAAGTGTTGTGGGTGAGGATGCAACTACGAGATTATGGCTTCAAATTTGATAAGATCCCGATATATTGTGACTCTAAGAGCGCTATTGCAATATCAGCAAAACCTGTACAACATACAAAGACCAAACACATAGACGTACGATATCATTTTATAAAAGACAATGTCGAAAAAGGTACAATAGAACTCTATTTTGTAAACACTGATTATCAGCTTGCTGATTTGTTTACCAAGCCTCTCTACGAAAAGAGATTTAATTTTCTTATCTCAAAACTTGGTATGCTTAATCTCAAGACATAATCAGTGATTACTTATTCAAGTTTTCTTATTGTTATTTTTCTTCATTTCTTTATCTTTATTCTGAAAAGATATCTGCACTTTAACGTGTGTTCATGATCTCAGGGGGAGTGAGAGATGATGAAAAGAAGATCTATATCCATTTGAGGGGGAGTTAACAATTTCTTCATATGTTTAACTGATAAATTTTTATGTAGCATATATGCAGGGGGAGTAAGAATAAGAGTAAGGAGTAAGAATTATGATTTCTGATTACTTCAGATCAAAACTCGTACATTCAATGTTTTACTGCTTTATGTCATTTTATTTTGTCAATAAAGTTTTATGAATAAACTTTGCACTTTGACGGACTTTATGACTGATGCAGATTGAGAGGATCTTTACACGATCATACCACTATGACTTTAAGCTGACTTCATGAGATTTAAGACAGATCAAAAAGGTTTATTTCTATTCTTAATCTCAGATATGGTTGAAAGAAGGACGACTTTCAATCATAGAAAACATGTTCTTAATTGTTCAAACCACTTCTGATTCTTAAACGATTTCATGAATATAGAAGTGTGATTTTAAATGTTTTCATTTTATTTGTGCTTCAATGATCAACAAACCGTGTGTTTCCAAAGATAAATAGTTGTGTATTGTCTTTTCCATATACTTTCAAGTATTCACACACCGGTTTGATATTTTGTTGAATATGTTCTTACCATGTCTCCAAATTGAAACAATATTTTTGATGGTAAGACACCCCGAATGATATTCAAATTTTCAGCGTGATTTCATTTCTAAATGTTGTTTCAAGAATCTATATTTTGATTTCTATAGACAATATTCCATTTTTTTGCTGACCCAAGCCTTAATCGATAAATCATTCTATTTTATTTTTATCATACAATGTCAGATTTTCAAACAAGTTGTTTGTGTTCATTTCATTCATTCAATTATCTTGTTTGAAAATTCTTCAATGTTTAAACATGCTCAAATCTTCATGATTATCAATATGAGCATACATCCATCTGACTTGTATATGTTTGTGCTTTAACTGATATAGTTAAATCATTTGAGAAACAAGTTCTTATAGGACAATACATGGGTTCTTTGTGTGAGATTTCATTAAACTTCTATGGATTCACGTAAACCAGTGTTTCCTACCTAAGAAGTTAATCCTTGAGTGATCGATTATGTGAAGAGTCAAATACTAAGTGTGGGTTATGTGAAGGGGTAAAATGAAAAAGAGAGTTTGGTTAGAAGCGAGCTCAACGATTAAAAAGAAAGAGGGCGTGAGAACAGAGTAAAAGAATATCAAACTTTGCACCAACTTTTTCTGAGTCGGGCAGCCACATTTACTGTTGGTTCACATTCTTTGGTAACCTTCATTGAAACATGCATTAGCCTATGCCAACTCTTGCTTAAACCTCACCAGCTACTCAATTTCTTCACAATTTCTTTCTCATTTATTGAAGTTCCTATAGCTTCTTTTCCATTTCTTGACTTTCTCCCATAACTTCTTTTCTATTTCTTGACTTTCACCCCCTTTTTGATGATGTAGAGCATATAATTCATCAAAACCTCGTCAAGAAATGTCATGTACCAGTATCTGACCATGATCTTTCCAAATAGATTTCTGAACATCCGTCAATTCAACAAATGTATTTATCCAAATTTTTAAAAATTCAGACAAATAAGAATGTAACCCTGAATCAACAAATGAATCAGTTAAAATTGCCTGTAAGCAACACGAAGATACTTAGTACAACGAATGTACTGTACAAGGAGTTTTATTGACGTTCACTCCCCAGGTCTTCCATTCAATCATCAAATAACATAAGGTAATTCTATGAACGTTCTGACAGAAAAAACAAAATTTATGTGTGTCGTGCTTGTGAAGATTTTTGTGCTATATTAGGCTCAAAATGTATAAACCATTGAGAGAACAATACTAATACACAGACTCAAGGTGCATGAACGAGGAGCGAAGGTGGGGCAGACTTCCTTCTTTTTAAATATTCACATATTCCAAATGAAGATGAGATAACATATGTGCTGCGTCCCGAAGAAAAAAAATGAAACATCTATTTGTTGAGAAAAAGATGAGTAGCTGGTGAGGTTTAAGCAAGAGTTGGCATAGGCTAATGCATGTTTCAATGAAGGTTACCAAAGAATGTGAACCAACAGTAAATGTGGATGCCCGACTCAGAAAAAGTTGGTGCAGAGTTCTGATATTCTTTTAACGCTATTCTCACACCCTCTTTCTTTTAACCATTTAAGCTCACTTCAAACCAAACTCTCTTTTCATTTTACCTCATCACACAAACACACTCTGATATTGACCCCTCGCCTCTTGATCACTCAAGATAACTTCTTGGGTAGGAAACACTGGTTATCGTGAATCCATAGAAATTATGTTAAGCTTACACATTGATCCCATGTATTTTGTCCTAATAGCAAAAATATTGCTCAACGGTTTATCATTAGTAGTTAAAGCACAATAACCTGAAATACATGTAAGATAAATGTATACTCAATATGATAATCATGAAGATTTGAGCAGTTTTAAAACATGGAAGATTTTCTCAAACCAATGAAATTGAAAGAACGAAGTGAAATCAATAGATATGTTTTGAGAATATGACAATGTATGGAGAATATCAAATATGAATGATTTATCAATAAAAGCTTAGGTCATGAAAATTTGGAATATTTTTATACGAATCAAATATAGACATTCTTGAAAGAAATGTTTTGAATGAATTAACGCTCAATGAAAAATAGTTTCAATTTGAGACATGGTAAGAACATAGTAAAACAAAATACTAAATGTTAGAACATAAAATGTTCTATGTTTAGAAGTTTTGTAAAGTCATCATTAAGTTGTATTTTGGGCCTTGTATTAGCATTGGGTTTGGGCTTATTTGTAAACAAAGGTGATAGGGTATAAATAGGGACATATGTTGTAATTGTTAGAAGTAATTTTCATTTTCAAAATGTAACCTGTACGTGTATTGTATGTTCTAGAGAGAGAAACATTATGCTCTCTCTAGATGTGTGAATAATACAAACATTTCCCTCCCAATTCATCTTTGTTTATCCTTTTACATTGATTAAATTGTGATCATTGGACCTAACAAGTGGTATCAGAGCCTAATCGAAGAAATCTTTCATCGAAAACGATCAAGATCACAATTTCTTCAATGGAACAGTGACTTGTGCAATAACAGTTTCTGAGAATTTTTGATTTGGTG
This sequence comes from Arctium lappa, assembly GCA_023525745.1. NCBI lineage: Eukaryota > Viridiplantae > Streptophyta > Magnoliopsida > Asterales > Asteraceae > Arctium > Arctium lappa. The sequence continues at coordinate 72,078,402 of CM042051.1, read as the reverse complement.
CTTAATTGGTCGAGCTTTGAAGTTAAATTGATTCAGAGATTAGAGTCGAATCACAGAGAGTCAATTACATGTTTCAATTTCAACAGATGTGGATTAATTGTTTGATTTTGAGAATTTTGGTTCGAAAAATGGAATACACTGTTTTGAGATCGAATTTCATTATAGAGTGCTTTCCAGACAAGATCATCAACTACAAAGCCGATCAGAATCATTTTTCGAGCATGTGTACCAAATTTCATCTCGAAATTCGATGTTTCAAAGGAAAATTCGAAGATTTTTGGATGTATTAGTCGAAAACATTCGTAGGTCTACAGAATTCGCATGAAGAACTCGCATAAATAATTCACATGGTGAAATATTGAAGAATTCGCATGATAAAACATCCTTGGACACAACAAATTTTCTAAGTAAGGAATTCACAAGTAGCTATATGCGAAAAGTGGAGAATTCGCATGCTACTGTGCTCAAGTTGTGTGCGAATTGTGAAGAACTCGTAAGCCACACTGTGCGAAATGTCAAGAATTCGCATGATGTTATGTGCGACAAGTGGCTTCCAGGATGAAATTTTTTTTCTAAGTATAGAATTCGCTTGAAAGGAAATGTGAGAAGTTCAGAATTCGCTTATAGTTATATGCGAAATGCGAGGAATTCACATATAGGCGTATGCGAAAAGTAGGAATTCGCACGCAAGCCTATGCAAATTGTTGGGATTTTGGCTCATGCCTCATGCGAATTATGCACTTAAAAGATCAATGGTATGCGAATTGTTGGCTATGTGAAAAGTATGTTCATGTGGTATGCGAAAAGTTGTTGTTCTAAACCCATTTTGCTACAAGTTTGCCCTGTTCCCGAGATTTTCTGCGTAATGCATATGTGACATCATTCCTATCTTCTGTTGGTCACATATTTTTAGCAACTGATCTAAATCTTCACGAGTGCTCATGCCAATCAAGATTTTCAGATACTAGATGTTTGGATTTAGTCTCTAATTGGATTGGATTAGTAGCCTGATTATCTGCAATCATCAGTCTGGAGTTTTTCTCTACGATGTTAGACCTTTGAGTGCTCTTAATCGTTCTTCTAAACCTGATCAATTAGAAGTGTGAGTGACTGCAATCATTGTTCTGATGCTTTGGTTGTGATTCATAATCTTGAGTGCTTATAATCATCCAACTGATTCGTGAAGAAAGGAGTTCTGAGTTCGTTCGTTCAGTGTTCTAAAAAGCAGTTAGAAAATAAGTGTCTTTCATCAGTTGTTGAACAAATATCAGAATTTTTCTTCTAACCCTTGCATAGTAGTGTTTGCTACAAGATGCTTCCTCCTGCAAGCTGATCAGAATAAGTTCTTAAGATAAATTCCTATTCAACTCGTGGTTCAAAGACAGATCATGTGTTATAAACTGAAGATGCACTTTGGTTGTCACGTCATAATTCACACAATTATTTCTTGTAGGCATAACGAATGTGTTGGATTTACAAGAGTTAAAAGTTGTCTTTGTGTGCACTCAATCGAGGTTATTGTCTAGATCAGATCTGGTATAAAAGTTAAAACTTCAAGGATAAGAGCTATTTTCAAAGGGGAGCCGGAGCTGTTTTGAAGTTTAAGCAACGCTAAGTTTTCTAAAGAAATCAAGGGGGAGAAGAGTTGAAGCTTGAAAAAGATGATTCCTTTACAAAACTTAGGGGGAGAATGTTAGAACATAAAATGTTATATGTTTAGAAGTTTTGTAAAGTCATCATTAAGTTGTATTTTGGGCCTTGTATTAGCATTGGGTTTGGGCTTATTTGTAAACCAAGGTAATAGGGTATAAATAGGGACATATGTTGTAATTGTTAGAAGTAATTTTCATTTTCAAAATGTAACCTGTACGTGTATTGTGTTTTCTAGAGAGAGAAACATTCTGCTCTCTCTAGATGTATGAATTATACAAACATTTCCCTCCCAATTCATCTTTGTTTATCCTTTTACATTGATTAAATTGTGATAATTGGACCTAACACTAAACCAGTGTGTATGAATACTTGAAAGTATATAGAAAAGATAATACGCAAGCATTGATCTTTGGAAACACACGGCTAGTTAATCATGAACGCACATAACCTGAAAACATTTAAAATCATAGTTCTGAATTCATGAAATTTGTTTAAGAATCGAGAAGTGGTTTGAACGTTTAAGAAGAAATGTTTTCATGTCTAAAAGTTGTTCCTCTTTCAAACACGTATGAGATTAAGGTTAGAATTATCCTTACACTCATCGTTAATCTCATAAAGTCAGCCTTAAAGTCATGATTTATATGATCATGTAAGCTCCCCCTCAAAATATGCAAGTAGTCAAAAAGTCGTCAAAGTACAAAAGTCTTATTAATAACATTTATTGAAAAAAATAAAGACATGCAAAGCGAATTAAAACTTTTACAGTACGAGTTCTAAAATGAATGTTTAGAAGTCAAACTTGAACTTTAAGGTACGAGTTCTAGACTGCTTTGTCTAGAAGTCAAACTCTTTGACATTGAAGTCCGGTTTTTGAACTGTTTAGTTCAAAAGCCAACATTCCTTGAAGCAGGGGTTCTGAACTGATTTATCCAGAAGCAGGGCTTCTGGATATGTTCTTTTACTCCCCCTAGACTTGAGGTGCCTGCAACACAGATGAATCTTTTGGCTTTGGTACCCACTGGTATTTGGGTCCAGGTTTGTTAGTTGCAGTTCTTTTCGGAGTAACATAATAAGAACCATGCTAGTAATTCACATAATTTTTACTAAAAAAATCATTTGAACCACAATAACAACAACTAATTTTCTTCTGAGCTAACTTGATTAATTGATTTACAGTATAAACAAGATCATGTTCTTTTTGTCACTCAGTGTGTGCACAAATGATTTCTGATTTTTCTTCTCGTCAGAAGATCCTTTCACTTTCCAAACCAACTTTTCTTTACCATTTCTCTTTTGATATTTACCTGTACCATCAACAATCCTATCATAGAATAAGTTAGTAGTGCGAATCTGATCTTTTGAATTGACTGACCTTTTTGTTGAAACAGTTTTTTGATATAAACATGATGTTGTCTTGAACGAACATTCAGAATCAGCTGAATCATTTTTAGGTGATTGATCAATTGAGTCTAGAGTCTTCTGCTCAGTTAAATTCACCATGAAAACAATCTCTTAAAGTTATGTTATCTTTGAAGATAAACCGTTACTTTCTTTGGAGAGTAAGTCAATCTTTTTTATTAATTCAGACTTTGCATTCTGATATTTCATTGCCTTTGTTGACAGTTCAGATGTTGGGAACTGAAGAAAAGCTTAAGTATGGTTAAAGCTGCTAGTTCAGTATTACTACTGCTAGTAGAATTAATACTGCTAGTCAAAGTTAGTGCTGCTTGAACAAAGTTAGTACTGCTTAGCTAGTTAGTACTGTTAGAAGTTAATGCTGCTTGAAGAAGTTAATGTTGCTGAGCATAGTTAGTGCTGCTTATGTGTCAGGATCGAATTCTTAACAAGAATAAATTCTCAGAAACTAATATCAAAGAAGTTGCGGAATAACACTTTGATATTCAATAAAACAGTAAACCAGAACAGTATATAATCAATAACTTGTAAATTTGTATTGAATGCTTGAAGCTACAAGTTTACACACTCAACCTCAATATTGATGAACAGACTCACCAATACGAATTCTACTCCTCTAGAATTAGGATCTATGCCTTGAGGTTGTTTTTCTCTTTATCAAAAATTTTCGAAAGTTAATTCTATCTATTCTATACATTCTATACATATACTAATCAAAAGATAATTACAAAGAATAAAACAAATCTTCAGTATATCTTCCATGTATATCTCTAAGCTTCCAGATGTATCATCAGAATATCCAGCTATCATTCTTTCCATTCGGATCTCTTAAGCAGCACTAATTATGCTCAGCAGCATTAACTTCTTCTAGCAGTATTAACTACTAAGCAGCACTAACTACTAGCAGTACTAACTAGCTAAGCAGTACTAACTTTGTTTCAAGCAGTACTAACTTTGACTAGCAGTATTAATTCTACTAGCAGTAGTAATACTCAGCAGTATTAATCTTCAAAGTACTCTGGCAGTACTAACTCTGAACTAGCAGTAGTAATTCTGTATTAGCAGCATTAACCACACTTGATAGAATCTTCAGTTCCCAACAATCTCCCCCTAACTTGACTTTTAGGAAGAGAAGTCAAGTTCTTCAAATGCTTTCAAAACCTCATGGTTCATGCTCCTATATCTGGATTCAGTCCCAAACTCTGATTGATTATCCTCTGAATTAGGTACTTTGCCATTGCTGAATTTGGTGCACAACCCAACTTCTTCTTTAACATGGCATGAATCTTCAGAGGTGTATGCTTGTATACCTTGTCCACTAAGTAATACTCCATGTGAAAGGTATCCAAAGCTAATTCATACACTCCACTCCTTTCATACAAAGTCCATCCTCTAACAGCTTCAAACACATCTCTTATTAAATGACTCACTGCTTCTGGCTTGAACAACATGCACAAATACTCCATGATCAGCTTCACAATTGGTAACCCTGGAGCTGTCAACTGATCTGCATGTACTTTCATTCCTACTTCAAACATTTCTTCCAGATCAGACCTTGAACATTCTCTGACAATTTTACTCCAGGTGCTGTAGACTTCATATTTTTCATCCTTTCTTTTCAGTCTAATGAACTCTTTACCATCCACCTCCATAGTATCCCAATGAATAATTTCAGGAGGTTTAATTCCAACAGGTTCAGCTGAAATGGGCTTTGGAATTTTATCCATTACCACCATGTACATGTTTACATCTGAAATTTGTGGTACTTCTTCCTGAGTTTCAGCTTTCTTTTCTTCTTCTTCAACTCTAGGCTTCTTTCCAACTTTCTTTCTGTTTGCCATCATCTTTGTTCTCTTCAGTATTCTTTGCCCTTGCTCTACAATAGCTTCCTTCTTCTTTTCTTCCTTTATCCTTTCTTCTGATCTAGGACCTTTAGAAGCAATAGACTTCACTCTTTTTATCTTCTTGATCTTCTGAGCTAGAGTCTCTTCTTCCTTAATCTCTGCCTTTTCCTTTGTTGGAGTTCCCTCTTCACTTTCAGGAAAGGGTATATTGATATTTACATCATGTCTCTCCTTAGCTTTCTTTTCAAACTCCACTCTGTCCTTTTCATTATCCTTCATCTTTCCCATTTCTTTCTCATATAGTCCCTTCACTTGTTCAAAAGTCATCTTTATGAACATTTCTTTCTTCACACCAATTGCACTCCTCAAGAAAGTTATCATCTTGTTCCTTTCCTGAGTTGCAAGGTAAGTTTGTGAAGGTCTTCTCTTCTTTGCACTTGATCTGGCCATCATAGCCTTTCTCAAGCTTATTGCTCTTGCCTTAGCCTTCTCTGTTTCCAACCCTTTCTGAAATGCTTGATTCAGTTCATTGGCTAATGCTCTGGCTATCTCTCTGTCTTTCTCAACCTGTTCTTTCTCTGCTTGATCTAACTCTTTTTGCAGTCTTTTGGCTAATGCTTCATCTAATTCAATTAGCTTTTCCTTTTTGTTTGGTGGATCCGTTTCTATCATCTTTTCTTTCCCTTTTCTTTTAACATCTGCAGCCATGTCTTTCTTTTCTACTTTCTTTGCTCCCCCTTCATTTATGACCACTCCCTTTGCTTTGGGAGTGTCATTCTTTGCCTTTACCAACATTTCTGCTACTTCAACTTCTTCAGATGTTAATCCTGTTACTGCTGCTTGTGAAGTTTCAGCAGCACTAACAGTTTCTGCTGCTGCCTTTTCTTCAACAGATTCAACACTTTCTTCAACAAACTCCCCCTCAACTTGTTGATCTTTTTGTTCTGAGCTTGAATTCTCCCCCTTTTTGAAAGCATCTTCCTCCTTTTTGTTTGCCCCATTTCTCCTCCTTAGAACAAACTGCTTTCTCCTTTTCTTGGCCATTAGTTTTCCTACCAAGTGCTTGAGTTTGGAAATCTGCTCTTGTTGGGAGATGACCACTTGCTGTAATGCTTTAATTTCTTTCCCTTGATTAACCACATCAACATTGATGTTGGCTAATGCTTCAATCAATTCCCAGTAAGTATACCTATCCTCACCTTCTTTAGGTGTTTTACCCACCCTTGAAGGATCCTTGGAATGTTTTGCCATCAAATCATCAGTTTTAGGACTGTCCTCACCCTTTTTGGATGTTTTGCCCATCCTTGAGGGATCCTCGGATCTTTTAGTAGTGGCCTTCTGCCTAGCAGAAGCACCATCTACCCCCTTGGTTTCTTGGCACCGGGGTCCTTTGGTTGATTTCTCACCCAAAGTTGCCATGGGGAAGGTCTTAGAGATGTTACCACTATCCTTCTCTGTGCTAGCAGAAGTAGTGGCAGCCTTCTCACCCATATGCTCTTCCATCTCCTTAGAGAGCACCTCCTGAGGGTTGGGAGACACCCTGTTGGTTTCCCTTTGGATATTCTCTAAGGGAGAATTCTCCCTTAGAGGGCTTAGAGGCTCTTGGTTAAAGGTAGATACACCAAGGGAAGGAGCCTTGTGTAACTTTCTTTTGACATAAGTCTTGGATATTGTGGGAGTGGGTTTAGCAGTAAAGGACTGAGGGAAAATTTGAGAGAGGGAAGGTTGGGATTGGCTAGCAGTGGGTTGGTCTAATGGGGGCCTTGACCCTGCTGCCATACCTTCATTTGTTTGGGACACCACCATCATTGTAGAGAACAATGGGGTGTCAACTCCTTCCGAGTCCCCAGCAGATCTTCTCATATTTGAGAAAACCTTGCCTTTGGGGGGTTTAGGTACATATACCCCAACAGGTTGAGGTATATCCGTCAATTCATTATTAATAACTTCTTGAACAAACCTGGGGTACATGAAGAAACTCTTCTTGTTATCCAGATTTGAGACAAGATCATGAAAAATCATTTGAGAAAAATTGAATTTTCTAGCAGTGGATAAACACACCAATGCATAAGCAATGGGACTGCTAAATTGGCTCCAGTCAGTTGTTTTCTTTGAAATACAATGCATTAAGGTATGAGCAAAGAACCTCCATTGGGGTGAAAATTTTGCTTTGAAAAACTTAAAAATCCCCATTTGGCCTTGATACCCCATTCTTGAAAGAGTTGAAAACAGTTCATCACTAGGTATAGAAGTTATACCAGAGGCATCGTCTAGACGTAGACTGATGCGAATAACTTCTTCAGTAACTGTTAGGGGTTGGTCACACACCCTTGTCTTGATCATCTGCACACCATTCTCAGCAACAATGGTGGCATTGGCCCGTGAGTGCATGAGCGATGTGACTTGTCCTCAGAAAGTCGACAATCTGGTGAAATCCTTCAGCTTGCTTTGGCTTTTGTAGCATTGCGATCTCATTGTGCTCGTCGATGAATGCCATGGATGCCATTGAACAGGGATGTTCTTGCCTGGAAGACTAGGTACTTGAGAGAAAAAGGTTTAGAGAGCAAGTGAATAGTATGCAAAGAGTCGTTATGAACGTTTGGGCGGGCAAAGGGTATTTATAGTATTCGGATTATAAGCAGTATTAACCGCGAGCAGTATTAACCACCTAGCAGTATTAACGGCGAGCAGTATTAACCGCGAGCAGTATTAACCGCGAGCAGTATTAACTGCGAGCAGTATTAACGAACTAGCAGTATTAACTGCGAGCAGTATTAACTGCGAGCAGTATTAACTAACTAGCAGTATTAACCAACTAGCAGTATTAACCAACTAGCAGTATTAACCACTAGCAGTATTAACCAACTAGCAGTATTAACCACTAGCAGTATTAACCACTAGCAGTATTAACTGTACTTACTCTTTGAAGCTTAGGCTGAATTGAGTACTGCTATGTATGCCCTGTAAAGGAGGATTAGTAACACCAAGAAACTATAATAGACAGATATTTAACCACTTTGTGAGAGAATGCTTATTCAGAGTTGATCATTCCCACACTTGTTACCAAGAAAGTGAATCTACCCACATCAAAAGCTTTGGTGAATAGATCAGCAAACTGGTTGTCAGTATGAACTTTGACAACTTGAACAAGTTTCTTTTCATTACAGTCTCTTATGAAGTGATACCTGATCTCAATGTGCTTTGTCTTAGAGTGCTTGACAGGATTATTTACAATGCTGATAGCACTGCTATTATCAATAAAGATGGGAGTGTGTAGAAAAGTTACCCCATAGTCCAGCATTTGATTCTGAATCCATAAGACTTGAGAACAGCAACTTGCAGCTGCTATGTACTCTGCCTCTGTTGTAGATGTGGACACTGTGGTTTGTTTCTTGCACTGCCATGAAACCAGTCTAGCACCCAAAAACTGACATCCTCCAAAAGTAGATTTTATGTCCAAGTTTGCCCCACCTAGATCACTGTCTGAGTATGCTATTAGGTCAAAGGGTGAGTCATGAGGATACCAAAGTCCCAATCTGGGTTGCCCTTTGAGATATCTAAATATCCTCTTAACAGCTTGAAAGTGAGATTGCTTTGGCCTAACTTGGAATCTTGCACAAACACAAACTGGGAACATTATGTCTGGCCTTGATGCAGTGAGATACATGAGAGAGCCAATCATGGATCTGTAATGATGCACATCCATATCCTCCCCCTCAAGATCAGCTGTTATCTGTTTGTGTGTCTCCATAGGTGTGCTGGCAGGTTTTGATTCTGAGAAACCAAACTTGGTGAGAATGTCCTGCACATACTTGGATTGACAGATGAAGATACCATCTGACTTCTGTTGAACTTGGAGTCCAAGGAAGAAAGTAAGTTCCCCCATGGAACTCATTTTGACCCTTTGACGCATTAGATCCTCAAACTCCTTGCACATGTTATCTCTTGTAGATCCAAAGATAATGTCATCAACATAGATTTGGACCAGCAAGATATCCTTCTTCTTTCTCTTGATAAATAGAGTCTTATCAATGACTCCTCTTTCAAAGCCATTTTCCAAAAGATAGGATGACAGAGTGTCATACCATGCTCTTGGAGCTTGATGCAGTCCATAAAGCGCTTTCTTCAATTTGTATACCCTGTATGGATAGCTTGGGTTTTCAAACCCTGGTGGTTGACAGACATATACCTCTTCTTCAATTGAGCCATAGAGAAAAGCACTTTTTACATCCATTTGATAGACTTTGAAGTTCATGTAAGAAGCATAGGCTAGGAATAATCTGATTGCTTCTATCCTAGCCACAGGTGCAAAAACTTCTTCATAATCTATACCCTCTTCTTGAGTATACCCTTGAGCCACTAGCCTTTCCTTGTTCCTTCTGACAATTCCTCTTTCATCTCTCTTGTTCCTGAAGATCCACTTTGTGCCAATTGCTCTGTGACCTTTAGGAAGATCTACTAGATCCCATACTTCTTGTAGTTTAAACTGCAACAGTTCTTCTTGCATTGCTTCGATCCAGCTGGATTCTTTCATTGCATCATGTGCCTTTTTAGGCTCAAGCTGGGATAGAAAGCAAGAAAGCACTGTATGTTGTTGATCTTGCATTTCTTGAAGTCTGCTTTGATGTCTAGTCATAATAGGAGAGGATATATCTCCTATTACCAGCTTTGGAGGATGATTCTTTTGAACTCTGGTGTTATGACTAGGTTCTTCATTAAGTCCAGCCTCTAGATTAGAGTCATTCAACTCAACTGAAGGGTTGTCATCAGCTGCTTCTGGTTCTTTATCTTCTTGATTCTCTTCATCTCTACTTTCTTCTTCACTCTGACTTGGTCCAGTAGATGGTTCCTTTTCACAGTCTTCAAAAGAATTCACTGTGGGTATGGGAAAGATCACTGATTTAGATATACTTTCTTGAACTTGTGTAGTCCCTGACCCTCCACATCCTGAACCTGCATAATCATCACTACTGAAGCCAAAAGAGTTAGTTAGTGAATCAATGTCAAATAGCCACTGAGGACCAGTTCCAATAGGATTTGGTGTGTTCTCATTGCATTTGACATTGTCACTTTCTTCAATTATTCTAGAAGATGAGTTAAAAACTCTGTAGGCCTTACTCTGAGATGAATACCCAACAAGAAATCCATCATCTGCTTTGCTATCAAACTTACCTAAGTGAGATTTGGTATTGAGAATTGTACAAGGACACCCAAAAGGTTTGAAAAATCCAATGAAAGGTTTTCTTTTATTTAAAAGCTCATAGGGAGTCTTGTTCTTTTGCTTGACCACTAGAACTCTGTTTTGGACATAACATGCAGTATTAACTGCTTCAGCCCAGAAGGTAATTGGCAGTTTTGAATCAGCCAACAGAGATCTAGCAGCCTCTATTAGTGTCCTATTTCTCCTTTCAGCAACACCATTCTGTTGAGGAGTCCTAGGAGCACTATATTGTCTCTCAATCCCTTTCTCTTCACAAAAGGTGTTTAGATCAAGATTTTTGAATTCAGTCCCATTATCTGATCTAATGACTTTTACTTTTTGATTGGTTTGGTTTTCAATTCGTAGGATAAAGGATTTGATCAGTCCACTTGTCTCATCCTTATTCCTTAGAAAATATACCCAGGTGAATCTAGAGTGATCATCAACAATAACCAAGCAGTAAGATTTCTTGCCAATACTCATAACATTTGTAGGACCAAACAGATCCATATGCAATAATTGGAGACAAGAAGAGATAGAATTTGTCTCTTTGTTCTTATGAGAAGTTTTATGCTGTTTGCCTTTGAGGCAAGCAACACAATGATCATCACATGAAAAGACTTTAGAAGGTAAACCTCTTACAAGGTTGTTTTTAACAAGTTTATTCATAGTCTTAAAATTCATGTGACACATCCTTCTGTGCCAAAGAGAAGATTCATCTACAGAAGCTTTTGAAACAAGACAACTTAAAGATGAATCACTTTCAACATTGTCCATATCTAGGCAGTAAACATTGTCCTTTCTTGGAGTTCTTAGTAGTATCATGCTATCATCAACTACCTTGAACCCTGGAGCAAGGATCATACACTCAGTATTTGTAAATAATATACTATGTTGTTTGTCACAAACCTGTGATACACTTAACAGGTTGTACTTCAATTGATCAACATAGTAGACATCCTCAAATGTCATCTTACCTTTGGTGACATTACCTTTTCCACTTATCTTACCACCAGTAAGATTATCTTCAAATGCAACATGTCCTCCATTGATATGCTTGAAATCCTGAAGACATGACATGTTGCCTGTCATGTGCCTAGAGCAACCGCTATCAACATGCCATATGCTCCTTCCCTTGAGCTGTTGGTTGCTCTGCACATAAGGTAGATCAGTTAGTATGGACTAGGAACCCAAGCCAAAGTGGTCTTGGGTACCCCTTTCTCATCAAAATACTTGCATTCTTTCTTGACAAGATTTTTAAAATCAGAACACTTAGTATTTGAATACTTTGTCAAGAATTTTGGATTAGCAGCACTAATACTAGAAGCAGCACTGTCTTTAGAAGTACTAACAGATTTAGCAGTACTAACAGGTTTGGCAGTATTAACCTTGTTGGCAACACTAACAAAGTTAGCAGTATTAACATTTATAGAAGTACTAACAATGTCAGCAGTACTAACATTGCTAGCAGCAGTATTGCTTCTAGCAGTACTATCACTGTTAGCAGCACTATTTGTAGTAGCAGTACTAACAGTTTTAGTACATTTTGGAATCCACATCTTGACATTATCTTCCATATTATGTTTCTTCATGTGGCTTTTAGTTTTAACAACTTTCTTAGCCACATGGTTCTTTTCTTTCTTCCTATAACCAAAGGATTTTTGAGTAGGTCTTTGAAAATTCATCCTTTGGTTCATAGGATTAAAGTAGCAGTATTTGGCAATGTGGTTCAGCTTTCCACAGATAAAACAGGGTTTTGGTCTATTAATTTTTTTCAGATCAACCCCTTGTTTTTGTGCCCATTGATTGTTCCAGTTTCTCTGATTTCCCCTTGGTTTATCATGTTTTTGGGGCTCAGATTTATTGCATGCACACTGCTTGCAAGGGATAGGGTTCACAACAGTGGTCTGCTTATAGTGAACCTTCTTGTTCTTTCCCTCACACTTTTCTATCTCTTTGGACTTTATCCAGTGCTTTCCACATTCCTCATTGGTGATTATGTGGTTTTCTATAGGAATCTCACCACTCACAGTATTGTTCTTATCCTTAACAACTTCTTTCTCAGTGTTATCCTTAACAACCACTTTATCTAAGGGATCTATCTCAGTTGCTCCCTTAGGTAGATCCTTCCTATCCTTTGTTTCTAACAAATCTGAACTAGGAGGGATGTAGTTGTTGTTATAGGGTGGTGGTGTGTTATTGTACCCTATTCCTCTTCTCAGTTTATCATGAATCTGAGTTTGTAACAAAGAATCCATTGCTTTGGAAGCATTAGAAAACTTTTCTACATCAAGTTTGACTTTAGCTATCTCTCCTCTTAGCTTTTCACTCTCTTCTTTAGATCTGGTCAGTTGAAGCTCTAAGTCCTTCTTCTCCCACTTCCAGTAATTTGTGTCATAAGAGTGTTGAAGCTCATTAGCTTGAAAACCCTTAATCTGCTCTTCAAATCTCTCAACAATCCTCACATAATCTTTTATGTCTTTTTCCAATCTTTTAAGATCATCACTCATGTTCTGGTTGTGATCCCTATACCTTTTAACAGTGTTAATGCAATTTTGAGTACAAAGATTGGAAGTTACCTCTGTTGGGAGATCGGACACCTCTGCCATTAGATCTTGATTCTGGATGGCCTCTTCAGCTTGATCACTCCAATCAAACCCCATCCCTTGTTGAGAGACAAGAGCTTGTGCAGAGTTTCTATTATTATTGAAGCTTCCAGATTGAGCTTGTTGATGGTTGTTATTCTTAGACATTCCACTTCTGCATTCTCTGGCTAAGTGTCCCTTTTGATGGCATTTGTAGCATTCCACCTTAGACTTGTCAAATCCTGCTCCATCTTCTCTTCTTTGGGAGAAGGTGTTCCTCCCAGTTCTTTTGATGAACTTTTTAACTCTCATGGAGAGCATGGCCATCTGCCATTTAATGTCCATCTCTTCAAGATCATCTGGATGTATTTGTTCCAAGTCATCATTAATGAGAGAAGAGTTTCCATGACTTGCTAGAAAGGCCTCAAACACAGTTTCAGTGCCTTTCTCTTGGTTTGTTCCATTGGCAGCACTAACTGATTCAGGGTTGGATGTAGAATCAGTTGATGCTGAGAGGAGTGCAGCATTGTGAACATACCCAGAAGGCCTCTTTTTGGCCTCTACCTCAAATTCAAAAACTCTTAAATCATTATAGAGATCATCAAGTTCCTTTTCTTCCAGTTGATCATTCTGTCTGAAAGACACAGTATACATGGTCCATTCATCACTCAAGGACCTTAGAAACTTTCTGTTCAGATCATCTTGATCAATTTGTTCTCCCACTGTGGCTAGTTCACCAATAAGTTTGTTGAACCTATCAAAATTTTGAGTCATGGACTCATTCTTGGTTGACATAAAGTTCTCATATTGTTGCTTCAGAATGGCTTTCTGATTTCTCTTGGTACTTTTGGTACCAGAGAATCTCTTCTCCAGAGCATTCCAGAGCATCTCTGCATCAGTGCAGTTACAGAACTGATGTTGATATTCATTGGGAATAGCCAGGAGCAAGGTGCTCAAGGCTTTCATCTCTGTCTGTCTGATCTTCCTGTCTGCATCAGTTTTTGGTGGTGTTCTCTTTCCATCTGCACCAATCTTTCCTTCTTCAGAAGGACCATTCTCTATGATGTCCCACATAGAATAGTCAGTAAGGAGTATGTACTGCTTGATTCTGATCTTCCACATATCGAATTCATTGGGTCTAAGCATTGGAACCTTTGAGACCAAAGTACTGCTTGATTCTGCAAGATTTTCCATGATGACTAGATGTTTCTGAGAAATCAGGCTCTGATACCACTTGTCAGGATAGAATTCTTAACAAGAATAAATTCTCAGAAACTAATATCAAAGAAGTTGCGGAATAACACTTTGATATTCAATAAAACAGTAAACCAGAACAGTATATAATCAATAACTTGTAAATTTGTATTGAATGCTTGAAGCTACAAGTTTACACACTCAACCTCAATATTGATGAACAGACTCACCAATACGAATTCTACTCCTCTAGAATTAGGATCTATGCCTTGAGGTTGTTTTTCTCTTTATCAAAAATTTTCGAAAGTTAATTCTATCTATTCTATACATTCTATACATATACTAATCAAAAGATAATTACAAAGAATAAAACAAATCTTCAGTATATCTTCCATGTATATCTCTAAGCTTCCAGATGTATCTTCAGAATATCCAGCTATCATTCTTTCCATTCGGATCTCTTAAGCAGCACTAATTATGCTCAGCAGCATTAACTTCTTCTAGCAATATTAACTACTAAGCAGCACTAACTACTAGCAGTACTAACTAGCTAAGCAGTACTAACTTTGTTTCAAGCAGTACTAACTTTGACTAGCAGTATTAATTCTACTAGCAGTAGTAATACCCAGCAGTATTAATCTTCAAAGTACTCTGGCAGTACTAACTCTGAACTAGCAGTAGTAATCAGCAGTAGTAATTCTGTATTAGCAGCATTAACCACACTTGATAGAATCTTCAGTTCCCAACAATATGACTTGAAGATCCGAATGAAAAGGATGACAGCTGGAAAGAATAAAGATATTCATGGAAGGCTTGAAGATAATGATGGAAGATATACTGAAGATATGTTTATTTATTGTAATTATCTTTTGATTAGTATATGAATAGAATGTATAGAATAGTTTAGAGAATATAATTCATTCTAAGTTCTGGAGAGAAAATCAACCTCAAGGCATAGATCCTAATTCTAGAGAAGTAGAATTCGTCTTGAAAGAGTCTGTTCTTCAAGGTTGAGGTTGAGTGTGTAATCTTGTGATTTCAATTATTCAATACAAGTTTACAGTTTGTTCTTCATATTTACTGTTTTGGTTTACTGTTTTATTAAATATCAAAGTGTTATTCCGCAAACTTCTTTGATATTGTTTCTGAGAATTAATTCTTGTTGAGAATTCGATCCTGACAAGTGGTATCAGAGCTAGTGTATTCTCAGAAACATTCATTCAACATCTATCAATGGCTAAAGAATCAAAATCGACAAGCACTGCCATTCCCACTGAGGTAACATCTAATCTTTGCTCTAAATCCTGTATTGAAACCGTTCAAAGGTACAGGGATCACAATCAGGGTATGTGTGATTATCTTAAAAGATTAGAGAGAGATATAAAAGACTATGTAAGAATTGTTGAGAGCTTTGAGGAACAGATTAAAGTTTTCCAAGCCAATGAACTTCAACATTCTTATGATACAAATTACTGGAAGTGGGAGAAGAATGACCTAGAACTTCAGCTGAAAAAGTCTAAAGAGGAGAATGAGAAGATAAAGAGTGAGTTTGAGAAAGCCAAGCTGGATATTGAGAAATTTTCCAATGCTTCTAAAGCAATGGACTCTTTGCTCCAAACTCAAATCCATGACAAACTTAGAAGAGGAATAGGATATAACACTACACCACCACCATACAACAACAATTACATCCCTCCTATATCAGACCTGCTAGAGACCAAGGATAGGAAGGAATTGCCTGTTGGAGCCACTAAGGTAGATCCTTTAGACAAAGTGGTGGTTGAAACAGACTCTGAAGAAGAGAGCTCCAGTGAAAAGAGTAAGGAGAACACTGTGAGTGGTGAGATTCCTCTAGAAAATAACATTATCACCAATGAGGGATGTGGAAAGGCTTGGATCAAGTCTAAGGACATAGAAAAGACTGAAGGAAAGTCTGAGAAGGTCCATTATAAGCAAACCACAGTTGTGAATCCTGTCCCTTGCAAACAGTGTGCTTGCAATAAATCTGAGCCCCAAAAACATGATAAACCAAGGGGAAATCAGAGAAACTGGAATAATCAGTGGGCACACAAACAAGGGGTTGATTTGAGTAAAATCAATAGACCAAAACCTTGTTTTATCTGTGGCAAATTGAATCATCTTGCCAAACACTGTTATTTCAACCCTATCAACCAAAGAGTCACTTTTCAAAGAAAACCACAAAACTCTTTTGGTTATAGGAATAAAAGAAGGAATCAAATGGCTGAGAACATAGCACCTTTAAAGTCTCATGCTCAGAACAAGTTTGCTAATACAAAGAAAAATGCTCCAAATAAGCCAAGGAGTAATTTAAAGGCAAAGAAAGCAAACAACTTTGTTCAAGTTTGGGTTCCAATTGTAAAGAAACCGGTTAGTACTGCTATCCCAGATAGTACTGCTAACAGAAATAGTGTTGCTGCAACCAATACTACTGCTAACAAGGATAGTGCTTCTACTAGTATTAATGTTGCAAAGCCTATAATCTTGACAAAGTATTCCAGCCATGAGATTCCTAAACAACTCATCCAAACCAAACTGACAGATTATATAAATGAGAAAGGACAACCCAAGACCACTTTGGCCTGGGTTCCAACCAAGACTAACTGATTTATTAAGTGTGCAGGGCAACCAACAGCTCAAGAGGAAGGGCATTTGACATGTAGATAGTGGTTGCTCTTGGCACATATCAAGTAACATGGACTCCCTTCAAAGCTTCAAAAGGTTTGATGGAGGACATGTTGCTCTTTGTATGAAACTCCAGATGGAGGTAAGTTCAAAGGTAAGACAAGTGGAAAATTAAGAGATGGAATAACAGTGTGAGGTACAAATGAAAGGTTATGGACAACACAAGCTTAAAAGGTGTAAGTGCAGTTAATGCTGCCAGTGCAGTGTTAATACTGCTTTCAGTTAATACTGCTAGTTGGTTAATACTGCTAGTAGTTAATACTGCTAGTTGGTTAATACTGCTAGTAGTTAATACTGCTAGTTGGTTAATACTGCTAGTTAGTTAATACTGCTAGTAGTTAATACTGCTTTCAGTTAATACTGCTAGTTAGTTAATACTGCTAGTAGTTAATACTGCTCTAGGTTAATACTGCTTATATCCCGAATACTATAAATACTCTTTGCCCGCCTAAAAGTTCATAACGACTCTTTGCATACTGTTCACTTGCGCTCTAAACCCTTTCTCTCTCAAGTTCAAAGCTTTCAGGCAAGATTTTCTCAAAGCTCAATGGCATCAATGGCATTCATAGATGAACACAATGAAATCGCGATGCTACAGAAGCCCAAACAGGCCGCTGGGTTCCACCAGATTGTGGATTTCCTCCAGTCAAGCCATATTGCCCATGCTCTTACTGTATCGCCTACAATCTATATCGAGCATCAAAGGCAATTCTGGGCAAATGCCACCATTATCACTGAGAATGGTGTGCAAATGATCAAGACAAGGGTGTGTGACAAACCCTTGACAATTACTGAAGAAGTTATTCGCATCAGTCTACGTCTAGACGATGCCTCTGGTATAACTTCTATCCCAAATGATGAATTGTTCTCTTCTCTTACAAGAATGGGGTATGGAGGCCCATTGGGTGTGTTCAAGTTCTCAAAAGCCAAATTTTCACCCCAATGGCGTTTCTTTGTCCATACCCTTATGCACTGTATCTCCAAAAAGACTACTGGATGGAGTGAGTTCAGCAGCACCATTGCTTATGCTTTGGTGTGCTTGGCCACTGCCAGAAAGTACAACTTTTCTAAAATGATTTTCAGTGATCTTGTCTCCAACATGGGAAACAAAAAGAGCTTCTTTATGTACCCCAGGTTTGTCCAAGAAGTTATTACTCATGAATTGACGGATATACCTCATCTTGTTGGGATATATGTACCTAAACCCCCCAAAGGCAAGGTTTTCTCAAATATGAGAAGATCTGTTGGGGACTCGTAAGGAGTTGACACCCCATTGTTCCCTACAATGATGGTGGTGTCCCACACTGATGAAGGAATGGCAGCAGGGTCTAGGCCCCCATTAGACCATCCTACTGCTAGCCAATCCCAACCTTCTCACTCTAAATCTATTCCCCAGTCCCTTCTTGAAAAACCAACCTCACCAATCACCCAAACATACAAGAGGAAACAGGTAAAGAAGGCTCCTTCCCTTCTTGTACCATCAACCCCCAAGCCTTTAAGCCCTCTAAGGGAGAATTCTCACTTAGAGAATATCCATAGGGAAACCACAGGGGTGTCTCCCAACCCCAAGGAGGTGCTCTCTGAGGAGGAGGTTGAGCATATGGGTACTGAGGCTGCCACTACTTCTGCTAGCATAGAGGAGGACAGTGGTAACATAAATAAGACCTCCCCCATGGAAACTTTGAATGAGCAATCATTCAAAGGTCCCTGATGCCAAGAAACCAATGGGGTGGACAGTGCTTCTGCTAGGCAGAAGACTTCCACTACAAAAAGATCCAATGATCCTTCCAAAGAAGGTAACACTTCTGGAGAGGGTGAGGACAGATATTCTTACTATGAATTGATGGAAACAATGGGCAACATCAACCTAGATGTTCTCAAACAAGGAAAAGAACTTGAAGAAATGAAATTGGTAATCTTGTCCCAACAAGTGCAGATTACCAAACTCAAGAAATTGGTGATGAAGCTAGTACAGAAAAAGAAGAAGAGACAATTTGTGCTACGGAGAAGGAAATCTGGGAATGATGCTCCCAAAAAGGGGGAGATCAACATGGAAGAAGATACAAAAGAGGGGGAGCTTGATGGGATGAAATATGGTGATGAGGGGGAGAAATTTGATGTTGAGGGGGAGCAGGAAGCAGAAACAGAAAGAGAATCAGTGCAAATAGAAATACAAGAAGCAGCAGTAACAACAGAGCAAGCAGTAGAAACCATTAATACTGCTAGTTCAAGTAAAGCAGCAGAAATGGTTAATACTGTTGAAATTCAACAAGCAGCAGAAACAGTGAAAGAAGTATTAACAGATCTTGAGATTGCAGAAACCTTACTTAAAGCCAAGAATGATACTCCCAAGGTCACTTCAAAGACCAAAGGAGTAATCATCAAAGAACAAGGTGAAGTGATCAAGAAAGATAACAGTAATAAGGCAATGAACAAAGACAAAGGAAAAGCAAAGATGGTGGAATCTGATCAACCAGTCAAGAAGCAAAGGTTGGTTGAATCAGATGAAGCCTTAGCCAGGAAGATGCAGGATGACATTGAAAAGGAAGAAAGAGTTCAGGTTGAAAAGGACAGGGAGATGGCAAAGGCTCTAGCTGCTGAAGTAAATGAAGCCTATCAACAAAGCCTGGCAACTGAAATTGCACAGAAGAAAGCTGCAATTCTGAAGAAATCAGTGGTGGTAAAAACAACTGCAAATAAGAGAAAACTCTCAAAGACATTCCTAGGTACCCAAGAGAGAAACAAGATGATTATATTTCTCAAAGGTGCTGTAGGAGTCAAAAAGGAGATGTTCTCCAAAATGTCTTTTGAGAAGATTAAAGAGCTGTATGATTCAGAAATGTTAAAGCTTCAGGGGAATGAAACTGCAAGGGTGGAGATGGAGAAGAGGATGAAAGAAAGTAATGACCTTCTGATACAAAAGCCATTTCCAAATAAGCAGGAAACACCATCAAAGAAAGAAGCCACTCTGGGTGAAAGTCTAAGGACTTTAAAGAGAACCAAGATGATGGCAAGGAGAAAGTCAACTAAGAAGCCTAGAGTATCTGAAGGAGAGGATGAGAAAGTTGTTGAAGAAGAAGGGGCACCTGAGTCATCTAAACAGAAAGAGCCATCAAACACAGATGATATAAATTTGTATATGGTAGTGATGGACAAAGTGCCTGAACCAATTTCAGCAGAACCTGTAGGAGTTAAGCCTCCTGAGGTCATTCTCTGGGATACATTGACAGTGGATGGAAAGGAATACATAAGGCTAAAAAGGAAGGATGAAAAGTATGAGGTGTTCAATACTTGGGCAAAGATTGTAAGAACATGCTCTAGGTCAGATCTTGAAGAGATGTTTGAGATAGGAATGAAGTTGTATGCAGATATACTGAAAGCTCCAGAGATTTCAATTACAAAACTGGTAATGGAGTATCTGTGTATGATGTTCAAACCTGAAGAAGTAGAGCATGTGATCAAGAATGTATTCAAGTCAGTCAACAGTTGGACTCTATATGAAACTAGTGGAGTATATACAGTGACTTTGGATCTGAATCATACTGAATACTTCCTAGTGGATAGAGTGTACAATCATAGCAGATTGAAGCTTTATGCCATGCTGAAGAAAAAGCTAGGATGTATTCCAGATTCAGAGATGGCTAAATATTTGATCCAAAGAACCATCAATCAGAGTTTGGGATTGGATGCAAATACTGGAATTTAGGCCATTATGAAGTTTTGGGAGCATCTTGAAGAGCATCTGAAGAACTTGACTTCTTTTCCTAAAAGTCAAGTTAGGGGGAGATTGTTGGGAACTGAAGAAAAGCTTAAGTATGGTTAAAGCTGCTAGTTCAGTATTACTACTGCTAGTAGAATTAATACTGCTAGTCAAAGTTAGTGCTGCTTGAACAAAGTTAGTACTGCTTAGCTAGTTAGTACTGTTAGAAGTTAATGTTGCTTGAAGAAGTTAATGCTGCTGAGCATAGTTAGTGCTGCTTATGACTTGAAGATCCGAATGAAAAGGATGACAGCTAGAAAGAATAAAGATATTCATGGAAGGCTTGAAGATAATGATGGAAGATATACTGAAGATATGTTTATTTATTGTAATTATATTTTGATTAGTATATGAATAGAATGTATAGAATAGTTTAGAGAATATAATTCATTCTAAGTTCTGGAGAGAAAATCAACCTCAAGGCATAGATCCTAATTCTAGAGAAGTAGAATTCGTCTTGAAAGAGTCTGTTCTTCAAGATTGAGGTTGAGTGTGTAATCTTGTGATTTCAATTATTCAATACAAGTTTACAGTTTGTTCTTCATATTTACTGTTTTGGTTTACTGTTTTATTAAATATCAAAGTGTTATTCCGCAAAC
Organism: Arctium lappa; assembly: GCA_023525745.1. Taxonomy (NCBI): domain Eukaryota; kingdom Viridiplantae; phylum Streptophyta; class Magnoliopsida; order Asterales; family Asteraceae; genus Arctium; species Arctium lappa. The sequence continues at coordinate 72,057,448 of CM042051.1, read as the reverse complement.
TTCTTTGATATTGTTTCTGAGAATTAATTCTTGTTGAGAATTCGATCCTGACATCAGATAACTTTCTTGTCAGCTTCTTAATCTCAGTCTCAAAAACCTTTTCTTCCTCAAAATCTTTCTCAACATTCTTTCTTTGATCAAATATTTCTTTAAAATCTCAAATATTTTTCTACTCTATTCTTTTCTTATCCTTCTCAACCTCTTTTCTCTCTTTTTCCAACAAATTCTCTAACTCATAAATCTTGCCAGAAAGATTAGCAATCTTTTCTTTGAATGATTTTCCTTCCGATCTAAACTCAACTTTCTTTTTCTCAAGTCTGTCTCTTTCAACAATTATTACCTTTTCAAAATCTGATACTTGTTTTGAGAGCTTTTCACATTTCTAATCTATTGTTGTCTTCTCTTCAATTGTCTTTCTTGAAAATTCAGAAAATTTTCTTGCAAACCTTTGCTTTTCATCCTCAAAACCTTTCTTCTCTTTCTCAATCTCTTGTCTTTCCTTCATAAACTTTTCCATAATCTGAGTAATTTGATTATGCAATTCCGAATTCTTCTTGTGTAGCTCAACATTTGCTTTTTCTAAACTCTTTGATGTCTCCTCATACTTCTTGATATAATCATCTTGTTTGGTTTTGACAATCTGAGCTTCTAAATCTGAAATCTTTCTTTCCAACTCAGAATCTTCATTTTCTAATATCTTGGACCTCTCTGCATTCTTTTTGATGGCATATTTCTCTATCTCAGAAATCTTCTTCTTTAGATCACCATTTCCAGTTTCCAAGACTCTTGTCTTTTCTTCAATCAACTTGATATGATCATCTTTTAATAAACCAACCACCCGTTGTTTGAGATCTTGAATGGTTTTCTATAAAGTAATGATCTCACTCTTTAATTTCCCTTCATTCTCTTTCCTTTTATTTCCAACCTGAATTAAACTTTTGTTGAGTCTATCATTATCTTCTCTCAGCCTTTCAATGATACTTGCATGTGTTTTCTGTTATTCTTCAAGTTCTGAAATCTTACGTTTCTGATCTTTCTCTTGACGTTGTTCAGAAGTATACTCTTCAACAAAGAAATAATCATCCATTGTTCCTCATAATACTTGCACAAATGATCGTTAACAAAAATCAGAAAGTTTTGATCACACTAAAAAATTTGTCCCCTTACGCAGACTTAGCACGGGGGTCCCGCTAAGTATAGAATTCTCAGACAACAGAACATCACTTTTTGCACAACACTGAAATACCACTTTTCTCAGACGAAAGAACATCACAATTCGCAGAGTACAACTTGCGAATTCTGAGCTTTTCGCATAAAGAAGCTTGCGAAATCTGAGCTTTTCGCACGTGGTGATGTGCGAATTCTTTACTTTGACTTTTCACAAAATGTCACTAGAGTTTTTCGCACACCAAATCTTAAGGATTCCAGACTTAAAAAAAAAATCGATCCACACTTTTCGCAAAACATTTGGCGAAATCTGGACTTAGAAAAAATCGAAGCTCTTTAATGTGCAAATTCTAGAGCTTTTCGCAGGTCAAAGAAAGAGAACAATAACTTTTCGCAGAGTGTTGTGTGTGAAATCTTGGCTTTTCGTACACAACTATATGCGAATTCTAAACTTTTCGCACAAGCCTTCTGCGAATTCTAAAACTTTTCGTATACCACACCTGCGAATTTTGTACTTGTAAATTTCAACAAAACACAAATCAATGGTCTGCGAGTTCTTGAGCTATGATGCTTGCGAAATCTTAAGATCTTGCGAGTTCTTCAGTTTTCGACTTCGAAAATACCAAAAACGGTCCAAAACTCTTCAAATCTTCAAATTGGATCCTGAAATTCGGCCAATTGGTCCTCGTACACTGTTAGAACAAATTACAAATGAACAATTTCTGTTAGCTCCAATCACATTGTATAGAAGTATTGAAAAATAGGCTAAGTATAGGAACCGCAGAAGTCTATCACAGAATATCCAAGTACACCGCAGAAGTTAAAGTCTCAGAAGACATCTGTCAACACTACCAGAGGACACACCTGATAATGATCATCAGATCACAGAGCCTCTGTGATCACTCACAGAGCCTCTGTGATGGCTAAACTCTGGAGACTGTTCGAAGATGTGCAAACTCAGTTCAAGACAAGATCACATGCAAATCACGTGATGCCTGTTGTATGAAGATTTCCATATCACCTTGGAGCGGCGCACGATGGTTTTACTTTCCAGGTGGCACTCCGTTTATGGGATGTAATCCATTGTCTTGTACTAAGAGGTGCATCCTTCTTGTATATTATGGGAGCACCCCCTTAGAGTTTAATGCATGCGAGCACACACAATAGAAAATAGAGATTGTATCTTCCAAGAGAATATTTGCACATACCAGTGCGTGTTCTTGGTGTTCTTCAGTAATCAATGAAACAGTTCTTTGAGTAACTTTCTTGTAATACTTTACTTCCTGTTTATTGATTACTTGTGTGTTTACTACCTTGCATGTTCTACCTTTTCTACACATCTTAAACGCTTCCGCACTCACATCTTACAAAACCAGTGTGTAGTTTAAGGTCAAATCAAGTTAAGAACATCATTATTGGGATCAACAATTGGTATTAGAGCAAACTTTAATTCTCAATATCAAAGGATCCTGTTCTATACTTGATTCCCACGATCCAGGTAGTAGTTTGGAGTCTGTTTTCTTCATTTTGTTCTTCACTCATAAACGTACTCTGTTCTTTGGAGTTATTTCAACCAGTTTGAAGTAGATTCAAAGGCAAGTGTGTTTAATCCTTTGAAGACAGATTCAAAGCCCAGTTAATTATTTGTCACTCTCCTCATACCAGAAATTCATTCCTTCTTGACACATTCCCTATCTTTCTCAAAAGAACTCCTCATACTCTGTTTTACTCTTCATTTAAAAATGGCGAACCCTGTTAACTATTTCAGTGCAGGATCTCAATCAAAACCTCTCACTCTACTAAGGGATGAATATCCTCAGTGGAAGATCAGGATGGTGCACTTTCTCGAAGGTGTGGATCCTGGTCTGGTTGAGTTTCTTCACAATCCTCCTTTCATCCCTATGACAATCGTTCCTCGTGTTCCTGCCACTACAAACACTCCTGAAGTTCCTGAATACCAGCATCCCAAACTTGTCATTGAATGGACTGAAGAAGAAAAGGCACAACATGAACTTGCAAAGAAAGCCAAAAGATTAATCATTATGGCTATCCCAAACGATATCTTCCAATCCTTTGATTCCTGTGAAACATCGAAAGACTTGTGGTTGGAGTTGGAGAAACAACTTGAGGGTGGTGCTAAAACCCTCAAGAACAACAGGGCTCTATATGCATCAATGAATATTTTGCATTCAAGGCTCTGCCAAGTGAATCCATTCAAAACACATACAATAGGTACAATTCCCTATTAAACAAGTGCAAAAGGTATGGCATCCACAGAACTTCTGAAGAAAACAATGTTAGATTTCTTCAAAGTTTGAATGATGAATGGCTCCATCTAACCATGTCCATGCAAGCAACACTGGATCTCGATGTTTGGTCCATCTCAGACCTCTTCGGGACTCTGATAAGTCAAGACAACAGGATATCAAAGTTGATGACCCCTGTCGGTGGTCCTCTAGCTTTAGTAGGAAGCACCACAGAGGGTCAGGACAGAGGAAAGGATAAAGCAACAGAGGAACCTCAAAAGAAAAAGAAGAAGAAAAAGGTTCTGGTGGCAGAGAGAGAAAGTGAGGAAGGATCGGAAGAAGAGATTGATATGGCTGCTTTGGCCAAGACTCTTGCATTAATGACCCAACAATTCAATCGTGGTCTCAAGAAAAAGCCAGAGTATAGAGGAAGAGAGGATAGAGATGAAAGAAGCAGAGGATTTGGTGAGGTGAGAAAGTATGGAAGAGAAGAGTTTGAGGATCAAAGACAAGAAGAGAAGAGGAGCGGACAGAGGCCATACGGCAGAAGTGGTGATAGAGCCCCGAAGCAAACTGAAGGATGCTTCAAATGTAGAAAACCAGGCCACTTTGCTGCATAGTGTAGGTCCTCTGCCATCAAAGGGAAGCCCACAAGAGACGCTGCTTTCTTCAAAAAGAAGGCAGAGTATTACACACAGAGGTTCCTAATGGCAGAACAACAAGACCTTGAGACTGATGAGTCCTCTGATGAAGGGGACAACAATGCACTCTTCTGTGGAATGGCAGAAGTCCACTCTTCCGACAACAATAGTGAGGTATCTACTTCTAACTCCTTTAATTCTGAATCTGAGAACAAACTTCTTACAATACAAAATGAGTTTCTTGCCTACAAAAACATGTGCTCAGAACTAGAGAAGAAATTGGCCTTCTTTGATAGAGAAACAAGGCTTCTCACTCAAGAAAAGGACAAAATTTATCAAGAAAGAAAAACTCTCGTTTCTGAACATATTATTGAAAAGAAAGGATTAAAAGAGAAATTTTCCAAACTTGATCAAGACTTGAAAGACAAGATAAATGAGCTAAAGAAATGTGAGAGTGATCGATTAAATGTCATTTCCCTGAAAAACTTTTTTTCAAAAAGAAAGAGAAGTCCTTCATCAAGATCAGTTCGACAGAGATCTCCAAATTAAGAGGTATCAGGATGCTCAAAAGGTTCATGAAAAGGTAAACACCCAGATCGGCAGAAGAGGATTAGGGTTTGAGGATATTGACCCTTACACAGGAAATAAAAGAAACAAATCTTTATCAAGAATCTTCTGCCCTAGACAATTTTTAAAACCAAGTCTTCCAAACCTATTATCCACATTCAAGAGGCGCAGAACCTACGAAGGGCCACATCTAAGGAAACCTATGCAGATGGCAAATGTATGGTATGAAAACAATGATTTACCATCTGCACTCTCATAAAAAAGAAAATCTATTCCAAAGAAATATCTGTCTCAAAAACAGATAGGGGTCTTCAGATTTGGTCACCCAGAAACGCAAACTCAAATGGATTTTATGTGCATGATGATTCCTGAAAAGGAACTATCCTCTGATGCACCAGAGTTTGTTCCTGCCTCTGTGGAAGAGAAATTGTTTAAAAGATTTTGGAAAGCAACTTGAGAAGAACCTATGAAAATCATTTTCTCAACCATCCTGGTCTTACCTCTGAAACAAGAGAAATCTTTGAGCAAGATCTTCTAAACTGTCTTAATGTTCCTATGGTCATTCCTTGTATTTCAAAAGATTTAAATACTCTAAAGGACACTACATATGGACCAAGAAACGCATCTCCAGAATGTCACAGGGACTTTCTTGACACAGACTCTGAATCAGAATCTGAGTCATCTGTAAAATCAGAGACAAGTTCTGTGGAACTTGACATGGTCATCTGTGGTCCAGAGGATAATAAACTACCCTCTGGCATCCTTAACAGGACAATTGCTCCCAAGAGGAGAACCACAAGAATACCAATCTACCCTGACTTCTTGGACTTGTGTCTTCAAGCAAAGACTTCTTTTGAGCTTGAAAAATTGAAAAGTGAAAAGATCAAGATCACTCAAACTCCCAAAGTTCCAAAACCTGCTTTTGTATCAAAATCTTTTCAAGAAAAGCTCACCTGGCAACAGAAGACAAAATGGCCCAAAATTGACAGAAATAATGCTTCTGTGGCAGTGAATGCTCAAAGGAAAGATCGTCGAGGGAGAGTACACAGAGAGAGTCATCCAAGTGGAATTTTTGACAAAAGGCAATCTAGATTAGACAAAGTTTTCTGTAAAAAGAAACCCAAACCTAAAATGGGTTGTTGTAAAAGTAGCTCTGTACACTCCTTTGACAATTTTAATGAAATATTTAAGAAGTTTGCTTTCAAGGTTCCTCATTGCAAATGTTTTGATCTTGTGCATGCATTAAATCAACACTTCTCAAGGCCCTCTTGTCTTGTATCTCACCCAAAGCCCATGAATGCCAAATTCAAGGGTAAGAAAGGACAAAATGGTACCTCCATTAAAAAGGATAAAGCCAAAATCAAAGATGTTAAGGCATCTTCAAAGACTTCTAACAAAGTTGGACCCATTTGAAAATGGGTACCTAAATCTTCTTGATCTGTCCACAGAACAAACAGCATGTGCCCATTTGGTACCTAGACTCCGGGTGTTCAAGGCACATGACTGGCGACAGAGGGTTACTCTCCGCCTACAAAGAAAAATCTGGAAGTGGTTCTGTAACCTTCGGGGACAATAAGAAGGGACAAATCAAAGGCTATGGAATTATTGCCAACAGAGACATCGACGTCAACAGAGTTGCATATGTGGATGGCCTTAAGCACAACCTGCTAAGTGTTAGTCAACTCTGTGATAATGGACTCGATGTAATGTTCAAAAAGAAATATTGCTCTTTGTTTAGAGAAGACACCACCACAGAGCTTCTACGAGCCAAAAGACGAGGTGACTTGTACCTCATGGACTTCAAGTCCATCAACAGAGACGAAAAGCTCTGTCTGGTCTCAAGTAAGAACGAAGAAGTTTGGCTTTGGCACAACAGGTTCTGTCACTTAAATTTTCATTCTTTAGATAAACTTGTAAGGTTAGACCTAGTAAAGGGGATACCAAATATCAAATTCAACAGAGATCATCTATGCTCTGCATGTGAAATGGGCAAACTCAAAAGAGCGGCCCATAAGACCAAAACAGACATGTCTTGCACCAGACCTCTGCAGATGCTTCATGTAGACCTCTGTGGTCCTATATCTGTGCAGAGTCTAGGTGGCAAGAAGTACATCCTTGTACTCATAGATGAATTCTCAAGATATACTTGGGTAGAGTTCGTTCGAAAGAAATCAGATGTTCCTGAGGTACTAATCAATCTCCTTAAGAGGATAAAATTTCTTTATGATTGCAGAGTACAGAGAGTTCGAAGTGACAATGGGACAGTGTTCAAGAACTCGACAATCGAGGCCTATCTCACGATAGAGGGATTCTCACAGAACTTCTCTGTTTCAAGGACTCCACAGCAAAACGGTGTTGTTGAACGCAAGAACCGAACGCTTGTGGAAGCCGCAAGAACTATGCTCACTGCCTTAGAACTTACAATTCCTTTTGGGCAGAAGCCATCTCAACGACATGCTTCACCCAAAATCGATCGTTGGTGGTGAAAAGACATGAAAAGACCCCTTACCACCTACTCAATCAAAGAAAGCCAAACATCAAGTTCTTCCACGTCTTTGGCTGCGATTGCTTTGTGTTGAACGACAGAGAGCAGATAGGGAAATTCAGTCCCAAAGCTGATGAGGCCAAATTTGTCGGCTACTCATCAAACTCAAAGGCTTATCGAGTCTATGTGCTTAAATCAAAATATATACTTGAGAGTATTAATGTTTCATTTGATGACTCGTTTCAGGTGACTTCTGAGCAAATCAGCTCAGGACTCAAGCTCCAAGATAAGGAAACGGGTGACTCATCAAGAACAAATGAACTTCATCATCTATTTGAAGAGATGTTCAATGATGATGGACCCTCAGAGGATGACCACAGAGCCTATGGAGCTGAAACCTCTGCAGACCAATCAGGTACGTCCTTGTCTGGTCCTAGCAATACTTCACCCTCTTCCAACACTTTTACAGGTGAAAATGTCGAGGGGGAGCACTCAGAGGGTAACATTAACCAAGGCTCCACACTCAATCAAGAACATGGTCAACTTCAAAACATCTCTGAAGGGTCAACACCAGAGCAATCGGAGAACTCTGAACAAGGCACGACAGAGCTCATGACATCGACTCAGAATGACCAAAGTCCAGTGACAAGTACAAATGATCTCCCTCCTACAGAGGAAGATCAGGTTTAAGAAAATGAACATGCTCCAGAAGTATTCCAAGAAGGTTCAAATGATCACCTACCTCGAATGACCAAGTGGACCAGAAGTCACCCACAGAGCCAAATTATTGGTGACCCATCTAACAAGGTCCAAACTCGATCCAGTATCGCAAATTTTTGTTACTATACAAATTTTGTGAGTATCATCGAGCCCAAAAAGATCTCTGAAGCTCTTGAAGACCGAAACTGGGTAGAGGCTATGCAAGATGAGCTTCTGCAGTTTGAAAGAAACGAAGTGTGGACCCTAGTGCCTCTGCCGAAAGGCAAAATCGCAATAGGGACCAAATGGGTCTTTAGGAACAAAAAGGACGAGGATGTCGTGGTGATCAGAAACAAAGCAAGGCTGGTGGCCAAGGGATACTGCCAAGAAGAAGGGATTGACTACGAAGAAACTTTTGCCCCTGTGGCTAGGCTCGAGGCAATAAGAATATTTCTTGCCTTCGCAACCCACAGAGGTTTCAAAGTGTTTCAAATGGATGTTAAGTCGGCCTTTCTGAATGGTCAAATTCAAGAAGAGTTATATGTCCAGCAGCCACCAGAGTTTGAAAGTTCCAAGTACCTAAATCATGTATATTTTTTGGACAAGGCTCTATACGGACTCAAGCAAGCCCCCAGAGTCTGGTACGACAGACTTTCAAACTTCCTTCTTGCAAATGGTTTCGAAAGAGGTACAACTGATACAACTTTATTCTATAAAAATAGAAAAGGTGATATTCTACTTGTACAGATTTATGTTGGTGACATTATCTTTGGGTCTACAAATGAATCTTATTGCAAAAAGTTTGAGTCTTTGATGAAGAGTGAGTTTGAGATGAGCATGATGGGAGAACTTACCTTCTTCTTAGGATTGCAAGTCAAACAAACCAAAGAGGGCATCTTTATAAACCAATCTAAATATGTTTCCGACATACTTGAAAAATACAAGCTCTCTGACTCTTCATCAATGAAAACCCCTATGGCCACTGGATCAAAGCTTCATGCAGACCCAGAGGGCAAGTATGTGGATTGTAAATTCTACGGAGGTATGATAGGGTCTCTATTGTACTTAACCGCGAGTCGACCCGATATAATGTTCGCCACATGCCTCTATGCAAGATTTCAAGTTAACCCCAAAGAATCTCATCTTCATGCTGTCAAGAGGATCTTCAGATACCTAAAAGGGACCAAGTTTCTTGGCCTCTGGTATCCGGAGAACTCTGGCTTTGATTTAGTGGCGTACACAGATTCAGATTACGGAGGATGTGTTGGATCATAAATTGTATTCAAGATTAAAGTTAAAGCTAAGGGTTTAAACTGCAATTGTGTCAAAGTTATTTAGAGGGTTTATTATGTAATAAGTAAATAGTTATTTGTAAATGGGCCTAAAGCCTGTTAGAGAGCCCATTAAGGTTAAAGCCCATATGGCCTGGGTATTTAAAGTTTTGTTTAGTTTAGTTTTAGGTTAGAACTCTGATAATTTTCTAAATAGTTAGCCGTATTTTCTCTATACTCAAAGGGTATCAAGAACACTCAAGGGTTTCATTGTTTATTCAAGGGATTGGTATGTTACTCTGGTTTATATATCTCTTGATTATTATTGTGTTGCTTGATTACTAGATTGATTATTTACCAACTAGATCAAACTGGGATAACAATTGGTATCAGAGCCTAAGAATCAATTTTTTATGATATTACTATTCATCGAAAAATATTGTTCATCGAAATCACTATTCATCGAGTTACTATTCATGCGAAGTATTGTTCATCCTATTTCATGAATCTGTTATCGAATCCGGTCGATTAGTATTTGATTATTTGTGTTTTTGTGTTACATTCGATCGAAGGATTGCTTATTTGTTGGTTTAATTGTGTTCATCGGTCGATTAAAACTTCTGGGTTTGGTTTCGGTCGAATTCCAGATATTCATCGTGTTCTTCTGTCTATTCATCGTGATTACCGGTCTTATGAGTTAATCGATCATATCTGTTACTGTGGTTATCAATATTATTGCTTTGACCGATAGTTATTCGACCTGAGTCTTCGACCGAGAGTTTGTAAACATCGGTCCTTACTTCGACCGGGTAGTTGTGATCTCCGGTCATTCCCTTCGACCGAACCTTAGCATTCCCCGGTCTTTGCTTCGACCGGGTAGGTGCATCGACCGGACCTTAGTGGTTTCCGGTCTAGTATTCGACCGATACTTTGTTACTTCGGTCTTCGCCTTTCGACCAGATACCTTGTTACTCCGGTCTTGCCATTCGACCGGATACTCGTATTCCCGGTCTTGCCATTCGACCGGATACTTGTTACTCCGGTTTTGCCATTCGACCGGATACTTGTTACTCCGGTCTTGCCATTCGACTGGGTACTTGCATACTCCGGTCTTTCCTTCGACCGGTACAGTTCATTCTTCGAAGCACATCCCCGGTCGATTTTTGCAAACTGTGATAGGGTATCTAATTGTCACATTTTTTTCTCTAGGGGCGCTGCCCCCATACCCCCGCAAGGGCGTTGCCCCTTGACCCCACCCGCTAACCGGGTAGCGGGACCCCCGTGCTAAGTCTGCGAAGGGGGACAAAGATTTGCTCTTGATCAAAATCTTCTTAATTTTTCAGTATTTTATTCATAGATATTAGTGCTTTATACTGTGTGCGAGGACTGCATTTGATTATTTTTGGAAATTTATTTTTTCTGAAAATTTTTGAGTGTAGTCTTTACTTTTGATTCTAACGATCTCATCTAGTTGGTTGTCTTGGTACAGAAAAGTCTACTTACTAACCGTACAGCTAAGATGTCGAATCAGCTTCTCTCGATGGGTTCTCAAGTCAAACCTCTTGTCCTCGTGGCAAATGAGTATCAGCAGTGGAAGACAAGAATGATTCAGTTTCTGAATCACAAGAACAGAGAGTTCATGACAATAATCATTGAAGGTTCCAAAACTCCAATGATCACAGTAAAGGATCAACCTGCTACAGATTCCTCTCCTGAAATCCCTGACAGAGATATTCCTAAACCTGTTCAGTTCTTCACTGAAAAGCAGAAAGACCAGCTCAAGTTAGAAGAAGAAGCTCTAATCTATCTGACGATGGCAATTCCAAATGACATCTACAATCGTGTCGACAGTCAGAGTACTGCTAAAGGAATCTGGGATGAACTAGCAAGGCAGTTTGAAGGAAGTGAATCTTCTATTCAAGCTAAGCAGAATATGTGCATAAATGCTTACGAGGGATTTCATGCCAAAGAAGGAGAGCTGCTTTTAGATACCTATAATAGGTACAACATTATTCTCAATGACATGCGGAGGAACAAAATCGCCAAATTTGCTTCTGAGATAAACTACAAATTCATCAAGAATCTGAATCCAGAATGGAAGAACTTTGCTATCAACCTCCAGATGTCGAAGAATATGGCTCGAGAAAATGTCACGCATATCTTCTCTACTCTTGCTCAACATGAGGATGAGGTGAGATCTATGAATAATGAGTCTAATCATCTGAAGGATTTTGTGGCTCTCATAGCCGGCAAAGGTTCTGTATCCTCTGCAAGGTCGAAGAAAAAGGCGTCTAAAGCTTTAGTTACCGAAGTTACTGACTCTGACTCTGATTCAAGCAATGAAGAACTGAAAGTTGATTCAGATCCTGATATTCAAAAGTTCTCTGAAGACTTGGCTCTCATTACGCGACAATTCAAGAAGAGCTTTGGCAAGAAAAGATTTAACTCAAAGCCAAAGTATGATGGATACAAGAAAGAGAAGTCTGAGATGCGATACAAGCCGAGGCATGGAAAGAGAGAGGAAGGACGAGAAGATCGGAAGGAAGATAGAAGAGAAGGAAAAAGAGAGGAGAAGCGAGAAGAGCGAAAGGATGAACCAGGAAGATGCTACAACTGTGGCAAATTTGGGCACTTCTCAAGGGACTGCAAATTCAAGAAAGTAAAGAACTCAGAGTACTACTCAAGAAAATCACGGATTGCCAAGAAAGCTGAAAAAGGAAAAGTACTAATGGATGAAGAAGAGAACTGGTTGTTCCAAAGTTCTGATGACGAGGAGCAAGCACATTTCACCCAAGTTTCTTACATGGCAAAGCTGGAAGGTGACGATGAAGACTCTAAGACACAATCCGAAGAAGCAATCTCTGAGGTAAGTGAAAATTCTGAACTTATTGAATCTTTAATGGCCCAAATACATGGCATGAAAGATGAATTTGCTTTACTGAAAGGCAAACTTAGCTCTGCACATCAATCTGTTTTAAGCTTTCGTGATGAAAATGCTATTTTAAAAGTTGTTGTGGAAGAAAAGGAAAAGGAAAAACATGATTTAAAAGCTGAAAAAGAGTCTTTAAAAGAAAAAATATTTGGTTTAGAAACAGATCTTGTGAATCTTAATGCTGAAAAGGGTGAGTTTCAAATCAAATTTGAAGTTTGTTATAAAGAAAGAAATGAAGCTTACACCAAAATAAAGCAACTGGAGGACATTAACATGAAACGAGGTCAGACTAAACAGACATTAAATCTGTTGACCAATAAACTCCAAGACGAAAGGTTTTACAAACTTAAACCAGGTTTGGGTGTGCCAATTAATGAAATTTTGAAAAACGCACCGGAGCACCTATATAATTTTGATAAATTTGGCTCCGCAATAAAACCCATTCCTGACATTCGCGCTACTTTTGTTCAAGCAAGTTCTCCTAAACCTTCTGAAGAGACCAAAGGTGAAGAAGAAATGGGAAAGAACAAGTCTGGTGACACTGATTCTCAAAATCTTTTTAAATCTGTTGGTTTTACATATGGTGATCTGAACGAAAGCTATACAACTCGAAAGATCGAATTTACTGAGTTTGAATCACTATTTACCACACCTTCTAAAGAATCAGTGAGCACCAACACAGTTCTACCTGAGACTGCATGTAAATATGATGAGTATGAATCGGATGTTGATCCATCTACTATACCATCAGCCTCAACTCCAATTGCTTCTAAACCTTTACTTGTTGAAGAGGTTGAAGAATAAACTGCTAACACGAATGAATCTTGTTCTAAAAATGATAAAACGGAGTTTATTGAGTCCATGACTGAAGAGATATTCTCTGAAATGATGAATGCTTCAGACTCTGATCCTGTTTCCGATTTAATGGGGTCAAATTCTGTGAATGATAATACATCTGAATTGATGAAGCAAATTGATATGTTGCAACAGTCTCTTGATGAGGTTGAAGATGAAAAATTTGATCTCAAACATAAACTTGCAAAGTCTTTAAAAATAAATCAAGAGCTTTGCACTGAGATCAATGATTTGAAAATTACTTTGTTTAAAAATGCTTCAAATGATAAACAGATGTTAAATGATCCAAGTCGGAAGGTAAGAACCAATCCAGAATTTGATGCCTCTACAAAACCTTCAGTTGTTTACTCTGATTGTCCTGAATATCCACCAAGTATTTTTGAAAAGGGTGAGACTTCAAAGAGCACTAGAAAAGAACCACCTTCTAAGTTAAAGACTAACAAGGTTCCTGTTTCTGTTTCAGATATAAAAGGAAATGGAGTTGGGAGGAGTAAGAAGAATAAAGATATTAGTTTGAATAAAAAGAATAGTTTGAATTCTAGTAGTTGTTCTACAGACAGTGTTATTTTGAATAGTACTTCTTTTGATAAACATGAACGTAAGATTTGTTCCGATAAATCTAAGTTTATGAATTTTGCTCGAAAGAATCTTTATTGCAAACACTGTTGGGATAATTCATTCAAATACTACTCCCCTCCTAAGTCCAAAAAGAATAAAAGCAATGCTAAGCTGAACTTTAAGTCTAATTCTAATTCTTCTGCACAACCCAAAGTGTATCGAGCTAAGGTTGCCAATCCTACTTCCAAAAAGCACTTTCAGGAATTAGACGTTAAGATGGTTTGGAAATGGGTTCCAAAACCGCGTTATGAATGGCGAGTAAAAGTCAAACCTGAGGATATTCCTGAATTGCTTGATGTTAACCGCGAAGGACCCATCTTGATATGGGTGCCTAAGAAAAACTAATTGTCTCTTTTGCAGGCCTGTCGATTGTGGGTAATAGATTCCGGATGTTCACGCCACATGACAGGATTCAAGCACCTCTTGCATAACTATGTGGAGGAGCCTGCCAGAGCAGTTAGATTTGCCAATTCTGAAGTTGAAGGCCACGTCAGAGGATATGGAATGCTCGATAACGGTGTTGTGAAGATTCAAAAAGTGCTCTATGTTGATGGACTTGATCACAATTTGTTCAGTACCAGTCACTTCAGTGACATGCAATATCAAGTCCGCTTCACAACCACTCATTGCTATCTAAAAGATCACGATGGTTACGAAGTCTTCAAAGCTGAGCGCCATGGAAATCTATACTATGTAGATTTCCCTACACTGTCTGCCACACGTCCAGTATGTCTACTAGCCAAAGCTTCTAAAGCACAATCATGGACGTGGCATTGACGCTTGTCTCATCAGAATTTCCGATCTATAGCGAAGCTACAAAGACAAGGTCTGGTCAAAGGTCTACCAGAAATGAGGTTCGAAAAAGACTCACTCTGTTCCGCATGTGAGTTGGGCAAAATGAAGCGTAGCTCCTTCAAGTCCAAAGCTGAATCATCGACCTCATCAGCACTGGAACTTCTTCATATGGACCTTTGTGGCCCAATGCGCACAGCATCTATCAACGGAAAGAAGTATGTGTTGGTAATGATAGATGACTACTCAAGGTATACATGGCTCGAGTTTCTTCGCAATAAGTCAAATGCGCCAGAGTTGATTATCGCTTTCATCAAGCGTATTCAAGTACGTCTTCAACTGCCAGTAAGAACCATTCACAGTGATAATGGCACGGAGTTCAAGAATGACACCCTGAAGAGTTATCTTACTTCCGTGGGTATTTCACACAACTTCTCCGCAGCCTACACTCCACAGCAAAACGGCATTGTTGAACGGAAGAATCGCACTCTGGTTGAAGCAGCTCGTATTATGCTTGCTTACTCAGATCTACCCATGTACCTTTGGGCCGAGGCAGTCGCTACAGCATGTTTTACACAGAACCGTACCATTGTGGTCAAGCGATTTAATAAAACAGCATATGAGTTAATCAACAATCGTACACCTAATATCAAATTTCTTCGTGTCTTTGGTTGCAGGTGCTATATTCTTAAAGAGCGTCAAGGATTATCAAAATTTTATAAGAAAGCGGATGAAGGATATCTCGTTGGATACTCTCTGACATCCAAAGCTTATCGAATTTACATTATCCGAACTAAGACGGTTGTTGAGAGCATGAATGTCTCCTTTGATGAGAATTCTACAAGGACTTCTGGACACAACAGTTCAGAACTCGTAATGAAGGACAAAGCTTCTATTCAATCTCGAATAGAACCAGCTTCTCAAGGATCCACTTCTTCTAGCTCTAACTCTACTTCATTTAAGTTAGATTTACTGTTTATTGATGCCTTTGATGATATATGTGCAGATTTTGATAAAGGCATATCCACATCAACAACAAGTGGTACAAGCTCGGAGGTCCCCACTATATCTGAAGACATGTCTGGACCTTCCAAAGAAGTCACTGAAACTTCATCTCCATCAGGTACGACTACAAAGTTAGTTTCTGACTCTACTAATGCTGAATCTGTCTCTACGGATAGTTCTTCTGGAAACGAAATCCCGAGCACTTCAACTGCTAGCCCAGAAGCTTCAGTATCAGAAACACCAGTACAAGATGTCCCGAGTACATCTATGGAGAAACCTGCCGTGCATGATGAAAACGATGCGTCGAATACGCAACAAACAGTTGAAGCTCTACCAAGCACATATCGTTGGACTAAGGATCATCCCCTAACCAATGTGATAGGTGACGTACAATCTGGTGTCACAACAAGATCTGCAACAGCTAACTTTTGCATGTTTTCAAGCTTCCTCAGTTCCTTAGAGCCAAAGAAAGCGGTTGAAGCTCTACGTGATCCATTCTTGATTCTTATTCAGATTTATGTTGACGACATAATATTTGGGTCGAAAAATCCAAAATTTTGTAAGAACTTTTCAAAGATAATGGAAACAAAGTTTGAGATGTCGATGATGGGTGAGTTGAATTTCTTTCTTGGTCTACAAGTAAAGCAATTACCCGAAGGCATATTTATTAATCAAGCTAAATATATAAATGATATTTTGAAAAAGTTCAATTTGTCAGATAGTTCAGTCATGAAAACACCAATGGCTACTGGTACACTCTTAGACGCGGATCCCTCCGGGAAGCCTGTTGATCAAAAGGTGTATCGTAGCATGATTGGATCTTTACTTTATCTGTCTGCCAGTCGCCCGGATATAATGTTTGCCACATGTTTTTGTGCGAGATATCAGTCTAATCCTAAAGAGTCGCACTTATCTGCTGTTAAGCGAATCCTTAGATATCTCAAAGGTTCTCCTAATCTAGGCCTTTGGTATCCAAAGGATTCTCGTTTTGAACTAACTGCCTTTACAGATGTTGATCATGCAGGTTGTAAGCTAGACCGGAAAAGCACCTCTGGATCATGTCAATTCATAGGTGACAAACTTGTGAGTTGGACTTCAAAGAAACGAAACTGTGTTTCAACATCCACTACCGAGGCTGAGTATGTAGCTGCTGCTAGCTGTTGTTCTCAAGTCCTCTGGATGACGACACAGTTAAGGGACTTTGGATACAACTACAAGCGTGTTCCGATTTATTGTGATTCCAAGAGTGCAATATCTATAACTGCTAATCCGGTACAGCACTCGAAGACCAAGCATATAGATGTACGTTATCATTTCATCAAGGATCATGTAGAAAAAGGTAATATTGAAATGCACTTTATTCAAACTGACTTCCAGTTAGCTGATCTTTTCACCAAGCCATTGGATGAAAAGTGATTTCCATTTCTAATCAACAAACTTGGTATGTTGAACATGTCTTAAACCTTACTCATGATTCAAGGGGGAGTATTACAAATCTTGATAGTGTGTTATTTTCCAACTGTTGTTAACGAGAAAGGAATCATTTTCATAAATGATTACCATTGTTTCTTTCACTTATGCAGGTTGGTTCAAGTGACTATGGCTTCTAATCACATCGGATTAGAACCCGCACTTCAGTGCTCTATCTATTTTTTATATGCTTTATTTCCTTATTAATTTATTAAAAAAAAAACCTATAGTGATTTAAGGGGGAGAATATATGTGATATTAATAGATTTTTGGATACTTAAATGCTTATCTGACCGTGTGTTCTTAAAGATAAATACTTGCGTTTTATCTTGTCAATATACTTTGTCAAGTATTCATACACATAACGGTTCAGAACATTCTATTTTTGTTATTACCATGTATCAAAAGTTAAATCTTTCTATGGTAATACTCACGTTAGTTGTATTCACTGTTGATTGAATCGAACGTCATTTCATGTGCTTTCATTGAAAATATGTTTATATATTGTTCATATAAACAACATTCGTTTTTGATTCTCCAACATATTGTTCTTCATGACAAAACTCCTATGAGCTTAATTGTCAAACTCTTTTAGTTTGAGGGGGAGAATTGCATCGTCAAATACAACTGTTTTGACATCTCCGAATATTATATTCTTCATGTAACAAGTGATATTTGTGATTACATGTACAATAGTCTGTTGAACAGCATGTAATTTTAGGAAAATACATGGGATTCAGTGTGAGAACTTAACAGAACTTCCATGGATTCACGATAACCAGTGTTTCCTACCCAGGAAGTATACCCTGAGTGATTGAGGGGAGAGGGGTCAAAAGAATTGAGTGTTGGTGTGTGAAAAGAGGTAAAATGAAAAAGAGAGATTGGTTAAAAGTGAGAATTAAATGAAAGAGGGTGAGAGAACAGAGTAAAAGAATATTAAACTCTGCACCAAACTTCTTTCTGAGTCGGGCAGCCACATAATCTGATTGGTTCACATTCTTTGGTGACCATCATTGAAATAGGCAACTAGCCCATGCCATCTCTTGCATACAATATCACCAGCTACTCATTCTTTTCTCAAAAAGAGAATGTTTCACATTTTCTGGGGACGCAGCACATACGCTATTGGTTCTTCATTTGGAAGATACTAATATTGAAAAAGAAGGAAAGTTGCCCCACCTTCGAACCCTTTCTCATGTACATTGAGTTTATGTATAATTTGTTGTTGTCTCAACAAGTTAACATACTTTGAGCCTAAATCTATGCTTAATTCTTTCATACACATGCACGAGCACACAGAAATTTGTTTTCTGTCAGAACGTTCATAGATAACCATGTGTTATTCGATGATTGAATGGAAGACCTGGGGAGTCTACATCAAACCAACTCCTTATATAGTAACTTTGTGTTACTCAGTAACTTTGTGTTACTGACAGGCATTCTAACGAGTCATTTGTTGATTCAGGGTTACACCTATTAAACTGTTTGAATTTGAAAAGATTCGAATGGTTACTACTTTCTATTTTAATCTGAAAAGATTGAAATAATCACTCTTTCCATCTGGGAAGACTGCTCTTATTTCCATACAGGGCTCGTTACATGATGAAGATTGTGCTTACGTGATCATACACAATGGGGGAGATTGTCTTGAAAAGGGGGAGATTGTTTTGCCAAGTTTTGATGATGTTGATTCTCACCACTCATCAAAAAGGGGGAGAAGATACAAAAAGGGAGAATACTCAAAGAGGGAGAATATAATCTGAAGACTGCTGAAGATTATCAAAGTTTTGAAGTTTTAAAGATATCAAGTTTCGAAGACAATTGCAAAAAAAAAATTTAATCTTGAATCCAAAGGGGGAGATTGTTGGATCATAAATTGTATTCAAGATTAAAGTTAAAATTAAGGGTTTAAACTGCAATTGTGTCAAAGTTATTTAGAGGGTTTATTATGTAATAAGTAAATAGTTATTTGTAAATAGGCCTAAAGCCTGTTAGAAAGCCCATTAAGGTTAAAGCCCATATAGCCTGGGTATTTAAAGTTTTGTTTAGTTTAGTTTTAGGTTAGAACTCTGATAATTTTCTAAATAGTTAGCCGTATTTTCTCTGTACTCAAAGGGTATCAAGAACACTCAAGGGTTTCATTGTTTATTCAAGGGATTGGTATGTTACTCTGATTTATATATCTCTTGATTATTATTGTGTTGCTTGATTACTAGATTGATTATTTACCAACTAGATCAAACTGGGATAACAGGATGCAAGCTAGACATAAAAAGCACCTCTGGGAGTTGATAATTCCTTGGAGGGAAACTACTAAGTTGGACTTCGAAGAAACAGAATTGTGTCTCGACCTCCACGGCAGAAGCGGAATACGATGATGCTGCTAGTTGTTGTTCGCAAGTTCTGTGGATGAGAACCCAACTCAGAGACTATGGATTTGACATCAAGAAAATCCCCATCCTCTGTGACTCAAAAAGCGCCATTGCGATCTCTGCCAATCCAGTTCAGCACTCTAAAACTAAGCATATCGATATCAGGTACCACTTTCTGAAACATCATGTGGAGCATGGGACAATAGAAATGTACTTTGTCCCCACAGATTACCAGCTTGCCGACCTTTTCACGAAGGCATTAGACGAGAAAAGGTTCACTTTTCTTGTTGGCAAAATTGGCATGCTCAATATGAGTTGATTCACAGAGACTCTGTACCCTTGCACAGAGCCTCTGTAAGTTCATATTGTATCCCTGTAAATAGTTTTTGTACATTCTCTTAGAGCCTTTTTCAAAATAGCCTTCTTGCTCTGTGTCTTGCTCAAATCGTCCATTTTTAAACCCAAGCACAGATCAAGGGGGAGCTGAGATAAAGGACCTTGACTCTTCAAGGGGAGCTCGACATATTTTGTCAAACATGTCGCTCTGCCCCTCAAAAATGCTTTAACAGCTATCAAGTGATCACCAATTCAGATTATTTCTTAAATTAGAAGTTTTGGATCTCAGAGCCTCTAAGGTCCTCCATAGAGCCTCTGTGACCCTTCACAGAGCCTATGTACCTCACGAAGGGGTCTTTCGTCCATTACTCACAAAATTGAATCTGTATTCGATCATCTTGTATGCTCTTTCGAAAGTCTTGGTCATCTTAAGTATCCTGAAACCCCCTAATGACCTCAGAAGCTCTTGTCCCACAGAGCTTCTGCCAATTTTAACTTCAATATTTATTTATCATGGTCATTATGTGCGGGTTATTTACCAAAATCACTGTCATGTGGGAATAGTAACTGCCACACGCGTGAGAATAGAGGGAGGCGCATGAACTCAATCGTGCACCGCCTAACCTGACGTGGCACATTCCTATTGGTTCGTATCTGTACCGTCGCTTTTGAAAACGGCTACTTATCCGTTAGCACTCATTACGGATTTCAAATTTTTATCTTTTACCGCTAATTCTTTCTAACCCCCCCCCCCCCTTAGTATATAATCCCCTCTACACCGTCTTTTTCCTTTTTACCTGCAACTTTGCTCTCAAGAACCCCTTCGTAAATAACTCTTCATTTTCTCTACAATGGCCTCCCACTCAAGCTCTTCAAAGAACTCTAATGGGTCCAAGAAATCAAACCAAACCCATCACTCTGCAACTCAACATGCTGATTCAACCTCCATTGGACAGGAACAGGTGCTTACGAGCAGAATGCTCTCCTTTACTAGGCATGATTATCACATGCTTCAGATGAATAACAAGCCAAACAATCAATTTGTCACTCTCACTCCTTCTGGATTCCCTGCCGAAGCAGCTCCCCTGATAACCATCCTCAAGAACCATTTTCTATTCAAAGCCCTAACTCTGAAACGAAATGACATCCATGAATCCTACATTCAGCAGTTCTGGCTGAGTGCCCGTCATGCCAAAATGGAGAAATATGGTAATTGCATCATTGGTTATGCAACCCATCCTTCGACATCAAAAATTCTGGACTTAGGCATCAACCGAAGAAAACTGTCTGAAGTGTTTGAACTCCCCACTAAGGCAAATCTCAATCTACGAAAATTCTCAGAAGAGCCCACAGAAGAAGAAATACTGGAATTTCTGAAGTTCATTGGCTATGTCGTTCCAATCACCAAACGCACAAACTTCAGAAGATAGAACCTGCCTCCTCTGTGGAATGTGCTCTTCTCAATACTGAACAGGTGCCTAACGTCAAAGGTAGGGAGCCCAGACCAGTCTATCCACACCATTCTGGCCATCATGTATGGGATCTACTATGATATCCCATTAGGCTATGCGGGTTTCATTTTCAGGGAAATCCAAAATGTTGTGATCACCAAGCAGCAAGATCAGGATAGGGGCACAGAGCCCAAAAACATAGCCTTTGGACGTTTCCTAGGCTTACTTCTGGGTGATGACTTGATCGGGGAAGGCAAGCTGCCTGCAGAGGGGAAGATGATAAAGCTACATGAGATGAAGTCTCACAAACCTACCACTCTCCAAACCGGTTACCCAACTGCAAGACCTCTGTCAACTAGAATGTTGATTTACTTGGGTAGTGAAGAGGGAACTAGGGATTAGATACGAGGGTACAGGACTCCTGAACCGAGTCCTGCAACCCCCCCTCGCGTAGGATTCCAAGTAGGTGATGTAGTGATTTACCTTAGAGATGAGGGAGAAAAGGTGACAGAAGTTGGAGCCGCAGAGGCTCAAGTGAGTGAGAGAGAGAGAGAGAGAGAGCGTTAGTTAGAGGGGAGGGGAGTGACAAAAAGGCGAAAAAGAAAAGTAAGAAAAAGAGAACCAAAGATGTAGAGGTTCCAAAGTCCTCTAAGAAATCCAAGAAAAGGAGGACCACAGAAGCGGTACCAAAAGAGAAAGTTGCAGAAGAGACTACAGAGATCAAATCCTCTGAGAAAAAGAAAAGGAGAAAATTGAGGACCCTTGCAGAAAAAGAAAAATCTGTGGAAGCCATCCGGCAAAGAAGGAAAGACCTAGTAAAGGATCTCATTGCTAGAACCGAACCTGCAGAGGGCTTTGAAAAACCTCTGCAGAAGACAAAAAGAACACTAGTCTTTGAAGAATCCCCTGAGGATAGACCTCAAAGCCCACTAAAAATGGCCTCTGCCATAGCAAGAGAAGTCATTCTTAGGTACTCGGGGGACCTAGGCGAAACCGTGGCCATGGAGATAGAGGATGTGACTGAAAAGTCACAGAGTGAAGGGGAACAAGGTGAGAAAGAATAATCGAAAGAGGAGACCGAAATAAAAGATGCCTTGGGCACACAACCTAAGCCAAACACCCGTGCAACCCACACCACTACCTCTGCAGTTCTAGTGCAGAAAGGTATTGAAGAAGGACCGTACAGTCCGATCCCTACCCAAGCCATCCGGACAGAGGATATCCCTTCATCCTCTGTACCACCTTCCGGGGAAACCAAATCCACCTCACCCTCTCAAAAGGGTGAGAGTGTTGTTTTTCATGTCCATTCGCCCCAGGACACAACTCCTCCACACACAGAGGCATTTGTTGCCTCTGTCACGCACAAGAGTGACCCCCAAACCACCTCAGAGTTGGTGGTGCGAGAACACATTGATTCTGTGGTTCTAGAACAACCACAGGATTCATTCAAAAAGAATCTTGAAGGAGTCTCTGAACCCTCCTCCAAGAAACTTCTTGACAGAACTCCTATAGATGCTTCCTCTGTGGAACATCAAGCATTGGGAGGAAATCCTCCAGAGCTCATCATTACTTCAGGCTCTGAAGGTGCCAAATATTCGTTGGCAAAATCTGGAACATGTGTTGTTCCAGAGGTCACCTCGGACACCTTTGTCACAAAGGGCGAATATAAAGCCTTTATCGACCGGGTGTTCCAAAAATTTGACGAGTTGAAAAGCTCTGTCACAAGGGAATCCCAAGCCAACTCCCAAATCCTTGCAGAGGCTCTCAAAGCCAATACAGAAGCTCTGAACACCCTTCGCCAATCATCAATACAACAATCAGCAGCGATCACTAAGCTGACATCGAACTGTGCAACTCGAGCTGACCTTCAAGCATCTGGCAAAACAATCATCGCACATTCAAATTAAATTCAGATCCTGGGGGATATCTGCACATATGAGATGGCAAAATTCGCTGCACAAGTAGTTCAGTCAGGAGTGGATGACCTGACCAAGCTTCGAGATGAAATCAAGGATATAACTCGCAGTCTTATAATCCCTTTCCAACCACAGGCGTCTACCTCTGCACCCCCACCATCAACCTCTGCCACTGACCTCTCTGCCTTAGCAACAAAGAAAGAATTAGAAACAATGGGGAGAATGGTTCTAAGCAACCTCAACCTCATTGGCTCTGACATCTCTCAACAGGGCAAAAAGGTGGCAGAAGATTTGAAGAAAACTGTAGCCACGATTAGGTTCAAGTCTGATCTGGAGGTCAACAAAATGTTGTTCGCTACAGAGGATGTTCTAAAGAAGATCACGAGGCATGTCGACGAGCACCTCTGCAAGAGAAGAAAAAGGAAGGCACCTATGACTTGCCAGACCGAGGCATCGCAGAAGAGGGCAAGGCATGAGGACCAGGATCCTGATGCCTCTGGTCCTCATGAGGGGGAGATCATGCCATTAGAAGTAATCTTTTCAGCAGCTGAACCCCTGAACCAAGTCCCTACAAGTTCAGAGCCTGGACCACATAAGCCAGAACAGAAACAGGCCTCTGCAGCTCTATCATCCCCCAAAGTCCAAATCCCAAAAATCCAAATGAAAGCACCACCCACCGCGAAAGACAAAGGCAAAACTATTGCTACAGAACCTCTGAAGAAGAAGGCCCCTCCTAGCACAGAGAAGCTCCTCCAAAGATCTATGGATGCCATCAGAAGTGAGGCTCTGAGAGGCATTAAACCTGAAGAGGAAGACTGGGCTTTTGATCTACAACCCCTCTCTTAACTCCCCGTCCTTGACCCCATTGAAAAACCATAAAAGGACAGAGGTAATACAAGGCTTCGAGAGCTTGAGAAGACCCTTCCCCGTTCCTCAGAAGAAGAACCTAGAAGAAGACGTCTACAAGTACCTCTACAGTCGCGGGGTCCATTATCAGCCTTTGGTCAAGCTCTCAAAGGAAATCATCTTAGAGGAGAGGACGAGATTCTACAAAGATAAATCCAAACCAAGGGACCAAGTCTTATCTATGGTCAAAATCGCAGAGGTTCTGTCAATCAAGCTGAGCCACACAAAATGCAAAAACTTCTGGTTCTGCGCGTATGCCGTGAAGAGAGAGGATGGGAATATATGGACATTCACAGATGCAGATCTAACTACTCTCCAGAGCTGCTCAAATGGACAGAAGACAAGTATGGGTGGAAGAGGGAGTACCAAGAAGCCCACCAAATGATTAAAAGAATTATGAGGGAAAAGTTACTCTTCTACAGCGTGGTGGACTTTCAGGTGGCACTTGACCTCGGGGTCAAAAAGGTGAACTTTCCTGCACCAAAGGACAGTTTATCACCCTCTGCCACAATACTTCCAAACTCAATAATCAACTCACCTTACTTTGTCTTTGTGTACATAAATCCCAAGGGCGAAAAGAAGTTATTTATGGGGATTGAAAGTCACAAGTACTCGACTCAGTCTCTGTTGATCATCTACGGACTCATCATCAAGCACAGAGAAACACCACTCGTCCCCACAGAACCTGCAAACGTCCTCCTAGAAAATATACGTGTGACTCTTAACTTCAAGGACTTGTGCGTGTTCTATTACAGAGAGTTGAAGAAGGAAGGAGGATTTGGAAGAAAAATAAATGACTTTTCAGACGCCAAAGTATAGGCTCTGAAGAATTGTATTTTTAATTTTATTTTCAATCAAATGTAATTGCCTTCTGGCATTTCTCTTAAATGAAAGTAAGTAGACAAAGGATGAGTTCCTTTCACCTCTTTGTGTTTCTAACTTAGCTAAATGCTCATTTTTCCATTTCTTTATTTTTCAATACTTAGGGGGAGATTGTTAGCTCCAATCACATTGTATAGAAGTATTGAAAAATAGGCTAAGTATAGGAACCGCAGAAGTCTATCACAGAACATCCAAGTACACCGAAGAAGTTAAAGTCTCAGAAGACATATGTCAACACTACCAGAGGACACACCTGATAATGATCATCAGATCACAGAGCCTCTGTGATCACTCAAGAGCCTCTGTGATGGCTAACCTCTGGAGACAGTTCGAAGATGTGCAAACTCAGTTCAAGACAAGATCACATGCAAATCACGTGATGCCTGTTGTACGAAGATTTCCAGATCACCTTGGAGCGGCGCACGATGGTTTTACTTTCCAGGTGGCACTCCGTTTATGGGATGTCAGCCATTGTCTTGTACTAAGGGGTGCATCCTTCTTGTATATTATGGAAGCACCACCTTAGAGTTTAATGCATGCGAGCACACACAATAGAAAATAGAGATTGTATCTTCCAAGAGAATATTTGCACATACCAGTGCGTGTTCTTGGTGTTCTTCAGTAATCAATGAAACAGTTCTTTGAGTAACTTTCTTGTAATACTTTACTTCTTGTTTATTGATTACTTGTGTGTTTACTACCTTACATGTTCTACCTTTTCTACACATCTTAAACGCTTCCGCACTCACATCTTACAAAACTAGTGTGTAGTTTAAGGTCAAATCAAGTTAAGAACATCATTATTGGGATCAACAATTTCGAACAAAAACAACAAAAAATACACTTTTGATCTAGAAATTGTACATGAACAGACTCGAACCAAACATTCACATAAATCCAAAATTCACATAAATAGTTGTGAATTGGACCAAACAGTACAAATCAAACCTGTTCTAGAACAAAAAGCGATTACAATACGACCAATTATAACTCAAAAATAACACAAAATCAAGAAAATCGATCTGGACAAAACAATTTTGCGAGTTCTTGAAAATGGCCAAAAATTGATCAGATTCTTGAATGATTTTCTGATTTCTGCTTGCTCTGATACCAATTGTTATTCTTACTTTGATGCAAGGTTATCGAGATGAATAATGAATTCCAATTCAAAACTCATATGTCATTGATCTTGAATTCATCAGATTACAACACTTTCTCACTCTACTTTCTCTCACTAGATATGCTATATGTGTTAAGACACAGTCTCATTGGATTCAAGATCATCCAATCTTTGTCTCATTGGATTCAAGATCATCAGATCTGAAAGATCGCAATCTGAAGCTAAAGCCGAAACGTCGACTCTCGAAATAAAGTCTAAAGTTTATTTGTAATAAATGTCAAAGTAATTCAAAGTAATCAATGTAATAGTTTGTTATTGTAAAAGTTAACTTAATATCCAGTTTGTTAGATATTTGTTAACTTAGTAACTTAGTTAGTTATATTAGGTACTAGTTAGTTGTTTAGTTATTAGAAATAATATCTAGAGTTAATATCTAGATATTATTCTAGATAGTGTGTCTAACACATTTAGATTAGAAGTGTATCCCTCAATCTCTAATAGATCAGATAGAGATCACACATACAAACACACACATCAAGGTGTAAAAGAGAGAAAACATAGAGAACACAAAGAAAAGCTTAATCGATCAACCTTGTAATCGTTATTTTATATATCAAACAGGTTGGTAATCTTATTGTGTTGTTTCTAAGAACTTGTTATAAAGTATTGTTGGACCGACAATTGGTATCAGAGCCTGATTAAGATCAAAAACAAGTTTATGAGAAAAACGACTCTGTGTTCTTGAATAAAATTCGATTTTGTGATTTTGAGTGTTTTAGGTGTTAGAATCGATCAGGTTGTGATCGTACTACATGCTAGATCGAGTTGTTGCTATTTAATTTCACTTTAAAGCTTAAATCGAGTTCCAATTTGGTGATTAAGTGGTCTGAAAGTCTAAGAACAAAAACGTACTGTGTCATCGATTTTATTTCGAAAAAGAGTGTTTTAGAAAGATCGAGTGCTTACATTCTGTTCTAGAAGTAATTCTAGACATAAGGGTATTGTTTGGTTGTGCTAATCGTTACAGGAACAAATTTTAGACGAGTTTTTGAAGTTCAGGACGAACACCCGCATTCCAGAGGTTGAATAACCCGCATTCCTCAAACTTGGGTCCTCAAGCACCCGCATTCCTCAAACTCGGGTCCTCAAGCACCCGTCCTCAAGCACCCGCATTCCTCAAACTCGGGTCCCAAAGCACCCGCATTCCTCAACTTCTCGGTTAGAAGCTCAGACACGCACACCTCGTTCCAAGTCAGACCCGCATACCTCAGCCCCGCATTTCTCCTTGTGCGTTCCTCGTTTGAAACGCAAACCTTCTATTCCATACTTAGAATATTTTTTCTGAGAATTTTTCGAAACTGAAATAGGGTCTTTAATTGTCATAAATTTTTTCTCTAGGGGCGCTGCCCCCATACCCCCGCAAGGGCGTTGTCCCTTGACCCCACCCGCTAACCGGGTAGCGGGACCCCCGTGCTAAGTCTGCCTAGGGGGACAAAATTTCTTGTGTGATAAAATTTTATCTGAACTAACGGTGAAATCCAAGTTCTTATTGCACATTTAATCAAACAGAATGACCTCAAGAGAAGCTCTAGCTATCGGAACCGACACCAAGCCACCAGTTCTCTTCAAACATGAGCTGGGTGAGTTGGGTGATTTCATCTATCGGAAACTTCTATCGGTTTCTGAACTTCATTGACAGACATGAGCTGGGTGATTTCATCAGGACATCTATTGAAGAAGGGGTTATGAAACCAGTCATAACGACTCGTGTAGTTGGAAATGTGCCGACTGAAGTTGAACTTAAGTTTCATGAGCTACAAGATGATAACCTTAGAAGAGCCAAAGGCGACAGATTAGCTAAGTCATACATCTTACAAGGAATCCCAAATGAAATATACGTAAAGATTGACAGCTACAAGTCCTCCGGCAAAGAAATGTGGGATCAGCTTGAAAAGATGATGTTGGGTTCGAAGGTTGGGAATCAGCTGAAAATCTCCAACTACCTAAATAATTATGAAGAATTTAGAGGCAGGGTGGGAGAAACTTTAGAAGAAACCTATGACAGGTTTGTGACTTTGCTGAACGAACTTAGCAAAAACAAAGTCCACAAATCTTAAATTGAGCTGAACGTCAAGTTCCTGAGTATTCTTCAACCAGAATGGAAAAGATTTGCAAGACAGATGAAGCAGATCAAAGACTTGAATGAGATTCCACTTCACGAGGTGTATGAAACCCTCCGTCAGAATGAAGAAGAGGTGGATGAAATTCTAGCTGAGAATAGACAGAGAGGAAAGACAGTTGATGATACAGTCGCTCTTGTAGTCAAGAAGAAGAAGAACAAGGCGATTGTATATGAATCAGAAGAAGATGAAGCTTATGCAAACTCTGACATTGATGAAAATGACCAACTGAAGCAAGCAATGCTTATGCTGACAAGTGCTTTTCAGAAAAGGTTCTACACAAAGCCAAGTTCAAATAGTCAGAGATACTCATCTGGTCCTAACAACTACATCCACAAGGAAAGGGTTGAAGGAAAGAGATTTGAAGGGAAGAGAACAGAGGAAAGGAAACCTGAAGAGAGATGGTTTCAGTCTGAAGGAAAGAGATTGGAGGAAAGGAATCCGGAAGAGAGAAAGTTCAAAGCTGAAGGATCAAGCCAGCCAGAACCACCAACGTGCTACAACTGTGGCAAATTAGGTCAATTTGCCAAGAACTGTCGCAGACCAAAAGTCAGAAACTCCGACTACTACAAGAACAAGATGCTTCTTGCAAAGCAACAGGAGGCTGGGAAGGCACTAATGGTTGAGGAAGAATACTGGCTCGATCACTCAGATGATGAAGAAGAGGATGAAGAAAAAGATGAAGCCGTCAACATGTGCTTGATGGGCCAAATAGAATCAGATGCTGAAGCTGATTCAGACAATGAAGAAGAGGAGGTATGTAATCTATCAGATTTAGATTTCATGAATAAAATGCATGCCATGAGTTTAAAACAAAAAGAGTTAGAATCTAATCTTGTGCAAGAAAATGGTGTCATAACTGACAAAAACCAATTGATACAGAAACTTAGTAATGAACTTGCTGAGAAGAAAGTATTGATTGAGGTTTTACATAAAGACAATGACACCAACGCTAAGGAAAAGACAATAATTCTAAAAGAGAATTCTGATCTTAAGTCTAAACTGCTAAAAGGTGAAATAGATTTATATGAGCTTACAAATTTGCATGCTTCTTGTACCAAAGAAAACTTTTCTTTACTTGGAAAATTAAAAAGTTTGGAAGAGAAGTTATATAAAATGGGTCAAACTGAACAGACTATTTTTCTAAACAAACCCAAAGAGGAAATAGAGAGATGGGGAATCGGTTATAAGAATCCTCACTGTCTACAAAAAGGGATGTCTGAAGTGCCAGGACTTTATGATCATCTTTCAATGCAATTAGCTCGCAGAATCACTGAGTTTAAAACATTTTGGACTAAACTATCGAAAAAAGATGAAGCCAATGAAACGGAAAAACGGTTGAAATCAGCTAAAGTTCATCTTCCATTTTGTTATGCTAAACTGAATAATAGTTATGATGAAAATCCAATATATCAAAAGAAGAAAACTCTTTCAAGTGATTTCTTTCCAAGTTATTCTGAAAAGGAAATGGAGGCGAAGCCTATTAAAGGTAAACTATATGTCCCTCCTCTCGTTTTAGAAAGTAAAATTGCTGAACTCGAGAATTCTTTATCAGATGAAAGACTTTTAATAAATATTGAGCAAAATATTTTTTCAACTGTGTTTTCAAATTCTGTTATTTCAAAAGCTTCAAACTCTCAGGATACGTTTGGTTCATCAAATAAAGAGCTTAATTTTCTTAACTCTAACGGTAGTTTCGATGGTTGTTTTGAACAATTTGACTTTAATACAAAACTTCCTAACCATTCATCTTTTGTAAAGAAATCTTCAAGAAAGACCAGTAAGCCTGTGAACAGTGCAAAATCAACGAAAGTTGATAAGTCAGTCTCTGTGAAAGCTAAAAATGCTAAAGGTAAGAATATATCTCAGCATTTACAGAAACCGATCACTACTGGTAATCCGAAGAAGAAGCAATCGCTTGTTGCTCAAAGGTCTAACTCACCAGTTTTACATGTTTCAGATATGAGCAAGTCAAGACCTGAAGCCCATTCTCAATGGCAACCAAAACGGAAGCTTGACAAGGTCGTTTTATCGTCTAGTAGTGTTAATTGTAATAAGACTTCGCTTACTAAAGATGTTGTGATTGCTGAAATTGTTGTTTTGAATCCAAAACTTGTTGTTTCTCGTAAACAATATACAATGAAGCAATTATTTCAGTTATCTTTATCTGCTGGAAAGTCCTCTATCTATAATAAACATGTTTCTATTACTTGTCAAGATTCTGGAGATTGGTTTGGAAATTACCATGTGCATTCATCTCATACCAACTCTCATGCTTTTCAAAAGAACAAAGGATCCAATTTGAAATGGATACCAAAATCTTGTGCTAACACAGCAGGACCCAAATTCCAGTGGGTACCTAAGGCTAAATCTGTGTTGCAGGCACACAAAGATTAAAGAGAAAGCGAATTCTCATTATGTACAGATCAGGACTCGTTCTTCAATGTTAAAAATAGGTTTTTGGATAATGTAGTTCAAAACCCGAACATCAAAGTCGAAATAGTCTTTTGAACAAATCAGTTCAAGACCCACACTTCGAGAATCAAAGTGTAAATTCCAATGTTGTCATTCGAAAATCTAAATTATGTTATTTTCTCTTATGCAGACATGTCATACATGGTTCTTGGACAGCGGATGTTCAAAGCACATGACAGGGCAAAAAGAGATATTGTCCAACTTTAAAGACAAATTTTGTGGAACAGTAAGATTCGGAAACGACCAGTTTTCTCCAATCATGGGATACGGTGATGTACAACATGACAATGTCACTATCAAGAAGGTGAGCTATGTAGAAGGCTTAGGACACAACTTGTTCAGTATAGGCCAGTTCTGTGACAAAGACCTAGAGGTCAACTTCAAAGCCAAAAGATGTTCGGTTCGCAATGAAGAAGGCGAAGAACTTTTGGTCGGTAAACGAGAATCAGACCTCTACACAATCAATTTATCAGATGTCCAGACTGACAAGCAAGTTTGTCTACTATCGAAAGCTTCGATGAAACAAAGTTGGTTATGGCATCGACGTCTTTCGCACCTCAACTTTCGGTACATCAACGATCTGGTCAATGGAAAGCTCGTCAAGGGACTTCCAGAGCTGAAATATGAAAGAGAACATCTTTGTGCAGCTTGTGAAAAGGGCAAGATGAAGAGGGCACCTCATAAACCGAAGCCTGAACCAAGTACAAAAGCTCCTTTAGAGTTATTGCATATGGATCTATGCGGTCCAATGCGCACTCAAAGCTTAGGCGGAAAGAAGTACATACTCGTGATCGTGGGCGATTACTCGCGATACACATGGGTCAAGTTTCTACGTTCAAAGGATGAGACACCTGATGTACTCATTACATTCCTGAAGACGACCCAAGTGAATCTGCAGAAACCGGTCAAGTTTCTACGAACAGACAACGGCACAGAGTTCAAGAACAACAAAGTTGAAGAATATCTCGAATCTGTCAGGATTTCACATCAATACTCTGCCGCTCGTACGCCTCAACAAAATGGAGTGGTCGAAAGAAGAAATCGTATGCTAGTCGAGGCTGCTCGTACTATGCTAAGTCAATCAGACTTACCTCTATTTTTGTGGGCAGAAGTTGTTTCGACCGCGTGCTACACACAGAATCGTTCCATGGTACATCGAAGGTTCAAGAAGACTCCTTATGCGTTAATCAACAACCGAACACCGACAATCAAATATTTCCATATATTTGGGTGTAAGTGTTTCGTGCTAAACGATAGGGAGAATCTTAACAAGTTCAGCGCTAAGGCGGATGAAGGGATCTTCATTGGATATTCCTCGACATCAACTGCATTCCGAGTTTATCTGAAGAAGTCAAGAACGGTGATTGAAAGCATCAACGTCACCTTTGATGAAGAAATGGCTTCCGAACAACAACGTTCAGAACCCGTTCTAACAGGAATACTAGCTTCTGGGCAACTCAGTCCAGGACCTACGTCTCAATAGAATAAATCAGATGAAGCATCAACTTTTACTAACCATTTATCTGATTTAGATTTATTATTTGAATTGTTTTATGATGAATTTCTTGGATCTAATGTAAAGAAATCTGTTGTGGTTGACAGGATGGAAGACTTAACGACTACTCATCCAAGCAGTTCAGATGACTCAATTGAATCAAACGCCCCGATTCAACAAGAAATTACAATTCAAATGCCGACTCCAACAGTTGAACAAGTGACAAATGATAAAGAGACAGAAGTAGCTGAAATAGTAGGAGATACTATTCAGATCAATCTACAGCCAGATCAAGCTGTACCTGCTGAGCCTTCTGAACCTATCACTTCAACTGCAACCATCAATCCTCCTGAACAAACAGAAGAAGGTACAAGTGGATTTGTAGATGATACAACTAACATACATTCATATAATCCATTGCCTCATGAACATAAATGGACCAAAGAGCATCCGATAAGCCAGATTATTGGTGATCCATCAAAACCGGTGCAAACTAGGTCAGCATCAATGAACATGTGCATGCATGACTCCTTTCTGAGCAAGTTTGAGCTGACACGCGTATCAGAGGCACTTGCTGATCCAGAATGGGTGATCTCAATGCAAGAAGAGCTAAATCAGTTCGATGCACTTCAAGTCTGGAGACTCGTACCAAAGCCTAAAGGTAAAACCATTATAGGTACGAAATGGGTTTTCAAGATAAAGAAAGACGAAGATGGTACCGTCATCAGAAACAAGGCACGACTAGTAGCCAAAGGATACAGACAAGAGGAAGGAATAGACTATGATGAAACATATGCTCCTGTGGCGCGATTAGAGGCAATCAAAATGTTTTTAGCCTACGCATCCCACAAGAACTTCACGGTCTTTCAAATGGACGTGAAGACAGCATTCCTCAATGGAATTCTGAAGAAGGAAGTCTACGTCTCTCAGCCAGAAGTTTTTGTCAATCAAGAGAAGCCGAATCATGTTTACATTCTCGACAAAGCACTCTACGGTCTGAAACAAGCACCTCGAGCCTGGTATGATGTCCTTTCCACTTTTCTAGTCAAGTCTAGGTTTTCAAAAGGTACGGTGGATACCACTTTGTTTATCAAAAAGGAAAAAGGCGATATCATTTTAATTCAAATCTATGTAGATGATATTATCTTTGGTTCTACAAATACTAAGTACTGTAAGAATTTCGCAAACCTAATGGTGTCTAGATTTCAGATGAACATGATGGGAGAGATGAATTTCTTTCTCGGATTGCAAGTCAAACAGTTTTCTACGGGTATCTTTATCAATCAATCAAAGTACATTAGGGATATTCTTCGGAAGTTCCAAATGGAAAACTCAAAACCGATTGGTACCCCAATGGCACCAGGTACTAAGATTGGCAGCGATCCTTCGGGAAAGGCTGTTGATATTAGGACTTATCGAGGGATGATAGGTTCTTTAATGTATCTTACGTCGAGTAGGCTAGATATAATGTTTTCAACATGCTTATGTGCAAGATATCAGGCCAATCCTCAAGAAATCCATTTGTCTGTTGTGAAGCGCATTTTCAGGTATCTGAAGGGCACTGCAGATCTCGGTCTGTGGTATCCTAAAGATACTAGTTTTGAACTAACAGCCTACACAGATGCAGATCATGCAGGTTGTATGTTAGACAGGAAGAGCACGTCAGGACATGTGCAGTTCCTCGGTGACAAATTAGTAAGTTGGGGATCAAAGAAGCAACTTTGTATTTCAAATTCTACGGCTGAAGCAGAGTATGTAGCTGCTGCTAGCTGCTGTTCTCAGGTCTTATGGATGCGAACTCAATTACGCGACTACGGTTTCCACTTCAACAAGATCCCGATCTACTGTGACTCCAAGAGCGCCATCGCAATAACAGCGAATCCTGTTCAGCACACGAAGACAAAGCACATAGACGTCAGGTATCACTTTATTAAAGATCATGTTGAAAAAGGAACAATTGAACTTTTCTTTGTAAAGACTGATTATCAACTTGCCGATTTGTTCACCAAAACCTTAGATGAAAAGAGGTTCAACTTTCTTGTTTCTAAGCTTGGTATGCTAAATCTCAAGATTTAATCGGTAATTACCTAACAAAGTTTTATATTGTATACTTTTTCATTCTTAACTCTGATTGATATCTGCCATTCTATCATATGTTCATGATCCAAGGGGGAGAATGAGAAGAAATTGACATCTGGTCAATATTACTTCGAGGGGGAGCTCCTAAAATGTTGCATGTACCTTTTAATGCCAATTTTTTTGTTATGCAAGATTTTAGGGGGAGCTCTTCACGACAAAGGGGAGTACGGATATGACTTCTGATTATTTCTGATCAGAACTCGTACTTTAAAAGTTTTACTGCTTTTTGTCTTTTCAATTTAAGTGAATAAATTTTACTTTGACTTGACATAAGACTTTTGCAGAATTTTTGAGAGATGCTTACAAGTTCATATGTTTATGACTTTAAGCTTAGCTTCATGAGATTAAAGATCGCACGTAAAGGTGCAATCCTTTATCTTAATCTCATATCTGGTTGAAAGAAGGACAACTTTCAATCATTGGAAAACATTGTTTTTAATGTTCAAACCACTTCCCGATTTTTTTTTCAACAGATTTTATATTATGGAAGTGTGATTTTAAATGTTTTCAAAATCAATTTTGTGCTTTAACTGAACTAGTTAAACCAATCTGAGCATCACGTGCATCATAGGAAAACAAGAATCATTATGCTAGGAATTAACACAACTTCTATGGAATCACCTTAACCAGTGATTTCTACCCAAGAAGTTAATCCTTAGTGATTGAGTGTGCAAAGCGAAAAGAAATGAGTGTGATTAGAGTAAGCAAAATGTTTAAAAGAAAGAGCGTGTGAGAACAGAGTTAAAAGAATATCACAACTCTGCACCAACTTTTTCTGAGCCGGGTAGCCACATTACTAGTGTTTCACAATTCTTTGGTGAACATTATTGAAACAGGCAACTAACCCATGCCAACTCTTGATCAAACCTCACCATCTACTCATTTTCTTCTCAAATAGAAAGTGTTTCACATTTTCTAAGGGGATGCAGCACATTTGCTATCTGATTTTCATTTGGAAAATCTGGATATTGAAAAGAAGGAAGTCTGCCCCACCTTCGCACTTCAATCATGCACATTGAGTCTGTGTTTAACTTACTGTTGTCTCAGTGGTTTACACAATTTTGAGCCAAATAAGCAATCATCAAGTGCTTAATTCTTTCTATCACAAGCACGAACACACAAGGAATTAGTTTCTTTGTCATAACGTTTATAGAAATTACCTTAGTGGTGTTTCGATGATTAAATGGAAGCCCTGGGGGAGTCAACATCAAACAGCTCCTTTCCAATGTGTATTCGTTACACACAGTGACTTAGTGTTACTGACAGGCATGTTAACTGATTCATTAGTTGATTCAAGTGTTACATGATTATTTCGTCTAGATTTGCAAAGATCAGGATGAATAACTATTGAATTGACGGATCAGTTGCTCCAAGTGTTTGACATTTCTTACAAAAAGTTTTGATGAAGTCGTTGCACTTAACATCAAAAAGGGGAGAATGACTACACAAGATATGGCAAAGATCACATGCTTCAAGAATCACGTCCACACTTCAAAAGGGGAGATTGTTAGATTGAAGACATGATGATTTTAGAGCTAGAGAAAGAGATTGCATCTTCTAAGCTGAACAAGAAGACTGAATTGCTAAAATCATTTTCGTAATGATCTTGATCCAAGGGGGGAGATTGTTAAGACATAATCTCATTGGATTCAAGATCATCCAATCTGAAAGATCGCAATCTAAAGCTAAAGCCGAAACGTCGACTCTCGAAATAAAGTCTAAAGTTTATTTGTAATAAATGTCAAAGTAATTCAAAGTAATCAATGTAATACTTTGTTATTGTAAAAGTTAACTTAATATCTAGTTTGTTAGATATTTGTTAACTTAGTAACTTAGTTAGTTATATTAGGTACTAGTTAGTTGTTTAGTTATTAGAAATAATATCTAGAGTTAATATCTAGATATTATTCTAGATAGTGTGTCTAACACATTTAGATTAGAAGTGTATCTCTCAATCTCTAATAGATCAGATAGAGATCACACATACAAACACATACATGAAGGTGTAAAAGAGAGAAAACATAGAGAACACAAAGAAAAGCTTAATCGATCAACCTTGTAATCGTTATTTTATATATCAAACAGGTTGGTAATCTTATTGTGTTGTTTCTAAGAACTTGTTATAAAGTATTGTTGGACCGACAATATGATTTTACAATACCCACACAATTAAGCTCTACTCTAATTACAAACACAAGGAAACTTATTTATACTACCAATAACTACAAGGAACACACAACTAAACTAACTAAACAAGTTGACTTTGGTTGAACTTTGACTTTCCACTTGATGACTATGACTTTGCATTTGAAGGCTTTGACTTTCAATCTAGATGATCTTGAAGACAACAATTGATGCTCTAACAAATACTATTCTAGATTTAACCTTCAACAAAAATGGATAGAGTCTTCAATCAAGACTAATAAGAAGGTTGGGTGCTACTAAACCCAAATACATGTTTCTATTCCCAAGATAAATGCGGAAGATTTCTCCAAGCTATTCACCCTGGTGCAAATAACTAGTACCCAACTCTTCACCAAGTCACTAGTACCAATCCTCAAACGAAACCTGATGCACATGCCAACAAATAAAAGGTTAGTCTAACACCTAGTGAGTTGAAGAGTTTTCAGCATGCATAAATATTTGTTAAAAGGAAAGAATGTAGTTTGAATCGTAATCTTTCAAAATGATTTACTATAAATATTAAAAGACTCGTTTTCCAATAACCCACATTTTAAAGATAAGTACCGCAACATAGACATTCCTTCATAAAGTAAATTAAACCCAAAACTCACTCAAATGTGAATGGAAATTTAACTCCTGATCTATAAAACACGGTTAGAACTTTATTTCCCGAAACACCCAAAACACGGGCGGTGCATAATACTCAAACCCATAAATCATGAATAAAATTCATATATGTAAAACGTCACCGAAAACATGGATAATAAAATAATAAAATTTAATACTCAAATAACACCTTCCGGTGACGAGGGAGACCCGATTCTATTGTACGCGGCGGAACACAAAGTTAAGCCACATAACCATGTTGTCGAACTACACCCCAGATCGTGACTATATTACCTGCTTAAAAAGCTACACCTCCCGTTGTACTTTATTCCAAGCCCTTAATTACACCGTATCCCCCATTGCCTGCTCTGCCGAGCTACACCTTAAGGATACGCAATCTTATTGCTTGTTCATTCTCTAGTGGAGTTTCATCCTCAGGGTTCTCATTCGACCCCTAGTGCCTACTCCTAGCATTCAAGATAGGAGTCTCAACTCCTTACTTGATAACTCATGATGTCTACCCTCGTGCACAAGTATTAGAACATCAAGACCAAAAAACCCATGGTCCCGGAGTACAACCCATAAAGGTTCATCTCCGTAAAACAACCGGAACAACAACAATGCCAACACGATATGTTTCCCAAGTGAGGAATCAAGACTCCTCAATGTCAATTATGACTGACTTACATGTCTATGGATCCAAATGTATTACAATATAAAATACATGACTCCAAATGAATGACACATGCACTCAAAACATGTAGTCTCCAAAATGAAGTGCAATAAATGCAACTCACACCCAAAGTTCCATTTTAAGTTATTAAAACCGGACAAATGTCCCCAAGACCCGACAAAGACGAAAACCGAGCCTTAAGCTCAACCAGTCAAATGACCATATGTTTAAATCTTTAAAATGCAATAAAACACTAATCGACCAACGTTTATGCAAACACATGTTCCAAAATACATGAATAAACTCCAACACATATTATATTGGGACAAATCATTTTCCACATAAGTTTATAATCCCATTGACTCTTTCAAAACATCCCATAACACGAGATCAAGCATTTCCCATAATACACATTAAAAGTACAATTACTCCAAGGGATTTACGCTCGTACAATAAATCATTAAAATATCGATTTCAAAGATTTACTCATCAATATAGTTGAAATACATATTTCTCCAAAACCAAAAGGTTTATGATTTCCGAAATGTTCGCAAGGTTAGGAATGACTAAACTCCAATGACCCACACATTGGTATTTTCAAAACATTCCACAACTCCAAATACACATATTTCCAACATCACTAAAATTGCATTCTTACCAAATAATTTCCATTTATGAAAATAAGTTATCAAAACATTTTCTATGATACATTTATCAAAATTCCCAAAGATGGGTGTTTCACAGGGTTTATCAAATCAAATATCCCAGATAAGTAAATTTCATAAAATAATCCAATGTTTGATAATTAACAAGTAAAACACATAAACACTTTAAAACGGACATTTTGGCATGTACATAGTTTTCACAAATCAACTTGAACTCACCTTTCTAGATTTAGGTTAAATCTAGATTTTACCCCAACTTGAGCTTTCTTGAAGAAACTTGAATCCACAAGAAAATCCTTCCAAAAACCTAGATTCACAAGTTTCCAACCATAAACATTCACATTCAACCATTTAGAATCGTTCCCTAAACGTTTTACATAAAGATCTCAACTTATATCAAAACCCTAATTTCCATAAATGAAGAAAAGAAGAGATTACCTTAACTTCAATCCACCAACCAAAGATATTTCTGGGT
The DNA here is from genome assembly GCA_023525745.1 of Arctium lappa. NCBI lineage: Eukaryota > Viridiplantae > Streptophyta > Magnoliopsida > Asterales > Asteraceae > Arctium > Arctium lappa. The sequence continues at coordinate 72,018,825 of CM042051.1, read as the reverse complement.
CACCAAAATGAGCCCTACACTCCCAATCTTCCAAATGATGAAAAAGGGTTGTGGTGAAACCTTAAGAAGCTTTGTGTGGAAGATGAAGATGGAGGGGTTATAGTTCTAGCTTCCAAAACTTGCTAGATAATGAAGGATCCTTTGATTTTAGGAGGAAACCACTCAAAAATGGGTTAGGGTTCATTTGGGAGGATGGGGATCGGTTTGGGAGAGAAAGGGGGAGGAGATTTGAGGTTTTTGAGAGAAATGGGGTTTGGAGGCCGAATTTCCCTTTTTATCAGCGCACAGTGCGTGCGTGCGAGTGGTGGCACGACCTGACTCGCGCGGAGAGTCGCACCGTTCTCTGGACAGAGCCCCGCACGGATCATGGTGTGGTTCGACCCGCGCGGAGCACTGCTGACAATTTGGTCTTCTCTTCGGCCAAAGATTTCGGGGTGTTACAATCCTCCCAGCCTTAAGGGAGATTTCGTCCTCGAAATCTGGCACCGACCAAACACCCAACGTTGTAATTACGAGATTGGTTGGATCTCTATCAAAAAAGGATGCCTCAACAACACCTTTCCTCATATACGAATCGACTACATCCCATTTAAGGTTGTCGTTGTATTTCTCATAACGAGCCGTCACAAACTCGATCCCAAGGTCCGGAGTATCTTGACGATGACAGGGTGAACATCGAGTCCTCATCGAATCATTTTCCTATTATTAAGATCTCAGTTGCCTCCCAACCTTAGGTTGCACATACCATCTCAAGAGTAGCTTACGACCTTAACTAGCCATTTCCACCAAGAATACCCAAAGCGAACTTTGCTCTTAGATACTTCTAATTGTCCACCATTGAATTACCTTACACTCTTCTCTTGCCTTCAATAACACAACAACCTTTGCAGGAAGGATCCGACCATGCTGACCTTACCCGAGAGGTGAAGGAATCCGTATAACACTACTGAGTTGATCATCCATTGTTGTTATAGAATCGATACTTCTAATTCCGATACATCAAGGTCTCCTCAATAATCGATTTGTACTTAAAGTCTACCTCAACATTCTCACCAAATTTCTCCAATAATTCAACACCACCAAAGACTTATCGTCATTTTCCTGACGAAGTTCCTAACACTAGTTTGGTCCGATTCAACACACATCAAACCTGTTTCCCCAAACTATCCCGACACGCAACACTTGTCAGGATTCCCAAAGCTTACCTTAATCAAAGCATTGGTCCGATGTTTCATCCAGAAACGTACCCTTACACTCTACAGGTGGTCGGTTATCCCAAACTCCATGGTTACATAATTCCCTTAAAACATTCAAGCATCGATTGACACATCAGTGAAAATCTCGGTGATCACAGGATTACCAATGATCGATCCCTAGTTGCAGTACTTAATATCCTTAGGGTTACCACTTAACTTACAAACACACATGATCCATCGGAAGTGCACGGAAGCACCTAAACCGTCATTGTCCTCATAAGCGAGTGTCGACATCTATTCTCAAAACGACTATACTGAAAACGTGACTATACCATCACATATTTCATTCCAGAATTGCATTGAAAATTAAAGTTGACACCTAACATGGCACTAACATTCCACTCTGACATTTCTAGCAACGAACCACAATATTTCCTTTATTCACAAAGGCTCATTAAGGTGGTACACCACCAACACATGACATGATGTCGAGCGAACAAACAAACCATCAAATCAAATCCAACCATACACAAATAATCACACAAGGCTTCAACCCGAAAACTTACTGAAATAGAAAGATCACCACTTGCATAACTGGGTAATAATATAAATCTACTACCTTAAACATTCATACTCGATCAGACTTCATGAGGTTGAATTTCCACAATTCAAATCTTCCAACCATTAGGATCATTCGTATTTTCAATTCCCAAGGGCGTCTCTAGTCCCTTATCGCAACTTCTTTCTCAAGAGGGTTTAAATTTATAGTTCTGATGAGTTCAAGGCTTTTCAACTATAGGACTCAACAAATATGCCAATTGAAATTTTATAAGACTTTCAAACGCAAAATTCTTATAACAATTAATTGTACGTGTAAAAATTCACTACAATTTACTCGGTAATTGTATAAAGTGGTCACAAACATCACACATATAGAAACCGTTTCGAAAACATTTGATCACTACTCACGCTAATAACGACGATAACAAAAGATGCGCAACAAAATTTTCAAATAGACCACTACGATTTTAGCATACATCAGTTTTATGCCATGTACATAAAATAATTTTATGTACTAAAACTAGGTGTGACAAATAATTGTACAAACTCCAAAAAAGGAACTTCACAAGTTTAAGATCCAAAATCCTCTTTTAACCATAAACGACATGGGATCAAATTTCACCAACAGACCTGCATACAACAGTTTATTTCCTAAATTTAGTAAAATGGTAGGTGCACGCGGTTTGGTCAAACGTAAAATAATTTAAATTCGATTTCAAACTTTTAGACTGCAAAATAAAATGCTCTTAGTCCCAAAATGGTGGCTATAAAGTCATGCATACCAGTAAATCAATATAATGCATTGCGTGAGACAATAACAGTAAAATCAACAACGAAGGATGTTCAAAGCGAAAGTTCAACACGAACCATCATAAATCCCTCATGTGCTTACTCACGCCAAAAGTTAAATCGACTCAAATACCACGTAGCATACGATGAAATATACTTGTATAAAACTCAAAAATGCAATTATACAATATCAAGACTCTCAAAACATCTCTTGCGATTAGGAAAAGACAAGGGCAAAACTCACATGAGACAAGACGCTCAATAAAACTCGAATAACAAAACTTGGGAATAACTTTTTCCTTTAAACCTTAACATATGTGGAGGAGATCCAATGTCAATGTCACAATTCGCAGTTAGTTACCCGTGACCCTAAACAATGTTAAAGCGTGGATACTACGATATCCAAAAACAACGTCCGACAGAACGGGGATAAATAAAATCTCAATAAATTTTGCAACCATGTGCAATAAAGCAGTTTTATGCAACCATGTGCAACCATGTAGCTAGGATATTTTCATCACTGGGAGACGATCACCTTACGGACGATGATGATGTCCGCGTTTGCTTGATGATGATGGTTGAGGTCTTTTTTCTTCGCCGACAGCCTCATTTTCCTGTTTCTGGTATCGTGCTTACTGCTGTGGAGGATTTTCGGATTTGGAACCGATTTCCTTCGGGTTCTCATATCTGGGAACCAACCATTAGGCAGATGTACGGGGCCATCCAGAGATGTACAGAAAGGCAGAAAAAGTTGACGTTGACAGGGTTCTTATATGTGTTTAAGGTTAGTTGATTTACTATTACTAAAATATTTATACATTTATAATTCATTTCTTATTTTAACAATCTGTAACTCCCAAGTTTGGATTTTGAATACATTTCTTGGCGGGTCCCAGTATTTCACGAGGCAGCCCAGGCTTCCTAGGGTTGTTCGTTGGGAGAGGTCTCTTGTCCTTGGCAAGAAGCATGTTCGTTCTATACTTGATGTGTTGAGGGTAAATATTTTTAAATACCGTAAAATATTAATTATGTTAACCTTAAAAGCTAACATTATAGATTATGAATGTTAGCCGGGTCGGGCACCAATCGACGTTCTTGTTGCGACACCTGAGGAGCAGGAATTGCGTTAGTATGCCGATAGCCATCGATTTTTCCAGGGTACGGAGGAGCAGGAGCCAAAGAGGGCGAGAGTCGCTGATGATGGTGACGATGACGATGAGGACGATAGCAATGAGGACGATGGCGATGGCGATGGTGTGGGTTTCCACCACGACATCGGTGTGGATTTCAAGCATGGCCCAGAGACCCATCTGGGATTCCAGCATCAGACCCCCCCCCCATATGTGTAACACCCTCAAATTTGGTAAGAGCAACTAATTAAAGATCTCGATATAATATCAAGTAAATGACAAAACTTCCACGCAACAAATCAAAACTCCATATACCTCAATTTAAAGTTCTATCATTAACTACAACAATCATAAAACTCCAATCTTATATACAAGGACTAAACCGAAGTCGGGTGTTAGTTAACCCAAATATAAGTCAATCTTCCCAAAACAATTTGGAAGGCTTCACCAAGCTAATCACTTCTCGAGATCACGACAAGCACTCATCTCTTCATAGTGTCGCTAAAACTAAACCCAAAACGGAACCTGATGCACATGCCGACAAATAAAAGGGTTAGGCTAACGCCTAATGAGTTCTTGAGTTTTTATCCTGATTATAAAAATCGTTAAACGGAAAATTATGTAACTTAAATCATGATCCTTCAGAATGAATTACTTTAAATATGAGAACGACCCGTTTACCAATAATACACATTTTATAGATGAATGCCTTGATGCCAAAACATTATTTCATAAAGTAATGCAACCCAACACTTACTCTAAACGTGAATAATCATGAATGATCCAGTATTGAAATTTGAATAAAACTTTATAAACCAAACAACCGAAGTATGAGTAAACTCGAGCCTCAAAAATTATAACATATGGGTAATACCCCAAACTCAAAACGTCACCGAAAACATGGATAAGACTCAATACCCGAAACAACACCTTTCGGTGACAGGGGAGACCCGAATTCCATGGCTAGTGGTGGAACACAAAAGTAGGCCACATTCCAAGTTATTGAGCTCACCATACTAGGATCAAGGCCATGAACTCGCTGGCTCGTACTAAGATGTGGGGGAGGGTACCCAATGATCCTAATCATTCTCATTCTCTAGGATTTATATTTACGACCCATGGCTAGTATCCGGTCCCACATAACCGTACCAAGTTGCCCTTCCTAGGGTCCAATGTCTCAACTAGTTACAAACGGGAATTATCCCAAAATTAAGTCGACTCTGTACCTATGGATCCACTAGTAATAGTCTAAAGTTTGTCACCATGTCATTGGTGACTCAAACCATAATCACACATATGATTTACATCAATATTTTCACAAATACCTTTATTAAGCAAATCTCGTGATATTTGAAAATCTTCAAGGTAATTGAAATGCATTTATACCAAAGGATTTACACTCGTAACATAAATCGTAAAAAGACAAATATCAATGCTCAATATTTACTCATCGAAATATTTGAAATACATCTTTTTTCCTAAAACCAAAGATTCACAATTTTCGAAACGTTCACAAGGTCGGGAATGACCAAAACCTATGGACCCACGTTGGTACTTACAAAACATTCCATAACACACACATGCATATTTACAACAAATACTAAAATGCATTTTTATCAAATAACCCCCATTAACACAATAAATCATCAAAACATTTTCATTTATGATTCGTTTATCAAATCGTCCAAAAACCTTAAATGTGGGTGTTTTACATGGTTTATGAAGTTAAACATTTTAAATAGTCAATACCCACCAAATAACCAAACAAATGATAATTTCATGTAAATCATATAAACACTTTAAAATAAACATTTTGGCATGTACAACGTTTTCATAAATCACTTGAACTCGCCTCGCTAGGTTAAGTTAAACCTAGGTTCCAAACCCAACCATTAGCATCCAATAGTGTAGATTCCACCATTTCCAAGTCATCTTCAACAAAGAGCTAGGGCTTCCAAATAACCCATTTCATCAACTCTAGAAATGAATCGACATCAAGTAAAACCTTTAGATCTACAAAGATCCTTATACTAAAACTTGGAATATACAAGGGATTTACCTCAACCAAAACTTCGATCCTTTCAAATCAACCATTCCAATGAAATCTTCCATCCTTTCCATTGCCAAGCCTCAAGCCACCAAATCCTTGATCTTTTAATGTAGATCCACACCAAAAAGGCTTCCAAAATTGATACATGTTTTCCCTTAATCGATCTAATGAAGAGAAAAATGGAGAGGGGAAGAAATAATGAGAGGAAACCCTAAAAATCGGGTATTTAAACGCCCAGGCTGTTTCCCGCGCCCTTTGTCGCGACCTCAAGTCGCGGACTAAGTCGGGCGTGCTTCTGAACTGCGCACCTACAACGACTTACACAGCCTTAGTCGCGGCTTGATGTCGCGGTCCAAGCCGCGCGTGCTGCAAGTTATGCCTCCCCGCACCTCGTGCTGAGCCATTCCCCTACCTTTCTCTCGGCCGGTCGGTGGCTATTTCCCTGGTCGTTCGTCGACCATTATTAGGAAATCACGGGTGTTACAACATGAGCATGCCACATAGTGACCCTTATACAGCATATTGGGATTGTTTGGCCACTGTTGAAGGGAGTGTTGGTCGTCTAGAGGGCTCTGTTAACGAAATAAATGAGTGGAGGTCGAATCAAGTGAATAAAATTATTCATATGCAGCAGATGTACCATGAGATGGAGCAGTGGCATGTAAGTATTTAATTTTAATTATAGATAGCACATGTATCTATTTAGTTTACTAACTTATTCACATTTGTTAAGTCTGATTTTATAGTAATCATTGTATTTATAGGCTTGGTCAAATACTGTGTTTAGTGTCTAATACTGTGTTGTATTGACCAAGGGTATTTAAGTCCCTTTGGTCTTGGTTGTTTGTAACACTTTCACACTTACTTTGAATACATTGTTACTTTGAGCTTCATGCTCTCTCTCTCTCTCTACTTTCTCTCTCTACGATTTAGTTGATCTTGGACTATCAATTGGTATCAGAGTTGTTCTAGATCTTCAGAGAATTCAGAGATTTGTTTTTCGTATCTGATTTTGTACAAGAATCTGAAAATTTGATTGATTTTCTTGATTTTTTCAAGAAAATCTCGTTTTTAGAATTTTATCAAATTTGGGCTTGTTTTTGAATGAATTTTTGTGAAAATCGGTTTGTTGGATTCGATTTTGATAGAAGAAAACTATTATTTCACATTGATTTTCAAGAAATTCAGTTTTTGAGGTTTGATTTTGAGATTTTTGAAGATTCTGGAAAAACGTTTTAGCGTTTCCTTTCAGTTTACGAATTTTCGAAATTGTGATTTTTAATCGAAAAGTTTGTTTAAAATGTGTTAAAAAGTGTTTTTCGATCTTATATGTGCAAGAAATTGTCATTATTGTCTAATCTGTAATCGACTTTTGGTGATTTTTGTGTTTTTCAGCAAGTTTGCGCTAGATCTTAACTTTGCGCGAGTTCTTCACGGTTTGCGCGAGTTCATCAGGGTCTTAGATCAGATATCATCACGAAAGTACAAGTTCTCGTCAGCAATATATCACGCAAAGCTCACTTTGCGTCTTCCTCTGTTCAAGAAAAGCTTGATTTGCGTCTTCAGTGCCTCGCGCAAATCCGAGTTTATGTATCCTTCAGCTCACGCAAAGAGTGGTTCTCGCCAGTCTCTTCTCACGCAAACTAAGGTTTGCGCCATTGTTGTTTCACGAAAACTCAGTGTGCACCACTAGCTTATCACACAAAGCTAGATTTGCGTCTTACACGAATCACGCAAATCTCAGTTTGCGTATTGCTCTTCTCACGCAAAGTTTCATTTGCGTCATCAACTGCTCAAGAGAATCTAGTTTGCGACTCGTTCTGTTTGCGAGAATTACAAGTTTGCGCCTTCATCATCTCACGCAAACCTAAGTTTGCGTTTTCTTCTGCTCAAGAGAATCTCAGTTTGCGCTTCCTGCCTCTCACGCAAACCTCAACTTTGCGCCATCTCAAGACTTAGCATTTTTTATGGATTTCTGAAATATGGATTCTGACAAGTTCGCTTATCAAGCTCAGTTCTACAAAAGTGATCTTATGATGTCTTTGGGTACAGAAAATCGTCCACTAGTGCTGATTGATGAAAATGAGTTTACACAGTGGCAAGATCGGTTCCTGAACTTTATTGAGCGTCAAAAGAATGGAAATGACATGATGATAATTCTATCAGAAGGACCGTTTGAAAAACCCAAGTTGGCTTCTGGATTATATAAGCCTACTAAAGAATATTCACCTGAAGAGTTGTCGGCATATCAAGCCGATCGTGATATTAAGGCAAATCTGATGCTAGCTTTCCCAAACTTCATATACAACAGGATTGATTGTTTCAAAACTTATCCTAATCTTATGTGGCAACAGCTTGAGAAGATTATGCTTGGTTCTTGAGTTGCGACTCAACTCCGACATACTCGTTACATGAATAACTTTGAAGAATTCAAAGCCAAGGACGGCGAGCCACTGAAAACTGTGTATGACAGATTTTGTGCCGTGATCAATGATCTGAGGAAGATTAAAGTTTAAAAGACTGAGCTTGAGACAAATCTGAAATTCCTCAATGCACTTCAACCAGAGTGGAATAAATCTTGCCACAGACTGAGGAATGATGTCAGAATTTCTACAATGCAAATTCAAGAGATGTTTGAGATCTTGCTGACAGATGAGTGCATTGTTACTGAGAAGAAGGCCAAACTAGAGAAGAAGAACAAGAATTTAGTGGACCCGGTTGCTCTTCTCACGAAACATCTGACAGAACAAGCATTGTCTGATAATGCTTACAAAGGGTCAACTAAAGATGATGGCGAGGCATTAGAGAAAGCTATGATCCTTCTCTCTCAGCATTACTAGAAAAAGTTCCAACCAAAGTCGGGTTCCAACTCTTCTCGCTTCACTTCTGGGTCTAAAGTCAAAGTACCCGAGCCAAAGACTGTTGTTTGCTACAATTGTGGAAAGTCGGGGCACATTTCAAAGGAGTGTCAAGCAAAGAAGGTTATGGACTCAGCCTACTATCGAAAGAAATTGGAGTCGGCCGAGAAAAGAGAGAACGGAACTTCTTTACTTGCCGAAGAAAAATTCTAGCTGGATCATTCCGACGATGAAGCTACAAATGTCGAGATCGCTCAGATGTGCTTGGTTTGAAATGATCAGTCAGATGATTCTGATACTGATGAAGATGAGGTATATTCTGAGTTTGATTTTAATTTCATATCTTCACAGATGAATGTTATAATTACTGCTTTGCATGATCTTCGTTTAAAGTTATTATCTGAAAAGAACTTAAATGCTGAAAAGTCAGATTTGATTGACAAATTGAAGATTTCTTTGAAAGATGAAAAATCTATTTTGGAAAATACAAAAGACATCTTTCAAAAAAAATTGGATGATTTGGAAAATTCAAATAAGACTTATCTTGAGTCTTTGACTGCTATGACCAATTTAAAAGACAGTCTTTCGGATAAAATAAATAAATTAGAAGAAAAGTTATATCGAAGAAACCAATCTGAGCAAACAATCTTTATGAACAAACCAAGGAGTGAGGAAGCTTTAAAAGAAAAATGGGGACTCGGTTTTAAAAATCCACATTGTTTAAACAATGCGATTGAAAAATCCCCTACTTTATATAAATACGATTATCTAAATCTTGCTAAATATGCTCCTCAATTTAAAATTGATTGGATGAATGAGAAGCAAGTGTTAGAAATCGAAAAGGAGAAAAGGACAAATAACAAGAAAAAGGAAATTCCTTTTGTTTACACGTTTGAAAATGCAAAATATTTTCCAGACAAATCGAGAAGAGGCAGAAGAGTTTTAAATGCTATATCTCCTATCAAATCTTCAATGTCTGATGATTTTGTTGATCCTTATGCTCCTAATTCTGATAAGGAAAATATTTCTCCAATCATTTATGATTCTAAGAAATATACTCCTCCGTTAGTATTAGAAAGCAAAATCATCGATCTTGAAGATAAGATAGAAGATCAAAATATTTTAAAAGAAATTGAATCTGATATTATTCTTTCTTTCATGATGTCTAGTCTTGAAGAAAAATTGTGTTATTAAAAACCAGATTTTATTTCTAGCCCTTCTTCTTATTGTCAAGTAAACAGAATGGAAGTTTCTAAATCTGATATCTTTTCTCAAAATAATTCTGACTCCGAGGTAAATTCAGATTTATTGAATGATCAGATTGGTTGCTTAGGTAAAATTATTTCTTCTGATTTAAATATTAATTCGGAAATTCTTGATGATTCTTTTACGCTAAATGATCAATATTATAAACCAAAGCGTAAAAGAAGACGGTCAAAGAAACAAGATAAAGTTCTTTCTGACAGTTCTAATTCTTCTGACTCTAATATTTCAGATAGGACTTTGAGCAAGTCAAAAAAGCAGATCTGGAGAGCGAAGCAGAAATCTACTGATTCTATGACCGATGAGGATAAATGTGTAGACAGACTTTATAAAAGTGATTCATTTGCTACATGTAATAAAATTTCAAAATACTCAATAAAGCAAATGATTCGAATTTCAAAACATGTCTCATGTTCTTCCTCTGATTCTAGTTCAGATGATTATGCTTTGTATTCATCTGATGATTGTGCTTATTATTCTGATGATATTTCTCGTGCTTTAATTGTTAAATCTAACAAAATTTTCCCCATAAGAACTGCAACTAACAAACACGGGCCCAAATTCAAGTGGGTACCAAAATATCAATCTGATTTAAAGTTGGAGGCACCTCATGTCAAGGGGGAGTAAGAGAAAAATGGCTTTTGAACACAGCAGTTCAAAACCCGGATTTCAATGTCAAGACTATGGCTCTTGAATAACACAGTTCAAGACCCGAATCTCATTGTCAACATGATGGATTCTAAGTACATCAGCTTAGAACCTGTGCTTCAAAGATATTGACTTCTAGACATGTCAGTCTAGGACTCGTTCTTCAATGTTTTAAGCTTCTGACTAATGAGAAACTGTGAGTACATCTACTTAATTTTCGCTGCATTTATATCTGATAATGATGTTGTTCCAGTTTTCTCAATTTTTTTAAAAAAGAATCTGAGCATTTCATTTCAACTTCTGATTTTGTTCAACTCAATATTTTCAAGAGAGACACAAATTTAATTTTGCATTGTGTGAAAGATAATATTATTGAATTATATTTTGTTTCAACCGAATATAGACTTGCCGATCAAATATTTCTATTTTTAAAATCTCGGCATGTTGTTTTAAAAGTTTAAACCTTTACAAATTATATTTTATAAAGTAAAAGTTTTACAATTTTTTTCTTTCTTTTGAATAAAATGTGTGTCTAGGATAAATTTTCAAGTTCGTTTGTTTATATTAAAGTTCTTATATGTTCAAATTTCAGCTCTAACAAAAGTCGAAAAATCAGCAACATGTTTGTAACTTTTGATTTTGCTTTAAAGTTGTGTGATTCGGAATATTTATAGTTTACAATGCTTAGAAAACCTAAAAAGTCGAAATTTTGGATCGTAATGAAAATATGGGCTAAGCACTTAGACGTAAAACCTTGTGTTTTAGATGATTATTAAATCCTTATAAATCAGAAATCTCTAAGTTTAAAAGTTTGTACCTGTGACCTTTCTGGTTTGGGAAAGTAAGTTCTGTGGGATGCTTGTCATCTGGTCCCCTAAGGTCAATTGATCTGGGAGTGATCGAACCCAAATCCTTCTATAGAATCAGATCGAAAGTCATGTTCTACTGGTATGAATGGGTTCAGGATGTGTCGATGTAGCCTTTCTGATCTGGGAAAGTAAGTTCCAAGGGGTGCTTGACACCTAGTCCCCTAAGGCCAACTGGTCTGGGAGTGGCTGACCCAAATCCGGCAATAGGGTCAGATAGAAAGTTACGTTTATGGCATGTTCTTTACTTAATAAACTTTTTGATTAAAAAGATGCCAAAAGTGCACAAGCTTAAAAGATGCCAAAGAGCACACTCATGTAAAGATGCCATAGTGCATAATGCTTAAAGATGCCAATGAGCACACATCTCATGATACTTGGTTATATATTTCTGAGTTGCAATAAACCTGTAAATTTGTGAAAGTCTGAATTTTTGATGGATTAGTGTGATTACATGCAAAGTTCTCTATTATATTTTTAGAATTGCATTTTCTTGAAGCTTGTCGAAGTTCACATGCGAGCACACTGAATAGATTGATGAAAGTTTTTGAAACTGAACATGTCTTAACTTGATATGCAATGAAACTTGTTTCTGTATCCAAAAGCATATATTTGATTTCATCTGATGGATTTTATTGTGATATTTTACTAAGTAGAATTTTATTTGTTTCTGTTTAAATTTTTATATATTTAGTCGTTTCAAAATACATATTCAGTATATTTTTCTTTCTACATTGATGTTTCAATCATTGTGTTCTCATTTATATCTTAATGGGTTTGAGCATTATTCAAGGGGGAGTGAAAAAGGAGAATTTTTCTTAATGATCATATCTGTTTTTGAGGGGGAGTATCTGATTTTCTATATAAATGCTAACTTGAATTGTCAAATTTAGTGCATTTTTGTAGGGGGAGTCAAAGAGCTAATCAGGTAAAAAAAATCAGACTCCAAGTCAGATTTTCGTCACCAGTTGGTAGAGCAAAGCTTAATTTGCGCCAACAGCTTCTAGCGCAAAGCATGTTTTGCGTTTCCTGCATGTCGCACAAACCTCACTTTGCGCTTCCTTCTGTTAGCGCAAATCTCACTTTGCGCCACCAACTTGTAGCGCAAACCTTCCTTCTTTTCTCCGTTTCTTTGATTTTCCAGATCTTAAGTTGTCTCATCTCCAACATATGCATGACCAAGTTGATCCAAATCATCAAGGTCATGAGGGGGAGAAGTTAAAAGAAGTTAAGGAGATGATAAAGAGACAAAGAGTTCAATTGTTAATCTGCTGATCAAGATTCTGCAAGATTTTGCTGCTCAAGATTATATTTTCTCAGATATACTACATCTTTTGTTGTTCCTGCTCCGATCACCACAGTTCATTCAAGGTCATTTAAAAGAGGTGTGTCGTCTAGAGCACAAGATGATGAATCAACTGTTCGTTCAAGTTTATTTCAATCTGGTCCAGTCTTGTCAAGGCAGCAAAGATAACTCAATCTGAAAAATGCTGAGAAGAAATTTGTTTTAAAAGTCAGAAAGCTTCGCAAAGTCGCTTAGTTGGTCCATGCTGATTTAGAAGATGGTTTTTGAAGACCAAAGCGCCAATGATTACTAAGGGGGAGATTGTTAAGTCTGATTTTATAGTAATCATTGTATTTATAGGCTTGGTCAAATACTGTGTTTAGTGTCTAATACTGTGTTGTATTGACCAAGGGTATTTAAGTCCCTTTGGTCTTGGTTGTTTGTAACACTTTCACACTTACTTTGAATACATTGTTACTTTGCGCTTCATACTCTCTCTCTCTACTTTCTCTCTCTAGGATTTAGTTGATCTTGGACTATCAACATTGATTAACAATTCCTACTTGTACGAAGATTCTATCTCGTCCACCAGCAGCAGCCCAGCAACAACCAGCCTCTCCCGTACACATCTGGGTTTCATCACCGAGGATGCCCGATTTGTCCTACGCTTTTCCCCCTCACATACGCAGGCGGTATGTTATACAATGGGTTTATGTTTAACTTTTTTTTTGGTGACATAATTTTTAATTTTAGTATTACAATTTTAATAATAATAATTCATAGCTCATGCTTAACATTTAATTGTTTATTAATAGCAAATCGAGGTATGGATATGACTCCTACTAGAGTCACGTTCTCCCTCAAGTGATTGGACGATGGTGCTCCCAGACTTCTGGTTTTACATGGAGGTGGCGAATCTTACATACCTTTTCAGGCATGCCAATGGTGATATGTCGAGCCAGGGTTTTCCAGTGTGGGGGGTTATTACACGGGTATGGAAATAAGTTTACATCTTTTTTATTTAAGAAATCACCGATTTATATCATTCCCATGAAAAAAATCTAACGTATATGTTTTAGGTCTTCATGCCCATATGCATCGAAAGCAAGCATTGGGTTGTCAGGCAGTTTGATATGGAATCGATGGTTATGAGAATATCGACAGTCTGAAGCTCCCATCCTTGCAGCAGTCCCTCGGAGATACGATGCAGACCTTCCAGAAGAGTATGTCGAGCTTATTTTTTGCCCTGGGTAATGGAAAAAGAGTGGCGACATTCTCCTCCATCGTCATATGGGAATACGCGGCGGATGTACCACAACAATCCGGACCTCATGGAAATTGTGGTCCATGGGCATGTAGGTTTCTCTTTGATTTGGTGGACGGTCGACAGCCATCTCCTTGCACAGATACATCCTCAAAGTCCATTGTTTGGCGACATTAGACGATAGATGTTATATGGGATTTGAAGACGTGTGCCTCTCTTGAGTAATAGCTAGTTTTAAGATGTAACAGTTCACCATTTTATACAAGTTTTTTATTGAGTGAGTTACTTTTACCTTTAACTAACTTCTATTACACATCTTCTACAAATTTAACTTACCTTAAAAATAATATTAAATAGGCAGTAATAAAATTTAGAACTTATCAAAACACACAATAGATTAAACCATTTTATTCACAAGCAAATTAGAACATGGAACAACATAGAAACACCAGGTACAAAGCATCAACATACAAACACTAGGTACGAAACCAACAATAGTAGCACCATCTAAGGATAAAGTGTTTTACATTGATCAATCCAATTTTGTTTCTCTGTTACCTAAGCCTGCATTACTGCGAACTCTTGTACAATCTTGTTGACTTGTACGTTGTCGTAACGAATACGGTCTTTCTTATCTTTTATTTCCCTCTTCAACCATTTTACCTCCTCCCTGTCTGCGTCCATCCTTCTCAAGTACCCGTCTTTCTTGGTCATCATTTCTTTCCATCTTTCAGTGAGTTCCTCGATCTTTGCTTCAGCTTTTTCTATGGATTGTCTCATCCTTTTTCCGCCATTGTTTGCAAAGAGGGGGTTTGAAGAAGAGGCTCGGTTTCCAGACATGTGTTTGGTGAAAGACGAGAATCTTATGATATCAGATAATGGAAAATGTTGTATGGATATAAGTTAGAAATAACACGAGAATTTATAGCCACACAGAACCACCCCCGCAATTGCGAACCTAGATTTGGTCAAGATAAACCTGCACCTTTTCAGACAAATCTTGCAGAACTTTTCAAATGAATCTTTCAGACATTTTCAGACGAATCTTTTAGACGTTTGTAGACGAATCTTGACTTGATCCACCTCTGCAATTGCGACCAAATACAGATCCGCAATTGCAACCAGGTGCACCTCCGCAATTGCGACCAGAACGACTATAAATACTCCATGTTGGAGGGGTTGTATACCATAGAAAAAGAAACACATTGTGAATCATCAAAGTAATTGGACAAGTTCTTCTTACATGGCATCTTCAAATCTTCGTGTTTGGAACTTCATATGTTTGTCTCAATCTCTTCCAGACACTACCACCGAGTTATATGGTTAGTGTTCCTATTTTTTTGGGTTTTATTTGTGTTAAATGTTGTCAAAGGCTAACGTTGTTCATGTTCATCAATAGTGGCTCATCCATAATTGTTCACCATGAAAGCCCACCATCAAGGGTACTTCACGGAACCACCTAGAAGACAATACTTTTGTGGTCTA
This sequence comes from Arctium lappa, assembly GCA_023525745.1. Taxonomy (NCBI): domain Eukaryota; kingdom Viridiplantae; phylum Streptophyta; class Magnoliopsida; order Asterales; family Asteraceae; genus Arctium; species Arctium lappa. Next base: position 72,003,430 of record CM042051.1, on the reverse strand, counting down.
AAAGTCTGTGTTGACATGTTAGATGTCGACGATCTGTCCATGAAACTGCTTCATCAGATCATGAAAGAGCTAGGCCACGACGAACCAAAATATATAAGTTGTATTTTAAAAGGCCGAATGCAGACTTAATGACTGGACTAGAAGCATTGGCTGTCGATGAAGATGTAGCCAATATACGTCAGTACGTTGACGGCCATACCATCATTGAACTGTATAGCAAGAGAGTGGAGCTTAACACATTCGGACTCGTATCACCAGAGCATATAAGAAGTCGGTGGGGATTCCAGAAACACCAAGCATCGTGTAGCTGTAGTTTGACATTTAAATGATCATGTATGTTTGTAATAAGCAAGTTTAAAACTGTAATATGATGAAAACCTAATGCTAATCGGGAGTTTGATGGGGCATATGGTGGTAGTAGTAGTATAAAAATGTTAACGCATCAAACCACAAAAATAGATTAGACGATTTTGAAAAAGAAATTAACTCCCAATTCAAGCTAACTATTCAAACAAACAAGATTTGACAATATATGATTCTAGAGAGAGAGTAGTGAGAGAAATCGTATATGTCATTGATCTAACAATTATGAACAACTGCTTGCAACATCTATTACAAACTCATACAACACAATGGTATTTATACCACCATTACTTCTCACAAGATTAAACTCTCAAACAATATAAACTCTCTAAGACTTATGTTGACTTACATTGACTTTGACTTTTCCTATTAAATCTTGGATACAATTTTATACACTACCATTCTCCCCCTTTGTATTCAAGATTGAAAAAAAAAATTGACAATCGTCTTCAGCGCTTGATTCTTCAATCTTTGACTCTGATAGCTTTGTCCTTTGCAACTCTGATAGTCATTAATCTCTGAAGCTTTGAAGAATCTTGAGAAGTCATTCACGATTGGCATCTTTGAATAATCAACAAGTCTTGATCAACAAACAATTTAAAATCTTGAAAAATCTTTAAACTTAAAGAATTTTTGATCTTTTGAGGAATCTCTAATCTTTTATCTTCATCTCTCTGATCTCTGGATCATCTTCTGAAAAACAAACTTTCTCAATCATCTTGACTTGTCATTGAAAGTCATCTTCGAATAATTTCTTTTCATTAAACTTGATTTGACTTGAACGAATTGAACTTTCTGAATTTCTCCAAAAGTCTTTTCACTTTATAACTCTGAAATTCTTTGAAATTGATTTTGAAATTGAACTCTGTAAATTTCTCCCCCTTTTTGATGATTGTGAGAATCATGATCATCAAAACACATCAATTTCAACTCAGTCTTTGAAATTTCTCCCTCTTTTAAACAATGTAGAACAATCTTCATGAACTTAACATTCTCCCCCTTTGTGATAAACTATCATTCTCCTTCTTTAAGAATTGATAATATGCACTCTTTTGGAGTTGCCTTTGACAAAGTAGGAACGTTCTCCCCCAATTGATCTGATACAGAGCCGTCAATTCATGAACGTATTTATCTAAATCTTTTCAAATTCAGACAAATTTTGAGTTGTAACCCTGAATCAACAGATGAAACAGTTAGGAATGCCTGTCAGTAACACTAAGTTATTGTGTACAACAAATGTACAATTTAAGGAGTTGGTTTGATGATGACTCCCCAGGACTTCCATTCAATCATTGAAAAAAAACACAAGGTATTTTCTATGAATGTTCTGATAGAAAAACGAATTTTCTGTGTGCTCGTGCTTGTGTATGAAAGAATTAGCACAATGATTGTGTTTCATAAGGCTCAAAGTATGTAAATCTCTGAGACAACAATGATTATACATAGACTCAATGTGCATGAGAAAGAGTCGAAGGTGGGGTAACTTTCCTTCTTTTTCAATATCAGTATCTTCCGAATGAAGAACCAATAGAGTATGTGTTGCATCCCCAGAAAATGTGAAACATTCTCTTTTTGAGAAAAGAATGAGTAGTTGGTGGGGTGTTTGCAAGAGTTGGCATGGGCTCACTGCCTGTTTCAATGTCGTTCATGATGAATTATGAAACAACAGTTTATGCGGCTACCCGGCTCAGAAAGAAGTTTGGTGCAGAGTCTGATATTCTTTTACTCTGATCTCTCACCCTCTTTCTTTTAAACATTAAAGTTCACTTCTAACCAATCTCTCATTTTCATTTTACCTCTTCACACACCACTCTCAAATCTTTTGACTCCTCTCCCCTCAATCACTCAAAGGATTACTTCCGGGGTAGGAAACACAGGTTAAAGTGAATCCATGGAAGTTCTGTTTAAGCTCTCACACTGAATCCCATGTATTTTTCCTAAAAGCATATGTATCTCAATGATTTTCTTGATAATTTAAGCACAAGAAATCATTTGTCAGTGTATGTATGCTCATAAAGATAAGAATGAAATTGTGAGCATGTCAAACATTTAAGATTTCTCAAAACTTTGTATGAATGAATGAACATGAAAGAATAGAAATATTTTGAGAATCTGACAATGATTAAAATTAGATTAAAATTCATGAAGAATTATATTTTGAGAAATCAAAGACGTAAGATGTTTATATCAACAATATATAAACATATTAACAATGAAAGCACAAATGATTGAAAATAATGTATGATTCAAACAACAATGAATATCAAACGAGAGTATTACCATAGAAATATTAAACTTTTGATACATGGTAATAACAAATTTAAATGAAGTACTGAACCGTTGTGTGTGAATATTTGACAGTATATGGACAAGATAATACACAAGTATTAATCTTTGGAAACACACGGTCAGTTAAACATTGAAGCTCAATTATGAAAAACATTTAAAATTACACTTCTAAATTCATGAAATCTTTTAAGAACAAGAAGTGGTTTGAACATTTTAGAAAGCGTTTTTCATGTTCAAAAGTTGTTCTTCTTTCAAACAATCAGAGATCAAGATAAGAAGATATTTACCTTTAAGCTCCCCCTCAAATCATGATAGAGTGATTTTATTCATTTAAGCTCCCCCTGGATATTTTCAAAATATCCTTATCTTTAACATTAAAGAACGAGTCCTAAGTTGTGTTACTTAGAAGTCATAGTCCTTTAACTTTAAAGTGTGGGTCTTGAATTGTGTTATTCAAGAGCCATTGTTCTTGACTTTGAAGTCCGGGTTTTGAACTGTTTTGTTCAAAATCCTTACTCTTTGACTTTGAAGTCCGAGTCCTGAGTTGATTTACTCAGAAGTCATGGTCCTTTAACATTGAAGTGAGGGTCTTGAACTGAATTATTCAAGAGCCACTGTTCTTGACTTTGAAGTCCGGGTTTTGAACTGTTTTGTTCAAAAGCCTTAGTTCTTGCTCCCCCTTAAACCTTGGGTGCCTGCAACACAGATTTAGCTTTTGGTACCCACTGGTATTTGGGTCCTGATGTGTTAGTTGCAGTTCGTGTGGGGGTAACATAGTAAGAACCATACCAGTAATTGACAAAGTTATTACTTACAAAGTCATGTGATCCACAGTAAGAACAGCAGATTTTCTTCTGAGCAATCCTGATTAAATGATTAGTGGAATAAAACATATCAGAATTACCAAAAGATTTACCTTTATGTGCTCTGTTCTTTTTGGCATTTGATGTGGACGCAAATGCTTTGTCCTTCTTTTTCTCTTCAGAAGAATCTTTAACTCTCCAGACCATTAGACTTTTCTTTGATTGATTTCCAAGAAATTTTATATAAAAGCTTGTTGAACCATCAACAGATTTGTCATAAAACAGATTAGATGGTCGAATCTGATTTGAGTTAACAGTTTTAGATTTGACATGGTTCTTTTTAAAAACATTTTCATGTATAGAACTTGAAGTTGTTTTGAAAAAACAGACTGATTCTGTTGAATTATCAACAGGTGATTGATCAATCACATCAGCTGTAATCTTTTCTGACATATCACTGTTTGCAGCTTCTAAGTCTTTTATCTTTTCGGATAAAATGTTTCTTTCAGAAGTCAATGTGTCAAACTTTATTTTCAAATCAGATTTGGCCATCTTTTCTTTTTGGACATTTGATGACAGAACAGATATTTTGGATGTGAGCTTAGATATCTCAGATTCAAAATGTAAACGTTCTTGCTCAAAATCCTTTTCCAAGTTCTTGGTATTCTCAGAAATATCTTTGAAAATCCCAGTATTTCTCTTTTCAGCATTTTTCTTTTCAAACTCATAAGACTTCTTCTTTTCTTTAAAAACTTGTCTTTCTTTTTCAAGCAAGTCTTGTAGAATAGAGATCTGTTTGGGAAATTCAACTATTTTGTTTTCAAGAACTTGTTTCTCTTTACCAAAAGTATCCCTTTCTGTTATCAAAATCTTTTCAAATTCGGATACTTGCTTTGAAAGTTTTGAACATCTCAGCTCCAAATCCTTTTTCTCTTGGAGAATTTTCTTGGAAAGTTTAGATATATGTTGAGTAGAAGATGTCTCCAAATTTGATTTTTCTTTATCTGCTTTGATGTTTTTCATCAAATCAGCATTTTTGACTTTCAATGCATATATATTTTCTTCAGAAGCCATATACTTTTGTTGAAGCCCAACTGAATCAGCTTGTAGTTCTGATGATTTCTGTTCAGTTGTCTTCAGTTGGATTTGAAGTTTTGTAATTATGGACTCTTTGAACTTGATTACTTTCTCAAGAGACTGAATAGAATTTTCTTTTATTGCAATCATTTTCTCTCTATCTTTAATCTATTTCTCTTGTTCTTTAATTTCTTTCTCTCTTGCACTGATGATACCTGCAGAATCAGATTTAGCATGATTAGCACAATTTACACAATCAGAAGATTTATCAGTAATTAACAAATTTGATTTCAACTCCTGATTCTGTTTTATAAGGGTTGCATTCTGAATTCTCAGTTTGTCACATTCAGCCTCTATTTTTGGTATCTCAGGCATGTACAAGACAGTCATGTCTCTAGCTGAAAGTACAGTATTTCCTCTCTCATCTGTAGTTGGCATCTTAAATGAGAAATCATCTTGAAAAGAATGATCGTTTCCAAACAATTCATAAAAATTGATGTCAGGATCGAATTCTTAACAAGAATAAATTCTCAGAAACCAATATCAAAGAAGTTTGCGGAATAACACTTTGATATTCAATAAAACAGTAAACAAACAGTAAATATGATGAACAACTTGCAAACTTGTATTGAATGATTGAAATTAGAAGATTACACACACAACCTCAATCTTGAAGAACAGACTCTTTCAAGACGAATTCTACTTCTCTAGAATTAGGAACTATGCCTTGAGGTTGATTCTCTCTCTATATCAAAAAAACACAGAATGAATAATTATATTAAAACTACTCTATCAATTCTATACATATACTGAACAAAAAATAATTACTAAACATAAAAAGATCTTCAGAATAATCTTCATAATTATCGTCAGCTTTCCATGTTTATCTTCAAACGCAGTCTCTTCAGCATTATCTTCACATTATCTCAAAAGCAGTATTAATCACCTTAGAAGTATTAACTGAGACTTGGTAGCATTAACTACTAAGCAGCACTAACCTCTAGCAGTACTAACTAGCTAAGCAGTACTAACTTTGTTCAAGCAGCACTAACTTTGACTAGAAGTATTAACTCTACTAGAAGTAGTAATACCTAGCAGTATTAATCTTTTAAAGTCCTCTGGCAGTACTAACTCTGTGGTAACAGCATTAACCATACTTAAGTTTTTCTTCAGTTCCCAACAATCTCCCCCTAACTTGACTTTTAGGAAGAGAAGTCAAGTTCTTCAGATCTTCTTCAAAATGCTCCCAAAACTCCATCATGGCCTAAATTCCAGTATTTGCATCCAACCCCAAACTCTGATTAATTGTTCTTTGGATCAAATATTTAGCCATTTCTGAATCTGGAATACATCCTAGCTTCTTCTTCAGCATGGCATGAAGCTTCAGTCTGCTATGGTTGTATACTCTATCCACTAGGAAGTACTCAGTGTGATTCAAATCCAAAGTCACTGCATATACTCCACTAGTTTCATATAGAGTCCAATTATTCATTGATTGAAAGACATTCCTTATAATCTCCTCCACTTCATCAGGCTTGAACATCATACATAGATACTCCATTATCAGCTTTGTAATTGAAATCACTGGAGCTTTTAGTTGATCTGCATATAACTTCATCCCTATCTCAAACATTTCTTCAATATCTGATCTTGAGCAGGTTCTAACAATCTTGTTCCAGGTGCTGTAAACTTCATATTTCTCATCTTTTCTCTTCAGTCTGATATATTCCTTGCCATCTACCTCTAAGACATCCCAGTGAATGACTTCAGGAGGTTTAACTCCTACAGGTTCTGCTAAAATTGGTTCAGGCACTTTGTCCATCACTACCATGTACATCTTGACATCCTCAGTACTTGCAGGTTCTTTCATTGTAGATGACTCAGGTGCCTCTTCTTCTTCAGCAACCTTTTCAGCCTCTTCTTCTGCTATTCTAGGCTTCTTTGTGGATTTTCTCCTTGCAATCATCTTAGTTCTCTTTAAAGTCCTTAGACTTTCACCAATTGTTGCTTCCTTCTCTGGAGTTTCTTGCTCATCAGGGAATGGTTTTTGTAAGAAATCATTGCTCTCCTTCATTCTTTTCTCCATTTCAACCCTTGCAATATCATCCCCTTGGAGCTTGATCATCTCAGCATCATACATCTTCTTGAGTTTCTCAAAAGACATCTTTGAGAACATCTCCACCTTGACACCTACTGCACCCTTGAGGAAAGTAATCATTTTCTTTCTCTCTTGAGCACCAAGGTATGTCTTTGAAGGTTGTCTTTTCCTTGCAGCCATTTTGATCTTGGTAGGCTTCTTCAAAGATATGGCTTTTTGCTTGGCTTGTTATGTTGCTAAGCTTTGTTGATAGGCTTTGTTTAACTCTGCAGCCATTGCTTTAGCTATTTCTCTATCCTTATGCACTTGCATAGCTTCTGCTTCTTCAAGTTCAAGCTGAATCTTCCTAGCTAGAGTTTCATCTGAATCAATCAACTTCTGCTTTTTCATTGGTTGATCAGGTTCAACTAGCTTTGCCTTACCCTTTTCTTTGCTTATCACCTTCTCTTTACTTGAAATCTTTGAAGCATCGCCTCTTTCTTTGATGACAACTCCTTTGGCCATTGAGATGACCTTGGGAGTATCATGCTTTGCTTTGATTAGAGTTTCTGCTATTTCAAGACCTGTGAGCACTTCTTTCACTGTTTCCGCTGCTTTCATTGGTTCAGCAGTATTAACCATTTCTGCTGCTTTGTTTGTACCAGCAGTAGTAATGGTTTCTGCTGCTTGCTCTTTTACTGCTGCAGCTTGTGTTTCTGCTTCTTGTGCAACATTTTCTGCAGTTTCTTGCTCCCCCTCAAACTTTGCATTCTCTTGCTCATTGTCATCAGCTTCTGACTCCCCCTTTTTGGGAGCATCAGTCACTGGTTTCCTCCTTCTGAGTACAAATTGTTTCTTCTTCTTTTGGAGAATCAATTTCCTTACCATTTGCTTCAATTGGAGGATCTGTTCTTGTTGTGACAGAAACTATGAGTTTAAGCTCTTCAATATCCTTGCCCTGGTTGATCACATCCATGTTGATATTACCCATTGCATCCATCAATTCTTGATAGTTATATCTGTCCTCACCTTCTCTAGAAGTATTACCCTCTTTTGAAGGATCATTGGATCTTTTTGTAGTGGAAGTCTTCTGCCTAGCAGAAGCACTATCTACCCCCGTGGTTTCTTGGCACCTGGGACCTTTGGATGATTGCTCACCCAAAGTTGCCATGGGGAAGGTCTTAGAGATGTTACGACTGACCTCCTCTGTGCTAGCAGGAGTAGTGGCAGCCTTCTCACCCATATGCTCAACCTCCACCTCAGTGAGCACCTCCTTGGGGTTGGGAGACACCCCTGTGGTTTCCCTGTGGATATTCTCTAAAGGAGAATTCTCCCTTAGAGGGCTTAAAGACTCAGTGGGTGATGGTACAAGAACGGAAGGAGCCTTCTTTACCAGTTTCCTTTTGTAAGTTTGGGTAATAGGAGAAGTGGGCTTTTGAAGTAGGGACTGTGGGATAGATATAGAGTGGGAAGGTTGGGATTGGCTAGCAGTGGGATTGTCTAATGAGGGCCTTGACCCTGCTGCCATACCTTCTTGTGGTTGGGACACCACCATCATTGTTGAGAACAATGGGGTGTCAACTCCTTCTGAGTTCCTAGCAGATCTTCTCATGTTTGAGAAAACCTTGCCTTTAGGGGGTTTAGGTACATATACCTCATCAAAGTGAGGTATATCCGTCAATTCATTGGTAATAACTGTCTGTACAAACCTGGGATACATGAAGAAACTCTTCTTCTTGTCCAGGTTGGAGACAAGATCATTGAAGATCATCAAAGAAAAATTATATTTTCTAGCAGTGGATAAACACACCAAAGCATAAGCAATGGGACTGCTAAATTGGCTCCAGCCAGTTGTTTTCTTAGAAATACAGTGCATCAGGGTATGAACAAAGAACCTCCATTGGGGTGTAAATTGAGCTTTGAAAAACTTGAAAATCCCCAATTGGCCTTCATACCCCATTCTGGTGAGGTTTGAAAACAAATCCTCATTTGGAAGAGAAGATATACCTGAAGCATCGTCTAGACGTAGACAGATGCGAATGGTCTTCTCAGTAACTGTCAAGGGTTTGTCACACACCCTTGTTTTGATGCACGGCACTCCATTTTCAGTGCTAGCAGAGGCATTGGCCCAGAATTGCCTCTGATGCTCTATGTAGATGGTAGGAGACACAGTGAGAGCATAAGCAATGTGGCTTGACCTCAGAAAATCGACTATCTGGTAGAACCCTTCGGCTTGTTTTGGCTTTTGGAGCATAGCTATCTCGTTGTGCTCATCAATAAACACCATTGAAGCCATCTGTATGCAAGGATTCTTGACTAGCGAGCACTGGATACTTGAGAGAAAAGAGTGAGAGAGAAGATGAACAGTAGACAAAGAGTCGTTATGATCTTTTAGGCGGGGAAAGGGTATTTATAGGTTGTGGATTATAAGCAGTATTAACCTTAAAATTTAGTGAAAGCAGTATTAACAGTGAGCAGTATTAACTGAGAGCAGTATTAACTGAAAGCAGTATTAACTGGAAGCAGTATGAACTGAGAGCAGTATTAACTGAGAGCAGTATTAACTGGAAGCAGTATTAACTGAAAGCAGTATTAACTGGAAGCAGTATTAACTGGAAGCAGTATTAACTGAACACTGGAAGTAGTAAAATTGTACTGGCAGTACTAAAACTGTACTGGTAGTAGTAAAATTGTACTGGCAGTACTAAAACTGTACTGGCAGTATTAACCATACTTACACTTTTAAGCTTGTGATGAACTTAGTACTGCTATACATTTCCTGAAAAAAAAGATTAGTAACACCAACAATAAACAATATACAGGTATTGAACCACTTTTTGAGTAGGGGCTTATTCAGAGTTGATCATTCCCACACTTGTTACCAAGAAAGTGAATCTACCCACATCAAATGCTTTGGTGAATAGATCAGCAAACTGGTTATCAGTATGAACCTTTACAACTTGAATAAGCTTCTTTTCATTGCAATCTCTTATGAAGTGATACCTGATCTCAATGTGTTTTGTCTTTGAGTGCTTGACAGGATTATTAACAATGTTGATAGCACTGCTATTATCAATAAAGATTGGAGTGTGTAGAAAGGTTACCCCATAGTCCAGCATTTGATTCTGAATCCATAAGACTTGAGAACAGCAACTTGCAGCTGCTATGTACTCTGCTTCTGTTGTAGATGTGGACACTGTGGTTTGTTTCTTGCACTGCCATGAAACTAGTCTTGCACCCAAAAATTGGCATCCTCCAGAAGTAGATTTTCTGTCCAAGTTTGCTCCACCTAGATCACTGTCTGAGTATGCAATTAGGTCAAATGATGAGTCATGAGGATACCAAAGTCCCAATCTGGGTTTCCCTTTGAGATATCTGAAAATCCTCTTAACAGCTTGATAGTGTGATTGCTTTGGCCTAACTTGAAATCTTGCACACACACAGACTGGAAACATTATGTCTGGCCTAGAGGCTGTAAGATACATGAGAGAGCCAATCATGGATCTATAATGATGAACATCCATATCCTCCCCCTCAAGATCTGCTGTTATCTGCTTGTGTGTCTCCATAGGTGTGCTGGCAGATTTTGAGTCTGAGAAACCAAACTTGGTTAGAATGTCCTGCACATACTTGGACTGACAGATAAAAATACCATCTGACTTCTGTTGAACTTGGAGTCCAAGGAAGAAAGTAAGTTCCCCCATGGAACTCATTTTGAATCTTTGATGCATTAGTTCCTCAAACTCCTTGCACATATTGTCTCTTGTGGATCCAAAGATAATATCATCCACATAGATTTGGACCAGCAAGATGTCCTTCTTCTTTCTCTTGATGAACAGAGTCTTATCAATGACTCCTCTTTCAAAGCCATTTTCCAAAAGATAGGATGACAGAGTGTCATACCATGCTCTTGGTGCTTGATGCAGTCCATAAAGTGTTTTCTTCAATTTGTATACTATGTCTGGATAGCTTGGGTTTTCAAACCCTGGTGGTTGACAGACATATACTTCTTCTTCAATTGAGCCATATAGAAATGCACTTTTTTACATCCATTTGATAGACTTTGAATTTCATATAAGAAGCATAGGCCAGGAATAATCCAATTGCTTCTATCCTAGCCACTGGTGCAAATACTTCTTCATAATCTATTCCTTTTTCTTGTGTATACCCTTGTGCCACCAACCTTGCTTTATTCCTTATTACTATTCCTCTTTCATCTCTCTTATTCCTGAAGACCCATTTTGTGCCTATTGCTCTTTGACCTTTAGGAAGGTCTACCAGATCCCAAACATCTTGCAGCTTAAATTGCAGTAGCTCTTCTTGCATGGCCTCTATCCAACTGGATTCTTTCATAGGATCATGAGCCTTCTTAGGCTCAAGCTAGGATAGAAAGCAAGAAAGCACTGTATGTTATTGGTCTTGCATATCTTGCAGCCTGCTTTGATTTCTAGTCATCATAGGAGAAGAGATATCTCCTATTACCAGCTGAGGAGGATGATTCTTTTGTATTCTGGTGTGATGACTAGGTTCTTCATTGAGTCCCACCTCTAGATTGGAGTCATTCAACTCTACTGAGGTGTTTTCAGTAGCTACTTCTGGTTCTTTATTTTCTTGACTCTCCTCATCTCTTCTTTCTTCTTCACTCTGAATTGGTTCAGTAAATGGCTCCTTTTCACAGAATTCAACAGGTTCTTCTATAGGCATAGGAAAAATCACAGATTGAGGTATACTGTCTTGAACTTGTGTAGTCCCTGATCCTCCATTTCCTGAACCTGCATAATCATTACTACTGAAACCAAAAGAGTTAGTTGGTGAGTCAATGTCAAACAGCCACTGAGGACCAGACCCAACAGGATTTGGTGTGTTCTCATTGCATTTGACATTGTCACTTTCTTCAATTATTCTAGAAGAAGAATTAAAAACCCTGTAAGCCTTACTCTAAGATGAGTAGCCAACAAGAAATCCATCATCTGCCTTGCTATCAAACTTACCTAAGTGAGATTTGGTATTGAGAATTGTACAAGGACACCCAAAAGGTTTGAAAAATCCAATAAAGGGTTTTCTTTTATTTAAAAGCTCATAAAGGATCTTGTTCTTTGGCTTGACCACTAGAACTCTGTTTTGGACATAACAGGCAGTATTAACTGCTTCAGCCCAGAAAGTAATTGGCAGTTTTGAATCAGCCAACAGAGATCTAGCAGCCTCTATTAGTGTCCTATTCCTCCTCTCAGCAACTCCATTCTGTTGAGGAGTCCTAGGGGCACTATATTGTCTCTCAATTCCTTTTTCCTCACAAAAGGTGTTTAGATCAAGATTTTTAAATTCAGTTCCATTGTCTGATCTAATGACTTTTACTTTTTGATTTGTTTGGTTTTCAATTCTTAGGATAAAGGATTTGATCAGTCCACTTGTCTCATCCTTAGTCCTTAGAAAATATACCCAGGTAAATCTAGAGTAATCATCAACAATAACTAAGCAGTAGGATTTCTTGCCTATACTCATAACATTTGTAGGACCAAACAGATCCATATGTAATAACTGGAGACAAGAAGAAATTGTATTTAACTCTTTGGACTTATGAGAAGTTTTGTGCTGTTTGCCTTTAAGACAAGCAACACAATGATCATCACATGAAAAGACTTCTGATGGTAAACCTCTTACAAGGTTGTTTTTAACAAGTTTGTTCATTGTCTTGAAATTCATGTGACACATCCTTCTGTGCCAAAGAGAGGATTCATCCACAGAAGCTTTTGAAACAAGACAGTTCAGGGATGAATCACTAGAAACATTGTCCATATCTAGACAGTAAACATTGTCCTTTCTTGGAGTTCTAAGTAGTATCATGTTTTCATCAACTACCTTGAACCCTGGAGCAAGGATCATACATTCTGTATTGGTAAATAATATACTATGTTGTTTGTCACAAACTTGTGATACACTTAACAGGTTGTACTTTAGCTGATCAACATAGTAGACATCCTCAAATGTCATCTTACCTTTTGTAACATTACCTTTTCCACTTATTTTTTCACCTGTAAGATTATCTCCAAATGCAACATGTCCTCCATTGATATGCTTGAAATCCTGAAGGCATGACATGTTGCCTGTCATGTGCCTAGAGCAACCACTATCAACATGCCAGGTGCTCTTCCCCTTGAGCTGTTGGTTGCCCTACACATAAGATAAATCAGTTAGTATTGATTAGGAACTCAAGCCAAAGTGGTCTTGGGTATCCCTTTCTCATCAAAATATTTACATTCCTTCTTGACAAGATTTTTAAACTTTGACTCCTCATTACTGGAGTACTTTGTTACAATAATGGGTTTGGATGCATATTTGCTAGAAGCAGTACTGGTATTAGAAGTACTAACTGCATCAGCAGCAGTAACCTTTGAAGAAGTCCTAACAGTGTTAGAAGCATTAATATTCTTAGCAGTACTAACACTGGTAGCAGCAGTAATGCTTCTGGCAGCACTATCCCTGTCAGCAGTACTATTTGATGTAGCAGTACTAACAGTTTTAGTGCTTCTAGGCACCCATATTTTAATACTTTCTTTTAAAACCTTTTTCTTCATGTGGCCTTTGGTTTTAACAGATTTCTTAGCCACTTGTTTCTTTCCAACCTTCCTATAACCAACAGGTTTTTGCACAAATCTTTGAAAGTTCATCTGTTGGTTAATAGGGTTAAAGAAACAGTGCTTAGCCAAATGATTCAGCTTACCACATATGAAACAAGGTTTTGGTCTGATTATTTTATTCAGATCAACTCCTTGTTTCTGAGCCCATTGATTATTCCAGTTTCTTTGGTTACCTCTTTTTATACCAGAATTTAGGCTCTCAGATTTATTGCAAGCACACTGTTTATAAGGGCCAGGATTCACAACAGTGGTCTGTTTGTAATGGACCTTGTTTGCCTTTTCTTTGGTCTTCTCTATCTCTTTAGACTTGACCCAGATCCTTCCACCACCCTCATTGGTAACAATGTTGTTTTCTAAGGGTATCTCTTTTCTCACAGCATTTTTCCTATTCTCACTGGCTTCTTTCTCAGTCATATCCTTAACAACTACCTCATCCAAAGGATCTATCTTAAAGGCTTCCTCAGACAAGTCCTTTTTCTCCTTGGTCTCTAACAAGTCTGAAGTAGGAGAGATATAGTTGTTGTTGTAAGGAGGGGGTGTGTTGTTGTATCCAATACCAGGCTTCATCTTATCATGAATCTGAGCCTTTAGAAGAGAATCCATTGCTTTTGAAGCATATGAAAACTTTTCTATGTCAAGCTTAACCTTAGCTAGTTCTTCTTTCAACTTATCATTCTCTTCTTTGGACTTAGACAGTTTGGTCTCTAACTCATTCTTTTCCCACTTCCAGTAGTTTGTGTCATAAGAGTGTTGAAGTTCATTGGCTTGAAAGCCTTTGATTTGTTCTTCAAACCTCTCTACTATCAACACATAATCTCTTCTGTCCTTTTCTAATCTTTTGAGGTCATCACACATGTTTTGGTTGTGATCTCTGTACCTTTTGACAGTGTCTATGCAAGATTGAGTACAAAGATTAGAAATTACCTCAGAAGGGAGGTCAGACACCTCTGCCATAAGAGCTTGATTCTGAATGGCTTCCTCAGCTTGGTCACTCCAGTCAAATCCCATTCCTTGTTGAGAAACAAGGGCTTGAACAGAGTTCTTGTTTTGATTGTAGCCTCCATTCTGAGCTTGTTGGTGGTTGTTATTTGGCACAGCACTTCTGCATTCTCTAGCAAAGTGTCCCTTCATGTGGCACTTATAGTATTCCACCTTTGTCTTGTCAAAACCAGCTCCATCTTCTCTTCTTTGAGAGAAGTTATTCCTTCCAGTTCTTTTAATAAACTTCTTCACCCTCATAGATAACATGGACATCTGCCATTTGATGTCCATCTCCTCCAGATCATCAGGGTGAAGTTGTTCCAGATCATCATTAATCAAGGAGTTGTTGCTGTGACTGGACAAAAAGGCTTCAAAGACAGTTTTAGTGCCTTTTTTCTGAATTCACTCCACTGGCAGCACTAACTACTTCAGGGTTGGCAGTAGTATCAGTAGATGCTGATAGAAGTGCAGCATTGTGAATATACCCAGTGGGCTTCTTCTTGGTTTCTACCTCAGTTTCAAAAACTCTTAGATCATTATACAGATCATCAAGTTCCTTCTCTTCCAGATTGTCACTCTGTCTATATGAGACAGTGTACATAGTCCATTCATCCCCAAGAGATCTGAGGAACTTCCTGTTGATATCATCTTGCTCCATCTTCACTCCTACAGTAGCCAGTTCACCAATAAGTTTGTTGAACCTATCAAAAGTTTGAGTCATAGACTCATTCTTTGAAGAAGTGAAGTTCTCATACTGCTGCTTCAGAACATCCCTTTGATTTCTTTTGATGCTTTTAGTTCCAGCAAATCTTTTCTCTAGAGCATTCTAGAGAATTTGAGCATCAGTGCAGTTGCAAAATTGATGCTGATATTCATTGGGGATGGCCAAGAGCAGAGTGCTCAAGGCCTTCATCTCTGTCTGCCTGATCTTCCTCTCACCATCTGTCTTTGGTGGAGGTCTTTTCCCATTTGGTCCAATCTTTCCTGCTTCAGAAGGGTCATTCTCAATGATGTCCCACATTGAGTAGTCAGTGAGAAGAATGTATTGTCTGATTCTGATCTTCCACATGTCAAACTCATTGGGTTTGAGCATTGGGACCTTAGAGACAAATGTACTGTTTGATTCTGCAAAGTTTTCCATGATGAATGAATGTTTCTGAGAGAACAGGCTCTGATACCACTTGTCAAGATCGAATTCTTAACAAGAATAAATTCTCAGAAACCAATATCAAAGAAGTTTGCGGAATAACACTTTGATATTCAATAAAACAGTAAACAAACAGTAAATATGATGAACAACTTGCAAACTTGTATTGAATGATTGAAATTACAAGATTACACACACAACCTCAATCTTGAAGAACAGACTCTTTCAAGACGAATTCTACTTCTCTAGAATTAGGAACTATGCCTTGAGGTTGATTCTCTCTCTATATCAAAAAAACACAGAATGAATAATTATATTAAAACTACTCTATCAATTCTATACATATACTGAACAAAAGATAATTACTAAACATAAAAAGATCTTCAGAATAATCTTCATAATTATCGTCAGCTTTCCATGTTTATCTTCAAACGCAGTCTCTTCAGCATTATCTTTACATTATCTCAAAAGCAGTATTAATCACCTTAGAAGTATTAACTGAGACTTGGCAGCATTAACTACTAAGCAGCACTAACCTCTAGCAGTACTAACTAGCTAAGCAGTACTAACTTTATTCAAGCAGCACTAACTTTGACTAGAAGTATTAACTCTACTAGAAGTAGTAATACCTAGCAGTATTAATCTTTTAAAGTCCTCTGGCAGTACTAACTCTGTGGTAACAGCATTAACCATACTTAAGCTTTTCTTCAGTTCCCAACAATTGACTGAAAGTCAAAATCAGATCACCACTTGAAAAAAAATTCTAAAAAATTTTAACTCTAAAACTCGCAAAGCACTGGAACTCGCAGACCAAGTGAATTAAAACTCGCAGACTACTTGAAATAAAACTCGCAAACACTTAAAACTCGCAAAGCTCAAAAAAAATTACAAGTATAAAACTCGCAGACACAAGAAACTCGCAAAACACTAAACTCTCAAATCACTATTCACTGAGAAACTCGCTAAACGCTTTAAGCGCGTTTTCAGAACTCGCACACTACTACTTGTGTGTTTTGAAGTTTGCGCAAACAACGATATGTGCGTTTTGGCTTCTGGCAAGATTAGGCTTGCGCGTTTTGATTCCTTTGCGCGTTTCTATGTCTTTGCGCGTTCTGTCCTTAGAAAATTTTTGACAACTTTAGAACTCGCTAAATGGAAACTCGCAGAGCATATGGAATGAAACTCGCAAACCAAGTGAACTGAAACTCGCAGATGCTTATTTGTGTGTTTCTCATGAACTCGCAGGCTATGTTTGCGTGTTTCTCAAGAACTCGCAGGCTATGTTTGCGTGTTCTTCAGATGAATGTTGCGTGTTTGACAGATCTAGCACGTTTTACACTCTGAGTTCTCAGATTCGATCTAAATCTTTATAAACCTGCAAATTGAATCTCAAACATGTACCATTATGATCGAATTTCTATTTTAACACATTCTCAATGCATCAAATCAACTAAAACACACGATTTCAATGTCCTTAGAAGATTTTACAGTGTTCATCGAACATTTTTCAAGAAACTCAAAATTTCAAAATTTGAATATGATTCTATGATAAATTTGTGATCGAATTTAAACAAGAAAGATTCTAAAACATTATTCAAACACAATGAGATCAATTATCTTGCACAAACAACAACAACAACAACAAACAAACAAAAATCGATGCAACAGTGAAAAACCAAGAAGTCGACTAAAATCTTGAAAATTTTCCAGAAAATTGATCCAATTCAAGTAGTGTGATCTTTCTGAATTTGTTTAGTCTCGCTCTGATACCACATGTAAGGTCATGAATTCACAATTAAACAATGTATAAAAGATAGACATGAGATAGATTGGGTTGGAAAATGAATGTATTATTCACAACCTAGAGAGAGAAAGAGTTTCTCTCTCTAGAAACACTTACAAACTTGAAAGGCTACATTGTGTATGAAAGTTACAAACAAACTACAAACACTTTCCTATTTATACCCCAATCACCCATGTTACACATTTTAGCCCAACCCATATGCTAATGACAAAGCCTATTACAATATGGATGACTTTACAAAACTTTATAAATATAGTACACTAATAGATTTTATTCACAAGCCAGCAACATAGAAACTCCAACTACGAAACCAACAACACTACCACCATCTAAGGATAGAGTGCTTTACATTGATCAATCCATTTTTGTTTCTCGGTTTCCTGCGATTGAAGCATTGCGAACTTTTGTTCAATTTGTTGGACACACATGTTGTCGTAACGAAAATGGTCCTACTTTTCTTTTGTTTCCCTCTTCAATCTTACTTTATTTTCCATGTCTGCTTCCATCCTTCTCATGTGTTGTTCCTTCTCCCTCTTCAGTTCTTTCCACCTTTCAGTGAGTTCCTCGATCTCCGTTTCATTTTTTCTACCAATCTTTTCATCACTTTCTACCGATATTTTCATCCTTTTCATCAAAGAAAACTATCCCAGCATAGAGGATATGATCAATGAAAAGGATAATTGGATCATTAGGTGTAAAGCTTTCTACCAGAGGGATACTAGATTTCCTTTTGGTTCTATCCTTTTGTTTTGAATGTTGATGTTTCGAAGTTTATTTAGCTTAACTTGGTCATGTTATAGTGGATAAATCTCTGTTGCTCATTTCTATCCTTTCATTAAGTAAAAGTGTATCCTTTTGTTTACTATCCTGATACATGAAGAATCTAAGAAAACAAAAATATTATTCATTCCAATCAATAGGTTGATTACATACATGGTTTACTCGTTCAGATCAACATTTAAATCAAAAGTCTCATGTCTATAACTGTCTCCATAATCGTCGGTAGGCATTGGTTGAGTAGGGCAGCTACCAGATGCTCTTTGACTTCCCCGATTCACTGGTGCAGGTGCATGGCATTGAGCCCAAGTATGTCTGATTTCTCCACACCGAGTACATCTCCTTGGTATGGGATCCTCACCACGAGATGGGATACGATCGTGGTTAGTCGGTCTACCAGTGTGTCTCTTGTAGATTGGTGGTTTAACGGTCATAAGTGGGGTGTCTAGAATAACCCATGTATTAGGATGACCCAACGGATGTATGAGCTCTGTGTATGTTGCTCGGAATTTATTCGATTTGAAGTAACCAGATACTAGGTGGGTGACATCTGTACACCGTTCATGTCTGGCAATGGCGATTGCATGACTGCAAGGTAAACCGGAGATCTTCCATTTCCTACAAGAGCAACTATAATTATGATAATCCACTTTCGCGTCCCTATAGAAATCTTTAACTTCGTATAGTCCACGACCTATTTCATGGACAGTAAACCTTTTCGACTTCACCTGTCTCATTCTAACAATTATTTCTATCTTTGGGATGAGAACATTTACCCATCTCGCTGCAGAAAAACGAATAATTAAAATCTTGCAAATATGTTGTGAATTGTTGTAACAAACGTAAATTTAAGTGGAGACGTGTGACTATGAAAACCTGCTTTGGTTCGCCAAATTGAATACCAGTCCTGTTGAAATGATCGGAATTAATCCATAAGGGCCACGATAGGAAGTCTCCGAGCAAAACGAGACAGTGCATTGACCGACTTAGCGCTGGTTGAAGTCATTATGTTGTAACGCATTCCGGGGAAATAGGCCCGTGACCATTTCTCCTTGCCAACCGCGTCCATATGTGGAGCTCCTACAGGTATAACGCGTCGTAGAGCTGCCATTTTAGCTTCAAAATCCTCTGTCGTGTACGCTTTACACATATTCCAAAACATAGTCTTCCTATACTTGGCCCTATTGTCCCTGGCTTTTACTTTCATCAGCAAATGGTGACAACACAAACCATGATGGGCATTTGGGTACACCTTGTTGATAGCTTGGCTTATGAATAAAGCCCGGTCGGATACAAACACCAACCCTTCCGGTTCTCTAATACATTCCTTCAACATCGTCAAAAACCAAGTCCATGCATCCCCACTCTCAGACCTACCCACTCCGAAAGCGATGGGCACAATTTGGTTATTGGCGTTCATAGCAACGGCTAAGAACATTGTGCTCAAGTAAGGACCCTTCAAATGAGCATCGTCTATTATAAGGATATGGTGCAAGTGTCCCAGAAATGACCGAATCTACATAAATTACGTGGTTTAGACATTTGAAAATTACAGACAATATCTATTAATGCAAAAAAAAAAAATATTGGACTTGGCTAAACATTAGAAAATACTCACGTGCAACGAAGGGAAACAAAACACATCTCAAAACGTTCTGTACTATCTGTCTTTATTCTGGTAAAAGTACCAGGAGTATGAAGCTCCAAATTATAGAAGAACGCAGGGAGTCGGCTAAACGATTCGTGGGGGTACCCTGCACCATGGTTAGCACATAAGCTTTCGCTCGCCAGCTTGCCAAAACGAGATATCTACGTGCATTTGCTCTTTCATGTCTTTCACAATGTCGGGTCCACACTTTAGAAAAAATTATGTTACCCAATACTCTTCTATTGGCGTTACGGTCGTTGGGATGCATCTAGGTTCTTGAGCAAGTGTGTACGTCATGCATAGTTCATACATGGAACAGAATGGTATTTTTTACACATGCCATATATATACGCCAATCACAGTTAGCATGCACACATCTCGCCTCGTATCGGGTTTTTGAAGATCTTTTAACTCTAAACTGGAAACCCTCTTCAAGGGTCTTAATCCCGAGTGCGAGTGTAATTTCATCTTTCATGGGAAATACATCCCCTAGATTCACTCTTCTACTACGATTATAAGATATGGGCACTTTGTTTGGTGTGATGACGGGGTCTTCGTATTTTGGAAGGGGAGGCATACTAAAGAAATCATTTATCCCACGAAATGATTTACTAGGATTGGTTTCAGACGTTTCTTCTTCTTCATCCGTAGCAATACCAGAAAGACCCAAGTGATAAACATGAGACTCATCGGCGCCTTGATGAAATTCTTCTTCCTCTTCGTCTTCCTGTTCTTCTACCGGTTCTTCTACCGAATCTTCTGTCTCCGGAACAAAATCGGGGTTATAGTCACTAAGACCATAACTTTGTTCAGGAAGAAAATCGGAGGCAAACCCATACTCATGCTCGATTTCAGAATCAAACTGAGGCACGTAAGAAGTTTAACTCTGCTCGGGGGCATACACATCCGGAGCGCCTCCAGTGTTCGAACTACCACCAACGTTGCTTCCGCCACACATCGTCACATCATCGTACACGTAAAGTGTTGGCGGATTTGTTAAGGCAATAGCATTTTGCAGGAAACAAGAAACATCGTCATTGTCTCTTAACTCATATGGGGCGTTTGGTTCGCAGAATGTTTTTGGATGGAATGGAATCTGTCAAAGGAATTTGACTTTCAAGGAATTGGAATGGAATGTTGTCAGGTTTGACCACCTGTTTGATTGACATAATTGGAATGGAATCTGTTAAATGAATTGGAATTTTTCTGTTTGGTTCACAAATTGTAGCTTTAGAATTTGAATGGAATTTTGGTAAATGACCAAAATACCCTTTTTGTTTATTTTAATTTTTTCAACAAAAATTACTTTAATGAAATAGTTATTAAATAGTTTAATTTTTAATTAAAATTGCTTTGATTATTTTAGCACACAAATGATGAGGAGAAAGAGAGGGATAGAGAGAGAGATAGAGAGGAGAAAGAGAAGAGAGAGAGAGGAGAGGAGAGAGAGAGAGAGGGATTGAGGAGAGGAAAGAGAGAGGGAGAGGAGAGAGAGCATAGATTGAGAGAGAGAGAGAAAGGGGGAGAGGAGAGAGAGGGAAAGGATAGAGAGAGGAGAGAGAAAGGGAAAGAGGAGAGAGAGAGGATAGATCGAGAGAGAGAGAGGAGAGAGAAAGGGAGAGAGGAGAGAGAGAAGGAAAGGATAGAAAGAGGAGAGAGAGGGAGAGAGAGAGAGAGGAGAGAGAGGGAGAGAGGATAGATTGAGAGAGAGAGGAGAGAGAGTTGGTGTCTGCTGATAATGTTGAACAGTAGTGGTGGTCGGTGGTGGTAGTTGTCGGTGGTCGGAGGTGGTGGTCGGATGTGGTGGTGGCCAGTGGTGGTAGCCGGATGTGGTGGTGGCTGGTGGTGGTCGGAGGTGGTCGAAGATGGTGGTGGTGGTGGTCGGAGGTGGTGGTCGGTGTTGGTAGCCGGAGGTGGTGGTGGTCGGTGGTGGTCGGAGGTGGTGGCCGGTGTTGGTAGCCGGAGGTGGTGGTGGCTGGTGGTGGTCGGTGGTGGTCAATGGTGGCCGGTGGCGATGGCCGGAGGTGGTGGCCGGAGGTGGTGGTGTATATTAAGATGAGGGGCAATTTTGTCCAAAAAAAATATGACATTTCATTCCAATGAAATACCACGTCCCCCCCCCTCCCCCAAGGAATGTTGAATTTCTTCATTTGTGGAATTCATTGGAATTCAACATTCCAATTCCTTAAAAAGAATGAACCAAACGATGTAATGGAATCTGGTCAACGGAATTCAACATTTCAATTCCATCACCAAACGCCCCCTTAGTATTTTTAGAAAGTTGAAAGAATGGAGATGGAAAGGAGGGTCTCTCTTTATTTATACACATCCTAAAACGGTGGCATTAAAACCTCTAAATGAGGTGGCTAAACCCTCTTACAACATTCATTTCTACTAAGGGGTTATTTACCTAAAGGCTTACCCGGTAAATGTTTACTGGTAAAATTCAAACACTTTAAGTTACATTATCGGGTAAGATTGTAGTTCATTAAAACAGTATCGTATGCTAGAATTTACTTGGTAGCACTTATCGGATAAGAGTCACCCTCCTCACTTACCGGGCAAGACTCTCAATCCTTATCATCTTTCTTACAGGTAAGATTCTCGATCCTTGTCACGTTTATCCGATAAGGTAAATGTGTTGAAGGTCGTTCGAGCTTTTTCTGGAAGTATGGCATATGTTTGAAGTCGTACTTTATTCTTTTGAATTCGATTTCACCCAAAAGGCTACGAAATCCAAAGATGTGCCAACGCTAAGGTTTTGTCAAGTCCCGAGCTTTATTCATTAAGCTTCATATTTACTAATGCACTTTCGGCCCTTAATCGTAATATTAACTAGACCCAAAAATGGGTTGTTACAAAAAGTTCTACGATCATGATTTCACAACTACCACTCAATTTTGCAGTTACAACCTATAAATTATGTATCACGAATAAGGAAATAGATTTCCAGATACAAATATACAACCGAACGAAAAAGAAGCCCTAGTTTGCAGAGAAAGCCCACCTCTTATTTCAGACTTTCTACAGTCGAGTCGAAATAAACCTGCTTTAGAATCCAATCCATTAGCATAAACAAACAACCAACCTCTAAAAACGACGATAATCGTACAGTTATTACATGATGGCAGAATCATGAATCGCTCTCCACCAAAATGCAAAGCCCACCACCGGAAGAAGAAAATAAGGCACGATATAATTTTCATTCAGGTAAATCGTAGCTCAGAGCTTGCTTCATGGTTTGCAATGGAACTTCAATATGCAATACAAAAACACTACTTTCGGTGCCTCCTCTTTGGTTCGACCCTCTGCCGTTTTTCGTCTTCCCATTCTCTGTCGTACATTCTAAAGAACAGCAGTTAAGGACATTCAACTGAAATGCAGGAACATGTGTCTTTCTTTTTCTTTCTTTTTATCTTTTTTTTGTTGTTACTAAGGGTGTCTGGGCCAGTTTGCACAAAACAAAACTAATCCCATGGGAGACTGAAGATAACCGGGTAAATCCCAAATGGCCCCGAGGAGACACGAACTAGCGACCTACAGGGACGAGTCTCAAGACCTGGCTTTTATCTGCTAGTTGAGCTGGCCCTCAAGGTGTGGGGTGCTTTGTTGCAAATTTAGAGTGATAGTGACTTTCATAGACAATTGCAAAGTAGACTACATTCATTTGAAGTTAAAGAATAGTTGAAATTGATATCTAAGGATACGGGTCTGAATCACGACGAGTCATCTTGGTGGCTACATCTTTTCCATGCATACGACTAGGTTCTTCCAAGTAAACTGTTCGTGGAAGAATGGCTGCTTTTCTGTCTGCCCTATCTCTGACGTCATATGATGGTGTCATGTTGATATTAAGGGGAGGTGCCGGAGCTGCTGGTGAGTACTCACCAGGCTCCGAGGGCAGATGCTCTCTTTTTAATTTCCGCCTTTTGGAGGCATTGGCATCCAGCTCCTCTTTCAAAAGATTAACCTTTTCCCTCTCTCCATCTCGTTCCCTGTCGTCCAACTACATTCAGAAGTTCAGGTTTTATTACACACCATAAATAACCACACACTAACACTAACTTCATATTAGACAAAGAGCCATGCAAACACAGAAAAAATAAAAATCAAACAACCCGGGTGAAGCCCACACAGAAGAGAGGGGCTAGGACGTATGTAGATCTTTCCTGTAAAAATAACCTTAAACCCTCTGATCTCTAAATATTCACCTTTTTAAATGACTTTGAAATTGGGAAACCGTAATCAAACTACCTAGCATTCTCCATTAAGGAATCTTTAATTGAAATTTAGTGCATTTTCTACCTTTTAAACAAGCAGTAAACAAATATTTAGTCCGAGGGAGGGTGGAGACAAAAAGCAAGATATGAGATTATGCTAAATAACCATGCTCAAAAGGGATAATCTTGTAAGATCCAGTAAAGGTACAAGAAGTTTCTAATGTAACTCCAAATGGCGGGAACAGAACAAATTAATAGAGTAAGCAACAAATAACAGGTCGATGATGTGTTTTAGACTTGTAGAACAGTTTTAGTTAGTTTTAAACTTAGGGGTTAAGTAAACTAACTGAGAAAATGTATTTCTAGACGAGTCTTCTTGAAGAATATACAACCATCCAACTGTCCATCACAAGAAATTAACCCTTTAATAATGATAATGACATAGACAAATATATTTGTTAGAGCTGAATTGTACTCAAGATTAAAAGGAGGGTCTAAAGTGTAAAGTTTGTAAAGTGTGTGTTGTTATTTGTAAATGTAGTGAAGTTGACTTTGCTAAAGGTCATGTTGACCATATATAAATAGCAATGTCAAAGTGTTTAGTTTCATAGATTAATGCGCAGATTTGGTAAGAGCTTTCACGTTGAAAACACACACACACACACAGTGCGTTAGTGTTGTAATCAAGAAATAGGGATATGGATTTATGTAAGTTTTGAGATTAATAAAAAGGATTGTTTTGATAATCTGTGAATCATTATATTGCTAGAAACTGGGATCACAATATTCATACTACTAACAGACATCTTTTCTTCTCATATAAATCACATGCACATCCCCAAAGATCAGCTAAACAGAACATACACACACAGTTATGGAGACCAAGAAGCTAAATACGTTGTCACTTTCTTTCATGCAATTTTTTCTTTCGAATAAGTTTATTTTTCAATCTTTCATGATATAATAAGTATAAGGTTTTATCTAGGCATTGCTCCTTTCTTTGTTACATTAACTAGAAACAGTATGAAGCAAAATGTAATGCAAGTATGTCAGGGGATAAAAATTCAAAATCAGTTCCTCCAAAGAGATGAACGGAATGTAGTTTTTGCAATGAAACATTTTATGTGCAACTATTATGCTTAGTTTGTTTATTGCAAGTGAATTTGTTCAATTATCATTTAGAAACAAGTCAAAAGATACGTTTCACTCATACCGACAAAATTGTGGCTCAACGATGTTATGGAAAAGTTAACATATGACAGAAAAATCACCGCAAAATGCAAATAGGAAGTACCTTTGTCGAAAATCCTTCTCGTTCTTCTCGCTTTCTCTCTCGAAATTCTTCTTCTCTTCTTCGCTTTGCATCTTCTTGAGAAACTAGCATATTCTCCTCGGACCGTCTACGTTCCCTGTCATCATGTTTTGGAGACAACCGTTGTGAATGTCTAGCTGTTCCAAACCTCCTATCAGCATCTTCTTCTCTTCTATTGGCATTTAAAGATTGGGGAACCACGTGCGGAGGTAGAGGTGGAGGCGGTGGTAGACTTTGCCCACGAAATCGATCATCAACATGGGACTTTTCTGCTGGAATCTCGTTGTACCGCACTTTGTTTCTGTCATCTTTACTTCTTTCATCCTTACCTTTATCAAGAAGCCTATCAGAACCCCTATCAACGCCTCTCTCTTGCACTCTATCAACTGAGCGCTCTCTGCTGTATCTTTCTATTGACCTATCTCTTGATTTCTCCATGATATCATCTCCATGGGACTTGTCAGCACGTTCAAATCTTTCTCGGTGCTCCCTATCGTATCTTTCATTGAATTTGTCTTTTGCTTTATCCAATGGCTTATCAGTACTTCTAACTGGCTCATCAGAATTTACTTTGTCAAAATCAATAGGGTGATGTTTCTCAATTGCTCGGGCGTCCAGTCGCTCTCTATCCGAAATGCGAACCTCAGACTCTAAGTCTTTTGAATCATGTTCTCCTTTCCGCCGCTTAATAAACCTGTCCTGTTCTTCAGCTGGACTTGTTCTCTTTATTGGTTTATCGCCAGATTTTGAGACAAAAGCATTATCAGGCCTTGGAGAATGAGATGGTCGAGATGAGGACCGACGTTGCACATCCATAGCTTCAGTGGAATCATCTTTTACAGAAGAGTTTCTTGATTCAACAAGCTTCGAAACTCCAGTCTCGGCCTTCAGCTCATTGCCATGGATGTCTGATGATCTTGTGGATGGTGTGGATCCTTTTCCTGAGACAGACATGTTACCATGGCCAACAAGTGCAGAAGAGTCCCCAGCCTGTTTACTCTCAGTCGTATGGAGATCTCTATCACTAGCAGCAGCAGATGCTGACGTTCTCCCAACAGATTTAGGTTTAGTTTCACCTTTTATAATATCCTGCTTTGGTTGCTTCGATACAGATGCAGCAGGCACCGACCTTTTCACTACAGCTCTTCCCTGTCAAGAGATTAAGAACATGCAAAGGGATTATGACAACTAATCCATATAGAAGATATGCAGGAAAATGATAGTACACACAAAAGAACAAGGGAAAAGGTTGCTCAAAGATCCCACCCTCCGGCACATTTCAAAAAACATATAAATGAGGATTATTATTGAAGGAAGATGTTCAAACAAAAATTCATCAGCTCGATCTTCACACTATCAGTAATTAAAAACAATGGTATCATTTTAAATATTTATATTGATACTTCCAGAAATAATTAAAGTAGAAGGTGAAGTTGATCAGGAGTTCAATGTTTTCTAAATTGAGCCCACTTAATGGAGAAACACATGCTCAGACACAAGGCACATGAAAACTTGGATCGTGTAGTTATTTGATACTCCATACATAAAACAAATAAGAAAATTTAACACAGATGCTAAAAACACAACTCCTGCACCCAAAGTTGTTAAAGGCTCAAGGCGCACTTAGACGCAAGAGGGTCTCGGAGCTTAGGCGCAAGGCGCAAGTGTCAGGCGCGGGCCTCAGGAATGCAAGGTGCATCTTATCAATACACACACACACACAGAGTTGCACACAACTCAAATATGCAAAAGTACAAGCCCCAACGCAGCAACCAGCAGTACATCGATGGAGGCAAAAGGGACAAGGGTTTAAAGCATGAGCCGTGAGGGAGAAGGTTTAAGGTCCGGGTATTTATGGAGAAGGAAGCTTAATGTTTTAATGACTGGGTATTAACTATTATGGTTTATGTCATCTATTTAATAACTCTTTTTTTAAGAAGTTAGGAGATGAGAAGGTTAGAAAACTTGTCTAATATTAGGGTTTGACTAGGTATTTAATAACTCTCCTTGAGGCAAACCTAGTCCCACAAGGCACCTCAGCCAAGGCGCAGGGCCTTAGTGAACCTCATGAATACGCCTAGCCTCGACTTCAAAAAAGCCCAAGACCTTGAGCCTTATGTGCCTCGGAGCCTAGGCACACTTTTAACAACTATGTCTGCTCCTAAGAAACCCAATACCTCTTGCATGAAAGCACTCGAACAAGAAGAACACAAGGTAATGAAAAAGATGTTTGTAAAGAATGGTAAAATCCGTCTATGATCCCTGTTTTATCTGCTTCCTTTCCCCACTTATTGGGTCATAGAAAAGAGAGTAAGCTATATTTGCATAATGAGCATCCATCATTGATTAAAAGCACTCGACCAGCAGTTGTTAAATAAGTGCACTTCCAACTTGTCAACTAAATCCATACAATATACATGACATGGCACATTGAGGTACCAAGAAAAACCCTAGAAGGCAAAGTCCCAGTGACAGCTGTGAAGAGTTCCCTTACTCCTAACCACTAGGTCTTTGGCCTAGTGGCCACCTCTCTTCCGTAAACGCTTCTACCTGGGGTTCCCGTACTAGGGTTCGAATCCGGGGGGAGACAGGATGTCTTTTCCGGTGCAGGCTTATAGAGGTAAGGCCTGTAGGGTCCACAAAAGTGGGCCACGGGGCCTTGGGTCCCCGCCAATAAACCTTTTTTTTTAATATCATTTTTTTAGTCAAATTGGATCTTCGAAAAAGCACGACAAGTAACATCCTTTTTGTCCGACACTTCTCAGCCGAAAGACTAAAACATGCTGTGTCAGAGGGGTGAAAGTTGAATGACAATTAAACCACTCGAAACACCTTCCATGAAGCTGTACATCCAATACTGTTAGATAGTATGAACATAGCTCACATATGCTTCAACAATAACATTGTCAAGCATAAGTGGCACCTCAAATTAAGCCATACACAGAGAGATCGTTTAGTTTTTCAATGTAGGCCTATTGCCAGAATAAAACAGGAGCAGATAAGCAGTGGAAGGTTATGAGTATCGAGAATAAGACAACAATCAAAATGAACTTAGGAAGTCAGCTGTACAACATCAATTATACTTGATTAATATACCTCCTAAGAATTGAAAGACTAAATCTCCAACACAAAAATGCCGTTATCTAAAAGTTTTATTTTCAAAATGTGATGATACAATAGCAAGATTTAGTAACTAGGCCATCTTTATGGTAGTAACAGCATAACAGAGAGTTAATAGATATATATTACGGAATGAGAAAGCACAGGCTGATCAACCCTCAACAATGCTAAGACAACATATCATAGACAACACAAATTAGTAGGTTTTGAGATGAAAGAGTTCATCTCTGTTGTATCTAAGAACTTATCATAGACAATATAGGTTATACCTCAGAGTCTACAGATGTCTTGGCACCACCTTTCGCAGCATTCTCCTCTAAAACTCTGTTCCCAGAGTCATCAATCTGCTTTTGACTTTCCACTGATCTGGATGTTCCAGATTGTATAACAGACGGCATGGAAGCATCTGAACCATTACTCAGTGAACCACCTTTTACTTTTGCATGCCCTGTGTCATACTTCTGTGTGACACTCTCTGCTCTTTCATGTTTACTTTCAGAAGGTTTTGCTCTCAATATAGGCTCTCTGATAGAATTCCCAGAATCATGATGCTGTCCTGAAGCAGTTCTACCAGTTGCAGCTTCACTTGGAGGCATATTAAGGCCAGTACTTGTCACTGGAGCAACATATACTGATTTTGAAGCTATTGATGGTGCTGGCTTCAAATCAAGATAGCCCATTCCAAATTCTTCTTCTGTAACCCATGAAGGCTGTACAGCATGTAAATACATCAGTATGAATATAAAGCAGATATGTAGCACTAACGATGTATACACCATCATACCACCACTAAGCACTACCCCCCCCCTTAAAAAAAGCAAATATCATATACACACACACACATAGTTGTCAAGACTTGATTCCTACAGCATACTGGAAAGTATTTACTAATAACATAATGAAAGCATAGTGTTATACTTGATCTTGTTTAGATAACCAATTTTTACCACTTCCTAAAACAAGTGTTTGGATTGAAGAAAGATAACAGAATTTAACCTATTGTATGAACCAGATAACATACGCAATGAATCGAACTGAATCATACGAATTGGACCCGTATGAATGGAAGATTAGAAAGCATTTGATGTTAAAAAAGTAAATAAATTTGTATAACATCACCTTTCGAGCAGCCAAGGCTGCAGCAACACCAGTAGCCAACACCTTCAAATCTTCTCTTTCATCACTCTTAAGTTTAGCTACCTGACAGTGGTGTGGCAGGATGAGGGAAAAAGAAATTGAAATAATAGAAAATAAATAGTTAACATGAATACAGTTATAACCAACTGGTGCAGATCAATCTAAGATGCAAGAAATACACTAGCTTTTACCCTTTTCTCAAGGTTGATCCCACTTTTTCTAGTAACGGGGAAAACATTTGAAACTTTAGTAAGCAAAATAAGAGCATTCCGAATTTCCATGTACTCTGTAGATTCCAAGCACTGGATCAGTAATCTTGTGATCCTTTGACTCCATTTCCAGTGTACCTTTTAGCAGTAAATAGACACATTAGATATTACAATCATGGGAAAAGTTTCGATCATGAATCATACAGAACTTAACATCCATTAATGTAGCATAAAATTACACATTTTCGGTGCGACAACAAACCAAATATAGCATAAGTTCAACTGAAAGTTATAGGAGATAACAGATTACGCTGAAAGTTAAAGGAGATTAACAGCAATGCAGAACGGACATTTAATTAGTCACAAACTCCTCGGCTTTAGGTATCAAAATGGATGCAAAAACATGTAATTTCATTGTTGTTACATTGCAATCCTGATGGTGAAACCATTTTTGGGAACTCCATAAACACTGAGATGGAGCGTAGCTCCCTGTTATAATTAACAAATTGTCTTGTTCTGAATGGATTGACAACCAATCAATTAGTACAACTCATTATAGATTGTTCATAGTCATGCACAGATGTGAAGAAAGCATGAAAGCAACTAAATATCATTCAAAGGTCAGTAGAACTAATTTGCATGTATAGGTTACTTCAAAACAAGTAAAAAATGTGCTCCATAAAAGACGACATAGAATGCATCTTAAAAGAGAAACAGAATGTTCACTTATATGATGTATTTGAGGTTCTTATGATAGGATTACGCGAGTGCTTGAAGTAACATGGGTTTAGGATTAAATACGACTAAAACACCGTGAGGTTTTATTGATAGACAAAGGCTTGAGATTCAGCAGTTTAGTGGTTTGGGCTGATTTTCCATGTAAAAAACACATAACGAACAATGGTAAAAGTACACGTTTATGATCTAACCATTCATAAATATACTGAATCATTCAAAACCGCATTGAACAATTCACGAATACATCAACTCATTCGTTGTGTAAAAAAATACAAATACAACCATTAAAATCATAAACGATTCATGTTTAAAAAACAAACAAAAGCAAACAATATGATTCATGTAATTGTAAAAACGTAATTTAAGGCCTTTTAACTGAGTTCTGTTACTTTGAAAAACATATAAAAAAAATTATAATATAAAGCTTTGAACCCTTGTCACCTAAAGAATATATAAAAAATTATCTTGGATTGAAGTTTCACAAACCAACCTTCGTAAATATGATAACCAACCCAGAAAAAACAGCTAAATTGAATCGCTTTGGCCCGACAGTGTGCGTCTCTACTTAAGATGGCTTGCTCACCTCCAACAAAGGCCGTTGGAGGCAGCAGTTGGAAGGGGCTCACACCAAGAGAAAATGATAGAGCTAGGCATAGACCAAGTCTGATATGGGCAGAAAAGATGCTGGGAAATCAGAAGGAAAAAAAAACAGAGTACTAAAACATGTTATTCATGTAGGGACAAGCGGCTCCAGAAGGGTTTACCGCTTATGATTTATGTTAGGTTTCATTATTAGCATAACCCAACGAGTTTAAGATAAAAATCCGGTAGCTGTTCTTTTTGAGTGTATGAAGTCCAGGAATCAGTATCAACTTCAAGTACTAAAGATACGTAAAACAAGTGCCAATAAATCCTTCCAAATTTAAATTGTTTCAACTTTAATGTAGCGAAATAAACTTCTCATTCATCACATAATTAAATATAAGCTCTTAATTGTCACCTCACCTTAATGAATTGGCTATATGTGACACGCTGGCTATTTGGGTATCTATAATAGACGGCAAATCCAGGCATGTTTCCGCACTCACGTTCATATACGGATTCATCACTCTGTACAAAGGGGAGAAATCATAAAGGCAGTTAGGCATGTATGCATTATATCATGAGAAGTTGAACAAGTAACAGTAAAGCAGGTCTTATAATATACATAGGATCCAAGAGAGCATATACTCGTAACTACCTTCCAATAATAGGCCGTCTTGAGTGTCTCAAACAGAAATCTACCAAGCCGACCAACCTCATACTCAGTGCAACAGCATATCATTGGTTGTAATGTTTTACATATTAGAACGTCAATATGGTTGACTGTGTTAAAAAAGGGTGTGCCCAGGGAGTGAAGGGTATGCACAAACATTGCACAATATACGGCATCTGGCATGCTGAATGTGCATCGTGGAAATATACATCGCTGAAGGAACTCCATGTTGATCTTTAATGTATCAGGACAGGAACTCAACCATTTATCTTTTTCACGAGCCAAACGTCTACGAACAGAGGCAACATTTTCTTCGTGCTTCTGGAGTTCACCAGTTAGCCTATCTAAAGATTCTTGTATTCTTTCTTTGTCTTTCTTTCGTTTAGTGATTGCTGAATTAGAATTATCAGAAAGCTCTTCCAAAGCTTTAAGAGCAGCATGCTGTTTGGTTATCTCAGACTCATAACGATTTCTAGGAACATATAGATCATAGAGTGTTAGACCCCAAAAGGTAGCATATAGATCAGGAGAGAGACTGTTCCAAGCTTTTGAAGGCAACACTGTTCTAACAGTGTCAAGAAGATCTGACCACCTGCCACAAAAGATGGGACTATTAAAACAGAAAAAAGAAGCAAAACTAGACATGTATATACAAAACGCTTTGACTTATGAAATGCCATCATGGTTAGATTGATCTACATGGAGAAGAGCAAACCCTATTTGGATGATAGTTCTTTCTTTCCTATTGTCAATAATTATCCAACTTAAAGTTTAACACAAGCCTGAAAGGTTATTAGCTAGCATACTGCAAGAGATGCTAGCCATTGATAATTATGCTTGAAGAAAAATAAGAGTCGTCACTATTTTCATCTCTTAAGGGGTAAAAAGAGTTTTCCATAGGCCCTACAAAAGAGTTATCAAGTCCCAAGTCTGTGTGCCAGATCCTTTCAGTTTGTGTTCTTTGTGCCTGCTTATGGGGGAAAGAAACAGATCAATAACTTCAAGTTGATTAGTTGATTTATATTTTAACTTGTACTACCCACACCTTGATATGTATCTCCCACCAACATGGAACTCAAGCAAAGAGAACACCATCAATGTTGAAATTCAACCATTATTTGTTTCATCACATTCCCAAGAAAAAACAACTATAGATGTAACTTTTACCCTATTTCTACATTTCCCAAAAAGGACTCTTGACATAATAAGCCTAAACCTGGTTTCATCACGCTATTAGTAGTACTCGGAATCTAATAGTATGCCATCTTAAATAAAGTACCATATTTTCTACTGCACAATATCAAAATAGCATATTTAGAAGATTTTTGGAGCATCATGGCTTAAAAAAATTTGGGTAAACTTGCAACTTGCTCCAGAAATTTGATCAACTCCACGAGTAAACTTTATGAATTTATTAAAAGAAAACTGAAGCTCTATTTTATGAGTGTCTTACAAGGAGGAGGACACCCTCAATTGTATGTGTAGCAAACGATAATAAAGCAAGAAATTCAGGAACAGTGTAATGGTTTTAGCAACTTTGGTACAGTGTCAAGATTTGATGCTCCTTATGTTATAGAGTAGCTAATCTATACCTTCCATCTTGCTACAAGTTACAACAGTATCAATGATAAGCAAATAAGAAACCAGAAGTATCAGAAACATTACATTATGGGTTTCCGGGGAGGACCAAGATCAAGTATAAGTTTTCCAGAGATATCTGTGAGTTCACTCTCCTTTCCGGCAGCTGAATTACTTATCATCTCATCACAATCTAAAGGCCAAACAACATCAGATGTACTCTGACATCTGAAGAGCCTCATCACAGGCCGATAAATTAAGAATGCAACCTACATAACAACAGATTAAAAGCAGAGCGTTAAGAGAATCGTTTGTATTGCATACCGAAGCATCTAATACAAAAAATATAAAAAGTCACTGTCAGTTAATAACAAAAACACACATTAAAAGAGTATAATAGGCAGTGCTGGGTTAACCATAAAAAGTTACTGTCAGTTGATAACAAAAACACACATCAAAAGAGTACAATAGGCAGCACTGGGTTAATCATAACAAATAAAAGAAAGCTATTGTTATAGAGAAAAGCAAAAGGAAACCTCAGGTTCAAGGTGGTATAAGTGTATCAGATCATGAAGATCCGGGACCAGCTGAGCATACGAGGTTATCGGTGTCATTGCACCACACAAGAATTCCACATATTGCAGAAGTGATCCATGGCATCTATCCAACTGTTCGCAAACCATCTTAATGTGAGGAGAATCAGCTTCAATGACAACCCTGGACAGCAGACATATATGATTACTTACAGAGCATGTAACATTCCTTTACGGTAGACATAAGATAAATAAATCCAGATAGTAACGGCATCCAACCAAATATCCACACATGGACTTGGTATTTTTCCCTCCTTCTCTCTCTTTCTTTAAACAACAGATGCCCAAGTATATCAAGAAAAAAGAATGGGCAATCTAAATAAAAAATTAAAAATAATTCAATTGTAAAGTGAGTCTTGGATTTGAAAAAATCATTTGTATTGAAATACGACATATAAACCAATAAACATCCCTAGTCACTTCCCATCCGAGAAGGATAACTTCAACTCAGGTAAACTGCTATAAATAACAATATAAACTCACACAGAACGATGTTGAGCAATAAGTAGCAAAAGTGGAATTGCCAACTTCGGCTCATCCTTCGGAAGCAATGAATCTCGTAGCCTATTGGTTGATTTGATTAAAGCCTGCAGAAAATATCAACTTCAATATTTCACAGGCAACAACAATATAAAAAATCAAAATGCAAATGTCTCTGTCGCCACATCATGTGACTAAGAGAAAGTAAGAAAATATTATCCCAATTACGCAACTTTCAAACCTATGGCGCACTCTAAGTTGAATATTGTGACAAGACCTCTTTTTTCATTTGATTGAATTCTAAAATGCATGTACAAGCCCTATTATTTATATTCTGAACATCCAACTCATTCCCTAATATTTAAGGAATAGAAAAACAGTAAAGCAAATAAAATAAAATAAAAACTAAACACTATTCTTACTCCCCCCCCCCCCAATGTGAGTCGTATATGATGTACAACCCTAGCTTGGAACCGAATACATCAAAGTTGGTTCGCAAAAGAACCTTAGTTAGAGTACCAGCATCCGAGTAGGAATGTAGCTCAGTTGTATGATTCTGTTTTTCATTTTTTTCAGAAATGAAATGTCTGTCAACATGTTTTGTTCTGTCATGATGAACAGAATTATTGGCAATTCTTATAGCTGCTTGGTTATCATTGTTCATCTTTTATGGGCTGAAGAACTTTATCTCTTGGTTCCTTTAACAATTTTTTGATCCATATTCCTCAACATATCCATTAAAAAAACAAAAAAAAGAGCATAGTATTTTGCTTTTAACTGCTTCCGAAGACTACCACTTGTTTCTTGCCTCGCCAAATAACCAAGTTTACCCGTACATATGAACAGTAGCCACTAGTTGATCTTTGATTTGTCGACTCTCCTCCCCAACTAGAATTTGGGTAGACTTATATATGCCTTATGAAGTACAACCAAAGACTAAGAGTCATTTCTAGGTATTACGTTACACCGCTTTAGATTAGTTTTCCAACTAATATTTGATACATCCCTCTCTCAACTATAATGGTTTCCCACTTTGGTTTATCCTTAGGTTGGGATCCATAAAAGGTTCTACATGCTTGCACCCCACGTATTCAATTTCTTTTAGCAAGTCTAGAACATACTTTCTAAAAGATAAGACAAAACCATCGTGCAATCAAGCTACTTCCATGCCCAAAGAGTACTTGAGTGATCCTACATCTTTGATCTTAAATTCAGATGCAAAAAGTTCCTGGAAGCTCACCAAGTCATTTCCTATAATATCATCTACATTGACAATGAGGATGACTAGCTTTCCTTTTGCCAAACAACTTCACAAATAGAGTACGGTCTATCTTGGACTTGAGTATATATGTATCCCACAACAGTTTTAGCAAATCTGTAAAAACAAGCCCGAGGAAACTAATTTAGACTATACAAAGACTTCTTCTGTTTACATACTAGCCTACCATTAGAATAATTTTCCGATCCTAAAGGAATTTCTATGTAAATATCATCTTCTAAATTACTGTTTAAAATTGTGTTTCTCACGTCCAACTAATACAGTGCCCAATCACAGTCCACAATGAGTAATAATGGAACTCGTATAGTATTCAGTTCGGCAACTGGACTGATAACCAATACCATGTCATTGGGAGAAACCATTGGCCACAACCTAGCTTTGAACATGACAATGCTTCCATCTTACTTGCATTTGGCAAGGAAAATCTACTTACAGCCAACAACCTGCTTTCCTTGAGGCAGTTGAGTGAGAATCCATTTGCTATTCGTCTCAAGAGCATGAAGTTCATTAATTAACCGCAACTTTCCAAGCCGTATCTTTCAAAGGCTCCTAGATAGTATTTGGAACCTTTACATGATAAAGTGATGAGACAGAGGCCCTATATGTAAGAGTCAATTTCCCATGAGCAACATATTTTCCAATAAGGTGATTAAAACATGTTTCTACACCTTTTCGATGGGCAATAGAAAGATCGGAACATGGGAATAGCTTTGATACCAATACGGACTGCCCATTTCAATTGTTGTGCTTTCTTAAATTGCATACCTATACAAGGGTTCAAGTTTCGATCGATATTTGCGGAGTTGATCATCCCTCTCGAAAACGAAGATTTGAAGTGGTCTATACTTTACTGAGTACTCGGTATAACTCACGCATTCGTGTACAAACCAGTGCAGATGAAGTAACACGAATATCCCCGGTAGTCGGTCCATTTCCATCAGCCGGCCGATGGGAGCGAGAAGTTTGGGATATGTTTGGTGTTTCTTCCATCAATCATCCAGATCTACGTCGTATATCAACAGATTATGGTTTTGAGGGTCATCCATTACGAAAAGACCTTCCTCTGAGTGGATATGTGGAAGTACGCTATGATGATCCAGAGAAACGTGTGGTTTCTGAATCTATTGAGATGACCCAAGAATTTCGCTATTTCGATTCTGCTAGTCCTTGGGAACAGCGTAGCGACGGATAATTCAGAATCAGAATAGGTCCAGGGGACAAATCAATAGGAAATGTAATTTGCTTCGTAAGAATAAGAATTCACTTCTATGAAAGACTTTCACGGGAATTGTCTTGATCGTCGGATATCATTGAGAAAGAGCTTAGCTTCTGCTAGAAAAAGGCTGGAAGGCCATAAAGTAAGTGAAGTTGCAAGCCTAAGCCAAGAAGGTACGAACGAAGTGACGGACCCTTTTAGAGATAGGGGGCGGCTTTCTTGTGGTAGTCATTGCGAACATCTCTTCTCTTAGCGTGCACAGTTTGCTTACGCCTTAGGCACATCTATCTTTCTTAGTTTCACGCTGGCCTAATGAATTGAATATGAATAAAAGTCAGTCTTTTAGTAAGCGTACAGTTGTTTAGTGTATAAGCAATTCTTTAGTGGTCGCACCGGTACGGTGGAGGTTGGTTGAAGATGATGTTACGTAGCGTTCAGAACCAGTCTTGAAGTGAATGAATTAGAAAGAACGAAGAAGTAAGGAAATGAGACGACTCTTTCTTGAACTATATTATAAACAGACCTTCCCCTCCACACCAATCACGAGTTTTTCTCCATTCCTCTCATATATCGTCGTAACGCCCTATCATCAGCAACTGAAGTTACCATGCAATACTTACCTTCCTATTTTGAAGAATAAGACATGTTCAGTGGCTTAAGAGGCCTTAATAGTTCCATTAAGAGGCAGCTTCTGAATCGCTAAGAAGTGAATCTTGTTTGGCAAAAAAAAAGTCGGCCCGGTTCCAAAACCCTCTGAATGATTTTGTATCTTGGGCCTCCCTTAACCATTCAGCGCTGTAATTTCATTTTAAACAATTACCAAACAACCATATTTCATTTTGCACTATATCATAAGAGCATCTTAATCATTCTGACCACTTAATCATTCTGACCACTTAATCATTCTGCACAAACCCTTCCCAATTCGTTTCGTTTCTTCCTGATTTTGGCTTTTGAGGTGGACTAGACGCAAGCATAGGCATTGAAGGTTTGAGATTTTTGGATGATTGCATTGAAGGTTTGAGATTTTTGAATGATTGCAATGAAGGTTCGAGATTTCCAGACAATTGAATATTCTCATGGTCACAAGTCAATGCGACGCAACTATGGACTCAAGTGTACGTTCGGGAGGAGCAAGACTAGTTTAAGATTCCTGAAGTAATTCCCGAAGTAATTCCCGAAACTGGTGTTCCCTTAAATCCTCCCCTGAATGGATGCATTTGGGAAGAAAGGTCGGTGTTCAAAGAAGGTGATATCCGAAGTCATAGAATTTATTTCTGGTTAGGGGAATAACACTTGTGCCCCTTATGCGGTTGAATGTAAAGAGAAATAACATTTGAGAGATTTGGGATAGAGTTTGCTTTAATGTTGGGCAAGGAAATGAACTAGCTATGCCACCAAAATATTTTGGAGGAAAATCTGAGAAGCCCATGACATGAGAAAATGCATGGATAAGGGATCGCCTAGATGTTTGAATCTACCATGCATACGATTAATGGGATATGTAGATGTAAGTAATGTTTTCCCCCAAAATTGTTTTGGCACATGAGTTGAAAGAAAATGGATCTAGGGACCTTAAGTAGATGTCTATTTTTCATTTTGCTACCCCATTTTGTCGAGATTGACACAAAAACTAACATGAATGAATCCTTAACCAGAAAGAGAAGGACCAAGAATGGAGTTGAAATATTCTTTTCCACCATCTATTTTGATAACCTCAATTTTCCTTTGATATTGTGTTTGAATCATGAAGTAGATTTGTTTAATATACTGGCAGGTTCATATTTTTCTTTCATGAGGAAGGTCCAGGTGTATCTAGTGTGATCGGCCATGAAGGTTACAAACCACCCCGCATCACTATTACTTTTCACTTTCGAGGGTCCCCATATATTATTGTGCATTCTGGCAAAAAAATAGGAAGATGAATAAAAAAGATCATTGAGCATGCTTTGAAAGTTGACACATATATGGGTCTTTTATAGATAAAAACATGAGGTAAATGTATTCCACAATAGAGAAAATTCGGATGTCCAAGATGAATGTGCCCATAGTTGTTAAAAGCGCGCCTAGGCTCTGAGGCTCATCATAGTTGTTAAAAGTGCGCCTGAGGCGCGCCTAGGCTCTGAGGCTCATAAGGCTCAAGGTCTTGGGCTTTTTTGAAGTCGAGGCTAGGCGTATTCACGAGGCTCACTAAGGCATGCGCCTTGGTTGAGGCATCTTGTGGGTCTAGGCGCGCCTCATAAAGAGTTATTAAATACCTAGTCAAACCCTAATATTAAATAAGTTTTTTTCATCTTCTCATCTACTAACTTTTTAAAAGAAGTGTTGTTAAATAGACGACCTAAATCAAACCATAATATTTAATACCGGTCATTAGAACTTCAAGCTTCCTTCTCAATAAATACCTAGACCTTAAAACTTATCCCTCATGGCTCACGCTTTAAACCCTTCTAATCGATGTAATGTTGGTTACTACATTGGAACTTGTTGCATATTTGAGTTGTGTGCAACTCTGTGTTGTGTGTGTGTATATATATATATATTGATAAGCTATGCCTCGCATTTCTGAGGCCCGCGCCTCACGCCTGCGCCTGGCCTCGAGACCTCTTTGCGCCTAAGTGCGCCTTGAGCCTTTAACAACTTTGAGGCTCATAAGGCTCAAGGTCTTGGGCTTTTTTAGAGTCAAGGTTCATCATATTTACAAGGCTCACTAAGGCCCCGCGCCTTGGTTGTGGCGCCTTGTGGGCCTAGGCGCATCTCATAGATAATTAAATACCAGTCAAAACCTAATATTAAATAAGTTTCCTCATCTCCTACCTTCTTAAAAAGAGATTTATTAAATAGATGACAAAAGGCAAACCATAATATACCCCGACCTTGAAACTTCTCCCTCACAGCTCATGCCTTAAACCCTTCTCCCTTTTACCATTATCGAAGTATTGTTGGTTGCTGCATTGGAGGCTTCTACTTGCTGCATAATTGAGTTGTGCAACTCTCTCTGTGTGTGTGTGTGTGTATATATATACACACATTTTGGTAATATGCGCCTCGCATTCCTAAGGCCCGCACCTCATGCTTGTGCCTCGCATTACTAAGGCACGGGACCCCTTTGCGCCTAAGTGCGCCTTGACCCTTTAACAACTTTGAATGTGCCAGATAGACCTGGCAAAAACTGACACGACACGCTAACCCGACACGAACTCGACACGAAATAAACGGGTTTGGGTAATACATTTCAACCCGTTTAAGTAAACGGGTTGGCACGACACGACACCCGTTTATATATATATATATATATATATATATATATATATATATATAAGTTTTCCTTTTAATGCTTTGGATTTTTAGTGTTTTAGATTTGATTATAATTTTGAACTATAAATTTTGGATTTCTAATGCTTTCATTTGAATTTTGTATTTGTATTTTTTGTGAATTTTCGATTTTTAATTTTAACTTTATAAATGTTAAACGGGTTAGGCGGGTTGTGGCAGGTTAGGCGGGTCGGGTTATGGTTGGGATTTTCTGACCCGTTTATTAAACGGGTCGGGTTAGGGTTAGACACTTTCAACCCGTTTAACTTTGAACCCGACACGAACCCGACCCGACACGTTTGCCCGGTCTAGTGCCAGAACATGATAAACACTTTCATTTGAGGTACAATGGAATTTGACATAAACCTTGAAACAAAAACACAACGTGAAGTTTGAACTCCCTTGTTCTCACGACCTTTGACAATGTAGAGACCACCACACATTTTAGCAATACCAATCACTTTTTCCGAATTCGCCGCCAGAAAATTCACAAAGATCATAAATGAACTTCGCCATGCAATTCAAATCGCGAATAACCTTGTTGTTAGAGATCTAACTATAACCTAATTTTGGAACATCTAGAACAAATGAGAAATGATGATGATCTATTAATTTTATAGATCATACTCCAACAACTTTTCAAAGTGATCAATCAGTTAAAGTTGTTCTGACTGTTTTGATTGTTGAAGGATGAATACAGATGATGCATTTAAGGCCTCCAATCACCTACCATAAAATCGCATGTTCATAAATTTAATATCCATGGTGCAAAGGTTTCTATTTGTGCAGCAAAAACGTGACGTATTGTACCTTGATGAGTCAATACACTAACATGTGATTTGGTAGAGGTGCTAGTAGAGGAAGTCTTGGTTGATGAGCTCATGATGATCCCTTTCAAATTATCGACAACTAGTGTACAGCAGTGATGAGTGGATAACTTATCACATTTTCCATCACTTTTTAGTAGGATTTTCTAGCATTTTTATTTCCCAAATCACAATATTTGAGTCTTTTATTCTTAATTTTACCATTTGTTGAGTTGGGAGCTAAGTGGTGGAAATTTACCTTACTTATGTGCTTTTATGTTAACTTACCATGAATGATGTTGCAGCAGGAGTCACAACAGGAGTACTGCAATCATAGACGAAGCTTCATAATTCTTTTGGTTGATGCAACTAGCTCTTTGAGGATTACTTGGAGATATTCGGTGAAAGAAGGCAAGGAGCAGAGAATATATGCTCTTTTGACAATTATGGTTTCCTTAAAAGATGCTAGTTGTACTTTAGTTTGACATTTGATTCCTAGTTAGTGGTGGGGACCATTGTACTTGGTACTTTTGATACTCTTTTGATGCTTGCTTTAGATGCTTTGTAGGAGCTTCTCTATGGATAAATAGAGAGCTCATTCTAGTAGTTTTAATCATGTTCTCTCGGTTGGATAGTTCACATAGCTATCTCAACTTGTTACTTTAAGCTTTTTAATATTAAGTCTTTAATTCCAGTAAGCTATTGTTCAGTGTCACAGCACCGTTCACAGCACCTTTACATTTCTTGTCATTTACAATTCGGCTTTACATTTCTGCTTTACATTTCTGTTCTTTACATTTACATTGTCCAATTCCAGTCATTTACTTTCATGCATTTGCTCTTTATCTTTCCAATAATGTCGCACACCATGTGTCAAGCGATGATGGGGTAAGTCCCTAGCTTGGGTGTGAGTGATGGTTGGGAGATAAAAGCCTATGTAGTATGGATTAATGTTTTGCTACTAGTTATCAATTTCACTATTCACTCCTTGTTTCGGAGTTTCGACCAAGTGCTTCTTGATGAGCTGACGTACATTGTTTCACTTGGGTGAGCGGCTTGTTTGCAAGCTAGCATATTCTTCAGAACACTGAAGTGTTATAGGGGTTGTAACAAACCCTCTCAATCTTTATTGATTGTAAACTATACGGGGATCATGATAATATCTATGCGGAACCGGTTGGGTCGCCTAATTAGTCGTTGCAGGTAAACCTATTCTAATATGAACCTTGCAAAAGGGTTTTGTGAACCGATAGTGAAGTTGAGAACCTAGTGCTGCAGCATCTGCTGCAGCATCAGTCCTATTATTTAGTTGCTTACAACTCCAGCCGGATCTTGCACCCTTGCTTTCTTTTAATCAGTTTTAAGCACTTTAATTTACTGTTAACAACACTCAAAGATCATTCCTTCCAAATCTCTTTCTGAAATCACCTTTTAAGACTGACTTAAGAATCGCGACTTGTTTTATTGTCTCTGTGGGATCGATACTTGGTACTTAGTACCACTGTATTACTTGTTCAAACGATAGTGGTTTTGCATGTATACTTGCATGGGACTCCATTTGTGATTTTCGGGTTACATAATCAGCCGACCAAGCAGCAATAGTGAAAGGATAAGACTAGCTTGACATTGCCTTTGGTGGAAAACGGTAGACATAATGTTGTCGATCTCGAGAAGCAGCAAACGTAGCAACAATGAAAGCAAACGTAGCAACAATGAAAAGACTAGAAGTAGCAGAGCAGCATAGGCTACAGTTAGACAGCACAAA
Organism: Arctium lappa; assembly: GCA_023525745.1. NCBI lineage: Eukaryota > Viridiplantae > Streptophyta > Magnoliopsida > Asterales > Asteraceae > Arctium > Arctium lappa. The sequence goes on along the minus strand of CM042051.1, from coordinate 71,960,803 downwards.
GAAAATGGTGATTGGAATCAAGGCCAACCATGGTGAGTCTGATTATAAGAATGAGAGACCGTGGTGCGATGTGATTTCCAAAAATTGGAGAAGCTCATCAAAGCCGTCAGCACCAACATCGATTGAGAATATGACTTAGAATGAAAACCAGAGTGAATAAAGAGTTCCATCATCATAATTGGTGGGAGGAGAATATGTAGCAATAGGATAATCTCAAACAAAGACATCTTATCCTCAAATTCTCAACAAATTTTGAACAGATACACAAATCATGAGGAACCCCAATTGGATTTTCTCAACTATCAAGAATTTTATACAAGTAGAATACAGGAGCGAGAGTATGCAATGAAAGAAGACTGTCGTGAGAGTGACAACGATTAAGAGATCGACTTACTAGAAATTGGTAACTGATTGGAAATCGATTGGAAGGTGACTGGTGTAACCAACTAATCAGACGATAACTAATTTAAGATCGGCGATGAACACCGTGAACAATCAATTGAGTGAAACTAGGTTCATGGAGATGATGTTTAAGAGGCCGAGGAAAACTGAGATCGACGTCGACTTATTGGGGTATCAGACTCAAATCCAAAGGTGAATGCTAGGAAACCGACGATCATAATTAATGTCGAAGCCCACTAATCTGGAATGATGAAGATTGAGAAGACCTCATTCTCATTTAATTGAATTCTGGCATATGTGAACAAGCCCTATATTTATATTTTAAACCTGCAACTAACTAATTCACTGCTATATACGAAATAGAAAAACAATAAAAAAAATAAAACAAAACAAAACAAAATCAAAAATTAATGCTATTCTTTCTACACATATCAAGAACTTAATAGGCCAAAAACCAAAACTTAGTTTAAGAAACTTCAGCAGGGCCCAAATGTTACCATAGAGGGATCCTAGTGCAACATTAATAAATTATAAATTAATACAAGCAATGCTTTTTCCACTTACATTACTCTTTGAAAGAAGGAAACTGCAAAGAGAATTCAAGTTGAGATGCATATTTACCATAAATCTTGACCACAACAAATAGGCAAATAATCAACTAAGATGGACCTAAGGATATTATTTTGGGACGCAAGGATTGATAAATTTTTATTCTGGAAAAATTATTATTGATGAGGAAAAAAAAAGTTACCATCAAGTTTATAGTTTATACCCGTGGAGTTGAGACTGCTTATGGGGAATCCGCCGTGGGAATAAAGGAAGACTGCTTTTTTTTATTGGGACCAGCTGCGCTTACCTTGCTTAGCCATTGAAGAACAGACCCTTTTGTTTACAAAACTTTGCAACTGGCATTAATTTTCTGAAATCATGAAAGTTTGCCAAACACCATTTTCCATCAACTGTTAATTTTTTTAAAGCCAACCGCAAAAACAGAAAAGACAAGTTGCTAACCGTCATCTAAATTTTCATGCTGTAGATTATCATAAACTATAGAGAAAGGAGCCAAGTGCAGACGGTATTTTAGAATCATCCTTCATGCAACTGATATCCAACAAATGTTAAACAACTATCTTTTGATCAAATGCACCTTATTGTTTCGGGTTGCCCCAAAAGAAGTAGCCTGATAACGTAGAGTCTCACTTCCTGCCATAGCATCCAACTGTTCTTCAGTCATGTTCTCTGTGTACTGGACATTAGCCATTTGCTGAATAAGTTCCTGCACCAATGACAAACTTCACACAAGGCTCTCGAGAAGGTAAAAGGAGTTCTGGGGAACAAAAATAATGAAAAGCATAATTCGTATCTGGTTATACCTGCAGGAGTACAAGCTCGATTCCACTCCCTTTTTTCAACTGATTTACCAGATACTGGAATAAACCCCTGAGTTCCATTGATGGGTACTTCTTACACCTGCAAATTAAAACAAAATCACACCGAATTAATGGCAAGAAGCACAATAAGCATGCTGTTTGGTATCCTTGGTTAAATAATACTGATCAAATTACAAAAGTAAAAGATAATGTATGTTGCCCTGTACGATTACTACGTGTGCATCACAATTGTCAAGATATTTCATGGCCAAGCCATGAAATTAGAAGGAACTCAAGGAAGTGAATTAGCATGATGGAATTCTCCTCCTGAAGTCCCCAAATAGTATGTTCCACAAATGAACAGTTTACCGGCAAAGAGGTAAATGCCAAAGCCAAAGGTTGATTTTGTTTATTGCTCGTCAACATATTAGCAATCAGTACACAACACATAAAACAACATATACACCAGAATGTTATCAAATCATGTTTCAACTTTGGGGTGTCTATCTACCAGCTTTTAATGAAATTCCAACCAATAAGGAGTGCAGATTAAGTTTATTCAACTCTAACAACCAAATGCAGAAAAACAAATGAAAGGATTGTTCAAGATATGGATGATTACGAAATCATGCTTGACTCAAAAATGATCCTATACCAGGTAAAGCTATAATAACCTAATCACACCAACCCAATTGAAACACATAAAATATTAAGAACAAATATTAGAACAGATAGAAAAGGAAGTTTCCATGAGTTATATGCAGATGTTTCAAAAAACTATTTTGTGTGCTGCATATCAAGCCTGCATGATGGCAGGATGTCCCAGTAAGGCAGAGAATTAGCCTCGGGATTTTCCCAATATTGAAATGAAATTTATTTTCTTTTACAAAGGCATGACATCTAAAAGTCTCCAAAAGAAGATCTAGAGGCAGTTTATGTGTTAGGAAGTCAGGTACAATCAACATGAAAGTAAAAACATGATGATGGCATAGCCTTACATAGTAATATACGAAAAGCATTGCGACAACAATTTACAAGTCAATGCAACAATGGCAATCTACATTCAGAAAAAAAAAATTGGGATATAACTTCACCAAATATCTTCTAGCAGCAAAGTAGGACTCTTATGACAGTAGAACAAGGAACATTAAACCCACCATGTACCTGAGGTGTGACTACCGGATTATGACGTACAAGAATACACAAAATACGCCAAGCCTCACAATACTTCCCATTCATCATATGAAAGAGCAGCATCAAATCGTCAAGAGCTTTGGTAGATGAAGCTTAAAAAATAGTTTACATTCAGATTCATCTACCTTCATCTGCAGATGGTATATAGGCATGTCTTTTTTGGAAAACTATGCCACATATTGCAAAGTTATATTTTCAGCGAGTCTGAATTATCAAAAGGCCATCAATAGACCACACTTCCAAATCAACTAACCAAAAAACCACCATGCTGAAACTCCCTCATATTAGTAAAAGGAGAATGCATATAACCGCAGTAAAGTCCATCCTTTGGGATTTTTTCAGAAGTGAAATTTATGTTAACGTCATAACTCCAACCAATAAGAGAAGAATGGAGATTCAACTAATTCCCAGCAAAAGAGCATTCAGAAAGAGATAGGAGTCCATATTAGTGATACTAGCACTAATTACAGATCGTTGGTCTTCTGCCACCAAACGAAGCTAAGCTTCAACACGCGACCGGTTAGCATGCAAGCCAAGCTCCAAGTGTTAAACTCGACCAAAACTTCTATCCATTGTCAGATTTCAAACCCATCATAGAACACCACCAAGAAGGAAATAAGTAGCAGAAGGAAATCTCCATATCAAGAGAAAAAATTTCATCTATCCTGCCTCCAAAAATCCCTTCTTCCCCTATAGCCAACAAAAACAATGTCAGCCTACACTAGCATAAGGTCGTGATGTACCTTTCTAGTACTACCCATGAGCTACAAAGCTTGAACATAGTATTCCCGGAGATGGCCAACAAAAATACTATACCCATAATTGTCCACATTGCAAAATCCAAACAATGCACATACTTCTGTCCAGAACATCCAGCAAGACAGATTCCTCTCTTGAAGCAGACACTGAACCAAGTACACCAAGAGATTTAAGGTTTAGAAGAATTCTCAGTTGGTAACTCCCATCCCACTCCAAGCCTCCAACAGACACCAATATGGGTAGACCACACCAATATTTCACGAATATGCTGATCTGCCAGATGCCGGCCCAGCCCCAATAGGCAAGCTAATAATAGAATTCAAGCCGTACCAGACAACAAAGCTCAAGAAAATCGGAAGTGTTCATAGCTTTCCAAGCTGAAGTAACCATGCTGCTGAACCGCCACCAAGTCGGGCAAAGATTGCCATGAACTCTAAACACAAGGACACTTTATATTGGTAAAAACTTCACACCAGCACTATAGGACCATATGGGGAAAATTCACTAAGATAAACAACTATGCAGAAGAATGTTATCAAAAGGCAGGTGGGAATCACTTGGTCACAAAGTACAAACATGGGAAACACTATGTACTACTCCAAGTCCCTCGCACTCTCATTAACAATGAGTTAAGGTCTAGTTATACGGAAATCCTACAACAAATTTCCAATATGATAAGCTTCAGCAGCCTACAAAGGTGAATATTTTCCACATGGAAGGCACAAGGTCATGCATGCTAACCAGTAGCACATAAAGATCTAGAAATATAGATTTTACACAAATCAAGGAAGATATAAGAAAAGAGGCAGTAATAGAAATTATGAAAGAAAAAAGATTACGTACAAATGACCCCAAAATGATGCCAGAGATTGAAGCCAGTCAGATAAGTTAAGACCATCATCTTTTAGCTTTTCACGGCCACCTTGTACCAGCCGCTCGATCACCACATATTCCAAAATATCATACTCAAGCTGTGGAGAAAACCAAAAAGATTCAGGTCCACATCAAATAGCACATGGAAAGAAGAATCATAAACATATAAGTACACACATCCCAAGGCGTCAATAAAAAATAAAACCACCAGCAAGATGCAGTGCGAAAGAATAGGTCATCATGCATTAATATTATACTACGTACTATGCTATTGCAAAAGCGAAGAGTGATCTCCTCAGTCCTCGCAAGGTCTAAAAAGGTCCATGTACATTTGTTAGCTTTGATTGGATCATTCCTTTCGTCTACTAAATATACTTGATACTTTAAGCTATTTGCAAGAGATGTCCATGCTTTAGGAACGGCTGAATTACCTCTTATGGAGCTTGACGAACGATCCTCAATTCCTTACAACACAAACACCCCACGACACATGATACACCGGCTGTTCTATGATGGTTGTTGGCATCAGAGGTGTAGACGACAGGCTGGTGACAACCCACCCCCAATACATAGCCCAGCCCCATTAGACTTGTATAAAAATATTTTAATATTAAAAGAAGGCTCAAGCCCCAAATATACTCTGAAATTTTGTCCCATGCAATATCCATCACCACAGATAAGTTAATTAGTATTTAGTAATATTTGGTTTTCTTTTAGCAAATAACAGAAGTTAAAAGAAACTTAATTATTTAAAACATAGTTACTCAAGTTTATTTGAATGTTTTATATCGAATGTAATAATGTAAATACAACTTATAAATTACGTAAAATGTCCACTTGTTGGATATGTTTAAGTTTTGTTGTTAAAAGAAACTCAAACCCTAGTTCAATTTTATGTAATTGTTGATGTTCAGATATTGTAATTTGTTTCAACTTTTTTGAAATAGCATATATTTGCATATATGTAAATTGTAATTTGTTTGAATTTAAAGATGGAGTTCTAAACTTTTTATGATCTTGGGTTGAATCATGAGCAAGAAGACGTAGCTAATAGCCCACAACCACATCCTATGATACTCTTGTGGAAATTGTGGTCGATATGGATGACTACTAGGGTTGAACCTGAAAACCTTATGGAAGTTCGAGGGAGGTCAACATAGATTCTTTGGTTTGTGATCCAGGGGCACAACGTTCAATCTTAAGCTATCCAATTAATCAAAGTGACGAAATTAGTCAAGCATGTATTAAACTTGGACCATATCAACTTCATAAATCGAAGTATCCTTTTAGTCCGAGTGGTCCTAAGATAATAAGATTGTAAGTTCCTTTTTATGTTAGAATAACTTTTTTGTTTGTATACAATATTTATCATTATTATTTTACAACAAAGAATGACATTGAACGAGTCGGACCCCCCTCATCTAAAATTCCGAAATCCGCCCTGGTTCGGATGGCCAACACTATAAATAGAAAAATAGACAAAGACATCAAACCCAACATTATGGTTCCAGTTATTGTCAACAGATATCATACCCCCAATCCTTTTTTCATTAGAAGTTACTTGATAATCTTTAGAAATGCTATATCATCCTACTATATAGGATATATTTTTTGTTTAGAATCAATTGAGTAACAATGCCAAAGAATTTAGCACTATAAAGGTCCTAAAACTCAGATATAAAGATTTGTTGGTTCCATACAAGAATCCCCCTCCCACTCATTAAAAACACGTATGCGAAATAACCAATAACCAATGATCAAGTCTACCTACAAGAAGATGTATAACGCAATTTCAGTTAACTTATAGGCCTAACCCATCAACATCAACTAGTAGACTAGATGTGTGTCCTTTACATGATCTGGATTAGCCTATTTTAGACTGCGACTTATATGCTATGGTGACCAAACAAAAAAATCTTTCCAAATAGGCATCAACAATCATTGGAATCATGATTTTCAATAGATAATGACCGGAATTCTAGCTCACGAACAGATGTTCACAGGGTAGGGGACGAAACCAGGTGGACGGAACCTCAGACTCAAACAGAGTTGAGTAATTGCCCCACGATAACAAAACTAGTATTATGATCCAATAAATTTACAGACCAGAGTAGGATGTTCTGAATCATTACCGGATAAAAAATCATCAAGCATGCAGTGCATTTATTATAAGGTATAGCTACTTGTAGAAGATGGAATGGAGAAATCAGACAGCGAAAACCCTACTTTCCCCCATACAAAACTTATGAAAGTGGGCAAGTAAAGCACCATTTCTCCCCAAAGGTGCTTTCCTACTTGATAAGAATTTTATAAGACGGCACTTACGCAAAGCATGCAAGAGATTGGCACAGAGAAGAGAGCAATTAAGAAAAGAAAACAAATACACACCTGTGTTAAATATTTGAATGCATCTACAACTGGAGCAATCATATCCCTGTATGCTTCTATCTGTAAATAAGAGTTAAAAAACTAGTGTTATCTTCTAGAACACAGAGAAAAAGATGTCCTAGGAAAGATGATAAGGCCAAGTAACTCTCATGAAAGCAATGGATGATTACATAGAACAATGATGAAGCGAGATGTAGTGAATACGAGGTAATATGTTGTTCCATACCTGGTGGACAATTGTTCGAAGCACGGTCATGGGATTTGCATGTGCTAATTTTGCAACCATTCTACCAAGCTGCTTTAGATTTTCCTTCGCAAGCCGTTTCAAGATCCTTCTAGTGTCCAACTGCAAAAGAACATATGATTATAGAAATATTCTACAATGATAAAAGGAAAAGACGATGGCGGGGCAGTCGAGTCTAATAATTTACTACCTTTGCGGTCTGCTTTGCAGATAGAACCATGGGGCTGCACTCATCATCTTTTTCCCATTCACCGTATAAACGATACCTTGCCTAACCACATGAAATTCATTAATTCGCACCATATGTAAGATTCTCAAATTCATATGTTGTTCCAATACAATGCCAACCTCATATGGCAGGAGACTCAGTACAGCCCAGATCTCCTGTCCAACAGCCGGGTTTGCTGGTATCAGCTGTAGTGAAGGAAGTAGACATGAGCCAAGCGCTTCCTCAATGTTTAACCTAGCTTCCTTTAGGTGGAGACGAGGAGTTCGATTTCCACCAAAACCCGCTTCCAAATTAGAGGAGCTATCACCAGAATTGACACTCTTAAGTGCAGAAAGGTAATAACCTCTCAACACTCTGCATACCTAATCACCACGAAAGAACGAATGTTCATCATCCGGCAAACTAGCAAAAACTATAGAACAAACTGAAATACCTTGAAAATAAAAAAATAAAAATAAACTTCTGTACCTTCTGCAGCAGCAATGTATCACGATGAAGATAGGGACCAACAGAAGTAAGCATCTCAAATAGCTCTTTAGGGAGATCAATGAATGATCTTTTAATGGAGTTACTTTCTGTCTCCATAAAATCAGAACCTCCTTCTGGAGCCTGAAGCTGTGGTTGACGGACAAGTTCATAAGCAGGAGAAATTGTTTTCTCGATGAGCCTGTGCACATATAGAAACATATAGAAACATGAAGAACATTACATACCAAAAGTTAAGAAATTACACAAAATCAAAAACAATAGTAAACAATACCATTTCACTAGTATATATTTTTAATTCAGGTATTTTAGATTTACCTAAATAGTCCATCACAGATCCGAATATGTTCAACCGGATTAAGAGGCAAGAGACGACGGAATATGATATTGGCATGAAACCTGTAAAATTATACCGAACGTAACCAGCAAACCACAAAATGCAGAGTCAAAATATATAGTTTACCATGGAATAACAAGTAAGCGTGAAAGCAGACAAAAAAAAGCTCTTTTTAAACATTCTTGTTACTACTTAACATTATATGGTTAAGGCTTAAGCATTAGTAGATTTTTTCAGTACAGTATACAATGCTTATCAAAACCTTATCTTACCTGGCATATTAAACACATAGGAAACATAATTTGGAGTGTCCCAATAAATTTGTCACATTATTTGAAAATTTCCATGCATTCCAGTTGAATCCATCAACCAAGTTCTACACCAAGTACCTTGCGGTTGCGTTTGGTACATGGAACTAGACAGAATTGGACAAAAGAGAACTTTATTTCCACGTTCCGCGTGATCATGGGACATAACAAAAACTCATTGTCCCACTTTGGAACGACATGGGACACGAACTAGCACCAAAATAGGTGGAACAAGATGGGACAAGGATAAGACAGAACTAAAAAATAACCAATCTATTCTCATTTGATATAACCCTAATATGGTATTTTGTTTAATAGTCATCATCGCCGCCACCATGTGCTACCTATCAATGTCCATCACCACCTCTACCTCTACCACATCGGCCACCACCACCTATACCTTCTCCACAACCACCACTTCCACCTCCATATCCACCACTATTGGTTCCACCATCCACCATCTCCACGCTATCCACAACCACATCTACCGACGGCCACCACCGCCTCTACCTCCACCACCACCGTTGACCACCTTCGTCTCCGCCACAATCACCACCTCCTCTTCCACCTTCTTTCGCCCGTCCACGAGGCTGGACGGAGAACGAGTTAATCTGACATTGAGTATAGTATCTTACCATAATATAAAATCATTAAACATCTAGGGGCAACTTGTCCAATCCTAGTCATGCCAGACACCAGAGTGACAACTTGTCCTATTCAGTCATTTTTTGTCCGGTCCAATCATGCCTGCATATTGAACGCTACTTATATGAACATATCCATCTAATTAGGACAATGGTTGGTCGCTCTACAGTGTTGAGCTTTCATCCCAAAGTGCTTTGGGGAAAAGAGGGCGAAATGAGTCAATGACACTTCGAGAAACATATATATTAATCTCACATCCTGTAAATAATATAACAGCAAATAAGAAATAAGATAAAACATTGAAACCAGATCATTGACACGTATTAGGTAGAATATAAGTAATAAGTAGATGCTGAAATACTAAATTCCAATATTAAGAGGATGAAATGAATTATTAAAAACCTAAGGAAAAAAGGAGGTATAATTAACCTAACCAAACCCCTCTAGTTTTGTCAAAAACTAGATGGCACTACTACAAGATTTATACTCCACACCCATATTCAATTACTCTAGAAACATGAGCCTCTATGCAAATTACAAAGACTGTGATGTAGATAGGGATTGTTGGACTTGCTTCAATATAAAAACCCCCTTTTGCTATTCTTTATGGACTTTTACTCAACCAATCACATCAACTTTTTACCGGTATAGCTTTTGCCAAGTTTTATCATCTCAGAAATTTGAGCCAGAGATATAGGGATATTTTTTATTTCATGTCAACAAAAATGCCCCTTCTTATTTGTATATCAGTTCTTTAACGAGTTTGATTATTCTATACACATGAATAGTAAATTCAATTACATAATACATTTATCTAGTGCGACATGGCAATACTATATTCAAGAAGCCTATATCATAGATATCTCATAAGATGCATATATGATAAGCATCACAATGGGACAGGAAAATAGAAAGTAACTATTTTACACTAAAGGATCAATATATTACAAACAGGTTACCAGTCGTCCACAAAAAGAAAACCAATAAGCAAGCCCAGAGTTTGACTGTTTTCAAGCTCTGAAGAGCGTTCTGTAACTGCTTCACATTCCATCTCTAGAGCCGCAAACAAATCAACTGTCACATCTCCTTGTTTTTCGTCATCCATAAGATCCTTTCCCGTAGCAGCAAGATTGATTTTTCCAATTTTGTTAGCCTGTGTATAAGATCAATTTTGAAACGCCCATAGTTTTGGATGCAGATGTAGAGGTAAACTTACCAATCACACATGAACAAGTGGTCAGGATTGTATGAAGTTTAAAATTAAATATTTTAAATATATTTGAAAATAACACTAATTAAAGAACTTGTTATATTATTTGTGCCCTCGAGTACATATCTGGTGGATGCGATTTCAGAAAACCCAACCATAGAGTTCGACAAAAATCCCAGCAGATCCATATCTAATGGTAGTCGCAATATAGTAGTGAAGGCAAAAGAACGGCCTTTAAGCATATACATGCTCCAGGATTTAGCACTTTAAATTTTGCAAAACGAGTGCAAAAGCCAACATCCAATCGAGTACATAAGCAGGTATGGTAACATACAAGTCGTTTTAAAATATTTACCTCATCAAGTCGCTTTGCTGAAAAAACATTATAATGCTCAAATGCTTCATCGTCATTGGGAAGAAGATGTGTATATCTGAATCACAAACAAAACACCCATAAACTCAAATAGTCCAAGACCACCAACAAAAGTAGCTTGAAAATATATCAAGTAAAACAACCATACAAGCACCAAACATCAATGACGGTGCGCACTACCCAAGCATCTATTCACTAATAATAGGGAAGAGTTTAAAGGTAAAGCAAATCAACAATGTACTAAAGCATAAGATTCTTCATACCCAAACCACAACTTTTCATCTTCTATCCTCCTAAGTCCAATATTATCCTAATGATACTGTTTGATTCTTACGGAGATATAAGAAGGAATTTATCAGAAGTGATAACAAACTGAATGAATGTGCATAATACTCACATGCTATCAAGATCAATAAATTCTTTTTTAACCAGTATTGCTGTAAGCTGATAGAGCCCAAAAGGTACAGTACTATTTACTTCCAAACGCTGATAATATTGAAACTTGAACCCAAGTATTTGTGAAGCATTTGACTGCAAGAAACACCCAGGAGAGATTAGTCAATTCTTCTTTATAATATACAACTTGCATTACAAATAAAACTATTAAGCATGCATATTTTTCAACAGCAAATGAAGGGCACCTTGGGGAATATGGGGATCAGGTTCAAGAAGGCATTGTTATCTGGCTGAAGTTCGAAACACTCCAATACCTGAAGCCTCGACATAAATCAGTAAAACAAGTGACTTATTTGTATTGTAACGTTGAATAAAGTGTACTGATCAAAGCAACAGAAAAAGGTAACTTACAATGTCAAACACCCGGTTTGGATCCAAATTGAAATGTCCGATTAATGACTGCAAAAGAATCAATTAGTGAAAAGGAACAGGTTGGGACGACCGGACGAGTAAGAAGGGTAAATGCATTTCAGCAATAAAGTTCATGCTTAAACCTTAATTATGCCAACTGTTGCTGCTGATGTATTTTGAGAACAAACTTCTGAACCTTGACAAAGAAGAGTAACCTACAATTTGAAAGCAAATAATGTAAATAAAGAACACCAATCAAGGACTAGATGCTAAACATAAATAAGAATGGAAGAATAAGGGAAGAGAGATAATGTGGTACTCTTTGCAAGCCCTTTACATTCAGAGTAGTAGCTTGAAAAACTATTTCCACTCCCAACCCACATTTACTCATAAGCATCAAGCAATGGGAAGACTGAACCGAGCATAATTGCCCAGCCCAAACCAAAGTTGATTTTTATTAAACTTTAAGGACAGTTTTTGATAAAAACAAGAATGTGGTATGTTTTGCTCCTCCATTCATGGTTCACACTTATGTTTTACACTGTTCATGAAAAAATTTCTTCATCAGCATTAGAAATTGGTAGGAGACAATTTATTTTCCTAAAGAAGGAAAAAGCATGGCAAACTTCCCCAATTATAGCTTGCAACTTTCCACCTGATTTAGACCTTGCACTAATTTAAGCACCCTTTCCAGTCAAGTTATCATGTTCTATTATTTTGAATCATTTTATTTCTTTCTTCATAATTGTAACTTAGGCCCAAGGTATAAATTTTAGAGATGCACTTTTGACTGTTATGTGTGAGAGAAATATATGACGGATTTAGAACATTGATGCATAACATCCATGTGAATCGACAGTTGACACCTTACATGTATCCCTTCCTCAATATTGCATGCAGCCACCCCTTGAGCCTATGCCCCAGAAAACCTTTTCCCTGGGAAGGACCTTGCACCTTACCAACTATGGTGGGGACAAAATAACCAACTTGCCCATAAATAATGGCTACGCTCCTATTGAATGTGCTACTGAGTAGTATATTTTGGCCTTTCTCTGTTTGGGGATCAATATATTAAATTTACAGTCATCAAGGTTACTACTGAATAAAGATCCAAATCTTCCTCCATGAAGGGAGTCTTGCAGGCTTAAACAACATATGTGATCAACCATCTTCAATGATGGTTAAATTTATTTCCAAAAATATTCATTCGCCAACAGCTTGAGACCAAGTTTCCGGTTGAAAACCAAAACACCACCAGTGTTCATGCCCAGATGGGATCATGATAGTTGTTCGCTAGGTGATCGCTTCTTCAGGCATGTTGGCTTAGGGTTAGGCATCTTTATTTAGCTAAATCTGACCATCACTGAAAAGTCCCCAAGTGTTCTGTTATTACATATTCAGGCAAACTTTTAGCTCCAACCAAAAATTTACAATTACGAATTTCACTGCCTAGATATGAATGCCAAGATTGGTAAGGCATACTTCAATTATTAAAAAAAAGAACTTGTAGGAATTCAGAACTAGGCTACATAAGCTATGGTTGAAAAAAGAGACTTGACATTGTATCCTTTTGGATCTCTAACTTTCATAGTCAAGACAAAATATTAACATTGACGTCACCAGAGATAAAATGCAATAACAATGTCAAAACAGAAACAGCTGAAATTGAACTTCTCCTTGGAGTGGAAGAATGATACCAGCTTAGCATAGCCTTCACTTTCTTCTCGAAGAAGGTTGAATTTGGTTTGTTGATAAAGAAGGCGAGTGTTAACCCTCACCTGTAAACAAGAAGAAGCATCGGCAGAATAAGCACATTATGCACAAGTCATCATTTGGAATGAGACTATAAGCAGGAACTACATTTATAAGAAGTTCAACACACAAAAATATGGCTGATTTGTAATCTCTAAGATGCAATAATAAAATATTCAATAATGCAAGTAAAGTTTCAAACCAACCTCTTTTGACTTCAAATCAGCAGCCTTTATCTTAATCATCTCTGAATCCCATAGAAATTCTTCCTGTAAGCTCCCAATCAGGCGGTTTACTCTTAGTGCTCCACGAACGGTAAATAATAAAGTCCACCAATGTACTTTGTAGCTTTTTATATCAATAGTAAGATTCATAAATTACCTCACATCGTTCATGGAACAGCCTCAAAGAGACCACAGAATGTTCCACCATCCACTTTGCCTGAGAAAACACAAAACTACATAAGTCGTGACATGGCACTGGTATATGATATCCAAGTGGGGACGATGAGAATCATTATCATGACCATGTCATGATGAGAATTAATAGTGCCTAGAGCTTATCAGAATCAATATCATCACCTCAATCGAGGCTTAAAATAGAACTGAGTAAATCTACAAACAAATAAAACCAGAACCACCTTAGTTGATTTCTAGGCCCACTTGGTAATCAGCTATCATGAATGTACATTAACTTTTAACATATATCAACTTATTTTTAAATAGATAAATACATTCATGTTCAAAGAAAACATATAATTTTACATTGATGATAATGAGAGAAGTAAAAGCGTTTACCGACTCGTATGTAAGCTTCACAATAGCAATAATAGATTAGCAATTTTAAGTATGTAACACACTAACACCTACGATGAACACTTATTAACAATTGCAAAGCTCCGACGTTTCATGAGGGTTTACTCCATGTCATGATATTACAGTGTTCAGTTCCACGGCACCTGTTTCACATGCAACATAATTGGTTCACTAACAAACACGACTTGGCAATAGTCTTATAATTCTATTTTAAATGGCTAAAACCCTACCCTCGTACATGAAGGCACTCAAGTTTAACATGGAAGTGGCGCCATAGCAACACAACATAAAAAGAGCAAGCCCAAACCTCTAGTCCAAGATTCATAGTGCAAGCCTCAAGATGGTAAAGCAGCAAATCATGAAAAAGAGTATCATATTAAGTATTCCCATGTCCAACTACACCAGTTAAGAGTTCACCATATATTCTGACTGTTTTAGTACTTGCCTACTTGGTAATATTTGGAACGCAGATGGGTATTAAAAAGCATACGCCCAATAACCTTTCTAAGCCTATTACTTGTAACATGTTTCTACTATTTTAGCTCTCTTTCATCCCGCATCACATGCATCTGCACGACTTCATTGAAAGAATTGTGTTTCATACATTAACAAGCCAATTTGAGTCGGCAAAAGAGCCTTCCCCAACAACTTGAAATCAAATATAGTTCTTTCCATTGAAAGGCCTCATCTCAACTAAACAACCCCAATTAAGTCAGACTACATTGAAAACAAATCACATAGGTGTATAACTCCATGTATTCCTCTTTAAGCATCTCATGCAACCTTGCACATATAATCAAAAGACATTGAGTTGAGATGCTTTTTACACTTGTATGGAGCGACCACAAAATGGCAAAACAATAATGATAGCCCTTATATACCTTTTTGGCATATTTGGGCGCCTCTCAGAGGGTTGCAAGTTATAATAATGATAATAAAAAGAAGAAGCTCAAAAAAAAAATATTAAGCCATGCATGATAAAAATCAACTCTTTTTGAAAGAAAACGAGGTTCTTGGGAAAATAAAAAAGAAAAGGGGTTTCTGAAGCATCAACAGAGAGGATGCTAAGGAATATTTCCAGAATTTATCCAAAACTCGAATGAACTTACCGCACCAAGATTAGCGCTCAACCCTTTGGCACAGATAATAAATAGAAAAGCTCAATGATGATCGACGTATTCTAATATTCTATCATATAATTGGAATTACAATATTGTTTAAGAGAAAGAACCCTTGTTCTATATTGAGAATTAGAAAAAAAATTACAAACTAAAATCCCCTTCGTAAAACGATCTACCTAATTAGGCCAAACACTATCATTTTAACCAATTCCATCTGTTTTACCCAACTGTAAACTAAAGTAAACCCAAAAAGCATGCTAATAAAATCTCTCAATGCCCTAACCTTGACCTCTCCTTGTGTTCTAGCAAGAGGAACATTGGCTTTAGCAAAGCCACCCAAGAGACATCATAGGATCCATACAATTGGTTATATGCAAACGAATTTAAAGCCACATTCTCTATATTCTAATTGGTCAAAGTACTCCTTTACCATTCGATTGATAGTGATCTACCTTAAATCATTAATCCTCGCAAGTCACTTCTTGTCAGCGGTATCCGAAGGCCTATGTTGACACAAAATCAATTACCTATACGACATATTAAATTCTGTAACTTTTATTTCAAACTTAGCTGGTATTTGACCATTGCAAGGCTATCTGGAGATTATATCAACCACCTTGTTCTTGTGCCAAGATCATCATAAATTGCATAATTTTAACATATATAGGGCAAATCAAATACAATGCGCAAATACATTACAAACTTACAAAGAAAATACGTTGCGTATATGAAACACACACAGATACACACACACAAGAACAAAACATGTGAAACAATATAAAACACAGCTTAAAATCGAACTCACTAAAGGTTTGGATTGGTTTTCACGGGTTTGTAACATATTTGCAATTAGCATTTAATTTTCACTATATCTATATATAAGTAACATTATCATAATATCATCAAATACACTTGCATATGTCTACTTTCAATGAATATAATATGTACGTACTCGTAGTCATTCGTATCTTATAGGGTACATGCTATGAGCTACCATATATCAAGAGAGAGCTCAAGACATATGATAAAAACTTAATTAGCAATGGAAGTGCATGAAATTTATAGTCTCACAATAGGATTATAGAACATTGGGAATTATCTAGTCCAATTGCGCATTAAAATTGTGTAGTGAGCTTCAGAAGCATAAACGCAAATCGAGTCGTAAAACATCTTCTACCCAAAAATATAGCCTGCTTAGGTTCCAAAATAGGTAGCCAAATGGCAACTTGAAAGATACCCATGCATTTATCAACACCCTAAAAATTAAGTTAAATGAATACTGACCAATTTAATCAGACGGGCACGAGATTCTCCGGGCATTGTAAACTGCAGAAAAAGGTCCAATGTTAACTATAAGTTAAGATAACATCATTTACGGGACAACATGCTAGATTAATATACTTGTAATGAACTGCATAAAAAGACGAATATATTAAGTGGTCGCAACTCTAGAGTATATCCTGCGAGAACTACCATGCCAAACCTAGGCTTAGGGAATACAAAGAACCCATTAATGGTACTTAAGTGCAGTAAGGATATGATGGCTTGTTACAAGAATTGGCCAGCAAAAAGGCACCGCTCACCAAAACAGATCCATGTGTAACCAGGATGATAGTTTATAAGGCCAAATAGATGTATCACATCTCCGGAACAATTAGGGTCTGTGTTTTTTCATTTCTCATTTTTCTAAAACAAAAACAGCTATACTTCCAGTTTTTGAGCAAAATCTAATTCTTTTGAAAAGCAAAATTCATATATATTACCACCAATGTGTTGTACTTCTAATACTTATTTTAAAACCTATAGTTATCAAAAAAAATATAGAAAGCACATAAAACTTTAATGTTGAACAGTCGTGTGATCCATAGACATGAAATCTAGCTCCTCTTCGGGACCAAGTAAGTTTTTATAATACTAAGTGTCGGGTCATTTCTCGAGAACAATAGCTAAAGGCCCTGAAACTACCACTTGGATCTGGAACCTACATGCTAATAATCAAACAAACCTAAATACATGATACAAGCTTCTAAAATAGAAGTAAGAATCTAAATTTACGAGTCACTCACGTCTTGAGCCATTTGGGAAACAATATCGGCTAAATTTGAAGACACTTCTTCATCAGAAACTCTATCAGAAAACTCAACCAACTCCAGTGCTGATTTACACTTCTGAATTGGTAGCTCCCCTCTAACCTAACAATCAGAAACGAACGTAAATCAGAAACCCACATAAAAATACTTGCAATACGTGATAACAATAATCATTATTTACATCATTTAAATATCAGTACTTACTATATTCCAACAAAGTTCATAAAGATATCGAAGAACCGCTGCCGGACCAGAAGGTCTAAAGCTAGTGTTTCCATTCTTCCATTCACGAATACAATCTTCCGTGAGGTATTTACACTCCAACGCCGGGAGAGACATGAATGGAGAAGAAAGCGAATTGAAAACCTAGTGTTGTCTGTGTTCAATCTGGGGTTATTATGGACGCAAAAGGCTAGGCTTTTCAATTCATCGAAATCGAAGAGAGGGTGAAGGGATTTTCGGGGTACAAAATTTAGGGGTTTTGAAGTCTTCTATTTCCAGGTTTTCCCCTTTTTTGGCTTTTATATGGAAACGATTGGGAATAAGATGGCGTTCATCGAAGAACCCCCGCCGAGACCTATGTGGGACTACGATCTATGGCAAACTAGTCTATGAAAAAAAAAAAAAAAAAAAGTCTTATTTGGCAAAAACTAGCTTATAAACTACCTATATAAGAGCATCTCCAACAGTTTCTTCATTTTAGGCATTTTTGTGCTCTAACAGATTCTCCAAATATTTCTCCAAAATGGAGAAAGTTGGAGAGAGAGTGTAATTTTCTACAAATATAGAGAACTCTCCAAAATCTCCAAAAATGATTACCATGAGAGAGAAAATGTTTTTTTATTATATTCTACCAATAAGATTTCTTCAAATGAGATGAGTATGAGAGAGAAATAATATTTTATTAGATTTATATAATATTTGAATATTATAAGTAATGATTTCATCTCCAAAATAGAGAATCTGTTGGATATGGATGTAAATTTTTATGTAGATTTTGACTTTTAATTCTCCATTTTAGAAAAAATTTGGAGATTCTGTTGGAGATGCTCTAAAAGGACTAAAATGACATGTTTAAAAATTATCGAAATGTAACATTATATAATTAAATAAATAATGTTTAACATTACTTCATTCTAACATTATATAATTAAAATAAAATACTAACATATTTTTAACATTATATAATTAAAATAAAGCACTAACATATTTTTAACATCATATAATTAAAATAAACCACCAACACATGAAATCATATTAAAATCCATAGCAACAAAAACAATAAGGTCTTTTAACATCATATTTAAAATAACTAGCAATACAAAACAATAACAACCTACTAACACATTTCAATTACTTAGGTTTAAAAGACATTATTTGCATTTCATATCATATTTGCAATATTATTACGAATTTCTTGCATCTCATTGTTTGACCCTCACATGTTACCTTTATTAGAACTCGTTTCGCCATCTAACTCTTCCATAGGTATGTAATCACCATGTTGTTGAACAATGTTGAAAACCATATCTTCTGTGTCATTCCTTCTAATATAATTATGAAGAGCAAATGTTGTCATTATAACATCAATTTGTGTTTTCTCGCTAAACCTTGGCATTCTATTCAATATTTTTCACCTCTTCTTCAAAACTCCAAATGATCGTTTAATACAACTCCGAAGAGATGAATGTACACGATTGAAAGCCTCTTCAGCATTAGTTGGCAGCACATGTTCAAATTGTAATTGGTGATATCTAATACGAGAATGCGGTGCTAGATATCCTTTTCGATCAGGATATCCTTTGTCTACTATGTAATATTTTCCTGTGAGAAAGAAAAAACAAATTTCATGAGGTTATTAACGCATAAATTACAAAAGAATGTCAAATTAGTTGTACCTTCTGGTGGTTTAGGAAATTTCATAGATGGTGTCTCAATTGCATGAATAAAGACTCGGGTATCATGTGCGGATCCTTCCCACCCAATGGATATGAACGTAAAACACATGTCAAAGTCACATACGACAATTACATTGAAGGTGGGAACTCCTTTTCTGCCCCTATATCTCATTTGGTCTGCGACTGGAATACAAGCATCTATATGAGTACCGTCAATGCACCCGATGCAGTCCTGTAAACAAAGTTGATTGAATTACTATTTATGAACTTGAGGTAATCATAGTTGATATATAAATAAGCATTTACCTTGAAGTAAGACATGTATCTACTGTCATTTTCAATATGTGGTGGTATGCCTTGAAATGTTGAATCTTTCGGTCTAATATAGTCACGTGCAAGCCCCATGAATCCTCTGCTCCATCCGTATATGGATTCCAACACATCATGAAAAGCTCGGCTGATTGTGTCTCTAGAACGTTGGAACCTTTCACTAACATCTCTGTTCGAAAGACCTAAAGCAAGTGTATACAAGAATATTCCAACCTTTTCTTCCACCGAGATTTTACGACTTGACATTAACCCATACTTTTATTGTAACTCTTTACAAAGTTCCATAAACAAATTTGCACTCATTCTAAAGGCATTAACACACCGGATTGGATGACCACCTAAAATTTCCTTCACCCATGCATGTTGTAACACCCCATTTTTTGGGCTAGTTGTAAATAACGTTTTTAGAAAAATGGCTAAAAGTGTCATGTAATGCAAGTTATAATTCAAGGGCTAAAGTTGCCAATACACAAAATTTAAAGGAGGCTAATTGAGGTAGACCTGGCAAAAAATGACACGACACGCTAATCCGACACGAACTCGACACGAAATAAATGGGTTTGGGTAATACATTTCAAATCGTTTAAGTAAACGGGTTGACACGACACGACACGAAAATTAAACGGGTAAGGTCAGGGTCAAAAATTTCAACTCGAAAATGACCCGAATAACCCGTTTATATATATATATATATATATATATATATAACTATATATATAAAAATATTATAAGTTTTCTTTTTAATGTTTTAGATTTAGTTAAACTTTTAAGTTTAACTATAAATTTTAGATTTATAATGCTTTCATTTGAATTTTGGATTTTTAATTTTTAGTTTTATAAATGTTAAACGGGTTAAACGGGTCGAGGCGGGTTAGGCGGGTCGGGTTAGGGCTGAGATTTTCTGACCCGTTTATTAAACGGGTCGGGTTAGGGTTAGATATTTTCAACCCGTTTAACTTTGAACCCGACACGACACGTTTGTCAGGTCTAAATTGAGGTTTGATGTGGTTAAACCTCACGTGGGATGAAACCCACATCTTCTTTTGGTATAATTTTCGGTCATGGGGATTACCATCCCAATCCATCTCAATATCACAATATTAATAAGATATCTCCCTTACATAGCTTCCTCCGAGTTAAGAAATGGAAGTTGAGATTTTTAGCCGAGGAAGATAAATATTGAAGCATTCTTGAAGGTTCGAGAACGGAGAAATCGTGCAGTGAATTGGGATAAAATATCGTCGTTTCGGTAAGTATTTTCTCCCATTTAAATTGTTTTAGATACGAGTTTCCAACCTAAGATGTTATACATCGTTTGACCTCGATTATGTGAGAAAATCGATGCCAATAACTCGTCGGTTGGATGATTTATATATTAATTGTATATAAAAAAAAAGAGTATAAAAGAAGCCGATTTTTAATTTCAACGTTGTCGGGTTGCCTAGAAATTGAGTTTAAGATAAGTTAAGATGTTAGCCTCTCGTCATGATATAAAAAGAACTTCGAGTTTAGAGTGGTTGTAGTGTCGCCAAACTATGACCGGAAACGACAGATACAATAGGCCTAAGCCACGACTCTTACTTGGGGGAAAAGCTTTGTATGTGGTTTTTGGCATTGCATGCTTTGGCATGTTAAGTTTCAATAGAACAAAAATTATATATATATATATATATATATATATATATAGTTTTTGTTCTAGGGGTTGTTTTATTTGCAACCCTAAAAAGATTGCAAACCTTGTAATCCCACATCTTAACCGTTAGATTCATGATCGGTGGTTACAATAGATATGGGGTCCAATATTTTTAATTAAAAAAAACAGAAAAATAAAAATAAAATAACCGTCGATCATGAATCCAACGGTTAAGATGTGGGTTGCAAGGGTTGCAATCTTTTTTAGGGTTGCAAAATATCCTTCCACTTTTGTTTTATTGAAATTAATTAAATGGTTTCTAGTCAAGTTTATTTTAAATCAATGGTTGATTTTCATTTAATTAATTAGTTACCCAAGTAAATGAATAATCGGTCAATCTTTCATCATTATTAACGATTTTGGTTGCAAGGTTGATTTTGATTTTAGTCATTTTATATATTTAAATTAAACTACCACTGTTTCTAAGGTGGCGTTTGTTTTTTAAGAGGTGCTGAAGTCTGAAGTCTGATTTCACTTCTGATTTTTAAGAGGTGGTGCTGAAATCTGAAATAATTAGACTGTTTGTTTTTATAAACGTCAAATGTCTGAATATGTGTATTTGTTTATTTTATTTCTCAAAATGTTTTATCGTTTAATTTATCAAGCATCAGTTCATTTTACTTAAATCATACTACCATTCACGTTTTCTTTTTCAGTGCATTAATTCATACATTAATTTGAGCAAATTCAAGATCCATAAATTCACACATTAATTTGAGCAAATTCAGCAAACTTCAGTGAACAACAAATGGTTCAAGATCCATAAATTCATACTCTAAATCAGTGAGATGATTCCTTTTTTGAAAGTTCTTTCACCTCAATCCAGCACTCCCATGTCCTCTGCGAGAAGCAAATGAGGGAAAAGAAACAGAAAATCACAAAAAATTAGAGATTGGCGCTTAATTTGTAAGCATTTCTCAATCTTTGTAGAACAAATATATCTGAAATCGGTTCAATTAGATTATTTGCCATTACCTTAGCAATCAGTTGAATGGTAGGTTTTCAGATTTGAAATTCCATTAATTATTCCCCATGTTCACATTCTTTGGTTAGTTTACCTATAGCAGCAGCAAGAAGCTGCCATTATTGGATGAACACAACAGCAGCAAGAAGCTGCCATGGTCGACGTCAGAGAAACGAGAAACCATGGCCGAGAAACCATGGCTTCCGATAAAAGAGAAACCATTTCGTATCTCGTCTCCATGGCCGATGATGTAAGGATTTCAGAAAAGAAAAGAGGAAAACGATAAATTAAACAACTAGGGTCGAATTTGATGTGGAGATCGACGGAAATGGATGCGATGAAGGTATCTGTGATGGAGATGAGAGACAGCAGAATGTAGATGGATGAAGTCTGGAGAGGAGGAGTCGGAAGTCTAAACGAATTAGATGTTAGGGCACCACTTATTTGTTTAGATGTTATTTAGAAATAAGAGGCTCTTAAACTTAAAAGAAAACAAACACTCTGAAATCCAAAACATCTGACCGGTTATGATAAAAGGGCTAATTAAGTGCTGAAAACCCAAAAACAAACAAGCCCTAAATCTTCAAAGGGATTAAGGTGTCGTTTGTTTTTTAAGAGGTCTAAAGTCTGAAGTCTTAATTTAGTTATGATTAATAAGAGGTGGTGTGTAAAAATGTCTGAATAATTTAGACTTAAGAGAGATTAAGAGATTTTTTTTTTAAAACAAACAACCCCTAAGTGTTTAATTTTGATATTTTTAATCTTTAAAGTTAGCAATGACCCTTGATTTTTTATAACTATATGTTTAGAGTCCAATGATATCTAGTATTTTAGAACTCTCGATAAGTCGAACATGGAAATTTATATTTATTCCTTGTTTTGAGAATTTTCTTAACACATCTCTTTCTCTCTCTCTCTATATATATATATACTATATTATAAAGAAGACATAAAAAACTCTTAAAAACAAGTCTTAAAGCTTAATGTACCGTCATTTAATGCTAATTACTTAAAAAACAACCATTAAAGCTATATGTACTACATTTAATGTTATTTATTAATTTTCAATCATTATCTCTAACTATTTTAACTCTCCTAAAATCATTTCCCACTTTAACTTTCCTAAAATAACTCTCACCATAATTAAATAAAGAATAAAAATAAAATTTTAAATATAAAAAATATAAAATATAATTAAAAAAATCTAACATAATATTTTATAAAAAAAATTATATTATGAAACCAAAATAAATTACATTATATTATTAAGTCTAAATTAAACAAATTTATATAAAAAAAACATTATCACTTTCTCACAACCATCCAAAATCGTAATGTAAACCGAGAAAAAACAGAAAATAAAATGAAACATTAAAATCATGATGTATCTACCTGCATTGCGCGGGTACACTTCTAGTATATATATATATATATGGAGAGCATATCTAGTGAGTATTTTAAAATGAGTTCTTAGTTACAATCTCCTAAAAGATTTAGAAATGTTATATAAACCCTTAATTTATTTGGAAAACAAGCTTTATAAATTTTAGTAGGATTGAGATCCTGAAAAATTCTAAAATACCCTTGGGGTATTAAGTGTGCGACAAATCCCTGATGAGCACTAAGAAGGGTGTCAAAGCACCCGAGTTAATTTTCTCTGGAAATTTATTTTTGTCTGTTGGCAAGAATTAAATATCAATGGGACAAGTTAAAAAAACATTTATATAAATTCACAAGTTTAGTCTAGAAGGGAATTAAGTTGAGTAACTACTTGAGCGACCGATCGAGAAGGTATTCATATTAGTTAAAAGGGGGGGGGGGTCTTGTTGATCCAAGAGTAGTTCTATTAATGAAAGAACTTAGACAAGTCGTTATGTTCTGTGTAGGTGCAAGTTTAACAGGAGTAAAAGAGCCTACGCACCAGGTGAGTTCATGTGATTTATAAAACGGAGATGCATGCATAGTATACGAATATGTCGCAAAAGTTTAAAATCATGTTATATATGTTTTTACAGTATTTTAGTTACATGCTTTTCATGATAGTTTTTGAAAGATACAGTATATGTGATATGTGTCGGATTTTCTGACGGACTAGGGCAGGATATTGCCAGGATAACATATCGGTATTGATTTGGTCGTTGCTTGAGGAGATAGCATCTATAAGCAC
Organism: Arctium lappa; assembly: GCA_023525745.1. Taxonomy (NCBI): domain Eukaryota; kingdom Viridiplantae; phylum Streptophyta; class Magnoliopsida; order Asterales; family Asteraceae; genus Arctium; species Arctium lappa. The sequence continues at coordinate 71,936,348 of CM042051.1, read as the reverse complement.
GACAGCCTTTGTGTAGTATTAATTTGGTCGTGGCTTGGGGAGATAGCCCCTATAAGCACGACGGCCTTTGTGTAGGCCAATGGTGTGATGAGATAGCACCTATAAGATTGGCAGAATAGCTATGTTTGCAATAAAGTGTACGTTTCAGGTTGCATGTTTATTTGTATATCTCTATAATTCAAAGCATGTTCTTAGCTTATTTATTTCCGTAAAGCATGTAAAGAAAACCGTGAACTCACAAGGCGAAAGCTGATTTTTTTAGTATGCATCTCCCAGGGGGCGCTGTAGCGGGTAGTTTGAAAGGTAAAGAGAATATTTAGGAAGACCTGAAGCACCTCCAAGTGCTTAAAGTGTTGAAGTTGTTTAATTTTAAGTTTGTCTTGTAAGGTTAGTGAGCCAATGTTAAGACTTCCGCTGGTAAGTTTTTGAGTTCAAGGTATGAATCTTTTATGATTTATGTTGCAGTTGCTACACGTCATAACCCTGGTTTTTGGGTGTGACACATGTCCCGTTTGTGTCGATGTCATGCATGGCTCCTTGTGAATACGAGTGTAATAATAAGTAACTAGTGCTACATTTTCTTCCAAATTAGCCAAGTCCAAAAGTAAAAGAAGTTGGTTCCTTTGAGCGTCATCCATTTTAAAAGTTGTAACCACATTATATAATTAAAATAAAATACTAACGTATTTTTAACATTATATAATTAAAACAAAGCATTAACATATTTTTAACATCATATAATTAAAATAAACCACCATCACATAAAGTACAAAATATACCATCAAAAGTTCAAAAGATACCATCACATAAAGTATAAAATATACCATCCAAAGTTCAAAAGATACCATCACATAAAGTTAAAAATATACCATCCTACTCCAAAAGATACCATCCTAAAATATTCAAAACTTGTTTCGTGTTTTAGCAAACTCCAACCAAGATAACCTAGCATCATCACTCAACGTCTTAAAGAAGATTTCCCTACTAGTGGGATCCCGAAACATGAGCATCACATGGCACCAAGTATCTCCGCCAACCTCAAAATCACTATTTGCTGATATCCGATTCATAATGTTCATAATTTCATCAATACTTACCTCATCCTTTTTAGTGTTGGTGCCTTGTTTGATCAAACCCATAATCTCATAATGTCTTTCATCAACCTTTTTTAGATGTTGCCTTAAAAGAGTTGACCCCCCATACTCCCTTTTTTTGCGCTTCACTCCTTTAGTAGCATTTAGACCACATGTATTTGGGAGGTTACTCTTTTGTGCAACATTATTTGGGAGGTTACTCTTTGGTGCAATAGTACCTCTAACATATTCTATAAAATCTTGCCAAAATCCATCTTCTTGAACATCTAGACTTTTCAATCTATTAGAATGTTGAGAACAATCATTATAAGCATCTTCAGTCCCACCTTCTTTATCTTGAATCTCCTCCACTTGACTAACCGATTGCTCTACAAACTCTGGAGTTGATGAGGGTGCTACACAACTCTCTCCTGTTGCCACGGCATCTCCGAATAAGTGATCCCACCTTTCTTCAACTAGAGGAGAAACACCCTTAAATCGAAACTTTTTGGCTTCAGGTCTCTCCTAAATAATCAATTAATAATATATTATAATTTATATATCAAGTAAAAAAGTAATAATATAATTAAAATGTTTAAGTAATACCTTTAACTTTTGTTCCCACTATTCATCTGAACAATCAAGCTTCCCGATTGTGGAATCCCAACCTAAACCGGTTTCTCCTCTTTTTATATACTTCCAAAGACGCCAATATTTTTTCATTGAATCGTACTTATTTTTTAAGCTTTTGTGGTAACACTTCTTACCAGTTTTCTCCGTAAACTGATCTTGTATATCACGTCATCTAAAAGTTTGATTACGTCCATTTTTGGTGATGAAATTGATACAAACATCACAAAAGATTGCAATAGATTCGTCGGTCCAACTAATAGCTATCCCTTCGTCATTCTTAGTAGACATATTTTACCCCTATATTGAACAAAAAAAACACGTTTTTTACACCTTAAAAAACAACAAATAACGAATAACAGATCAACGAAAAAACAATCATCATATAAACAATGCAATTAAACACCAATCTACATTACTAAAACACCAACCTCCCATGGGAACAAAGCATTCTTGTAGCTTACAATATACCTTAGATGGTGCCTTTTAATAGTTCGTATTTAATAAGTTGCAAGCTAACAAAAATTCTAGCAAACATCTGAGATACCATTCTTCACTTTGTTGCTTCATGTTTCTCAAATCATGGAATAATCAGCCAAATGACAACACTATCGAAATGATCAATAAACAACACTAAACATATGGCATAAAAATCAAATTTCCAATGAACAATAGACATCTATATTGTACTTCTTACACATCCTCAATCACCAGAGAAAGAATGCAATATCTAAACCAATGAAATCATAAGATTTCCTAAACCCAAATATCTAAAACAATGCAATATCTACACCAATGAGCAACAAAAGGACAAATAACAAACAAGGTTCAAACATGGCAGCAAAGTTTTCCCATTTCAGAATTAGTAAATCGATGTAGAAACAATAGCACAAGAAATTGACTGTGAGGAACAAAATCGATGTAGAAACAAGAGCACAAGAACAAAAAAAATGATGTAGAAACAAGAGCACAAGAACAAAATCCCCAAACCCTAGATCGATGTAGAAGACAAACCAGAGGAAGAAGCCGATAATGGAGAAAATACAAACCAGAGGAAGACATACCTGATTGATTGAGGTTCGAACTTGAATGTGGGAAGAAATCGATTGTGAAGAACAATCGACTTTGAGGAACAATTGACTGAGGAACAATCGACTCTGAAGAAATCGATTGATTGATTAAAGAAATACGCTCTTGAATATGGAACGATAGACTTTTCAGACTGGGTTATTTGTTTTATTGAGGAAGGGTAGCTTTGTCATTAGAATGAAATAGCAAGGATATATTTGGAAGAAAAAAAAATAAAAAGCTCCTCTAGTCAATGAAACGCTAGTGAGAGTAGCTTTTCAATAAGCTAGCTTATGGTCATCCAAACATGTACCCCCAAAAAAAGTTAGCTTATAAACTAGTTTTTTTTTTTTTTGCCAAACAATGCCTATATCTATATCTATCTATATATATACTAGTGTTCAGCACCACACAACGCGCGGTGATGAAATTTGTATTAGGAAATATGTAACCAAATTAAGATAAAGAAAAATTTGATAATAAAATGTAGTATAGGACGATGAATGTATTAGAGTATTTTTTTTTATGCAAATTATTTTCACTGATATTGTTTCATACATTTTTAAATTTTTTTGTTGCAAACTAACGATTCAAAATTTGTACAAAAATGATTGGTCACATGTGTATCTTAATATTACATATTATGGTGTGTATGCAAACTTTATCTTTTCAATTTAGCTTGTAACGCTTATATTTCCATAAATTTTTTATTTTATAAATTGTTGATCCAAACTCTCTCAGTGATTTGATAACGACCCTCTTCTATACTTAGTGAAAATTACGTTTTAATATGTATTAGTGTTTCACCATCAGCGATCAGACTGAGTCTGTTCAGTTATCGCTGATAGTCTTTTTTATAAACATTTCTATGTATTAGTGTTTCAATATCAGTGATTAGGCTGAGTCTGTTCAGTTATCACTGATAGTTTCTGATGTAAACAGTAACGTAATTCCTGAAGACAAGTCTCGCGTCAACATATGTTCATAGCTGAATCGAAGACGAAGCTGCTGAACAAAGAGAAGTCTACTAGTGATCTGATGCGGATATCAGTGAAGCAAATACAACTCTACATATACGCGAAGGAACATGAGGAAAAGCTTCAGCGATAGCTGAACCTCTTTATCTCTGAAATAAGAGATATTCAGCGATCAAAAGATCACAAAGCTTATGTCTCAAGTTTCCTTTTGTCTATCCTTGCACAAACTAGTACTATGTGTCAGAACGGACATGTCTCTGCCACCATACGTACAACAACTCTGTCAACTACACTGTTCATGACCTGGCCGAAAGCATGTCTCCCAAAAGTCAGACTCTCAAAGCCAATCAGTGAACGCCACGTGTAAAGTGACCTGCCATGCATTTAATGCATAGGGTATAAATAGGAAGTTCACCCCTCCATCTGTGGGTGTGCTCAATCCTTGAACTCCATATAGAAACCATTGTTTCTATATCTCTTAAATCCCCCATTCTCTGAATTTCTTGTGCAATCATCTTAGTGTTTCTTAAGTTTGTTTAGATTGAGTCTGTCTTAATCTTATTCCGCAACAAACTTGTATATTGTATTTTGATTTATCAATAAACAATTTATTAAACTTTAATTTATGTGTTTGTATTCAACCCCCCCCTTCTATAAACTTGTTAAGCACCTCCGGGACCAACAAGTGGTATCAGAGCAGTTTGTTTAATCTAATAAACAAGATCTTGCTAAATACTCTTCCTTGCTATTCTAAAATGGCACTAAACACAAACACAAACTACTATGATAATGGTTCACTTTCTAAACCTCCTCGATTTAGCAGAGATAACTTTTCTCTATGGAAAAATCGAATGATGCTATTTCTTGAAGGTGCGAATCCTACTATACCTGAATATATAGAAAACGGACCCTATGAACCTGTTAGAATTATAGCTGCGGTTCCCGCTACTGCCACCACTGAAGCTGTCCCTAAACGATATGTCGTTAAAGAAATAAGACAGTGGAGTGATGAAGATAAAAAGAAGGTAGGCATAGATGCAAGAGCAAAGACCATTATCTCAATGGCTCTGCCTGATGAAGTTTTCCATTCCATCATGCATCTGAAAACTTCTAAAGAAATATGGGAAACAATATGTGTTCAATATGAGGGCACCATTGAAATCCAAGAGACTCGAAAGATTAACTTGGTAAGACAGTATGAAAGTTTTATCGCTGGAAAGAATGAATCTCTTTCTGACATTCATCAGCGGTTTAACTGCCTAATCATTGACCTAAGAACTGTTGGAAGGACCTATTCTAATTCTGAGGTCCTAACAAAATTCTTGGAAAGTCTTCCTGAAAGCTGGGACAGTTATTCAATATGTCTTAAGTTGACAAAAGACTTACATACTCTCTCTCTAAGCACTCTGTATGGAATATTGCTCAACTATGAGCAATCTAATCTCCTGAAGAAGAATCTTGTAAAAGATTCTAAAGACTCCAAAAGCACTCCTGTTGCTTTAGTCTCTTCAGAGATAATTCCATCTCAGCGATCTACTCTCACCATCACTGAGTTAGATTCTGAATCTGAGGATCTATCAGACCCTGATCTTTCAGAGTTTGATGAGTCCTTAGCACTCTTGACAAACCCTTTTAAGAGATTTGCAAGAAAGAGTAACTTCCGAAGAAGTAAACCTCTCTCTCTCTTACTGAAAAGCCAAAATCAACTCCGGTTGATAAGGCTACTGCCACTTGCTATAACTGCGAAAAAATTGGACATTTTGCTAGTGAGTGCAGGTCGAAAAAGGTCTTCAAACCTTCTACCTCAAGAAGATCCAGTGATGACAAATACCATAAGCTGAAGAACAAATATCAAAAGCTGAAAAGCTATCAGCGAAAAGGTAAAGGTCTCATCGCTGAAGAACATGACTGGGCTGAATCAGAAGAATCATCTTCTGATGAAGAAGAAGTCGCTAATCTTTGCCTCATGGCTGAGATTAAAGAAGAAGTAGAAGAACCATCTGAACCTTCTATGAGCTACATATCATCTCAGGTATCTATCTCTACAAATCCCTCTCTGCCTGAAGCTGAGAGAAGTCGAGCTGTTGATGTGCTGACAATTGACCTTTATAATGCTCTAAACGACAAAACTCAAGCTGAGAATAAAAATGTACATTTAACTCAAGAGCTAGATAAATGTCATGAAAAGATCAGTGAACTAAATCTTTTAGAAGAAAAGTTGAAAGATCAAGTCATTATAAATGAAATCATCAGCATTGAACGCGAACAAGCCATTGCTGCTCTAAAAGCAGAAAAGGCTCATGTTGAAAAATGGTGCAAATCATCAACAAAGATCTCTGAGATAATAAATGCTCAAACTCCTGAAAATGATAGAACTGGTCTTGGTTTTTGGACACCACAGGATGATCCTAAAGAAGAAAGTTCCTCGCTTAAGTTTGGAACTTTTGTCACATCTTTCTTTGACACTTCTTATAATCAATTATATCCCTGTTCTTCTTCAAATCCCATCACTGAGGAAAAATCCAAAGACACTAAGTCTACGGATAAAGGAAAGTCCATTCTCCTTCCTCAGAAGGCAACCAGGAAAGCAAAGCTGAAAATTCCTTCTAAACCTTCAGCTAAGCTATCCTCTAGCTCTGTGATAGAAATTTTTGATCTCTGTCCTCCAAAGCTAAAGATTGACCTTAGACCAACGAGATCTGTAGAAATGAAAATCCCTCCTATATCTCATGAGAAAAGCCTTCTCGGACCTGGTCCTGCTCATCTTAAACTTGCAAAACCTTCTACTGATCCTAAAACTATTTTCAAATACATAAAATGTTATCACTGTGGTTTTACTGATCATATTGCAAGTAAATGTCCAAATGCCACCAAAGCTGATAAAACAGCTAAAGTGAAGAAAAATGCGCCTAAGGCCAAGATAGTCACCAAAGTTGAAAAATCAACCAAAGTGAAATATACCACTAAGGTTAAGAAATTAACCAAAGTGAAGATTACCACTGAAGCTGATTCTTCATCAGCTGTGAAGACTGTTGAATCTTCATTATCCACTAACTCTGAAGGACCCATTGAAAAGTGGGTACCAAACAACGCTTAATCTTCCTTATGTATGCAGGGATCAAAGGGCATCTGGTATCTCGATAGTGGATGTTCTCGTCATATAGCTGGACAAAGAGACCTGCTCACTGAATACAAGAAAGAGAAAGGTCCCTCTGTGACCTTTGGTGGAAATGGAAAAGGATTTACCCGAGGGTTTGGTGTCCTCAGCAATGGGACAACTACCTTTCGAAGAGTCGCTTATGTAGATGAACTGAAGCACAACCTTCTAAGCATCAGTCAGCTATGTGACAAAGATTACGAAGTTCGCTTTTCTAAGAAAACATGTTCAGTGGTAGATGAAAAAGGAAAACTTGCTCTCAGTGGTCATCGCAGAGAAAATGTCTATGTAATAGATATGGACTCTACTATCACTGAAAACTTATGTTTTCTCTCTAAGGCCTCTTCTGATGTCAACTGGCTATGGCATAAAAGGCTCTCTCATCTAAATTTCAAAACCCTGAATTCTCTCTCATCTAAGGAACTGGTTTCTGGTCTTCCTCAGCACTCATATGCTAAACAATCTCTCTGCTCAGCATGTGAAAAAGGAAAACAAACAAAAGCTAGTTTCAAGTCGAAACAAGTTTCCTCAGTGACAAGTCCTCTTCAGATCTTGCATATGGATCTGTTTGGCCCTGTCAACATCCAATCAATAGCTGGAAAGAAATATACACTTGTCATTGTAGATGAATATTCTCGCTACACCTGGGTTATCTTTCTTCGCTGTAAGAGTGATACTCCAGAAGAACTAATATCTTTTGTGAAAAAGATGGAAGTGCTGAACAGTCTTACTGTTCGCTCAATAAGAAGTGATCATGGAACTGAATTCAAAAATAGTTCCCTGAACAATTTCTTTGAGAACAAGGGAATCTCTCACAACTTCTCTTCAGTGAGAACACCTTAGCAAAACGGAGTCGCTGAAAGAAGAAACAGAACAATCATAGAAGCTGCTAGATCAATGCTCAGTGATTCTCATCTCCCTACTCAATTTTGGGCAGAAGTTGTAAACACTGCATGTTTTACTCAAAACAGATCGCTGATAATAAAGCGATTTGGTAAGACAACTTATGAATTTTTTCTTGGAAGGAAGCCTTCTATCAGTTTTCTTTATATCTTTGGTTGTCAGTGCTTTATCTTAAACAACAGAGATCAACTTGGAAAGTTCGACCCAAAAGCTGATGATGGAATATTTCTAGGATATTCCTCCATCTCCAAAGCCTACAGAGTTTTCAACAAGAGAAGACAAACCATAGAAGAAACAATTCACGTCACTTTTGATGAAACTCGCTCAGCGAACTCCAAACCAATCGCTGACAATGAAAAGTTAAATGCTTGGATGCTTTCTCACTACAGAGAAACAGAACCTTTCTTCTCAAACCATCAGCATTCTGATCCTCCAACCGCTGATGATGATCCGAACATTATACATCCTACCGCTGAATCCATTTCATGGGTCTCAGCAGAACCTCTAAACACATTACTACCATCAAATCTGCCTTCGTCTGAAAACCTTTCTAGTGAATCTACTCAACAGTTAATCGCTGATGAACCTCAAACGTCCTCATCAGTAAACATTCCAATCGTTGATCCAACCTCTGAGTTAAGCAATCATGCTCCTGCCCAGCGATGGACCAAAGATCACCCAATAGATCAAATTCTTGGTGATCTCGAAGCAGGTATTCATACACGAAGAAGCTCAGGTAATATCTGTCTCTTTGTAAATTTTCTCTCTTTAATAGAACCAAAGAAGACTGATGATGCCCTCAGAGATCCAAACTGGGTCAGCGCTATGCAAGAAGAGCTGACTGAATTTTCTCGAAACAAAGTTTGGAATCTCGTTCCTAGACCATCTGATAAAACTGTAATAGGCACCAAATGGGTGTTTAGAAACAAGTTAGATGAACATGGAACTGTAACCCGCAACAAGGCTCGACTTGTTGCTCAGGGATACAGAAAAGAGGAAGACATAGACTATGATGAAACCTTTGCCCCTGTGGCCAGGCTCGAAGCAATTCGACTATTCTTAGCTTATGCAGTCTATAAAGACTTCATCGTTTATCAAATGGACGTAAAATCAGCGTTCCTAAATGGAAAGCTGAATGAAGAAGTCTATGTAGAACAACCACCAGAGTTTTATGATCCTAAGTATCCAAATTATGTTTATAAATTGGATAAGGCTCTCTATGCTCTAAAACAAGCCCCTCGTGCTTGGTATGACACTCTCTCATCTTTTCTTATCTCTGAAAATTTTGAACGTGGCAAAATTGATAATACGTTATTTTTCAGAAAGATAAAAGGTCATATAATTCTTGTACAAATATATGTTGATGACATAATATTTGGTTCTACTAACCCATCTATGTGTACTCGTTTCGCTGAAAGAATGAAGAAAGAATATAAAATGAGTATGATGGGTGAGCTGACATATTTTCTTGGTCTTCAGATTAAACAATATGACAAAGGTACTTTTATCTGCCAAGGTAAGTATGTTAAAGATATGCTGAAGAAGTTTGATCTTACACAAACTTCAGCGATGAAAACTCCTATGGCACCGCCCCTGACACTTAACAAAGATCCTTCTGGAAAACCTGTTAATGTCACTGCCTATAGAGGAATGATTGGCTCCCTGCTGTATCTAACAGCGAGCCGACCTGACATTATGTACTCTACTTGTTTATGTGCACGCTATCAATCTGAACCCAAGGAATCCCATCTGATCGATGTAAAGCGAATTTTCAGATATCTGAAAGGAACTCCTAACCTCGGTCTTTGGTATCCCAAAGACTCAGGGTTCGATCTAACTGGATATTCTGATAGTGATTTTGCAGGCTGTAAACTCGACAGAAAAAGTACCACTGGTGGATGTCAACTCTTGGGAGGAAAGCTGGTAAGCTGGACAAGCAAGAAGCAAAATTCTATTAGATTATGACCTTCAGCTGTCAAAGATTCCTATCTATTGCGACAACACTAGTGCTATCGCTATAGCAAATAATCCAGTGCTACATTCAAAGACAAAACACATTGAGATCAGATATCATTTTATCAGAGATCATGTGATGAATGGTGATATTGAACTTCACTTTATCCCTACTGACTTTCAGCTTGCTGATATATTCACCAAACCTCTTGATGAGACAAGGTTCAACTTTCTCATCAGTGAGCTTGGAATGCTGAACCTTGAAGAATAATTCTTCAGTGTTCATGTATTGTGTCAGTAATCAAAAGTTCCTCTTTCATCATTCTCTCTGATAAATATTCTGACCCTCAGGTATGTTTTCTCAATCCCTACAACTGAATCTTCATTCAGTTGAGATGTTTTTTAAAATATAAACCTTAATCACTGAATCTTTCTTCAAATGATTAAAAGCTTTTTGAAATTAAATTTATCACTGATATTTCTTGTCAGTGATCCTTTTAAAAAGAAAATCTATCCCCATCTTTACTATCAGGGATATTTTCAAAAAGAAAATCAATCGCTGATTTTTTCTTCAGTGATAATTTCAAAACGGACAAATGAATAGTCTCTCTCTTCTATGACGTCATTTGAACCGACAATCCACGACATGCCTTTTATGACACGTTCGTCCGTTGCTCTTCTATCCAATCAACTTCGTGGGACGTGTCCATGTCATGATGAGCATTTGTTTTCCCGCTTCTCTCACACTCACTCTCTCTCTCTCTCTCTTATAAAAAGAATGTTTTTCCATTCTTATCAATTTACGCTTTCTGGAAATACTTTCAAAGCAAGAATACTCTCTCAAGCATTCTAGCAATTCTCAAGCATTTGCATCTTCAACCTCACAGATCAACAGGTTATTCTTGATCTTCTTCTTATTCTTGTCTCAAATCTCATTCATAAAATCATTTTCATTTTTGATTTTATTCTTTAAAAACCATCTTACTTTGATTTTCTCTATTCAAAAATCTTTGGTTTTTCTTCTTGTTCTTGAATCTTGTTCTAAGATAAACTGTTTTCCTCTACAAATATGTTGATTTCCTACGTTTCTTTCCCCAAATAGAAACTAGCAAATCTTCTTTATTTTAAGACTAAACCTTTCTTCTACTCGTTTATCTACTCATCATTCAGAATGACTCAATCTGCACTGGTCGCCTCAAAGAACGTCAAGTTCGCCATCTCCGATTCTGAGCTTCCAAAGAACAACCATCTTGCTCGCCTCGACTTTGATGGTATCAAGTATCCTCATCTGAAGGAGGCCGCAATGTTTCTGAAGCAATCCTGCATTGCTTACGCTATCACTGTGGATCCCACACCTTCTAAAGCACTACTTCAGCAATTCTGGTTCACAGCTGAAGAAACCTCCCTCACCAACAAAAAGGGTGAACAGGTTCCTGCCATCTCCTTCAGCACTCAACTTGGCTCAGGGATGATGACTGCCCTAGGCCTGAGGAAAGCTCTGCGTTTTCCCGACAAACCCAGGAATGGATTCGACGCCTTGCCAACTGACGCTGAACTCATCCAATTCCTGGATGCCATGGAATACGCTGGGGAACCCAAACCAAGAACTACGATTCCCAACAAGAAGCTGACTCTTGTGAAGAAGGCACTGATGCCTTCCCAGCTCAACTACATCTTCTCACATATCATTCAGTGTATGAGTGGGAAGAGTGGGTCACTGGACCAAGCCAACAAGGTTCAGGTCCAGATGGCTTACTCAGTGATAGCTGGACGCAACTTCGACTATGCAACAGCTATCTTTGACGATCTGAAGTCAAAAATAGAGAAGACTGAGAGGGATCCCAAAGTTCCCTACGTACGCTTCATCTGCGCGTACATGAAGTTCCTCTTTCCTACCACTTACCCCACCAACTCGGATGCATCCTTTCCGAAAGTGGGTCAGCGATCCTTGGAGGTCAAACCGCTCCCCAACGAGGTAAGTATTTCTGAACTTCGCTCTCGACTCTCTCTCCTCACTTCTTCGTCTTCAGCGGCCACGCAGAAGGTTCCTTCTTCTGCTATCCCTGTCGCTACCCCTTCAAAACGACCATCAACTGGTTCCCCTGGTCCTTCGAAGAAGGCCAAGGTGACTAAGGAGAAAGCTACTTCTAGCTCTATACCTAAGGATGTTTCTCTACAAACTTCCTTGGATGCTTTTGTGGGTCTCTCCTCCACATCCTCAGCGACAACCACTTCAACCGTGCCAGCGATCTCGGTCGCTGTCACAACAACAGTGACACAACCTACGATCTCAGCTCAACAACCTGAGGTAACAACCCCTATCCCTACATCTTCTATCCCCATCTCTAGTCCTTCTATTTCTTTGATCTCTAACCCTCCTTCTATCTCTACTCCACAGTTTGGACCCATAGGACCTGAACATCATTCTTTTGAGGAATCTTTACAATTCTACAAAATGTTTGATAATTCAGGTATCCCTATAACCTTAAACACTTCTCCCAGCTCACCATATAAGCCTGGTTCTGAAACACTAACTTATCTTTCAGGTCCTAGCTTAGCGACTGTTGACAACAATGTCAACAATCTGAGTGCAAAGGTGGAATCCATGACTGCTTCTCTCAACACCACCACCAACGCTGTTCAATCAGCTGGTGAAGCGCTGAAGACGCTGAATGCCACCTGCGCCTCCAAAGCTGACATCTCTCAAATCGCTACTCTTCAGGAAGCGATTGTCAAAGTCAGGGAAGAATCCAAGCAGCAGTATGATGACCTGTCTGCAAAAATCAACTCCTGTACAACTACTCTTCAGCAAGTCTTCGACAAGCTGAATGAACCAACTCCAACTCCTGCTCCTTCATTTACAGATGACGATAGAACTGCTCTATGCGTAGCTATGGATTTTATTCACCAAGCTACGTCCGACATCCCTGTACTTGAAGATCGGCTTACAGGACTGGAGGCTGAAGTCCAGAAGTTGGCTGCCGCAAAAACTTCATCTCCTTCCAAAGATCTCTCCCTTGTTGATAATGACAAAGAGGGGGAGAAGACCGCTGAAGAAAATACGGAGGTTGAAGTCGCTGCTGAACAACTAAAGGAAACTCCCTCTCAGGTTGAGGGGGAGATAGCTGCTGACAAAGCCCCTCCCACCATCGCTGATATAGTCGATGATGAAGAGGAGGAAGAAGACGATGATGAAGACCTTGATCTTGAAGATCAAGAGGATGATTCTCATCAAGATGATGATGATGACGATGAAGAAGATCAATCTCTCTGGTGTTCTTCAGCCGCCACATCATCAGCGATAACTTCGAAATAAGTTATCCAAGCAGGGGGGAGACAAAAAACATCTTCAGGAACCCCTTCCCAAAGCAAAGGTGCATCTGCTGAGGGAACCCTGAAGATGATCTCACTACCTGAGGAGAATCCTTCTAAGGTATGCCTTACTCTTGTTCCTTTTTACTTCTATAAAAATCCCACCCCTGTTTCTTTCTAGCCTTTATCTCTCTCTCCTTCCCTAAATAAATCTAACCTTTTTCATTTTCTGACCAGACAGTTCTCTCCCCTGCTTAAGGGTAAAGAGCTCCAGATAATCCCAGCTGTTGAAGCTGATGACCAAATAATCCCAGTCTCTGTCAGAGAGATTGATGAAGAGGATGAAGAAGAAGAAGAGTCCCTGCAACATCATGGAAGGCCCTCTAGACCCTCTCACTGGTCTGAGGAAGAGAGAAAGAAAAGAACAGAGATGATCTCTCATATGGAGAGTCAACGACGAAAGGTCCCCTCTCAATCATCAGAGCTGAAATTCCTGACTGACGCTGAAATTGAAGAATCCGTCAGGGCTGAGAAGCTGATTGCTGAATGTCAAAGAGATGCCTCTCTGGCTCTCAAAATTCAGTCTTCTCAAGTCAAAGACAAGAAGCTGAAACGCAAACCAGTAGAAGTCCAAGCAGCTCTGTTGAAAGAAATTGAAGAGGAATGCTCCAAAGAAAAAGTGGTCAGCGATAATACAGTCGAATGGTGCAAACACAAAATGTGAAGATCGTAGCGGTTGCCATCTCTGGAAGAAAGAAGAAGGATAAGCTCTCTGTCACCATGGAAATTACCAGAGAGGATGGAAGCTGCAAGACTATGTTCATTTCAAAGCTGGAAGACTCCGGCTACATGGAGTGGCTTGAGTTCAAAGATGCGCTGAAAAAATCAAAGTCTACATACAGAGGCTACGTTGAAAGGGTAAATGATGCTCTCATCAACAAATTCGCTGCAATACTAAAAGTGCCATCTACTCTTCCCTCAAAATCCATGCAAGTCAAGAAAAAGTCCGTCTCCTCCTCGTCTGATAATGTCGCAGTGATAAGGAATGAAACCTCCATCAAATTCTCCAGAAAAGCTCTGTTCGGTCCTCCTCCTGATCTTTCAGTTCTAGATCTCTCTCTTCCTCCTGGCGGACCATATGCTGCAGGACAAGTTCTTGAAGAACCTTTTGGAATTTTGGAATCTTCTTCAGAGATGACGAGGAACAACTCAGATTTCAAAGGGTCTCTGAAATCCCTATCTGTCCCCTCGTTCTTCTCAAGGATCTCATGTGCCTATGGTGTACTCTCTCTCCTGCTGCTGAGCCAATCATAGCGATTATCTGCAAAGAATCTTTAGAGCGAAGGCAAAAAGGAGAAGAAATACCTGAGTATTTGATCAATCCTCCTAAACCCTCTTTTAATAGCTGATAGATTAGTTTCCTTTTATGTAATCTGTTAGTTATACTTACAGTAGTTAGTTATTCACTTGTACTTATGATTTTCATATCTTGTAATTCTATCCCTGAATTAAATGAAAATTGCAGTGATGTACTTAACCCTATCAGTACTGTAGAAGATCCCTCAAAATAGTAATTGGGACATGCATGCTATGAGTCCTTTTTATTCCTATATTTTGAATCATAAAGTAATTTTCTTTAGTTACTTTGTCATTATCAAATAGGGGGAGATTGTTGATCCAAACTCTCTCAGTGATTTGATAACGACCCTCTTCTATACTTAGTGAAAATTACGTTTTAATATGTATTAGTGTTTCACCATCAGCGATCAGACTGAGTCTGTTCAGTTATCGCTGATAGTCTTTTTTATAAACATTTCTATGTATTAGTGTTTCAATATCAATGATTAGGCTGAGTCTGTTCAGTTATCACTGATAGTTTATGATGTAAACAGTAACGTAATTCCTGAAGACAAGTCTCGCGTCAACATATGTTCATAGCTGAATCGAAGACGAAACTGCTGAACAAAGAGAAGTCTACTAGTGATCTGATGCGGATATCAGTGAAGCAAATACAACTCTACATATACGCGAAGGAACATGAGGAAAAGCTTCAGCGATAGCTGAACCTCTTTATCTCTGAAATAAGAGATATTCAGCGATCAAAAGATCACAAAACTTATGTCTCAAGTTTCCTTTTGTCTATCCTTGCACAAACTAGTACTATGTGTCAGAACGGACATGTCTCTGCCACCATACGTACAACAACTCTGTCAATTACACTGTTCATGACCTGGCCGAAAGCATGTCTCCCAAAAGTCAGACTCTCAAAGCCAATCAGTGAACGCCACGTGTAAAGTGCCCTGCCATGCATTTAATGCATAGGGTATAAATAGGAAGTTCACCCCTCCATCTGTGGGTGTGCTCAATCCTTGAACTCCATATAGAAACCATTGTTTTCTATATCTTTTAAATCCCCCATTCTCTGAATTTCTTGTGCAATCATCTTAGTGTTTCTTAAGTTTGTTTAGATTGAGTCTGTCTTAATCTTATTCCGCAACAAACTTGTAAATTGTATTTTGATTTATCAATAAACAATTTATTAAACTTTAATTTATGTGTTTGTATTCAAACCCCCCCCCTCTTCTACAAACTTGTTAAGCACCTCCGGGACCAACATAAATTCATGCACATATAGTCATATAAATAAATAGATGTGCAATGAAAATAATAATAATATTTTATTAATAGTTGAACGAAATATAATATCAACTAAATGAGAAATTATATAACGCATGGTATATAAGGAATAACACGTGTTACATGAAAATTAAAGTATCTGATACTATGCAAACAAAAATACGCCAAACATAAGTAAAAAACCACATACCGAACTTGAAAACTTCCAATTTTCATGACATAATACATAAAAGTAATGCAAACAAAATCATGATATGGATATACATGAATTATAATTCGATTAAAATCACGAAACGAACATATATAAAATTCTTACCTTAGATCATAAACAGAAACCACATACCAAACTTGAAGACTTCAAATATTCATGACCTAATACAAAAAAATCATAGTGTGATCCACACCTGATTTAAACATACATAAAATTATAATGTGGTCCATATACACGATATGAACACATAAAATTATAATGCGATCAAAATAACGAAATAGAATGTATACATAAAATTATCATACAATCAAAATCGCAATAACAACATACATGTTACAAATATACATAAAACTATCATTACATCAAAATCACAATACGAACATACATAGAATGAGTATTCAATCAAAATCACATTATGATCATACATAAATATATAATGCGATCAATATCACGAAACGAACACACTTAAAATCCTTACCTAAATTAGTTCATAACTCGGAAATCTTAAAAATTTCCAGTAAGCGAATACAATGACAAACTATTGAGATAACTCATCAAAATCCTGACATTAATGGAAAAAAAAACTACCAAGAATCTCAAAAGTAAACATGAGAGAAGCCAAAGAGAAAATAATAAATTGAGATGAATCGAGAGAAATCGAGAGAAATAAATTTAGAGATGGATAAAACAGAAAGATAATTTGAGTGAGTGTGGGAGATGAAGATGAATAGGTAGGATGAAGATGGATAGGTTGGAGAGTTACATGATGTAGGTGAAATTAACAAAAAATCCAATCAATAAAAAACCCAAAAGTCTTTAATAAAATATTTCATACAAAAACTCAAAAATTCTTTAATAAAACAATCATTTTATAAAATAAAAAATTTAGAAAATTTCCAATTAACGTAAAGGATGATATCATGATACAGATGTAAAAGAAATAATCATAAAAATGTGATTAGGCTTATTTAGTAAAATAAAACTTTATTTAAATAACACCTATAAGGAGTGTTATGTAATAATAATGTTAGCGATAACGGTAATTTAATTATATAACATAACTATAAAACGAGTGTTATACAATTAATCATTTATTATTAATTAATGATAACGGTAAATTAGTTATTATCAATTATTTTAAATATTTCATTTATATAAATTGATTACTATATAGATTTTTTACATTTAAACTAAAAGTAATGAAATTGACATGAAAAATATAATGGAATATAAAAATATAAAATGACTATTATGTATATATTGATCTTTTCATTGTGTCATTTACTTATATAACAAAAATACATAATGAGTAATGAGTGTTATGTATAATTGTATATATTAATTAATACTAAAGGCCATTTATGATTCTTAACATAAAATGTAAATCAAATGTAATTAAATTGACATAATTATTGTCATCAATATTAATTATTGTAACACCCCAAAATTTGGGCAAATAAATAAATATGAAAAAGAAAGGAAAATAAAATAAATGCGTTTTATTTTATTGGTCTAAAAATGTGAAGAAAAACGTGATAAGGGGGCCAATCATGCTATTTACGGAAAGCGAGAAGTGAAGAAAAGAATTTATGTTCAATCGGACCGAAAATGAAAGAAAATGTCAAAACATGGGTGAAAAGTGTAAAGTTGTGCAAAACATTGAAGTCAAGGGGTCGAATATCATTACCTGATAGTTAGAGGGTTGTGTCAGGCGTTAACTCCCTCACATCAGAGGGACCTGTTATGTAAATATAGCATGTCTGAAAATTTTCAGATTTGAAAGCGACAGAGATCTTTGAGGCTTGCTATTGGCTTGTTTGGTCAACTAATATGCCAAGGTTGCTAAAGATAAAATGTAGAGGCCATTGCTAGCAACATTTTAGTTCAAAAGGATCAGGATTTCGCGTAGAAACGAGAGAGAAATCGGAGCTCAAAGTTGCTACCCAAAATTTCGGTTTATCGACGATTGGGGGTAAAATACTCAACCAAATTTCAAGTTCTTTATATGGTTAGCTTCGTTTTTAAATCCTTTATCGAACCTTAGTAGCCTTATGTCTCATATTTGAGTTTAAGAGGTCCGATTTTGAGTTTTTCTATTGATTTTCGAGTTATATAGAAACCGAAACTTTAAATGAGTAGATGAGACTCAATACTTGATGGTTTTAATTGATTCTTGTTTCTATGGTTGAGGAAAATGATTTTCTAGAGTTTTGCAAAAAGAATCTATGGAAACGGTTAAAAAATGAGGTCGATCGATTGTTTGCGTTTTTCTGGTGAGTTTTGGTCGAAATAAAGCATACCGACGGCGATGTACTTATGTTACGCGGGGGAGAGTTTAAAGGTTTTGAATTCTGACAGTTTTAGCCCCTCTACTTTTAAGTATTATTTTTAAGCTAAAAGTTTAAGTTGCAAATTAGTCCATAGATTTTAGATTGTTCTTATTAGTTGTCTTAAAATTTGGGTTTTAAAGAAAACCACTAATGTTTTGACATTATTAGCTTTTGAGAGTTACAAATAATTTGCGCTTACATACTTTTGTCTTCAGCTTTTAATTTATTTAAGAAGTCCAACTTTAAAAAAAAATGATTACGTAATTTATTTAATATATTAATTCAGATTGTCAATGAATTAATATATTGAACTATTTTACAAATCTATATTTTAATTTATTAAATTATTTATTCTTAGATAATTTAATAATCATTTAAAGCGTCATTTGGGTATATATATATATATATATATATATTATTAGGACGCTTTAATTTCGAGAATGTATTTATTAAATTATTTATTATGTAATGAATAATTTAATAATCGTGACTAAGGTGTCGCTTTAAGACTTATAAATTATGATATACTTTTAAGTTGGAACGGATTATTCCATTAGTTATTAAAATGATAAACCAACGTTAAAATCGTTCTCAAGCATAGCATTTAGAGGTTATTAAACTATTTTAATGATTTAATAATGAGATTAAAGTGTCGTAATTTGAGTTAAATATTTATTTAGACGCTTTAATTTGGAGAGATGGATTTATGAGTTTATAAAATTATTAATTTGACATTTTAAGGCGTCGTCGAGTTTTAGACTTGGGGGTTTGACTCAAGTTAGTCGAAATTGACCTCGTTGACCAATGGTTGACTTTTACATCGTTTGACCCACAAGTATTTTGACGATGAGATCAAATGGAGATATTTGAGTTACTAAGAGACCTGATTTTGGCAGTTTGACTTTAAGATGGGCCAGGTTGACCATAGTTGACTTTTGGAGAAAATAAGTCATTAATTGGATATGGTGGCATGAAATATGTAGGTTTTCAGTCAAGAGCTATCAGTAGCCGACCTACACGCGATCAGGTGAGTCTTCATGAGACTTACACTGGGATGCATACTTACGTACAAATTTATTTTCAGCATTATATGATTTATATGGTGATGTTTACGTATGCATGATGTTTTAGTTTTCATACATGATATATTATATTTCTCATGTATGTTATTTATGACCAGTTGCATGCTATGTGTTTATTTTGTTTTCAAATAACTCTAGCATGCTATTTCATACGAAAGTTTTATGATCGGTTTTAACGGGTGGGCATTTGACTAGTAAGTCACAGACAAGTGGCACGACCCAGTCAAGTGGGTGATCGAACAGAACAGAAAGTTCAACCCAGGGCGTGTCAGAGACAAGTGGCACGACCCAGTCAAGTGGGTGATCGAACATAACCGAAAGTTTAACCCAGGGCGTGTCAAAGACAAGTGGCATGACCCAGTCAAGTGGGTGATTTAACATAATAGAAAGTTCAACCCAGGGCGTGTCAGTGACAAAATGACCCATACCCGACAAGACAGTTTATGAGATCTCTTTTCTTTCAGCGCTGCATGTTTTCAGAAAATGCATACTATTTGATACAATGTTTTGAAGTTGATATGTATGATGTGAAATTATTTTTTTATTCATGCAAACCATGAACTCACTGAGCTTTATAAGCTGACTATAGTATGTATCTTAGGGACAGAAGGTTTCAGATTGAACAAAGGAAATGGGACACGTATAGAGACTCGTCTAGTCCATCTAAGTTCAACATTTATTTATAGACATATATGATAGATAAATTTGTAACGCAATCCGGTATGGGACGAGTTAGCATTAAAGTTACATATTTATTAATTTAAAGTCTTCCGCTGTAAACGATTTAAAGTTTTAATTTAGCCGTTAGTTTGGAGTATTTTGGAGAATTGTTTTAGACCACGTAACACTTCTCAAGGCGAAAATATGAGTGTTACAATTATAACATTAAAGGTTATTATAATCATTGGTATTAAGAAATGGACTCGTGTAACAAATAAAATGTAGATAAACATAAAAATATATGTTAAAACAAAAAATAAATTTTAATAAAAATTTTGATTTATAAACATTGTCACCTTGCAAGTTGTGGTTTATTTCTTGCAAGATGTTGCTCTCTATCCCTTCTGTTTGGTTTTTGGTTGTTGTTCGTTTGATTACTGCTCGATTGTTTGTATTTCTGGTGAATGTTGCTCTTGGTTTTTGGTTTTATATAATGCTTGTTTTCCAAAAAAAATGTCACATTTGATAAAAAATTTAAAATATAAACATTGTTAGCCTACAAAGAAATTATATAAAATTAAATAAAAATTAACCATTTTGATAAAGTTTCTGATTTATAAGCATTGTTAACTTACAAAAAAATCCGAAAAATTAAATAAAAATTAAATCATTTTAATAAAAGTTTGATTTATAGGCATTGTTAGCTTAACTAAAAAATAAACATTACAAAAGTTAAATAAAAGTTTTGAATTATAAGCATTGTTAGCTTACAAAGAAAAAACTACAAAACATTAAATAAAAATAATAAGTTCATAAATTTAATAACCCCTATTAATTAAATAAAAATAATAACAAGTTTATAGATTTAAATAAAAAATTTGTTGGATTCATTGAATAATTAAAAATGTAATGGAAATAATATTTTAAATAATAATAGACTAGTTATTTGCCCGCACAATGCGGCGGGGTTCAAAATTGTATTATAAGACTAAAAACCGAACAATAATGCAAATATTCTTAAAATTTTCACAATTATTCCTTGAACAAAATAGAATGCAACCGATAAGAAATAATGCATTTAGCAACACTTATGGCTACTGAGGATAAACTCAGGGCTGCACGCTTTAGCAGCTGGGCCAAAGACCCTAATTGTCAGGGATTAGTCTGGGCCATAGACCCAGGATACCCTTTCAAAAAAAATAAAAAAAAAATAATGCATTTAAGATACCATTTGGTTTTTTTAATAAGTTTTTATGGTTGGAGATCAAGTCATTTTAATCCAGAATTTGGGAAGTTGTTTGTTGTGCTAAATAAAATGTACCATGAAAATAATCAATTTACACCTTATCACTTGTTTTTGTTTCTTCCCCAATTTCTAGCATGTCATCAAATACCTCAATTGCAAAAATGCAGTAAACCAAGAAGGTTCATGAAACATACAACAAAAAAATCTTTTTACAACTTAAAGAAATTATATATGAAATACCAAAATCCTAATTGGTAGATCGAAACCACCTATTTCATTCCTAATATAACCAAAATCCTAATTGGAAAATCGTTACTCGTTTACATAATCATCTTGGCCATGCTAAGTAGGTAGTTCCAAATCACAATTCAAGGTCATCGTCTTCAACACTATACAGGTAGATCCAAACCACCTACAAGATGATAGACAATAAACTATGATGTGCATGTTACCATGCAATAAGAACCACATGATGAGGAATTACCTACCTCACTAAACAATTCATGGAGGTTTGAAAAGTTGATTTTCCAATTGTAAGATACCACCTTGTAGCCTAGAAAGGTCAATAACATCATCTACGAGCGTTGCCAGAAGGTTGCTACTCTTAAGAAATAGAAGTTGCCCATGTTCCTCTTGGTAAACAAAGAACCATGTAAGAAAAACATTGAAAATATATTACGCGATTCATCAAGATTTAAGAACATTTACCCATCTGTCGTTTTTTTTTTCAGAATTCCACCAATGCCTAGTGTTGAACACGATCACATTAGCACCTTTCCATAATTCCATTTTCTAACGGCCGACTCTGTAGAACCAGATACAGAGCTCTATAGTACTCTATCAATTGCAGCGAATTTAAACACCAAGAACCCCATGTGTTTCATGATCGATATACCATTCACTTCGTTCGTATATCAAAGATTTGTTAGTAAAACCTGTCAATAACAAACACAAGGGCGATTCCTATTGATTTTTCCTAATCGAATCGCCAACAAACACTAACCTACGGTTTCGTAGTCTTTTCAACATTGTTTCTGCATCAAATATGCATTCAAAAACATGATCAGAGGCATATATCGATAAACTTTTTCATTCATAATCATCAAATCAACAAAAATTCATTTGAAAGATTCAACAAAAACACATGAAATCTCCATAGATAAATGTAAAAAAATAGTGATCAAAATAAGAAATCTTTAAATGAACAAAAATTGAAATATGTTGCTAAATCTTTCAAAAGAACACGTTGTTCTTGAATCTTTCAAATGAATAAAAACCCATTTGAAAGATGAAAAAAAGCACAGAAAACCGTGATCTTTAGCAACCCCATGAACTTAAAATGAGAACATATCTAATGGAAAACCTAAGAACAAAGGTAACTCGAGACTTTAAAGCTCGACTAAAACACATTCAAGACTATAAAACTCACAAATAAAACCACCGTTAACACAAAACCATATCAGGAGTGGTGGGGATGAAGACGAAATTCAAGAAGAGCCGCAAAAGACCGAGTAATGGGAACTCGAACCGGTGACTATTGGTAAGGAGCCCCAAAAGACCCGAATCTTATTTCCAGTTAAGCCAATCAGTAAAAGGATTACTATCGGATACCATTTTCCAAATCTTGGGATAAAGAAACAAACATCCTTATTTCTGGACACATACCAAGTCTTGAAGTTAAAAATTAGCATATACATAAAAATTAAATAAGCAAAGATCACTTCCATACACAAAGCAACTAAAAATTAAAATGCCACAAATGTATTATTTGATCACATATTGGTGTAAATGTCCCAATTCCCCACCTAGTTTAAGGAAACTTTACAATCTTTTGTAGCTAATGTGTATCCTCATATAACACATTCATGGTGATGGTACTCTCAAGAGTTCTGATAATCTATACCGGCATGCATGCAATGTCCTTCATTTTATTATTGAGATGTCCATGTGATGGTAAGCCACAAGAGCAACAATCAAAAATAAAACATGGATGTCAACATCAATAACATTTAAAGCATGGACATTGGGTGGATAAATGAAAACCTTTCTTCTAAATAAAAGCATGTGTACCCACACAATGCAATAGGATGAAAACCTTTCTTCTAAAGCATAAATAAAGCATAAAGGGGTTCTCACCTTCGATCGAGATGTGGGCTGAGGAGTGGTTAAGTTTGGGAATTTCCGGGGACGTTCGCAGCTGTGGGCTTGCAGATTCTGTGGAATGAGTTTGCTGCTCACAAATTTCTTTTGCTGCCCCTGTATTCTTTTCTTCGACCTCTGTGTAATGCAGTAGTTTTGGTGTTATCGCCTCGCTTTCGGTAGTCTATACTTTGCAAATTCAGTGATTGCACATCGGTGGGGTGCTCTTGACTGGAACAGAGAAAACATGGGGATTTAATGCAGCCTTCTCTGCCCTTGTGCGAGTTGGTTCCGATGAACTGGTTCGAGGGCCTGCGCAGACTGTCTTATGCAGCAATGGAATTCCCAGAGGTTGTGTATTCGTGAAGGATTACGTATGTAGGAAGGCTGGTGAAGACCGGGGTTGTGTGATCGCGTTGGCTTATGTTTGGCATTGGTTAGATGATCTCAGTTCTTAGTTCACTTTTGATGGTTTGCATCTCGCAATCTCAGCGCCTGCACATCAGAAGCATCATCAAAACTAAGAAAAAGCATACAAGTAAAAATTATGTTACATTTTTCCAAATCCAAAACTGACTTTTTTTTATAACTCACACTAAAAAACATCCTCAAAACAAATAAGGCCAACAAAAAAACAGATAAACCTGGTGATGTAAAACCTCAGAAACACAAAGATAGAAGAACAAACCGAGCAAAACAACAATGTCTGAAAGAAACTAAAATTAAAAAGTAGAAGACATGTGAGCAACAACTAAACTGAAAATAAAAACAAATCTAGACCGATTCCAAAAATTAGGGGTTACCTTTTTTGTGGGAAGATTAGTATCATGCCCTCTTCTTCAACTTCGATTTTCTTTGATTAGTGAACATAGATAGCCGGAAACTAAAAAATTCAATATCGATATAAAAATGAAACAGAAAACCGATAGAAAGCAAACGATACAAATTGATAAAAAGAACAAACAAATCTAACCCAATTCCAAAAAATTGTACTTTGATACACTTACTCTTGCCAATCTCCGCCTTTCGATACACCTACAAAAAATAAATAAAATTGAAAAAAAGAACTAAAACTAAAAGTATAAAACATGTGAGGAGCAACTAAACTGAAAATTAAAGCATCCCCTAGAAGACGGTCGATTCTCCACTGTTTAACAACCCTGACATCGAAAAAAACCCTTAGTAGTCGATCCACAGATAGACAATTGAGGGTTTAGACATCAAACTTAACGGTGATAAAATCTAATTGTGAAAAATGTAAAACATACAAATGCAGTAGAAATCTATGAGGTTTAGGGAAAAGGAAATAACTAAAAGAATGAGAGATAACAAATTCGAAATAAACCTTCTTAGGTGCAACCATGAGTACCATGGATTCGTTGACACCATAAAAAACTGGACTTATGTTTTTCTTGATCGTGTCTATGCTTCTTTCAAATCTGTCCTCCAAACCCTAACAAAAATCAAAGAGATGAAAAACTGAGATGAAGAAAAACCATTTCGAATAGAGACGGACAATCAATTGTGCATATTGAAAATGAAGACGAAGAGTAAAAATCAATTGTGTAGATTGAAAATGAAGACGAAGAGTAAAAATCTTTACCTGAGATGGTGCGATGGAGAATCAAATCTGGAGATGAAGAATGAAAGAAACCCAACCTTATAATTATACGATGCATTGAAGATTGAATCGACGTCTAAGGAAGAAGACTTGTTAGGGATTAAATCAGAGAGTGGGAGATGGAATCGTCGTTCTCTTTGGATCGTTCTTGGGACTCGGAGCATGAATCGCAGGTCTTGAGAGAGGAGAGTGAATTAAAGCCTGCAATATTGAGTTGTACATGATGTTTGTTCCCATAGGCTTTATGACTTGTAATTAAGACTTTAAGACTTTTGAGAAATTTGCTTTATAAAGTAGTATATATATATATATATATATATATATATATATATATTGATTGATGAGTTATAATTTAAATTAAAAAAGAAAATGAAAAGTTTTAACATTTAATGTGTGGAAATAATTAAAAATAATTTAAAATTATGAGAAAAAAATAAATAGGTAGAATGAGCTCTCCTTAATCCTCTCTACATTGCCCTCTTATATATATATATATATATATATATATATATATATATATGGTGATAATAAAATGAAAACCAAAAATATGTTACAAACCCTTGAGAACCGATATAAAAATATTTTTTTACATGATTTTTTTTCATCAAAACCTATGATTTAAGATATTGTTTCACCTATATTTTGTTCACCTTGTGAAATGATTGCACGTGAAATTTGATTTTTGATTCACCTAGTGAAATGAAAAATACAGGTAAAAAATATTCATGTGGTGAAACAAATACATGGGAAACTATCATATTATGAAACAAATATATGTGAAACAATATTTTAAATCCAAGCATTTGGTGAAAATATATCATGTAAAAAAATATTTTTATATCGGTTCTCACAGGTTTGTAACATATTTGTGGTTTTCATTTGATTTAGCCCCCTATATATATATATATATATATATATATATATATAGTGGAAGAATATTTTGCAACCCTTAAAAATGTTTCAACCCTTGCAACCCACATCTTAACCGTTGGATTTATGAAAAACGGTTATTTTGTTTTTATTTTTTTAATTGAAAATATTGGACCCACATGTATTGTAACCGTCGATCATTAATCCAATGGTTAAGAAGTGGGTTGTATGGGTTGTAAGATTTTCATGGGTTGCCAATTAAACTACCCCTATATATGTGTGTATATATATATATATATATATATATATACTAGTGTGCGACCCGCGCGATGCGCGGTAGTAGTATTTCTTTAAGGAGTAATTGGTCAAGTTAAAATATAAAAAAAGTAATTTCTCGGCAAACAATTGATGATATATAATTTAAAACAACGAATCAATTTCCTTATGTGATTAAGTTGCGCATGTTTCAAATTTAGCGTATAAACCTTACATTGTAATGTAATTTTTATAAAACAGTTCATAGATACGATCAAATAGACACCAAATAGCTGTACTGTATATTTTTATTTTTACTAAGGGAGAATCGGTGAAAAATAACCAACCCATAAAGCTAAAAAAAACTATTCAGAGGAATACATAATATGACATATCACACACATAACAAATGTAACAATAATTAACAAAATATAATAACATGGAATAAAAAACATTTATCAACAACATATAACCCAGATAGATAATAAAATAAAATGTAACAATTATTACATGGATTTTATGGGGGAAGAACAATGGTATTACGATAAAAAATTCTGTAAAAAAATAAACACAACACATCAATAACAACAAATAGCTCACATAAAAACATAAAACAAACCATAAAAAAGTAGCTTTCATCTTGGTGAGACATTCAGTTGTGTAATTTGCAATATAATTTGCTACATTTTTTATTTAAAAAAAATCAAAACTCCTACAAAATTCTATGGCCTCAATGGAGGCTTCTCCTTAACTCTCTCTCCTCATCATTCTTTTATATATATATATATATATATATATATATATTGATTGTTACCTATTTTTTTTAAGTGTATATAATATTCGATTTATGTAAGTTTACTAAATGAAAATATAACATAAGTAATTTATTAAATAAAAATAAAATAATCATCGTTATAAAAAAATAATTAAAATTTTAGTAAATGTTGGATATTTTTGAATTATGGTTTGATTAAATAAAAAGAAATTTGATATAAAACTAATAAAAATTAAATAGAGAAAATGAGAAGTTGAACACATTTAATGCTACATTTTTTATTTAAAAAAAATCAAAACTCTCACAAAATTCTATGGTCTCAATGGAGGCTTCTCCTTAACTCTCTCTCCCATCATTCTTTTATATATATATGTTGGGTCATCTAAGATTTAAAGATAACCTCTCCTTAGATTTTATTGATGTTTGAACCTTGTACTTTGATGTATGGTTCTTTGTAATAGCTTAGTTATGGTTAGGGGTGTTCAAAAAAACCGTTGGACCGCTCAAACCGGTCGAACCAAGTCAAACCGGACCGCTTTTGGCGGTTTAAGCGGTCTGGCGGTCCGGTCTGGTCTGGAAAATTGCCAAACCGGTCGGTCCGGTCCGGTCTGCGGTCTGGAGATTTTTTTGGGCGGTTTGGACCAAACCGACCGCCAAATATATAGATATATATATTTTTATATTTTTATATTTACCTTTATTATAAATAATAGATAATATAAAACCCAAATGTCCAAGTATATACAAAAAGGCCTAAGGTATTTTAAAAGATTAAAATCTTTATGGATTGTGGAATACAAAGAACGGAAAAAATGAAGAAGTTAAGTATCACACCCTAAAAATCAAAGTAAATTAAAACCTAGAATTATGGCAACATGACACTTGTATTGATATAAACCTCCCATAAAGGGGATCAGTCCTTAAGACTTTACAAAACCTGCACAGATATAGAATTCATCAACAAACTAATCTAGACACATCTATCTAGATTACATCAGATGACAATCCATAATTCACCAAAATAATGAGACTTAACAAATGCCCAGTTACAATACTAGTCATCCCAAAAGCCTCAAGACCAAACCCGTCTCTCAAAACCCTGGCAACCACCGCTAAGGGAAATCTGTTATACATATCATTTGAGAAAAAGTGTTAGGCTTAAAGCCTAGTGAGAACATACAGTTTATAAATTTCAAGAGATATAAACTTTTGTATCAAAGGGAATCTTTTCAAATAAGCATTTCCAAGTTAACTGTTGATAAGAATGAAATCCATTAAAATGAGACCATAAACCTTCTTTCCAGAACCTCACAATTTAATGCACAAGTAGTTCTTTTATAAACTTCCCGAAATATAAACATCAGTATCATAAGGAAATCTTTTCATAAAGTTTTTAATTTTAAAAAAAATAACATTTCGCCACAACCGGGCCTTTTCGGTCCAAAACACATCATACGATGACAAAAGAACCATTTTACCAAGGATTGTGGTGTAACACAAAGTAGACCACCAATCCGAGTTATGAGCTAAATACTGGAACCATGGCCACGAACGCTTCGGTCCGTACTACGATGTGAGGGAGGCCCCCAAGGAACCAGTCATACTCGTTCGTTAGACTACATTTGACCCATGGCTAGTAACCGGTCTCACATAACCGTACCAAGTGCCCCCGAAGATCAAATGTATCTAACTACAACAGAAGGGGCGTATCCTTCCCAACCATAAGCTGACTCGATACCTAGAGATCCACTAGTATAGTCATGACTTGTCACAATATTTCATGTGACCAACAAAGCTAGATAAATAGCTTTCAACACATTTATATTTCAAAATGCCGTTTTCCAGACCAACTGTTGGTAAGAAAGATAATCATAAAACCAGTTTATATACATTCTTTCAATAAGCCACAAACAAGGGCAAGTAAGACATCATTTTACTTTTAATAAGGCGGAACCAGTCATTTTAGTCAAAACTGATCGGGAACCCCGAAAATCACCAAAAACTTCATTTATATCAAAATGTAGAGAACATGAAATCATACCGTAGAAATACTTCAGATTTCGCAAATAAGAGTTTTGACATGTATAAAGTTTGTAAAATGGTAGTAGGAACTCACCAGTAGGTTTTAGAATAAAACCCGAAAAACCAGATATCGATCACGACGAAGAGGTGAAGCTTAAAACACCGACCTCTTGCTAGAAACACCGAAAACTAGCAACCAAAAGCTACCTCGAAGATCGAAAGAAGAAATGAAGAAAAGAAAGAGAGAGAGAGACCGATATTGAGAGATATATGAAAATATATCTCAATCTAGATATTGATAGAGAGAGGTCGTGCACCCTCAAAGAAGGAAATGTGCACGGCCCGTGCGCAAGCCCACTGCCTCGCCTCTGAATCATACGCATGACCCGTGCGTTTTCTCTGAAGGAGGGCCAACCTTCTTTTCCTCTAAACAACCTCGCAAAACGGCCAAACAAAATTCGGGTTGTTACAATACTCCCAACCTTAGAATGATTTCGTCCTCAAAATCTACTCTTCTCAATGGAACACTGTCCCTAGAGGAGATCGTCTCAAACCCAAATGCCAGGATCATTAACGAGATCCTAATACTGACATCCACATTAGCTACCCTTCTTGGGCACAATTTACTCCTAACCGAGTGAACACTCAACACTTCAAAGTAACCTTTACTCCCAAGGTTACGGTTGCCTCCCAATCTTAGGTGACAATTACTACCTCCAGGAAATTAGCAACCTCAACTTTCCATCTACCAATTTCTTTCGAAAATCACGGTTCCGAACTCAAAGCTAACAGTCGACGCTAATCTTCCCAAAACTATCAGATTTCACTAATCCATTCCTAATATCGATAAAGATATTCTTACAAGGCGCACTAATGCGTCTTTCCGGCAATCGGTTAACACATATTCTGTTATCACTCAACTCCGATCCGACTCCAAATTTGGAAGTAGCCCTTATTCAAATTTCTTAATACTTCCATAAATACTTCGTCTACAACCACATTATAAAGATTAACCTCTAAACATACCACCAATCTACACATTCGGACTATAAAGGACAGGCGCTAATAAAACCCACAACAGGAATTTGATGCACATGCTGAAAAATAAAAAGGATTAGGCTTAACGCCTAGAGAGCTCAAGAGTTTTACATAAGTAAAAACAATTAAATTGATGAACTTATCTTTAAAACAGAACCTTTCAAATAATGAATTTTAAAACATGGAACAACTCCTTTTCAAAGTTATGCAATTTCAAAGATGGATCCTTCATTTCAATGATACTTTATAAATTGACACAACTTGTACTAACTCGAAGTATGAAACATTAGTAACACCATCCACATCGTACGTCCGAAAACATGGACACTAGGCCCAATATTCACACGACCAAAAACGAAAGAAAACTAAATATCAATATGCAGGAATAACACATTTCATTCAAACCTTAATATACGTGGGGAGAACCCAATATTAAAGCCATCATTTACCGTCGACTCCACATAACCAAAGCCGGTAAAAATATAACATTAGTGTTTAAAATACCCTGGGTCTACGACGGAGAGACCCGTACACAAAGAGAATAGAAGGACACGCAAGTAGGCCGCCCATACAACTTCCTCGCATGACCTCTAAACGTTTCCATCTTGGGTGGCGAGAACAAATGAATGGGGCCACCCGTGATGTTATTGGATTTCACCACGTATCCCGATCTTAGTTCCCATGCCATACCAGACATCACAACTTCAAACCGTTTATTGCCTCTAGCCATACTCCATCGAGTTCCACCTCAAGGGCTTACGGACACGGGTGCTTATCCAATCCAGACGAGTTCCAACTCAGCAGCTCGTGCCACCTATTGTCTACTCGCTAGCCAACCCGAACGGTCACTAAGTGTAACCCAAAACCTCAGGCTTTACAAAACAGACAGACTGTCTATGGATCTACAACACTGTCTAACATTACATGACTCCAACTGAAAACCAAAGCTCCCAAAACATGTAATTCCCAATGGCATGAAATAATCGCCATCATACTCCAAAAATTCCACAACTGTTTTTAAACCATACAAATGTCCTCAAGTCTCCATTTAATCAAAACTGAGCCAACGACCCAACAGTTTACGTAAATACCCAAATGAAAGCCGATATAAATATTGAAACACGTTTGACCAACTATTATGCAAACACGACCAAAAGTATAATCAACTCAAATCTCATCGTTGGTTGAAACAAACCGTTTTCCAAATGAACTCATACCCTTATGTTTTCAAAATGCCTCATAACACAATAATATGCATTTTCTGAAAAGGTTTATAAGATCAAATACACCAAATGACACTTACGTCAATTGAACTCCAATTATATATGTAAAATCATCAAAGAAACACTTCAACATGATTTATTTACCAAAATAACCAAAGATCCCAAAATGGGTGTCTCAACATGTTCATAAAACTAAACATTTCAAAATAACCAAAACTTATCAGCAGTTAACAATTTAATGTAAAACACAAACACTTTAAAATAAACATTTTGGCATGTACACCTTTTTCACAAATCAACTTTAACTCACCAAAAACACAAATAAACTCCATCATACTAAAATATTTCATTGCGGTTATAAATCCGGACAATGTCCACACGACTCATTCAGTCAAAACCCGAGCCAAAGGCCCGACACTTTACGTAAATTTCCAACGAAAGTCTTGTAAACCTTAAAACACATTTAACCGACATTTAACGTTTCCCCAAATAATGAAATGTCTTTAAACAATGTTTATGAAAACACACACCACTAGGACATGATTTCCCAAAACTCAACACGTATTGAGACCAAAGATTTTCCAAAAGTTTATGAATGCAAATATACTAAGATGCACAAAATCATCAAAGATGCATAAATCATAATGTAGATTTTACGTGTACAAAATCACCCAGAATATGTAAATCACGCTATTTACTTGCTGAAATATTCAAGCTCGACATGAGCAATTTATGATGTTAAAACAATCCAAGTTACCGAATACGAAAACTTAACAAAATACTCGCACCTTGAGAAATACCGAGTAAAACATACGCAATAATTTACGCTATAACCGTGAAAATAGGTTCTTGCACTTCAACATGTGCAACAATTGTTCGTACAACTCCAAAGGGAAAAATCACCATTTTATCTTTAAAATTCTTCCTCTATAACCAAGAGGCGTTGCTGTTGATCCCAGTTTTGACGTTCTTTAACTTGATTTAACCTTTTACTACACACAAATTAAATACATAGAGTGCGGAAGCGTTTAATACGTGTAGAAAAGATTGAATATGCAAGGTAGTAAACACACAAGTGATTAATGAACAGGAAGTAAAGTATCACAAGAAAGTTACTCAAAGAACTGTTTCATTGATTACTAAAGAACACCAAGAACACGCACTGGTATGTGCAAAAAGTGCTCAAGGATTATACAGACTGCTATTTTCGTGTGTGCGCTTACTTTGCTCTAAGAAGGTGCTCCCTTAATATACAAGAGGGATATACCCCTTGGTACAAGACAAAAACTGACATTCCATAAACGGAATGCCAACATCGTGGGACGCCCATTACTTTGATCTTGAGGATCTTCGTACAGTAGGTCTCACGTGTTCTGCACGTGGTCTTGTCTTGAACTTTTAGAAATTCATTGATCTCCAGAGGTTGGCCTTCACAGAGGCTCTGTGAGTGATCACAGAGGCTCTGTGATCCAAGAATCATTCAGGTTTGACTTCTGGTAGATCTTCTGCGGAGTAACCTCTGAGCTTTGCACCTTCTGTGGTGTACTTGAGTGTTCAGCGGCAGGCTTATGTGATTCCTATACTTAGTCTATTTTTCAATACTTCTATACAATGTGAGTGGAGCTAATAATCCCCCCCTAAGTATTGAAAAATAAAAAATTGGAATTTAGAGCGATGGCTAAACTAGAAGCAAAAGAGGTGAAAGGAACTCAACCTCTGAATCTTGATTTTCATTTAAAATAAGATGATGCCAGAAGGCAATTACATTTGACAATTAAAATGATTACAAGTCATCAGAGCCTATACTTTGGCGTCTGGAAAATCGTTGATCTTCTTTCCAAACCCACCTTCTTTCTTCAGTTCTCTGTAATAGCACACACACAGGAATCTGAAGTTTAAGGTTGCATCTATGTTTGACAAAAGGACATCTGCCGCTTCTGTGGGTATAAGTGGAGTTCCTGTGTGCTTGATAAGTAGTTCTTGAATGAGCAACAGAGATTCGGTTGAGTACTTTTGGCTTTCTATCCCCATGAATAATTTCTTTTCTCCTTTGGGGTTTAAGTACACAAAGCCAAAAGAAGGTGAAGTGATGATGGAGTTTGGTAAAATATTGGCAGAGGGTGGTAAGCTGTCTTTTGGTGGAGGGAAGCTGACCTTTTTGACTCCCAAGTCAAGTGCCACTTGAAAGTCAACTATACTGTAGAGCAGCAACTTTTCTCTCATGACCCTCTTGATTGTGAGATGTGCTTCTTGGTATTCCTTCTTCCATCCAAACTTATCCTCTGTCCATTTGAATAGCTCTGGAAGATCATGAGGGTGAAGATTCGGTGGATATGCGTATGTGAAAGTCCATATCTTCGTATCTTCCCTTTTTATGGCGTATTCACTGAACCAGAAGTTTTTACACTTTGTGTGTCCAAGCTTGATTGTCACAACCTCTGTGATCTTGGCTGTAGGACCCTAGATCTAGACATTCAAGCTTTTGTAATAGTTTAGGTAGAATAGGATAGGAGTAGGATTTTATTATTCTAGAAATGTAAAACTAATCTAGAGAGAGAGATAATTGATTAAGGACTACATTTTGTAAATTGCAATTATCAAAATGATTACATGGCCTTAACCATCTATTTATAGAGACACTAATCCTACCTACCACCATTTCTACAACATGTAAGCACAAGCCCTTACACATTAAGCTCTATACAATTATAGTTTCTAAAACATTTACTTTCCAAACTTTCAATGCACTAACATTCTCCCCCTAAAGTTTGTGAAAGTAAATCATCCTTCTTGAAGCTTTAAATCCTCTCCCCCTTGATTTACTTGACGAACTTTGGCGCAACTTTGACAATCAAAGGCTTGGCTCCCCCTTTGTTGTTGCTCTCACTCTTGCGGTTTCGATTTTAAAACCGAATTCGAGGTAGTCTATAAGCTCGACTAAGTGCACTTCGAAGCATCTTAAAATGTTGAAATCCAACTTGTTACGTTAAGCCCCCAAGAATGACAACAAGAGGATTTTACGTGACGAACCGGTGCAAAACTTAGTTTTTAACCACAAATTCGTCGTTAAAACGCAAATCGAATAGGAATTTCCGTTTGAGAGTCGTAAACTTGTCGATCGAAGAGGGAACGATGGATCGTGCACCAAGGGATGAGGAACAAAACTTGGTCAAATTTAACAAATTTGGACCAATTTTGTTAAAAAAAAAACTAACGGCACTAACGGAACCGTTAAGTGTACTATTCATCTTCTTCCTCACATAAAATCATAAAACTTTGACTTTTCTTCTTCCTTTTCTTAGCATATCCACAATCAAAGGAGAGGCATCACACAATAGATTTAGACATGCCTTATGAACCATAAGATCACCGGCGATCCAACAACCTTTTTCCGGCGACATTAACCAACTTTTCCGGCGATCTTTTTCAAACAACCAAAACAACAACTTTCTTACTCAAACCTTTGCAAATAATGTGCCAAATAATCAATATTAACATGAAACTCAGATCTGGACGTTTTCACGACTTTCCGACGAGACAACCATGTTTTCCGGCAAGTTGAAGCTTTTTCCGGCGAGAAGCTTTTTAACAACTCAAAACAGCCTCAAAAGTCACGTTTTCATGCAGATTTCTTTGAGATTTAAGTGCCAAATGATTAATATCATGAAAACATTTAGATCTGATCGAAATCACATCAACAATCCGGCCAAAACAGTCGGTTTTCCGGCGGCTCGTTTTTTCGGCGAGATTTTCCGGCAACTCATCAAAACTTCAACTTTTCTTGCTCTAATCTCGTAAAAAACTTGCCAAATGATAGATATTATCATATAGAACAGATCTGCACGTTTTTGTAGTTTATTTCACGTTTTTTCCGGCGTGAAAAGTGAAAATTCCGACGAATTCGTTTTTCCGGCGAGGCTCGAATTTCCGATCAAAAAACTCGATTTTGTTGATCAAATTTGCATCAAACAATCGATATAAACATTTAGGAAAGATATGGAAGAGATGTGACAATATCAACGCACATACCTCGGTTTTCCGGTCGAATTCCGGCGAGATCTACTTTTTCTCCGGCAAAACGACATAAAATGCTCATAACTCGCTCAATTTTCGACGAAATTCAGATCCGAAACTTGTAGATCGCTCGAAATTCAATAAAGAATAGATCTTGACAATTCAAATCGATTCATGCAACGATTTTTCGGATCGATAGATTTGACACGAAAAACGATACCGAAAATATCGAAAAATCTCAAAAATTATCGAAATGCGATTCTACGAATGGAGATAGATCTGGAATACGATTAAGAACAATACTTCAAGAGGATTTAAGAATTTGATGAACTTACGATTAGATCGGGCTCAAAACGCTTGAAAATGTCGAGATCCGATCGTTACGAGAAAAATTTCTTCGTGAGGCTCTGATACCAATTGTAGGACCCTAGATCTAGACATTCAAGCTTTTGTAATAGTTTAGGTAGAATAGGATAGGAGTAGGATTTTATTATTCTAGAAATGTAAAACTAATCTAGAGAGAGAGATAATTGATTAAGGACTACATTTTGTAAATTGCAATTATCAAAATGATTACATGGCCTTAACCATCTATTTATAGAGACACTAATCCTACCTACCACCATTTCTACAACATGTAAGCACAAGCCCTTACACATTAAGCTCTATACAATTATAGTTTCTAAAACATTTACTTTCCAAACTTTCAATGCACTAACATTGGCCATGCTGAAGACTTTGGATTTTGGCTTGGATTTATATTTATAGAATCTCCTTCGCTCCTCTGATATAACTTCCTCTGAGAGTCTGACTGTTGGAAGATCTTGAGCTCCGCGGCTATAGAGGTATTTGTACACTTCTTCTTCGATGTCCTTCTTTGGAGGAACAGGGAAGGGTCTTCTTAGGCTCTCAAAGCCTTGGATAACCTCTGAAACTCTATCCTTTGATGGTGTGTCAAGTGGTTGTAGGATGGGGAGTTTCGACAGAGGTTGTAGATCAAAGGCCCAGTCTTCCTCTTCAGGTTTCACTCTTTTGAAAGCATCAAAAGAGCTCTTTAGTAGTTTCTCAGAGGAGGGAGGAGGAGGCTTGACCTTCTTCAGAGGTTCTGTAGCTATTTCCTTGCCTTTGTCTTTGGCAGTTGGTGGGAGAGGGGGCTGCAGAGACCTTTTGTTTGGTTGTTCTCTGTGGTTCATGTTCTGAGCTCATAGGGACTTGGTTTAGGGGAGCCACTGATATTGGTGCTTCTTTTTTGGATTGCAGATTCTCCCCCTCATGAGGACCACTGCCGGAGGCATCAAGATCTTGGTCCTCATGCCGTGCCCTCTTCTGTCCTGCTTGGGTTTGGCAGGTCACAGGTTCCTTCCTCTTCTTTGGCGTACAGAGGTTGTTATTGACATGATCTGTGATCTTCTTGATTGCGTCCTCTGCAGCCAACGACAGAGCGTTGATTTCGATGTCTGACTTGAAACGAAATGTGGCTATGGATCGCTTCAAGTCAGCTGACAGCTTCTTTCCTTGGTCGTTGAAGTTGGATTGAAGGAGTTTTTGGTTTTGCAGAAACAGATTGCCCATGGCTTCCAAGTCGGCCTTTGTTGCAAACGCAGAGGGATCTGGGGCAGAGGTTGATGCTTGTGTGTGAGCTGGGACCATAACACTGCGAGTTATGTCCCTTATTTCCTCTCTGAGCCTGGCCATTTCGTTCACTCCGGTCTGAACTCCGGTCGTAGCATATTTTGGGAACTCCTCTGTGCAAAGATCCCCCAAAACTTGAATTTGATGGGAGTGTGCGATGATGGCTTGTCCACAAGCTTGAAGATCAACCCTTTTCGCGCAGTTCGTATTTAGTGCTTGCAGAGCTTCTGTATTGGCTTTTAGGGCCTCTGCAAGGATTTGAGAGTTGGCTTGGGACTCTCTGGAGATCGAGCTTTGCAACTCGTCAAGTTTTTTGAGCACCATGTCAGCAAAGGCTTTAAACTCGGCCTTTGTGACAAAGGTGTCATAGGTAACCTCTGGAACAACACATGTTCCAGATTTGGCCAACGAGTCTTTGGCACCTTCAGAGCCTGTTTTTATGATGAGCTCTGGAGGATTTCCTTCCAATCCTCGATGTTTCACAGAGGAAGCACCTATGGAAGTTCTGTCAACCCGTTCTTTGGGGGAGGGTTCAGAGACTCCCTTAAGATCGATGTTGAATGTATCCTGTGGTTGTTCTAGAGCCACAGAATCATCATGTTCTCGCACCACCAACTCTGAGGTGGTTTGGATGTCACTCTTGTGTGTGACAGAGGTAACGAATACCTCTGTGTGTGAAAGAGATGTGTCCTGGGGCAAATGGACACGCAGAGCAACACTCTCACCCTTTTGAGAGGGTGAGGTGGTTTTGGTTTCCCCAAAAGGTGGTACAAAGGATGAAGGAGTATCCTCTGTCCGGATGGCATAGGTAAGGTTCGGACTGTGCGGTCCTGTTTCAATACCCCTATGCACTAGAACTGCAGGGGTAGAGGTGTGGGTTGCACTAGGAGTTGGTTTTGGTGGTGTGCCAATGGCATCTTTTGTTTCCCTCTCCTCCAACGATTTTTTACTTGGTTCTTTTTCTTCATCTTCGCTCTGTGACCTTCCTGTCACATCATCTATTTCCATTTCCACAGTTTCCCCTAATCCTCCAGAGTATTGAAGAGAGACCTCGCGTGCTATTGCAGAGGCTATTTGAATTGGGCTCTGAGGTGTATCCTCAGGGGACTCTGCAAGGACTAGGGCTCTTCTTGCCTTCTGCAGGGGCTTTGTCTGACTCTCTGCAGGTGCAGTGCTTGCAGCAAGGTATTCATCCAGATTTTTCCTTTTCTGTCGGAGGGCTTCCAATATTTGTTCTTTTTCGGCAAGCGTCCTCAACTTTCCTTTCCTTTTCTCATAGACTCTGATCTCTGTAGATTCTGTTGTGGCTTTCTCTTCAGTTGCCAAGGATTTTGGAGTCTCTACCTCTGCGACTCTCTTTTTCTTGTTTTTCTTTTTCGTCTTTCTCTCACTCCCCTCCCCTCTAACTAATGGGCTCTCTTTCTCACTCACTTTAGCCTATGCGGCTTCAACTTCTGTCCGTACTTCCTCGTCTCTCAAGTAAACTACAATGTCTCCTACTTTGAATCCTACGCGAGGGGGGGTTACAGGACGTGGTTCTGGTGTCCTGTTCCCTCGTATGTATTCCCTAACCTCTTCTTTACTACCCAAATAAGTCAACATCTTTGTTGACAGAGGTCTGGCTTCTGGATATCCTGTTTTGATGGTGGTGGGTTTATGAGACTTCATCTTATATAGTTTGATTGTCTTATCCTCTGCTGGTAGTTTTCCTTCTCCGATCAAGTCATCGCCTAGTAGCAGTTCTAGGAAACGTCCAAACACGATGTTCTTTGGTTCTGTCCCTCTGTCTTGGTCCTGCTGTTTGGAAATCACAGCATTTTGGATCTCCCTGAAAATGAGTCCAGCGTAGTCCAGTGGGAGATCGTAGTAAATCCCATACATTTTGGCCAAGATTGTATGGCTTGATTGATCTGGGCTTCCAACCTTCGCTGTTAGGCATCGGTTCAGAATAGAGAAAAGGACGTTCCACAGAGGGGGTAGATTCTGTCGCCTGAAGTTTGTTCTTTTGATGATTGGAACTGCGTAGCCAATGAACCTCAGAAATTCTAGTATCTCTTCCTCTGTGGGATCCTCTGAGAATTTACGTAGGATGAGATCTGATTTGGTGGGAAGTCCAAATACATCGGAGAGTTTCCTACGATTGATCCCTAAGTCCAGAATTTTTGCAGTTGATGGATGGGTTGCATAGCCAATGATGCAGTGTCCATATTTGTCCATTTTGGCATGGTGGGCACTTAGCCAGAACTGTTGGATATAAGATTCCGGGATGTCATCTCGTTTCAATGTTAGGGCTCTAACCAGGAAATGATTCTTAAGGAGTTGAATCAATGGTGCAGCTTCAGTGGGAAAACCAGAGGGATTTAGGGTGACAAAGTGGTTGTTTGGCTTATTATTCATTTGGGCCAAATGATAGTCATGTCTGGTGAAGGACAACATCCTGCTGGTAAGCACATGTTCTTGGTCGACGGAGT
Organism: Arctium lappa; assembly: GCA_023525745.1. Taxonomy (NCBI): domain Eukaryota; kingdom Viridiplantae; phylum Streptophyta; class Magnoliopsida; order Asterales; family Asteraceae; genus Arctium; species Arctium lappa. Next base: position 71,897,049 of record CM042051.1, on the reverse strand, counting down.
CTGAATCATCCTTTTGAACCATCGAGTGATGATAGTTGTTGGATTTCTTGGATCCATTAGAGTTCTTGGAGGAAGATGAGGGAGAAGCCATTGAAAAAATTGAGGAGAAGAGGAAAGGCTTTTTGCTTGAAGTTCTTGAGAGAAAAAGATGTAGGTAAAATGAAAAAGAAGAGGCAAAAGGAATTTTATACAGGGGAAGGTAAAAAAAAATGAGCGGTAAAAAATAAAGATTTCAAATCCGTGATGAGTGGAAACGGATAAGAAGCCGTTTCATAAAAACGACGGTACAGGTTACAAACCAATCAAATGTTGCCACGTCAGATAAAGATGGCGGTGCACGATCTAGGACGTGCGCCACCCTATTCTCACGCGCCTGGCATTTTCTATTCTCACGTGACAGTGAGTTTCAAAAAATAACCCGCAGCACATGACCTGATTTTCTCAAGTGATGAGAATGACAGAAGCTCTGGGGATAAGAGGCTTCTGAGGTCATAGGCAAGGTTAAGAGGGAGAAAAGTGCGATGAAATGATCGAGTTCCTTTTAAAGTGCATTTGCTCAAGCACCCTCAGTTTAGAGGTGCAGAGACTCTGTGATAGATCACAGAGGCTTTGTGGTCGACCTCAGAGGTTCTGAGACCAAAAATTTCTTTTTTTGGAAAGATTTTCAAAGATTTGATCATTTCAAAGTTTTGACTGTAAAATTAGTACAAAGTGGGATCTTTCTGAGGGCATAGTGCTCGAGAAAGAGTTTTGACCCTTGGTTCAGATGGACTAACCTCACTCTGTAGTCTGTTGCGCAGAACTGTCTTGCTCCCCCTTGAATAGTCACGATTGGTTTTTGATGGTTCGTTCTGCTCCCCCTTCAACTATGCTTGGATCATATAAAGATAAGATTTGCACAAGACATAGATTTGCAAAAAAATGTAATATAAAGAAAGTCAAAGAGATTATTTACAAACAAGGAATATGTTATATACAAATATGTGCAACAGAGGCTCTGTGCAGGGGTATAGAGGTCTGTGGTCAACTCATGTTGAGCATACCAATTTTGCCAACTAGAAAAGTGAATCTTTTCTCATCCAATGCCTTTGTGAAAAGGTCGGCAAGTTGATAGTCTGTGGGCACGAAGTACATCTCTATTGTCCCATGCTCCACATGATGTTTCAGAAAGTGATACCTGATATCGATATGTTTGGTCTTAGAGTGCTGCACAGGATTGGCAGAGATCGCAATGGCACTTTTGGAGTCACAGAGGATGGGGATTTTTTCGATTACAAATCCATAGTCTCTAAGTTAGGTCCTCATCCACAGAACTTGGGAACAACAACTTGCAGCAGCAACATATTCTGCTTCTGCTGTGGAGGTTGAGACACAGTTCTGTTTCTTGGAAGTCCAACTTACTAGTTTCCCTCCTAGGAATTGGCAACTCCCAGAGGTACTTTTCCTGTCGAGCTTGCATCCGTCGTAATCTGAATCTGTGTAAGCCATGAGATAAAAGCTAGAGTTCTCCGGATACCAGAGACCAAGATTTTTGGTTCCTTTTAGGTATCTGAAGATCCTCTTGACAACATGAAGATGAGATTCTTTGGGGTTAGCTTGAAATCTTGCACATAGACATGTGGCAAACATTATATCAGGTCTACTCGCGGTTAAGTACAACAGAGATCCTATCATGCCTCTGTAGAGCTTACACTCCACAGATTTGCCCTCTGGATCGGATGAAGTTTGGATCCAGTGGCCATAGGAGTTTTCATTGGTGAAGAGTCAGAGAGCTTGTATTTTTCAAGTATGTCAGAGACATATTTTGATTGATTTATGAAAATACCCTCTGTGGTTTGTTTGACTTGCAATCCTAAGAAGAATGTAAGTTCTCCCATCATGCTCATCTCAAACTCACTTTTCATCAATGACTCGAACTTTTTGCAATATAAATCATTTGTAGATCCAAAAATAATATCATCAACATAAATTTGTACAAGCAGAATCTCACCTTTTCTCTTCATATAGAATAAAGTCGTATCAGTAGTACCTCTTTAGAAACCATTTGCAAGCAGGAAGTTTGAAAGTCTATCGTACCATGCTCTGGGGGCTTGTTTTAATCCATACAGAGCCTTGTCCAGAAAGTAGACGTGATTTGGGTACTTAGAGTTCTCAAACCCTGGTGGTTGTTGGACATATACTTCTTCTTGAATCTACCCATTCAGAAAGGCTGACTTGATTTGAAACCTCTGTGGGCTGCGAAGGCAAGAAAGATTCTTATTGCTTCGAGTCGTGCTACAGGGGAAAAGGTTTCTTCATAGTCAATGCCTTCTTCTTGACAATATCCCTTGGCCACAAGTCTTGCTTTGTTTCTGATCACCACACCGTCTTCATCCTTTTTGTTCCTGAAGACCCATTTGGTCCCTATTGCGGTCTTGCCTTTCGGCAGAGGCACTAGGGTCCATACTTCGTTTCTTTCAAACTGCAGAAGCTCATCTTGCATAGCTTCTACCCATTTTGGGTCTTCAAGAGCTTCAGATATCTTTTTGGGTTCGATGATACTCACAAAATTTGTATAGTAACAAAAATTTGCAGTACTTGATCGAGTTTGGACCTTGTCAGAAGTGTCGCCAATAATTTGGCTCTGTGGGTGACTTCTGGTCCATTTGATCATTCGAGGCAGGTGATCATTTGAAACTTCTGTGGTTAGCTCAGGAGCATGTTCATCTTGATTTAGATCATTCTCTGTTGAGAGGAATTGACCATTCGTACTTGCCACGAGACTTGGTTGTTCATCATGAATTGAGGTAGAGACCTCTGCGGATCCTTGATCTGGTGTTGACCCTTCAGAAAGATTTTGAAGATGACCATGATCTTGATTTAGCTTGGGGCCTTGATTCGTATTGTCCTCTGAGTGCTCCCCCTCGATGGTTGCACTTGCAGCATTACTGAAAGAGGGTGAAGTATTGCTAGGACCAGTTAGAGAAGTACCTGTTTGGTCCTCAGAGGCTTCGGCTTCAGAGGCTCTGTGGTCACCTTCAGAGGGTTCATCATCATTGAACATCTCTTCAAATAGATGATGAAGATCATTTGTTCGTGATGATCCACCAGAATCTTCATCCTGAAGTTTGAGTCCTGAGCTGATTTGCTCAGAAGTCACCTGAAAAGAATCATCAAATGAAACATTAATACTTTCTAGTATATGCTTGGATTTGAGTACATAGATTCTGTATGCCTTGGAGTTTGATGAATAGCCAACAAATTTGGCTTCATCGGCTTTAGGACTGAATTTCCCTATTTGGTCTCTGTCGTTCAGTACGAAACATCTGCAGCCAAAGACATGGAAGTACTTAATGTTTGGCTTCCTCTGGTGTAGTAAGTGATATGGTGTCTTTGCATGTCTCTTTACGATCAGGGATCGATTTTGGGTGAAGCATGCAGTTGAAATTGCTTCTGCCCAGAAAGAAATAGAGAGCCCTGAAGCAGTGAGCATAGTCCTTGCGGCTTCCACTAGTGTTCTGTTCTTTCGTTCAACAACACCATTTTGTTGTGGAGTCCTTGCAGCAGAGAAGTTTTGTGATATGCCTTCTGTCGAAAGATAGGCTTCAATGGTTGAATTCTTAAACTCTGTTCCATTGTCACTTCGGATTCTCTGTACCCTGCAGTCATAAAGAACTTGTATTCTCTTGATAAGATTGATTAGTACTTCAGGAACATCTGATTTCTTTCGAACAAATTCAACCCAAGTATATCTAGAGAATTCATCTATAAGTACAAGGATGTACTTCTTGCCACCAAGACTCTGCACAGATATAGGATCACAAAGGTCAACATGAAGCATCTGCAGAGGTCTGGTGCAAGATATGTCAGACTTGGTTTTGTGGGCAGCCCTTTTGAGTTTGCCCATCTCACAAGCTGAGCATAGATGATCTTTGTTGAATCTAATACTTGGTAGACCACTTACTAGTTCTAATTTCACAAGTTTGTTAAGTGTGTGAAAGTTTAGATGGCAGAACTTGTTGTGCCAGAGCCAATCTTCTTCATTATTACTTGAGACTAAGCAGAGCTTTTCTTCTCTGTTAGTTGGTTTAAAGTCCATGAGGTATAGATCACCTCGTCTTTTGGCTTGCAGAAGCTCTGTGGTTGTATCTTCCTTCAACAGAGAGCAGTACTGTCTTTTGAACATCACATCGAGTCCATTGTCACAGAGTTGACTTACACTCAGAAGATTGTGCTTGAGGCCATCCACATAGGCAACTCTGTTGACATCGATGTCTCCTTTGGCAATGACTCCATAGCCTTTTATTTATACCTTCTTGTTATCTCCAAAAGTCACATATCCTCCTCCATGTTTTTCTTTGTAGGAGGAAAGCAACCCTCTGTCGCCAGTCATGTGTCTTGAGCACCCGGAGTCTAGGTACCAGATAGGCACATGGTGTTTCTTCTGTGGACAGATTAGAGAGATTTAGGTACCCATTTCCAAATGGGTCCATTTTTGTTAGGAGACTTTGAAGATGCCTTAACATCTTTGGTTTTGGATTTATCCTCATTTGCAGAGGTACCAGTTTGTCTCTTCTCACCCTTGAATTTTGCATTCTTGGGTTTTGGGTGAGATATAAGACAGGAGGGCCTCGAGAAATGTTGATTCAAAGAATGCATAAGATCAAAGCATTTACAATAAGGAACATTTGAAGCAAACTTCTTGAAAATTTCATTAAATTTGTCAAAGGAGGGTACAGATCAAATTTTACTACAACCCATTTTAGATTTGGGTTTCTTTTTACAGAAAGCTTTGTCTAATCTAGGTTGAGTTTTTTCAAAAACTCTTCTTGAGTGGCTCTTTGGTTGTACTCTCCCTTGATCTTCTTTCCTTGCTTTCACTGCAACAGAAGCATCAAGTTTATCAATTTTAGGCCACTTATTCTTCTGTTGCCAAGTGAGTTTTTCTTGAAAAGGTTTTAATGGTCTTGGAGCTTTTGAATCATGAGGGATCTTGTTCTTTTTAGATCTTTCAAGCTCAAGAGAAGTCTTTGCTTGCAAGCACATGTCCAGGAAATCAGGACAGATAGGTACACCTGTGGTTTTCCTTTTGGGAAGAACTGTTCTATTAAGAATGCCAGAGGTAAGTTTACTCTTCTCTGGACCACAGGGGAGTATCTCAAGTTCCACAGAGCTTGTCTCATTTTCAACAGAGGACTCTGATTCTGACTCAGAGTCTGAATCGAGGAAGTCTCTGTGAATGAGATCCTGACCTTCTGCAAGTGCCTTACTTTGTCCATTGATGTCCTCTGAAGTATTTAGAGTTTTTGAAATACACGGAATGACCATAGGAACGTTAAGACAGTTTTGTAGATCTTGCTCAAAGATTTCTCTTATTTCAGAGGTTAGATCAGAATGGTTGAGAAAATGATTTTCATAAGTTCTTTTCAAGTCTTTTTCTAAAAACCTTTTAAACAATCTTTCTTCCACAGAGGCAGGTACAAACTCTGGTGCTTCAGAGGATAGTTCCTTTTCAAGAGTCATCATGCACACAAAATCCATTTGAGTTTGCGTTTCTGGGTGACCAAATCTGAAGACCCCTATCTGTTTTTGAGACAGATATTTCTTTGGTATAGATTTTCTTTTTGATGAGGGTGCAGATGGTAAATCATTGTTTTCATACCATACATTTGCCATCTGCAGAGGTCTCCTCAGATGTGGTCCTTCAGAGGTTTTGCATCTCTTAAATGTGGACAAAAGGTTTGGAAAACTTGGTTTTAAAAATTGTCCAGGGCAGAAGATGTTTGATAAAGATTTGTTTCTTTTGTTTCCTGTGTAAGGGTCAATATCCTCGAATCCTAATCCTCTTCTGCCTATCTGGGTGTTAACCTTTTCATGAACTTTTTGAGCATCCTGATACCTCTTAATTTGGAGATCTCTGTCGAACAGATCTTGATGAAGAACTTCTCTTTCTTTTCGAAAAAAGTTTTTCAAAGAAATGACATTTAAACGACCACTCTCACATTTCTTTAGCTCTTTGACCTTTTCTTTCAAAACTTTGTCGAGATTTGTGATTACATCCTTGAAATCCTTTTTTGTTGAAATATGCTCAGAGGTGAGAGTTTTGTTTTCAAGGTAAAGCTTATTCTTCTCCTCTGTGAGAAGCCTAGTTTCTCTTTCAAAGAAGGCAAACTTTTTCTCAAGATCTGAGCATGTGTTTTTGGAAACTAGAAGATCATTTTGTATTTCAAGAAGCTTGTTTTCAAAGTCTGAGTTGCAAGAGTTAGAAGTGGATACCTCACTTTCATTGTCAGAAGAGTGGACTTGTGCCATTCCACAGAAGAGTGCGTTGTTTTCTTCATCAGAGGATTCATCGGTTACAAGGTTCTCTTGTTCTGCCATTAGGGATCTCTGAGTGTAGTATTCTGCTTTCTTTTTATAGAAAGCAGCGTCCCTTGTGGGTTTCCCTGTGTTGGCAGAGGACCTGCACTCTGCTGCATAGTGGCCTGGTTTCCCGCATTTGAAGCAGCCTTCAGTTTGCTTTGGGAATTTGTCACCGGCTCTGCCGTCTGACTCCTGTCCACTCCTTTCTTCTTGCCTTGGTTTTTCAGACCACTCCTTTCTCTTTGCCTCACCATATCCTCTGCTTTTGTCATCTCTTTCTTCTCTTCCTCTGTACTCCTGCTTCTTCTTGAGACCACGATTGAACTGCCGGGTCATTAGTGCAAGTGTTTTGGCCAGAGCAGTCATGTCAATCTCCTCCTCAGAATCTTCTTCACTTTCACTTTCAGCTACAAGTACCTTCTTCTTCTTCTTTTTCTGTGCCTCCTCAGCTGCCTTATCCTTCTTTCCCTTGTCTTTGCCTTCTGAGGCACTACCCACAAGAGCCAGAGGACCTCCGACAGAGGTTGATAGTTTGGAAATTCTGTTCTCTTGGCTAATCAGTGTTCCAAAGAGATCAGATATGGACCAAACATCAAGATCCAATGTGGCTTGCATGGACATGGTTAAATGAATCCATTCATCATTTAGGCTCTATAGAAATCTGACATTGTTTTCTTCGGAGGTTCTGTGGATCCCATACCTCTTGCACTTGTTTATCAAAGAGTTGTATCTATTGTAAGTGCTTTGAATGGATTCACCCGGCAGAGCTTTGAATGCAAAATACTCATTTATGCATAAGGCTCTGTTGTTCTTGAGGGTTTTGGCACCACCCTTAAGTTGTTTCTCTAGCTCTAACCATAGGTCCTTTGAAGTTTCACATGAATCAAGAGATTGAAAGATATCAGTTGGGATAGCCATTATGATTAGTCTTTTGGCTTTCTTTGCAAGTTCATGTTGTGCCTTTTCTTCTTCACTCCATTCAAGGACAGGTTTGGGGTGTTGATATTCAGGAATTTCAGGAGTATTGGCAGTGGCAGGAACACGAGGAACAGTTGTCATTGGGATGAAAGGAGGATTGTGAAGAAACTCAACCAGACCAGGATCCACACCTTCAAGGAAATGCACCATCCTGATCTTCCACTGAGGATATTCATCTCTTAAAAGAGTGGGAGGTTTGGATTGAGATCCAGCACTGAAGTAGTTGACAGCGTTTGCCATTTTGGTTTAGAGAGTAAAACAGAGTATGGCATGAATCAGAAAGAGTATAACAGTGATGTTTTTTTTTGAGAAGATGATAATATGAATTGGTAAGAACAAATGATCAACCAACTAGCCTTGAATCTGTCTTTGAATGAAGAACACACTTGTACCTGTTACTACATCAAACAGGTTGATATAGCTTCAGAAAGCAGAGTGTGACTGTGAGTGAAGTTTGGAACAAAGAACAGACTCAAACTACTACCTTGAGTACTAGAAACAAGTATAGAATAGGATCCTTTGATATTGAAAATCAAAGTCTGCTCTGATACCAATTGTTGATCCCAGTTTTTGACGTTCTTTAACTTGATTTAACCTTTTACTACACACAGATTAAATACATAGAGTGCGGAAGCGTTTAATACGTGTAGAAAAGATTGAATATGCAAGGTAGTAAACACACAAGTGATTAATGAACAGGAAGTAAAGTATCACAAGAAAGTTACTCAAAGAACTGTTTCATTGATTATACAGACTGCTATTTTATGTGCAAAAAGTGCTCAAGGATTATACAGACTGCTATTTTCGTGTGTGCGCTTACTTTGCTCTAAGAAGGTGCTCCCTTAATATACAAGAGGGATGTACCCCTTGGTACAAGACAAAAACTGACATTCCATAAACGGAATGCCAACATCGTGGGACGCCCATTACTTTGATCTTGAGGATCTTCGTACAGCAGGTCTCACGTGTTCTGCACGTGGTCTTGTCTTGAACTTTTAGAAATTCATTGATCTCCAGAGGTTGGCCTTCACAGAGGCTCTGTGAGTGATCACAGAGGCTCTGTGATCCAAGAATCATTCAGGTTTGACTTCTGGTAGATCTTCTGCGGAGTAACCTCTGAGCTTTGCACCTTCTGTGGTGTACTTGAGTGTTCAGCGACATGCTTCTGTGATTCCTATACTTAGCCTATTTTTCAATACTTCTATACAATGTGAGTGGAGCTAACAGTTGCAGCAAAAGAATTTTCAACTCACCCCATATACAACAATTCATTCCCCAAAGGGCGGTAAAATAACGGGGATGCAAATAAAATTTCAAATCGAGTTTAAAGCTTCACGTTGTAAAGATAAACACATCTGACCAAAATAGAAACTACAACGACAAAAATACCGCCAACTCACTAAATGCTTTGCGGAAATTTTAATAGTAAGAGTTAATAATGGAAATACGATCAGAACGAAAGTCCTGTTTTTAAAAAAATACATAAATCGTTTATGCAATCATTCACACCAACGTTATACTTAAATCCAATGCACATAGTACCCGACGGTTGACATTTGTTAACAAAACCCCGAAATTAACGCAGACAATGATGCATATGCACATGTTCCTGAAATTATTTACGCGACACAAAAGTCGTAAGATAAGACACCATAATCCAACTGGATTTTATAAAACTCATTAACGCTAAAATCAAGTGGTGTCCAAATTTCCATTTTTCAACACAAGGTAAGGCGACCATTTTGACAAGTGGTGAGTTTAATTTTGACCATTTTGATGAGACACGACACCTAAAGAACTTATAACTTGCACGCAATGAAATTAAACTCACGTATCTCTAAATATACGCACGCGACAAAAGAATCCGTAAAACAAAACTCCATGAAATTCAACAAAACTCGTTCAAACTAAAATATCCAAGAAACTCCGACTCAAGGCATGGAAATAACTTTTCCTTTAAAACCATTGACATACGTGGAAGAGATCCAATGTCAAGGTCAAAATTCCACAGCTACTTGCCCATTAACTCAAAAAGCGTTAAAACACAGATATTACGACATCCAAAAATATCATTTAAACACATGACGTGAATAAAGAGAGTTTTGATAACAATTTGTAATCAGGTGCAACAAAACCATTTTAAGCATGCTTATGCTCATAGTTTAAAATATGTTGAGTGCTAAATGTTTTTGCCAAAGCGTTACAAGGTAAATCACTTTATGTTTGGCAATCATGAAAAACAATTTATGCAACCTTATTTTAGAAATAAATTTAATGCATGAATTCGGTCGGCACTCACATCTTAATACTACGCTTCCCAACATCCCGACGTACTATAATCAACCGGATGCCTCAAGCATCATAGGGCAACAATCCCATAAATTAACTTACAATTCTCCTCGAAATAGAATCGATCTAACAAGCTTATAGTTCTAATTCCACCAATGAATCTGACTCAAGATGATTAGCTTAATGCGTTCCTCTCACTTACTATCATCCCAAAGAGACATTGCTATAAACAACAATCATACTTTGGCTTACTCGCTTAGAAACTTTCGCACTACTCTAACGGTCAACATACCAAGGTAGAGCAAATAAACACAAGCACGAGAAAGGGTAAGGAAGAGTTTAACTGAAACACGCACGAAAGAAACGTACCGTTACGTCTACCAATTGTCATAACATTAGCAAACCAATTACACTCACGTAAAATATCCTCATAATCACATTAACTAAGTGAGATTATGAACATATAACACATAAGGGTTCTTGTTACCATTATCACAACGCTTGATTAACATAACCTCCGTCGATTCTAAGACTAACCCATCTTAGAAGTTCTACCCAATCTCACAATCAGTGCCTATCAAACTCAGTCTAAGTCTAGACATCTTACATTCATGCATAGTTCGCTTAAACTAGAGCTTTGATACCAACTTATCACACCCTAAAAATCAGAGTAAATTAAAACCTGGAATTATGGGAACATGACACTTGTATTGATATAAACCTCCCATAAAGGGGATCAGTCCTTAAGACTTTACAAAACCTGCACAGATATAGAATTCATCAACAAACTAATCTAGACACATCTATCTAGATTACATCAGATGACAATCCATAATTCACCAAAAGAATGGGACTTAACAAATGCCCAGTTACAATACTAGTCATCCCAAAAGCCTCGAGACCAAACCCGTCTCTCAAAACCCTAGCAACCCACCGCTAAGGGAAATCAATACATATCATTTGAGAAAAAGTGTTAGGCTTAAAGCCTAGTGAGAACATACAGTTTATAAATTTCAAGAGATATAAACTTTTGTATCAAAGGGAATCTTTTCAAATAAGAATTTCCAAGTTAACTGTTGATAAGAATGAAATCCATTAAAATGAGACCATAAACCTTCTTTCCAGAACCTCACAATTTAATGCACAAGTAGTTCTTTTATAAACTTCCCGAAATATAAACATCAGTATCATAAGGAAATCTTTTCATAAAGTTTTTAATTTATAAAAAATAACATTTCGCCACAACCGGGCCTTTTCGGTCCAAAACTCATCATACGATGACAAAAGAACCATTTTACCAAGGATTGTGGTGTAACACAAAGTAGACCACCAATCCGAGTTATGAGCTAAATACTGGAACCATGGCCACGAACGCTTCGGTCCGTAGTACGATGTGAGGGAGACCCCCAAGGAACCAGGCATACTCGTTCGTTAGACTACATTTGACCCATGGCTAGTAACCGGTCTCACATAACCGTACCAAGTGCCCCCGAAGATCAAATGTATCTAACTACAACAGAAGGGGTGTATCCTTCCCAACCATAAGCCGACTCGATACCTAGGGATCCACTAGTATAGTCATGACTTGTCACAATATTTCATGTGACCAACAAAGCTAGATAAATAGCTTTCAACACATTTATATTTCAAAATGCCGTTTTCCAGACCAACTACTGGTAAGAAAGATAATCATAAAACCAGTTTATATACATTCTTTCAATAAGCCACAAACAAGGGCAAGTAAGACATCATTTTACTTTTAATAAGGCGGAACCAGTCATTTTAGTCAAAACTGATCGGGAACCCCGAAAATCACCAAAAACTTCATTTATATCAAAATGTAGAGAACATGAAATCATACCGTAGAAATACTTCGGATTTCGCAAATAAGAGTTTTGACATGTATAAAGTTTGTAAAATGGTAGTAGGAACTCACCAGTGGGTTTTAGAATAAAACCCGAAAAACCAGATATCGATCACGACGAAGAGGTGAAGCTTAAAACACCGACCTCTTGCTAGAAACGCCGAAAACTAGCAACCAAAAGCTACCTCGAAGATCGAAAGAAGAAATGAAGAAAAGAAAGAGAGAGAGACTGATATTGAGAGATATATGAAAACATCTCTCAATCTAGATATTTAATCTAGATATATTCAAAGAAAGAAATGCACACGGCCCGTGCGCAAGCCCACTGCCTCGCCTCTGAATCATACGCATGACCCGTGCGTTTTCTCTGAAGGAGGGCGCACGGGTCATTAAGACAGACGCAGAGACCTCCTTTTCCTCTAAACAACCTCGCAAAACGGACAAACGAAATTCGGGGTGTTACATTAAGCCGTGGATTTTATTTGCACTTTGCATATTACCTTTTTTTTAGTGTTTTGTCTTGAGATATTTTGTTAACTTTTTTGGACTTTGTTATTTTGTTGTGAACTTTGTTCTTTATTTCAAATGGATCAAGCCAATGAGCCTTTAAAATTCAAAGTTTTATATGTTTTTATGTTTAAACTTTAAAACCCACTAAAAGGCCCAAACCGTCTAAATCGGTCGACCAAACCGCCTAAACCGCAGTCCGACTTGACCGGTCTGGGCACTTAATGTCAAATCGCTCGGTTTGAAAAATCAATAAACCGCCACTTGTGGTTTGCTTTGTGGTCTGAGGGGTTAAACCGCCCAAACCGGACCGCGAACACCCCTAGTTATGGTTAAACAGATCGGTGAGTCGAAGACAAACCGAAATCAACTTGAAGGAAGTCTACAATGCGGATTGAGATGAACTTCAAAAGTGAACTAAACCTAGTCTGCCGATTCCTTTTTGGCAGATCGTGTCCTTGCCGATTTCTATTCGGCAGAGTTTCTATATGCCGATTTCATATTCGGTATATCCCTTCCTTGTTGTCGAATCACCCGTGTTCGGCACATACCTCATCTACCGAATTCCTTATTCGGTAGTTTCCTTCTTACAGATTGCTCCTTTTATCTGTAAGAACATTTATGTCAAACCCTCATGATTTGACATACTTCCTCATTCCCAATGTTCTCCTGACATTAGGAATGGAAGCTTCCTTCTTTGAGAAGATATACACTTGCTCTTAATTTGATTGAGACGTTTATTTTCTATTTGATCTCAAAAAGATTTTCCTATGAATATTTTATAAAGATATTGTACTTTCATGGTACAAAAGTTACCTTTTGTATTGTGATAGGTCACATCAAATATCTCAACCACTCATGCCTTTACTCCTACATGTCCTTTGCACTCATTACATTGGTGTGACACCTGTCAAATTCTGAATCATAAGGTTAGCATCCTTGGAATTATTAGAATATATTATAGTGTTCCACTCATGCCTTTACTCCTACATGTCCTTTGCACTCATTACATTGGTGTGACACCTGTCAAATTCTGAATCATAAGGTTAGCATCCTTGGAATTATTAGAATATATTATAGTGTTGTCACTCCTGGAATTTAATTAAAACTATTAAGATAAAAGTTTTTCCGAAAATTTTTGGAAATCGCGTAAAAATACCCGGTTCAGACTGATAACTGACCATTACATCTCAGAAATGCCAGAAATTATGTTGGAAGTCTAAATTACATAAAATAATAGGATTTCATTATTTTTAAAATAAAATATATTTATTAATTTATAATATTCATTTTTTTTAACCTACACTGAGAGTTGAGAGTTTCGGTTCTCAAACTTATCTGATTATTTAACCAAATTTACATTATAATCATAATTTTTATATTTTTGAAAAATATTTTGGTGAGTCATGGGCCACTTGGCCGAAAATTATAACCCCTCTCTCTTTTATTATTTTTTTAAACTAATTAAGAGAGTTAATTCATTTTCAAAAATCTATCACAACCCCTCATCTCCCTCTCCTCTCTTCTCCTTTCTCCTAATCGGCCACCACACACCACCATACACCACCACCGAAATTTCAAGAGAATCTTCAAGGAAAACCAAGGTTTTAACACCCTACTTCATCAAGAATTCAAGTTTTCATCTCCTTTTTGTGAAGGTAATCACTTAACACTCTCATTTTCAAGTTTATTATCAAAAAGTTTGTATGTTTCATATCCTTTCATGTAAATGATGTACAATCCAAGTTTTGGAAGTGAAATGGGATACATTTAGTATCAATATATTTGCTAATGAACCATTGAATGATCTTCCAATGAAACTAGGGTTTTTAAGTGTATTATTTTGGGATTTTATCAAGAAATGTTAATTTTATGAAATGTGGTATTTGGTCCACGAAATTTTAATAATGTTGGATTGAAATTTATGTATTTACATCAATTTTGAGTATAAATAAACTCTTAGGATGAGATTGTTCAATTTCATATGATTAAGAGTTTCTAAAGTAGTGTAATATCACTTAATTAGTAATTTTGTTGTTTTGCATGCATTTGGATGAGCATTTTGATTGCAATGAATCCATGATACATAAGTTAGTTTATCATGTAATGAGGAGTGAAGACATGGTTTATAATCAAAAACCATGTCTAATGATCATAATTTTTTTTTTGGTTTAAAATAGTATTTTCTTCATTTTAGAATCTGTCCAGAAAATGGACTTCACTTCTAGCTTGCACAGCTCACAAACCACATGTCCAAATTTGGGGATTTTGCTTCTAAACTTTAATTTAGAATGTTAGCTTTCTAAAAAGTCCGAAAACACTGAATTTGGAGTTGATTTGGGCACTCAAATGGAATTTATAAGAAAAGGGTGCAATCTGTCCAGTGAGGACAGAATCATACACCCAACTTGTAAAGACCATAACTCACACATTACTCATCCAAAATAAGTGAATTTTTTTCCAAAAGATAGGATTTTGAGTTAGCTTTGCAATCATATATGGCTCATTGCATAATTCGGAGTCTTGATATTCCTAATGTAAGCTGCAAGTGAAGTGTGTCACTGATCTGAAAATCAGTGACCTTCTGTTTTGTGGAAATTATTTAGGGTATCAAAACATCTATATAAATTATGAAATTTTTCAGAATTGTTCACAACTCAGTATATTAATTCCTCAAAAATTTTGGTAAAAGCAAGTCCTTTGGAAGATCAATTATCTTTATCATTTTGTAGACTCATTTTCTGGACAGCAAGTGCTGAAAATCCAGAAAGATAGTTCTATCAAATTTAAGCATTGTATTTAAGTATTCTAAATTCTATTTAGCTTTAAGTTGAATTTGAACTAATACACATACTTATTGGCATTTCAATAAATCACTTGGACGGATTATTGGACTTAGGAACAAGTATTGACAGATAACATCTTTCGTTATAGGAAATTTAGGAAGTGACAACTATTGGTGATCACTATCTCTAAAGCATCGCACTTTCTCCAAAAGGTGAGTATTCACAGCCCCACTTTTATCGTTTTAACTGATTTTGGGGTAAAAAGCATGTTTTAATTGCGCATATAAAGATTCATGAGAATTGTGTGAAAGTATTGCGAATCGGCAATTTATAAGGCTTGTTAAAAGCGTTTGGAATTATAAGCTATATGATAAGTATGCAACTGATGTGTTGAGTATTAAATGTTAAGACCCCATGACACTACTATTAACTCGAAGAAAATCGGGCCTATAGTATTAGTGGATAGCGCTATTTGGTGTGACAAACCCACCTTAATGCTGACGAGCAGGGGTGCACTATACTAGAGAAGATGACTAAACATGTGGCTCAAACCACCGCTGAGTTAGTTCATCGGGGGCGTTGAAATTTGGTCAGGGACGGCTTAGTAGTGGCTCAACGTAATATTATCTTTGCATACACTTATCATAAAGAAATTAAATTGTGGTACTCATGAATCAAAGAATTGAAGTTTGGTTTATACGTATGTTTTACAAATGACAAATTGCATATAAAAATGATTTGTGCATATTTAAAACCTGTGAACTCACCAACTCTTTGTAGTTGACCTTGGTTTTTATTCATGCTTTTCAGGAATCAAGAAGGTAATTCCATGATGTTTTAGCAACGCACTTCACATTTTGAAGCAAGATTATTATGTTTTATGCGTATCGATATATTTTAAGTTTGGGAATTGTAAAAAACAAATGTCAATACTACGTTCTTAAAAATGTAACGTCTTTTGAAAGTTAAATGAATGTTGGTATGTTTATAATCTTGTGCTATGACATCGGAGCTGTTATGCCTCGTGTTTCCGCTTTAGCGGGGTGTGACAATTGGATAGTATATAAAGGATGAAGGTAACACCTTGCTACTTACGCTTTCAGCTCAAGATTTTATATTTCACAAGATTTCAAGCAGGTTGATAGTTTTCTTTGTCTCTCTAAGTTTTAAGTCTTTGTGTTCTTAATTTATTCTAAGTGTTAGATTGTTTAGAGTAGTTCTTAACTATTCTTATTCCACAACAATCTTTATTTCTCTTTGTGTAATTCTTGATATTCATTATCAATAAAAGAATTAAAATTAAGTAATTTTGTGTTATTGTATTCAACCCCCCTTCTACAATACTTGTTTTACTTCTTTGGGACTAACAATATATATATTGATTGATTAAAGCAAAACCATGAAGAGATGATGTGGTCTCTTGATTGAGAATGCTTGATTCACTATTATATTTTTTCTCATGTTTTTGAATTATTTTTTAATAAAAAATGCTAATAAATAAGCAACCTTTAATTTTCTATTTATTTTTTTTAATATATCTAAATATTAAATAATAATACTCTTATTCATTAATAAAATATTTTATTTATGTTTTTTAAATATCTTTAAATATTAAATAATAACACTCTTATTTATTAATATAACATTTTATTCATATTGGAAAAAAACATATTCATATATATAACTTTAATTTCATTTTAATAAATGTGTGTATATACAAAGATAAAAAAATAATTAAATTTAGAAATTTTATACACTTAAAAAACATATTAAAATCTATATCTATCTATCTATATATCTATTGAAGCAAAACCATGGAAAGATAACATGACATCTTGAAAAAGTTTGATTCATTGTTATTCTTTTTTCTTATATTTTTAATAAAAATTGTTAATAAATGAGCAAACCTTTCATTTTCTCTTTATTTTTTTAATATTTCTAAATATTAAATAATAATACTTTTATTCATTAATAAAATATTTTATTTATGTTTTTTTAATATTTCTAAATATTAAATAATAATACTCTTATTCATCAATAAAATATTTTATTTATGTTTTTTTAAATATTTTTATTTTTTCTAAAAGTAAAATATGAAGTTTCTTAGGTGACACTTTGTGGAAGAGTTATTTCATAATTTTTTTTTTCTCAAATTTTTAGATTTATTTTGTCGGTTATATTAATTGTCTTTCATTAACTCAGAAATGTCCTAGACCTTTCGGTTTTCTATTCCGTTTTTTATTCCATCTATATATTATATCTCATTTAACGTTTTTATCTTTTGTTTATCGAATCCTCAATCATATTGCAAACTACACAATCAAATGTTTAATCAAGATGGAAGCCACATTTTAATGGTTTATTTTATGTTTTTATATGAGCTATTTGTTGTTATTCATGTGTTGTGTTTTTTTACATATTTTTTTTATCGTCGATACCGGTGTTCTTCTTCCATGAAATCCATGTAATAGTTTTTACGTTTTATTTTTATGATTAATTTGTATGGTTTATATGTTATTGATTAATGTTTTTTATTACATGGTATTATATTTTGTTAATTATTGTTACATTTGATTTTATGTGCGTTATTTATGTGTTTTTCTCCATAACTTTTTTATCGTTCGTACTAAATATTATTTCACCGTAAACTTTTTTGGGTAACAAATATTACATTTTATTTTATGATTTAAGTGGATTATATGTTGTTGTTGATGAATGTTTTTTCTCAAAAATTTCTTCCCTGTTATTATATTTTATTCACTATGGTTCTTCATCCCTCATTTTTTAGAAGTTATTTATGTTTTGTGTGTGAGTTTTCTTATGTGTGTTTTTATTTTGCATTCTTTTGTTTTACTAATATTGTTATAGTTATTCAAGTTTTGTTTTTTATTTCCCGACAACAATCAAATTCTGATAAAGTGTAATCTATGTGGAGCTTTTTTATTATGAATTTTTTTTTCTCCATCTTTAATATTTATAGAGTTTCTCAATTTGTATTTTTTATGTCATTCTCTGTATTATGGTTATTTATAAAACCAATATATATCATGTAATTGTTTGTTGTTTAAAAGAACACTTAAAATGATGTTTATGTATTTATTTCTTGATGTCAGTGTGATTTTAGTATGTGTATTTGTTTGTTTTTTACTAAATTGTTTTTATTATATGATATGTGTTCTTTATTTTATTGATGTTTAAAATTTGTCTATAGTTCTATTTATTTAAATATCATATTTAAAATAAGTAATGAAGAATTTGATATTGTTTTATTGTGTATAAATTTATTTTGCTATGGAGGCGGCGGGATTAAAGAGTTGGTATGAAAAAAGAGAGTTTTATTTGTTTTATATATTCGATAAATCAAAAAAGTCAGTGCGGTATTTGTTTTTTGTTTGTCATGTTTAATATTTTGTAGAGATTTATTTAATTTTGGTTTGAAGTTTCAATTATGTATTAGAAGGATTGATAATAACATGTCAATAATTGTGAGTTAATATAGTTTATGTGTGAAATTCATTATGATGTGACATTGTTAGCTCATTATTCATTAAGTTGAACACTCATATATACACCAATAAACTTACGTCGGCAAATGATGATGATAAATGGAATGAGACTATTCGTTTGCTATGAATTATGCTTACAAAGTACTAGCCATTTACTTTTGTGTAATTGTAAAATTAAAGACTATTTTTTTGCAGTATATATTATTAAAATTTTCCTTTTTGCCGCTTCGATCTTTTGTCTTTATAAAGTAAGTATCATGTTAAATATGTATTATTCTTTAAAATCTTTTAATCATACTAAATCTAATATGTTAATATTGTGTTAGGTTTTCTAGGGACTTATGATACAACTTAAAAGTTTAGAATATATAAGGAGGATGATCTATATAAATATTAGAACATATTATAATTGTCATTTATTACATGACATGTTACACAATTAAAAAGTTTTCTTAAATGAATTAAATGTCATTTATTTTAATTAACAATTGTTTAAAAAGTATAAATGTATCATAATATCAAATTTCACAAATACATTAATGTCACTAATCTACATTAAAAATTCATTGAAATCGAAAAGTCATACCAAAATACATGTAGAAATATATCATAATAGAACATTGAGTACATAATGTGTTACACATAATGAGTTTTTCATAAATGAATTGAATATCACTTATTCACTTTAATAATGGATTATTCCTATAGTAAGTCATGTTAATGATCAAGTAATATATTACTTATAAGTTATAACCTAACTTTTTATATTAGTTACCGTGTTATTTATGTCTACATTTGTTTTTTTCTTAATAAAATATCAGAGGTCGTCATTTCTATAAAAAAGAAAAAAAAACTCATGAATATCATCAATCAATGCAAACAATATAAATCATTCACACGCCAATTGTTAATATTACTCATTTTATTTCACCATATAACTTTATTCCTTAACTACTCTCTCTCTCTCTCTCTCTCTCTCTCTCTATATATATATATATATATATATATATATATATTAAAATTCCAAGTAAAAATTCAAAGTAATTAGATTATGCTAATTAACTTTTACAAATATATTATTTAAGAATTAAGAACTAACATATATTTATATAGACAATTTCTGAGTCATTAACAAAAATACTCACGCTACCGCGCAATGCGCCCTGCACTAGTATATCTAAAAGCAAAATCTAAAGGTGCTTAGGTGACACAATTAGAAGACTCCATTCTCATTTTTTTTCCTCATAGTTTTGAATTTTTTTAAATAAAAACATTTTTCTTCGATTTACCTTTTTTGCTAATTTTCATTGATGGATATTAATTAACTATTTATGAATTACATTTAATTACAAAACCCTTCATCTCCAAGGACATCCTCCTACAATTCATGGTATTTCTCTTTTCTTCTACCTTTCTCTATGTCCATTTATCAATGTCTTCGTCGATAGGGTTTGATAAATGATTAATGTCTTCTTTTTTCTACTCAGTATTCGTCTTCCTCTTTGCTGCTTGGATTTTGGTTTCTTTTGTTTAATTACATACAAAAGATGCATAAGCAATGGATTTTTTTTGTTGAAAGATGTAATTTGGTGATTATTGATTTTCTGGGCTAAGAATGAGGTTTGTTTGAGAGTGGGTAAACTAAGAATTTTTAATGTAAGTTGTGTGTTTGTTTTCGAAAATGTTTGGCGGAAATAGGCGTAGTGGTCATAGGATATTACTATGAGGGATAGATAAATAAAATGGTGGGTTGTTAATATCTATCTATCTTTATATATATAAAAGGAAAATCTAAGAGTGATGAGGTGGCACCATGAGAGGTCTTCATTTCTATTTATCTAAATTCTCATAATTTTGAATTTTTTTTTACTTAAAAAAGTTGTCTTTAGTGAAGAGATGAAACATTATGTTGTTAAGGTTGTCCCACATTGGTTGAAAGATAGAAAATTGAAAGATGAGATGTGTATATAAAGGGTTGATTAATGTTGAAATAATGTGAAATGGTGTTTAGCTAAATATAGCTAAACCCAAGTTTAATGATTAAGTTAAGTTCATATTAATCATTTTCATTTATTTTAAAATGATTTTGACAAAGTTTAATGATTTTAACATCAATATATAAATTGAACAATTAAATGAGGTAACACCATGAGAGGTCTTCATTTCTATTTATCTAAGTTCTCATAATTTTGATTTTTTTTACTTAAAAAGATTGGCTTTGGTGAAGAGATGAAACATTATGTTGTTAAGGTTGTCCTACATTGGTTGAAAGATAGAAAATTGAAAGATGAAGATGTGTATATAAGGGGTAGATTAATGTTGAAATAATGTGAAATGGTGTTTAGCTAAATATAGCTAAACCCAAGTTTAATGATTGAGTTAAGTTCATATTAATCATTTTCATTTATTTTAAAATGATTTTGACAAAGTTTAATGATTTTAACATCAATCTTTATATATATATATCAATATATATATATATATATATATCTTTATATATATTAAAAGAGAAACCAAACATAATGACTTGGCAACATTGTGTTTGAGTATTACTCAAATCTTGAAATATGGTTGAGTTTCATCATCCCACATTGGTTGTAAGATGATAATTTGGATGAAGATGATGGGTATTTATAAGAGTCATGGATGCCATTGAAATCTAAAACCATGGTTGGAATCAAAACCAACCAAAAAGTAAAAATTATAGTGTAAAACACGTATTTTATTGAGGTTTGAGTATTCCTCAAATCTTGAAATATTATCATCCTACATTGGTGGAAAGATGATAGTTTGGAAGAAAATAATGGGTATATAAAAGAGTGATGTATGCTCTTGAAATCTAAAACCATGGTTTGAAGCAAAACCAATCAAATGGTAAAATTTATAGTACAAAACATACATTTAAATGAAGTTTGAGTATTCCGCAAATTTTGAAATAAGGTTGAGTTTCGTCATCCTATATCGATGGGAAAATGATAATTTAAAAGAAGATAACGGGTATATAAAAGAGTGATGAATGCTTTTGAAATCTAAAACCATGGTTGGAATCAAAACCAATCAAATGGTAAAGATTATAGCACAAAACATACACTTAAATGAGGATTGCGCATTCCTCAAATCTTGAAATAAGGTTGAGTTTCAACATCCCACATTGGTGGAAAGATGATAATTTGGAAGAAGATAATGGGTATATATAAGAGTCATGGATGCCATTGAAAATCTAAAACCATGGTTGGAATCAAAACCAACCAAAAGGTAAAAATTATAGTGTAAGACACATATTTTAATAAGGTTTGAGTATTCCTCAAATCTTGAAATTTCATCATCCTACATTGGTGGAAAGATGATAGTTTGGAAGAAAATAATGGATATATAAAAGAGTGATGGATGCTCTTGAAATCTAAAACCATGGTTTGAAGCAAAACCAACAAAATAGTAAAATTTACAGTGCAAAACACACATTTAAACTAGGTTTGAGTATTCCGCAAATTTTGAAATAAGGTTGAGTTTCGTCATCCCATATTGATGGGAAAATGATAACTTAAAAGAAGATAACATGTATATAAAAGAGTGATGGATGCTTTGAAATCTAAAACCATGGTTGGAATCAAAACCAATCAAATGGTAAAGATTATAGCACAAAACACACAATTAAATGAGGATTGAGTATTCCTCAAATCTTGAAATAAGGTTGAGTTTCAACATCCCACATTGGTGAAAAGATGATAATTTGAAAGGAGATGATAGATATATAAAAGTGTGATGGATGTTTTGAAAATATATAATCATGGTTGAAATTAAAACCAAACAAATGGTAAAATTATGGTGAAAACACACACAATTAAAATCTTTTTATATTAAAGTAAAACCCACAATGAATGAGGTGACATCATAAGGAATGAGTATTCATCATTTCTTCAATTGTAGTTGAGTTTTGTGTATTCCACATTGATGGTGTGATGAAATATTGACAATGAATGATTGGTATATGAAGAGGTTTGAGATGCCTTTTGTTATAACTAATGAAATTGGCTCATATTGGTTGATCCTCTAAACTCATGAAGTTGGTTGATCCTCTAAACTTACGGGTTGGTTGATTTTGGCTAACACTCTCTTAGCAAACATGTTAACTATACAAAATAATAAAAAAAATATTATAAGATTCAAATATTTTTAAATTTTGGAGTAGGTGTGATTTCGACTATCATACATTAATGAGAAATCTTTATTTTGAAGAATGAATGTGAGTATAAACGGGTTAAATATTCATTTGAAAACTTTATATATGTTAAAGTAAAACCCACAAAGAATGAGGTGACATTATAAGGAATGAATATTCATCATTTCTTCAATTGTGGTTGAGTTTTGTGTATCCCACATTGATTGAGTGATGAAATATTGACAATGAATGATTGGTATATAAAGGGGGTTGAGATGCATTTGTTGTAACCCATGAAGTTGGTCGATCCTCAAAACTTATGGGTTGGTTAATTTTGGCTAACGCTCTTTTAGCAAACATGTTAACTATACAAAATAAAAAAAAATCTTATAAGATTTAAGTATTTTAAAAATCTTGAAGTATGTGTGATTTCGGCTATCCCACATTAATGAGAAATCTTTATTTTGAATTATGAATTTGAGTATAAAAGGGTAAAATATTTATTTCGAAACGAAAATGTTAGTTAGCTAAATAGCTACATTTATTTTGCAAAACAAACCTATTTATATGAAATCTTTATATATATATATATATATATATATTAAATAAAGATAAAAGACATATGACGTGACATTATGAGACTTAAGTAGTTTTAAATCTTGATGCATAGTGTGATCTTGGTTATCCCATATTACAGAAAAATATTTAGTTTGAAAAATAGATGTGGGTATATGAAATAATGATGTTTTTCTTTTTGAAAATGATAAGAATAATAACTACCTTCATTTTACAAAATAAACTTATTTATATGAAGAAGGGCGTTCAAATGCAACTCATTTACATGATGCAACCCTTTTATCCACAACCCATTTTATTTTGCATAACAACCCCCTCTATGGGAGTTAACTATTTTAAAATTTTAATGTAAAATGTGATTTTGGTTATCCCGTATTAAAGAGACATCTTTAGTTTGAAGAATAAATGTAGGTATACGATAAGATGGTTTTTCTTTTTGAAAATGATAAGGTTAATAATTACCTTTCTTTTGTAAAACAAAGGTATTTATATAACATCTTTATGTATATAAAAGGAATAAGAAAGGCATAAGATGTAGCAATATAAGAGTTAAGTATTTTAAATTTTTATATATCTATTTAAATGGATAATCTACATATTACTACCTAAATTACTCATGCTACCGCGCAACGCGCGGTTTCCGCACTAGTCTATATATAAAAGTAAATCCTGGTGGTAGCTGACGTGTCTTCCCCAGGTTTCAGCATTCCAACTTATCTGCTCTCTCGATTTTTTCATCTTTTTCATTTTTTTTCCACGTTAATATTAACAGGTGACCCATCGGTTCCTCTTCCAATTAACTCTCTCCTGATAATTTAGTAGGGCTTCCAAAATGACTCGAAATTTGCTCCATCCAGATTCAAATCAACAACAGAATCAATTGATTGTTTCTGAAACAAATTCCATCGATTGTTTCAGAGATGGCACGAACGAGATAGTTCACGGAATCGATCGATTGTTTCAGAAACGAATTCCATCGATTCTTTCAGAGATGATACGAACGAGATAGTTCACGGAATCGATCGATTGTTTCATAAACGAATTCCATCGATTCTTTCGGAGATCATACGAACCAGATACCCTCGATTGATACGGCCGTGTTTGCTTGAGTTCACATATTTCCCGGTGAAGAGGTTTAACTTGTGTGAAATCTACATATTCAGTTCAATTTTGAGGTTAGTACTTTATTGGCTTCAACCATGGATATTGTCGTCCCTGGCAACAAATATCCTAGGTATCTATATATAAAATTTATTGTCTGAGGTGTTCTTATTATATTCCCTGTTAGTTTATTTTCTCCTACTTAATCTTGCTTTGATTAGAACTTTAGTTGTAAACCTGCAACTTTTAAACTATTAATTGGAGCTGAAATTGGTGCTCCAAGTAGAAACAAACATAGTGCAAGAAACAAACCTAGCACAAATGATATCATTCTTTGTTCTTTGTTCTTTGTTCATAGTGGTATTGTACTTATGGTCAAACAATACTGTATAATGTATATATAGCTTTGGTTCTTTCATGGTGGTCGGTTGTGCAGGGATGAATTATAACATGGAGGAACCAATAAGATTTATGGAGTCTGGTTTCTCTATTATTTTTTTCTCATTGTTTTATAATAAGGATCATGGTTTCTTTATATAATGTGAACTCTACCCAAGGAGGTTTAATTTTAAATAAAAACTCTTATTGACTGGTTGGCTCATTTACTGAGTTAGGAAAATATGATTTTAAGAAATTAAGTGATTTATGGGCTGGGGGCATACTTGAGTCTTTCTATTGAAGGTGAATCACTAATGAGAGACATGGAGTAGATACCTTTAAAGAGTACAATAATCATGAATCAAGATTATAATCTCTCATGCTACTTAATCAGACCACACAAATCTTTTAGCAGAGTTAATGAGTTATCTATGTGTGATCGATTGTTTCAGAAACGAATTCCATTGATTCTTTCGGAGATGATTCGAACCAGATACCATCGACTGATACGGTCGTGTTTGCTTGAGTTCACATATTTTCCGGTGAAGAGGTTTAAGTACTGTGAAATCTACATATTCAGTTCAATTTTGAGGTTAGTATCTTTTTCATTTTTTTTCCACGTTAACAGGTGACCCCTCGGTTCCTCTTCTAATTTACTCTCTCCTAAAAATTTAGGGCTTCCAAAATTACTCGAAATTTGCTCATCCAGATTCCAATCAGCAACGGAATCGATTGATTGTTTCTGAAACGAATTCCATCGATTGTTTCAGAGATGATACGAACGAGACAGTTAACGGAATCGATCGATTGTTTCAGAAACGAATTCCATTGGTTCTTTCGGAGATGATACGAACCAGATACCATCGATTGATACGGCCGTGTTTGCTTGAGTTCACATATTTTCCGGTGAAGAGTTTTAACTTGTGTGAAATCTACATATTCAGTTCAATTTTGAGGTTAGTACTTTATTGGCTTCAACCATGGATATTGTCGTCCCTGGCAACAAATATCCTAGGTATCTATATATAAAATTTATTGTCTGAGGTGTTCTTACTAATGATTTTCTTTTTATTGCTTTGCTTTGTTGCATCATATATTCCCTGTTAGTTTATTTTCTCCTACTTAATCTTGCTTTGATTAGAACTTTAGTTGTAAACCTGCAGCTTTTAAACTATTAATGGGAGCTGAAATTGGTGCTCCAAGTAGAAACAAACAGAGTGCAAGAAACAAACCTAGCACAAATGTATATATAGCTTTGATTCTTTCATGGTGGTCGGTTAGGAGGAAGGTTAAATGATTATTGATGGTAGTGTATTTCCCACATCCCATTCGCTTTATATTGAATTTATGTGTCAGAAAATAAGAGATTTTACAGATTCCTTGATGTTGCTGAGGTGTCCTCTTCATATTTCAGGATTTCAAAATCTCACTTCTCGGTTTCTCAATTTTTTGGGATTTTTCATTTTCTTTTTCCATCTTTTCTATCTTTTTCCTAGATGCTCCATTTTATCATCTCCAATCAATCTGGTACTCTCTTTTTCTATTTTATTGAAATATTGATTTGTTACCCACTTCGTAAATGTTCCTTTCAGAGGTTTCGTGTGACTCAGTCGTGGTGGATATTTCAATCAAGTCCCCAAACAGTTTAGGGAAGGAAACCTTAACGATTTTGTGATGAATTGAAACCAAATTTCCTGGTAAGTTTTTGTATTTTGTTCATGTTCATACCCTTTTGGTAGATTGAAGGATGGAAAGATTTTTGTAAGTGAATTACTGGGGTCAATTCTATTTGGTTATATATGTTTGTTTGATCCCCTAGAAGCAGTGACTGAAGTAAACAGGTATATTTGATGCAATTTGGACCTAGATAGGATCATATTGCCCTGAAATAGAAACATATTTGACTGATTCTGTTAGGAATATGTGGTTTCAAAGTCCACATTTGAAGCATATCTAGATGAAAAATCATATTCTGGTCATATCAAATTTTGATATTAATAGTATGATCATGATATTTAGTTTCGAATTTAGTTTTTTTTTTCTTTTTCACAAATGTCAATGCTATTGCTATTGTTCATCTGAATTTAGACAAAACTTTAATGCTTGATGCATATGTAACATTGTAGTATCATTTCATCATTGCGACAAAATTAAAATCAACCCTATTTTGTTCCTCACATCTTCTTCATGGTACTAATTGTGCATCAAATTCTCTTAAAGTTCGGAGATCATTATCTATTTTTCTTTCTTTTGAGCTTTCAATTCAAATTTACTTCTTTTCCATAGTAGTCTTAACATTGGTACCTCTTATTTTGGTCCAGAAATTACTTTTATTTTACGGTTGCTAAAAGGAGGTTTAGATTGAACCTTTTTAATGTTGCATTCTTTTAGGGACTGCAATAGTACATATCCATTGAAAATGACTGAGTTCTTTTTATTCTGCAATAGTGAATTTTTCCGGTAGCAGGTGCGATTGCATTGGACTCATCGTTTCTTAAACCAAGAGGCATTTTTAATACCATTACAAATGCTACTATACAAGTTCAATTGTCCCGGTTTAAACAATCTTTGTGTTCTATTTTGTGGCAACGCTTCATGTAACTAAGGGGTAGTCGACCAAAACGATAAACTTAACACTATCACTTAATATATCGGGTAAGATTTTAGTCCACCAAAACGATATAGTATGCAACAATTTTCCCCGTAAGCATTAACCGTGGTAAGAGACTTCGCCGTCACTTACCGGGTAAGACTCTCGCTCCTTGCCTTGGCTCTTACCGGGTAAGATTCTTAGTCCTTGCCATATGCATCGGGTAAGGTAACGTGACTTGGTAAGCATTTACCCAGGAAAGAACCCCTAAGTTATATGCTTCTAAAAGTTGAAGGATGCAGGTTTATTCATGTCTAATCAAGAATCACCAAGAAAAATGATATTAATCATAGTTACATCTCCATCTTATAGCTATTTTACTTCTATTTAGAAACATATTTTGATCTTGCATACCTTTCTTTTCCTTCTCACAAAAAAATATCATTTTTGTGTAAAAGAATCAAATATAAATGGTTGTCAAACATAATTCAGTGAGTTCTCATAAATGTTGGTTGATTATAATAGTTGGTGGATTGTAGAAACTTAATTGGACGTTTTTTATCCTAATGCGAGAGATTGGAGGAAACAATTGCAATTATTGTCAGTGACATCAAACCATTTGTTTCTTTTGTCATTGACGCCATTGTTTTAGCAGTCAATGTAAGAAGCTACTTAAATCATGCACAATACATTAAACAAAATAGTATAAATTATTACTACCAAAAACTATTTGTTCATATTTTTTAACGATTCATCAAGCATCGAAAAAGCTTGTGATGTTACCAGGAGGTTTACGATGCGATATGGTGTTGGAAGAGGATGTTTCTTTTTGATAGGGTATTGTTTTGCTTTGGCTTGAGTGATTACTAGATTTGTTTTCTTTGATTTTCTAAACACATTAGTTGATTGAGATGGGGGCTTCATGTTTTCCATGGTTAGTGTCCAGTGGTCCATTTATTAGTTTAAATGAACCAAGTAGATTTCAAAACTCGATGTTTATTCCCGAGGAGTGATGAAAAACATTATATCATTTAGTAGTCCTTTCTGTTTTACCGTTTCTCATAAGTTGATGTTCAATCTGTAGTGTTTTCTACTTCACTACTTTTTTAGTTCATTCTAAAATAGATAGAAATTGTTTTGATTTTAGATTATAAGAATTCACTATTGGGATGGCCACAAGATAGCATTAAGAGGATAAGAGTTAAGCATGATGGCCACACTAGGAGTGCACATAGGCTTGAACAACTCCGTTTAAAAAGTGTGGAATATAATATGTAATGTATCTATGCGTAAAGCATATATCTATGCTTAATGGGATTTTTTGGATTAGGAATATT
Source organism: Arctium lappa (assembly GCA_023525745.1). Lineage (NCBI taxonomy): Eukaryota > Viridiplantae > Streptophyta > Magnoliopsida > Asterales > Asteraceae > Arctium > Arctium lappa. The sequence goes on along the minus strand of CM042051.1, from coordinate 71,868,636 downwards.
TGGTGCCTCAATAGTACATTTGTACGATGGGAAAAAGGATTGCCCACATATTGAAACTAATAAGAACAAAAACTACATTTCATCTTAACCAAAAATCTCTCTTTTTGTATAGTATGTTTGTACCATTGTTGTCTCAACCTTTTTGTAACAACATCGTAACCTCTTTTGCATACTTGATTCACAGGAGGGTCCCATCCCTGTCAATGATTTCAGACAACCATGGAAGAAACGTTTCACGGACCGTCTTACCCACAGTGTATTCTCAAAGAACTTCCTGTGTAAGCCCTTTTATATATTATCTTCTGTCTAAAACTTATGCGTCCTGAAGATATATTTTGAATATTTCATGCACCCACATAGTGGCAAGTCATTTTTTTCAACATTCACAATTTTAGGTTGTTTTTCCTGTTGAGAAATATCAACTCATAAAACATTTTGCTTAGTAGGATTACGTAATTTATTTCATTTTATCAATTATCATAAATAAGCCTTCACAATGTTCAAACGCCTGCCTCAAGAATTTAGTACTTTGCTCAATTTGAAGGTATTTATCTTTATTTGTATCTGTTTTTGGTTAAGCAACCTTTACTTTTCATTCACCAAGTATCCAAACAGAACTGCAAATGGTGCACTTTTGCTTATATATACATGTGTATATACATATGTACAAGTTCTAGAATTGGAGAATAATATCTATGCAATTTCTTTCAGGCCAGTTTACATAATGCTGGCTTTGAAATTTCTCAATCGGGTAATCAAACAACCTGCTTTGCAGCAGCAACCAGGTTCCCTCTTATGTTTACTGTTTTTCAACAACTCAAGAACCATATTAATTATTTTATAAAACAACACTTCTTGCATATTAATTTTTGGTATGCAGGATAATGTTGAAGAATTACTATTATGCACCGACTAATCTGGTTAGAACTGTACCTGCATTGAATAGACACATCATCTACTATGTTAGACTTTGCTTTATATATTGATATTTACTTTAAAGACTCGATCATTTCTCATGTTCCTTGAAACGAATCACAATAATTAATGTTGTTTTTTGTCATGGAAGCGTCCACGTTATATTTCATACATTGCTCTACACACCAAACGCCATTGACTTAAGAAAACGGGTAAATCATTCCATAGAAAAAGTTATATTTTCACAATATATCCAAATTTACTATGTAATTCGATCATAAGATTTCGTCACCGCGCATCGCGCGGTTCACACCTAGTATTCTTTAATTTCAAATTGTTGGCCTAATTTGTGATATAGAGGTCGGCTAATAAAATTTACGATTTTACATTTGGATGATTGGATTTAAAAAATGTAAAGCGTTATACTTTTAGAATATTTCTCATCGTCAAATTATGTTTTTGGAAGAAAATGTATTTTGTTTGAGGATGCCTATTTTTTTTTGTAATTGTTGTTTTTTGTTTGAAGTAAAATACTATTGGGGGAGTATATTATTTTATCCAAAAAAAATCTCACATCGAAACATTATTTTGTTTAATTTAATAAATAAAAGAATGTATAAAATTCCATTTTGTTTCTAAGACATTAATTAATTTTATGAATGAAAAATATTTTGTGTTTATTTATAATATTTCAAACCAACAAAGTTTACATTATGATGAAGATTAAATCGATCGTCGAGTATCTATGAGTAAGAAACCTAATAAATTTCGTATTTAAAAATCTAATCAATAAAAATAATTTTTATCTAAAAGATTTTTAGTACATTTATTATTTTATATTATATTTTATTAGTTAATTAACAAAATATGTTTCTTATATCGTAATTTAACATATTTTATGACCAAAAAAATATTGTTACCGTGACCTCTTGAGTATGGTAAATGTATACTCCATCCGGTATGAGTTGGTATAATATCCCGGACAGTTGGTTCCATGAGTTGGGTAATGTCAATATACAACATTTAAATGGGAAAGTTTAGATATTTTGAATGATCAACTACTTAAAAAAATTAATGAATAAATCGTTAAATTTTCTTATTTTAAATAATTAAATTTTATGAATATTTTTTAATAAATAAATTATTAAACTTTAATCAATTGGTTATATACATCATTTTAACTCAAAAAGCTACATGTAACCAATTAGAAATGTTTTAAACTAAAAAAAAACCTAAATTAATTTTATCACATCTAAACTTGACGTAATTCAAACTGCTCGCACTCAAGAGCATCGGTCCCCCTCTTGACCTTTGTCGTCCCATCATCGTCCGTTCTCCATATCACCCATTGCCTTTGTTTGGTCCCGGCTATTGATCTCCCTCTTTTTTATTTGTTCTTTTTCCTTTCAATTCTCCATTTTTTACAACAATTTAATGAATGACGTATAAGCAAATAAAAAAGGATAGAGAATCGAAAATAACGATAAAAAAAAGGGACATCGATGTTAGGGCCAACGAAATGATGGACGGTGATAAAGAGGGGACGACAATGGGGTGGTGAGGGGCATTAGGTGCAAAGAATTTGAATGACATAGAGTTTGGGAACGATAAAACTGATTTAGGAAAATTTAATATATTTTCTATTAAAAAAACTCAAAATTAATAAGTCGTTTGGTTTGTGAAAATTGGAAGGACTTGGATGAATTTGAAATTGAATTTCATTCTAATTTTGTATTTTATTTGAAGAAAAAAATATAGATTTGAAATCCCACAACCACATATTTAGTAATTCCTTTGGAGATGGTTGTTATTTCAAATTCAAACCTAATGGATTTCAATTGCTTCTACCGTATAAAACATTCAATGAAGAATTGCATACTTTATTGTCAACCTTCTTCATGATATGACATATACACAAATGATGCTTGTTATGAGGAAATGCAATGGGTATAGCTTGCTTCATAGAAGCACACTGATCAGTCATCATGAATTTGGGTTGCCAACCATGAGCTTTAAATAAAGCCTTTAACACCCAAACAAAATCCACAACAGACTCACTCTAAATCAATGTAGGGCCAACTACAACTGTGATTATCGATTGCCACAAGGGGGACAAAAAATCATTGCATGTTTGTTGGAAAAAAATGTTGCACCGACATAATATTTAATTTAAAAAAAAACTCATACTTGTTGATTCAAAAGGTAGCGTCAAATGATATTGCATCACCAAACTCTTTGTAGTTCAACATAGCAGATTCATTCGCCCAGAAAATCATCTGGAACTCCTTCTCATTACACTTGTATTATGTGCTATTAATGTAACACCGTAAAAATAGGGATAACAAAAATTCCGAAAACGGACATGTGGTATACTAAAATTGCCATAGCAAGAGCCTCCCAAAAATGGGGAAACTATTTAAACCTGTTAATTACAGTTGTAATGTAACGGAAATAAACAACAACCAACTAATCTAATTTCTATGCTAGAAAGAAGATTACAAAAGGGGTGTCATCTATAAACCCAAAACGTCTTCACAAAAAGTGCTCTCGAAGTGCACCTTCCCCAAGCGCAATCTAAGCTTGCTTAGAAGCAGCACCACTAGAACCTGAGATACACATCGACACCAAACAAGTGTTGGGCCAAAAAGCCTAGTGAGCATGTGATAACTCTCAAATATTGAGAGTTAATTCCTCTCTTTTTATATTCATTTTGCCACATTTTCACCCTTTTTGTCTCTCATCTCCTTCATTTGGTCTTAATTGTTCAAACATGATGATGAAGTCTCAAGAATGCAAAAATTTCGGTTTCACTAACTTTTGTGTAGAAAGTGGCCACCTTGCTGGCACCTTGTCACCACGTTGGACGTGGGCTGGAAATTTGTTGATAAGATTTAGCCATTTTGGGAAAGATTGACTTTTGAAGAAATGAAAAGAACTTTCTGATCTTTCACTAGAATATTCAAGGAAGAGGACAAAAAGTGGAGGTCCAAGGAAAGTTCAACACTCTTCCTTAAAAGCTACTTTTGAGGAATAATCACATCAACACTTTTCTCTTCCTTGGGCTATAAATGGGGGCTTGAAGGAACCATTTGGAGACAACAACTTCCAGGAGCATTAAACACTTCTGGAGCTTAGCATTTAAGTTTTAGTCTCTCTTTAAAGCTTGTAGTTTAATTGCGTTTAATTTTAGTAAGTTTTAATTTTCTTGTAAAAGTTGTTGCCAAGTGGCCACCTTGTCACCACCTTGGCAACAACTCTTTAGTTATTTATGCAAGTTAGGTTTATGTTTTCTCCTTCTTCTCCCATGTCTTTTGCTGTTATTATGAGCTAAACACCCCCTTGGGTGTGGGTATGAGCCAAATCTAAGACTAGTAGGCAACACTTGGGTGTTGCTATCGTTGCTAACTCTTAGACTTGGTCACTTGAGTCGGGACTTCAAATCAACGCGGACAAGCCGATCACTTGTTAGTGTTAATATTAGATCTTGGGGTAGATCTGAAATATGACTTGGGTGATGCAAAGAAGATTTGAGAAAGTCTTTTATAACCACGTAGAGATACGGGTTTTTGCATGACTTTAACTAAGGTTCAAATGTTGGTTGATATGGGTGTCACAAAGAGATTTGGGCGTTCATATCTATACTGGTGGAACTGAAATTCTTAGAGGTTTACTTAGTTAAGTCGGCAAGTCTAGAGTTGGCTAACGTGGTGACAAAGTGGGGACAAGGTGGCCACGTTCCGAGGAAGCTCATTTTCGAGAGAAAAGGGTTTTACGGCTGTCGTGTGTCATTTTGTTTCTAACCAAGTTGTTACTACATCAGTCTTAGTCAATTCTTGTACCCACATCCTATCTTTAATACTGTTAATTCCGTTAATCGTTGTTTAATTCGCTTAAAACCCACAAAATATTGATATTGTTTTCAATAATCAACCAAGCACTAGAAGTTCATGAAAACGTCTCTGATTCTTAGTTGACTAGTCCCTGTGGAAACGATCTCAGTACTCTACCACTTTATTACTTGTAGCGATCATAGTGTCTGGTGTGTACTTGCACCGCCACTATGGCAACATAGTGGCCACTTTGTGGACCTACACGATTTTCCGCTATCAAGTTTTTGGCGCCGTTGCCGGGACTAGCGCGATTTTAAATCCTAAGATATTGACTTTTCATTCGATCCTGAGATGCTTGTGTCTTTTATTTTTAGTATTTTCCGTGTTGTATGCCAATGCTACAACACGGTGAACTTGTACCTCTTGACCCCGAAATTGAAATAACCGTTAGAAGACGAAGAAGAGGTCGGCAAAATCAAAACATGGCTGGAAATGGTGGAGATCCTCCACCACCACCTAATGAAACAACCATAAGAATTGCCGACGATAAAGAACGGGGAATACGGGACTATGCAACACCCGAATTTGATCAATTAAAATCGGGTATTCTTAGGCCCAACATGGTAGCACAAACTTTTGAACTAAAACCGGTAATGTTTCAAATGATTCAAGCAATGGGTCAATTTGGAGGGTTACCGTCGGAAGATCCGCACTCACATTTAAAATCATTTTTAGAAATGACAGATCATTTTCGCATTCAAGGTGTTACGACAGAAGCCTTACGGCTTACGCTCTTCTCTTATACATTGAGAGACAGAGCAAAAGCTTGGCTAAATTCTCAACATCCTCATTCCATTGATAGTTGGAAAAGTTTGGCCGAAAAATTTCTAAAAAAATATTTTCCTCCAACTAGAAATGTGAAGTTTAGAAACGAAATTTTGATGTTTCGACAAGAGGAGGATGAAGCGGTTTCGGATGCATGGGAGAGATTCAAAGACTTAATTAGAAAATGTCCTCATCATGGAATCCCTCATTGCATCCAATTAGAGACATTTTATAATGGTCTTACTAATGCCGCTAAAATTATTCTTGATGCTACGGCCAGTGGCGCTTTCACCTCTAAGACTTATAATGAAGGATACGATATTTTAGAGAAAGTGGCCAACAATAACACCGATTGGTCAAACCCACGCGCTCTTGCTCCTAAGAATGCATCGGGTGTTCACGAAATTGATGCCATCACCGCCTTAAACGCACAAATTGTAGCTTTAAATAACTTGGTAAAAAATAACATGAACTTAAATGGAGAAAAGAACCAAGTCCAAGCCATAAATGAATCTTGTGTGTTTTGTGGTGAGAACCATGCTTTTGAGTGTTGTCCCGGTAATCCCGCTTCGGTTAACTATGTTGGAAACCATTCTAGGAATAGCCCATTTTCTCCAACTTACAACCCAAATTGGAGAAATCACCCGAACTTCTCATGGTCGGGAAACCAAGGACTTCAACCCCCCGGGGTTCATCAAGTTCCAAACCGACCACCAAATCCCCCGGGATTTCAACAAGGACCGTCTCATACATACCAAAGTGGGCAATCCTCACAACCATATGTACCGAGACAACAAAATGCATCGGAGAGTAATGGTTCGCTTGAATCTCTACTCAAAGGTTTTATAAACCAAACCAATGCAACTTTGAGAGGTTTTGAGACTCAATTGGGGCAATTTGCCGCCGAGTTGAAAGGGAGACAAGTGGGCACTTTACCTAGTGACACCGAAACCCCTAAGGGTAAGGAACACGTTAAGGCCGTGACTTTAAGAAGTGAAACTCGAGCATCCAAACCCAGTGAGGAAATCTTAGTTGATACCGTTGTACAAGATGAGACCACGCATGCTTTTGACAAAGAAAATTTTCCGTCACTTTTTCCAGCCAACGTGGCTGGAAAGTGCCCACCTTCGGGACAGAATGTTGCAGCCCCTTCACGGACTATTTTGCCATCAGATCAGCCTCACCAAAGTGGTGAGACAGTGCCCACTTCACAGCACAAAAAGGCTAGTCTTAGCCAACCGGACCTAGACTTAAGAGACCTCCCTTTTCCCGATAGGATGAAAAATAAAAATGTCGATAATCATTTCAAAAAGTTTTTAGACATTTTTAAACAACTCCATATTAACATACCTTTGGTAGAAGCTCTCGAGCAAATGCCAAGCTATGTTAAATTTTTGAAAGACATCCTTAACAAAAAGAAAAGGTTGAGCGAATTTGAAACGGTAGCTTTGACAAAAGAGAGTAGTGCCCTCCTCACTTGCAAAATTCCACCTAAGCTAAAGGACCCGGGTAGTTTCACCATCCCTTGTTCGATAGGAGGTAAGGAAGTTGGTCATGCCTTGTGTGACTTAGGAGCAAACATAAATCTCATGCCGTTGTCCATCTTCAAGAAGCTAGGAATTGGGGGAGTTCGACCCACCACCGTGACCTTGCAATTAGCGGATAGATCTTTGGCACATCCCAAGGGAAAAATTGAGGATATTTTGGTCCAAGTTGACAAATTCATTTTCCCGGCCGACTTTTTAGTTTTAGACTATGAAGCCGATAAGAACGTCCCCATCATTTTAGGACGACCATTTCTTGCTATGGGTAGAACTTTGATCGACGTCCAAAAGGGTGAGTTAACTATGAGGGTAAATGATCAACAAGTGACATTTAATGTTTTCAAGTCCCTTAAGTTCCATGATGAAGTGGAAGATTGTTCGACCATAAATTTTTTAAGTGAGGACCTAGGTGTAGATATTGAAATGTGTGGTGAAAAGTTTGGAGAAGAGAGCGAAAATGAGCTTCAGTTTGAGAGTCCAAAGAAAATCCAACCACCAATAAGAGGGAACCCGTGTTTGAAAGAAATGAGATTGAGCCACCATAAACACAAGATAAAACATTTTTTGTCCAATGGTGTGTCGTCATCTGCCAAAACCTCTTGTTGAGTATCAAGAAGGCTAGAAATAGCCTTTTAATAAAATGTTTTTTTCCCAGTCCTTTTTAGTTTTTACCATTTCAATTTTTGTTAAAAAAAATTGAAAATTTTCGGAGTTGTGCAAAGTGGTCACTTTGTGGCCACGTTGGGACTGAGCTGTTAAAAAAAAGTTTCTGAAATTTAATTTTCTGATCTGTTTAAATTTTTTTTTTGCATGGTTGAAACTCCATTTTGTCCACTAGTCATCTCATACAACTCTTACAAAGCACACCTATGTCCATGTCTCTTTTTGTCCTTTGTTTATTTTTATTAACTTTGTCCTTTATTTATTTTATTTTATTTGGTTTCTTGTGTAGGTGGAAAAATAATTTTCAGCAAGTGCTTGTAGATGCACCGATTATGAGGAGTTTTTTTTAACTTTGGTTTTCAAAAAAAAAAAAAAAAGTAAACTTCTTATCAAAGCCTTTTGTCCCATCACTTTTTCTCAACCCCTCAACTCCCATCATACCTCTCCAAACCTCTTGTCGTCTTGTTAACCATCTTTTTTTATTTTCAAGAAACCATCATTACCTCTTACAACCCCCTTAGCTCTCTCTCTCTTTCAACAGTTACCACCACCACCCTTTAAAAAAAAAAACTTCTCATCCTATCTTTTTAGCCATCATCATCCTCTCTAATCCCATTAACCCCTTTATCTTTCTTTTTACTCACCACTCCCTTTTCCCACACTTCTATTTTTCAGATGTATCAAAAAAAAGGGAAAGAAACCGGTCTGCACCCATTTCTAAATAGCCGGAGGAGTCATTGATGGTCGGCGGTGGAAACTTCAACCGCCACACCATCGATTTCCACCGTCGATTTCTACCATAATCCCGATCGCCCCGAGTAGTCGCAACACTCGACGTGTCGCTACCATTTCCGAGCCACCCGACTGCAACAACAGAGGTTGGCTCTTCTGCCGAGGTGGGTAAGCCGTGAGTATTCTTGGTTCATCATCATCCATGTTCGAACTTTGTCTGGATCATACTTTTCTGTTTTGTGGTATTTTGTTGTTTCTCTGACTCATTCTATGTTGGTTGTATGCTTGCTCTTATCACCGTACTCGTATACCGTCTCTTTGGTTATTTATAGTACTTTTGTTTTGCGCTCATTTCTTTTGCAGGTCTGCTCCTTGGATTGCTACCAATTTTTGACTGATGACGTGATATAGGCCTTTCTTTCCTAGATGTTAAGCCCAAACACTTTCCCAATTGAAACCTAGCCTTTTACCGAAGCAATATCGACATATCTTTCCTTTTTCAATGAGCTTTAAATAAAGCCTTTAACACCCAAACAAAATCCACAACAGACTCACTCTAAATCAATGTAGGGCCAACTACAACTGTGATTATCAATTGCCACAAGGGGGACAAAAAATCATTGCATGTTTGTTGAAAAAAAATGTTGCACCGACATAATATTTAATTTTAAAAAAACTCATACTTGTTGATTCAAAAGGTAGCGTCAAATGATATTGCATCACCAAACTCTTTGTAGTTCAACATAGCAGATTCATTAGCCCAAAAAATCATCTGGAACTCCTTCTCATTACACTTGTACTATGTGCTATTAATGTACCACCCTAAAAATAGGGATAACAAAAATTCCGAAAACGGACACGTGGTATACTAAAATTGCCATAGCAAAAGCCTCCTAAAAATGGGGAAACTATTTAAACCTGTTAATTACAGTTGTAATGTAACGGAAATAAATAACAACCAACTAATCTAATTTCTATGCTAAAAAGAAGATTACAAAAGGGGTGTCATCTATAAACCCAAAATGTCTTCACAAACAGTGCTCTCGAAGTGTACCTTCCCCAAGCTCTCACCCAAGCGCAATCTAAGCTTGCTTAGAAGCAACACCACTAGAACCTGAGATACACATCGACACCAAACAAGTGTTAGGCCAAAAAGCCTAGTGAGCATGTACAAAAAATATCATATAGTTCCAATTATAATTCTTATCAGCAGTTAACCAAGATTCATTAAATGTGGAGTCAATAGAGGAGAACCATAACACCAATCAAGTTCCACCCAAAGAGTCGATATACCTTGATGCCAACTAATAAGAGTGACATCCGAAAGGCCCGACACATCCGAGGACTACAACCATGGCATTACCCCGAATGGCGGAGGTCTAGGCACATACCATTTACGGTGGCACCTAAGACTACATCCTCCTAGTGTCTACTGACTTAGTTCGTCCAACATAATATATAGGAGGTCTCAAGGCACATTATTGCCTAGAATATGTCAATACCGACCATGGGTACAATATTACCATCCCAATCAATATAAAGTCCAACATAAGACTAGTATGACCACAATTTCCATCATGTAGATATAATACCACCAAATGGTGTCCCAAGTAAGAAATCATCTCAATAACAAGTTATGTATTCCATCAAATCATGACAAGTTACATATAACCATATTTCCATAGAGAAATCCCAAATACTTAAACATGTAAAAATGAACATTTTAGGTAAAGATGCAAGATAGTAACAAGTAGAAGTTTATGATGTGTATCTAGTTTTAACAAAGGTTTAGTAAACTCACAATCTAGGTTTTGGTTAAAACCTAGAAAATAGAAACCCTAGAAAATAGCCAAAGGAAGACTTGATGGAGAAGAGTGATGAACTTGATGAGAATCTTCAATAAATGAGCTTGAAAGATGTTATGTCCTATTTCAAGTTCTAATCAATCACAACCAATCAAGATGAGAAATCATATGTCATTGATGAATCAAAATGTTACAAAACTCACTTTCTCTCACTACATTCTCTCTCTAGAATGATGTTCAATAATGCTCTTCTCTCATTAGCTCTCACCTTATAATCTGAATTCACACGCTTGACTTACATCCATGACAAAGCATTACAAGGACCTCAAGGTATTTAGACCATTTTACAATTACAAAGGAAAACAAACAAAATACAACAACATTTACTTTGACTTTATTAACAAAATGATTTTGACTTTCACTGAGAGTTGACTTTCCAGCCTTGACTTCTTGTACTTTGACCTTTAGTCTTCATGATCTTGTATCCAACATATTTCTGCTCTAACAATCTCCCCCTTTGGATTCAAGATCATCACAAAGAGATTTAGCAAAACAATCTCCTCCTTTAGTTGTATTAAAGAACTTTAAAATTCCCCTTTAAGTTCAATCTGAGTACAATCTTCCTCTTTTGGTTGATCTTTAACTTTAATCTCCCCAAAGTCTATCTTCAAGAAATACCAACAATCTCTCCCAAAGATGGTAGAAATATTTTTTAAAAATCTTCTCAAAATTGTCTCAAACCTCTTTCAGTCTTCAGAAATAAATTATCTTCAGGTTTAGCTCAGATTTGCCTTAGCAAAATAATCTTCAAATAAAATTTCAACAAAACCAGCACATCTTCAGAAATCTTTAAACTTTTTTTGAACAATCTTTCACCCTTTCAATCTTTGAACTTTATCTTCTTCAAATCTTTAACTTTGCAATTTCTGACTTGGACATTTCTTTAAAAATCATCTCCCCCTTTTTGATGAATAGAGCATCGATATCATCAAAACTTTTCCCAAGAAATGTCTCTGACCAATCTGATCTGTTCAAGAGCAACTGATTCGTTGATCCGTAACCAATTCTTCATCTAGATCTTTTCAAATCTAGACAAAATATTCGTGTAACACCTGAATCAACAAATGAATCAGTTAATATGCCTGTCAGTAACACTAAGTCACTGTGTGTAACGAATACACATTGTAAAGGAGATTTTTGATGTTCACTCCCCCAGGGCTTCCATCCAATCATCGAAACACCACAAAGGCAATTTCTATGAACGTTATGACAAGAAAACAAATTCCTTGTGCGTTTGTGCAAATGTAGAAAGAAATTAAGCATCTGATGATTGCTTTTAATAAGGCTCAACATTATGTAAACCACTGAGACAATAGTAAATAAACACAGACTCAATGTGCATGATTGAAGTGCGAAGGTGGGGGCAAACTTCCTTCTTTTTCAATATCCAGATTTTCCAAATGAAAACCAGATAGAGTATATGCTGCATCCCCAGAAAAATATGAAACATTTTCTTTTTAAGAAGAAAATGAGTGGCTGGTGGGGTTTTAACAAGAGTTGGCATGGGCTATTTGCCTGTTTCAATAATGTTCACGAAGAATTGTGAAACATTAGTAATGTGGCTGCCCGGCTCAGAAAGTAGTTGGTGCAGAGTTTGATATTCTTTTACTCTATTCTCACACCCTCTTTCTTTTTATCATTAATCTCACATCTAACCAAACTCTCCTTTACATTTTACCTCAACTCACAACCCACACTCATTTCTTTTCGACTCCTCACACTCAATCACTATAGATTAACTTCTTGGGTAGGAGACACTGGTTAACGTGAATCCATAGAAGTTCATTTAAGTCCTAGCACAAAGAACCCATATTGTCCTATGAAGCATATGTTGCTCAAAATGGTTTAACTTGAACAGTTAAAGATTAAATACAAGTCAGATGTGTATATGCTCAAAAATATAGTCATGAAGATATGAGCATTTATAAACATTGAAGTATTTTCAAACAAGTATATTGAATGAACGAACATGAATGCAAAAGACTTGTTTGAAAATCTGACATTGTATGAAAATGATCAGAAATGATATTACAATTAAGGATTATGGTCAAGAATAATGGATGTTGTCTATATGAATCAAAATACAGACATTCTAGAAATGAACGTTTTGAAATGAAATTACTCTCAAAATCTTTTGAAGTACAAGCGGGGTGTCTTACCATCGAAAATACGTTTCAAATTTGAGACATGGTAAGAACATATTGATTAAAATTTAAACCGATATGTGTGAATACTTTAAAGTATATAGAAAAGACAATACACAAGTATTTATCCAAGGAAACACACGGTTTGTTAATCGTTGAAGCACAAGTAAAATGAAAACATTTAAAAATCACACTTCCAATTCATGAAATCTGTTTAAGAATCGAGAAATGGTTTGAACGTTTAAGCACATGTTTTCTATGATTGAAAGTTGTCCTTCTTTCAACCATATATGAGATTAAGATAAGTAATTTAACCTTTCTATGCAGTCTTAAATCTCATGAAGTCAGCTGAAGTCATAAAGATATGATATTGATAACTTCTCTCATTCTACACAAGTCTCAAAGTCATGTCAAAGCAACTTTATTCACAAAATTTATTCAAATTTAAAAGACATAAAGAAGTAAAACGATTAAAGTACGAGTTCTTATCTGAAGTAATCAGAAATCATATCCATACTCCCCCTGAAAATATGCATCTGAAATTTATCAGTAAAAGGCACATGATAGAGATCTATAACTTCCCTTGAAGTGTAGTTCGTCATATCTTCCGAATACATATTTCCAGAAAAATTTATACACTCCCCCTTGAAGGTTGATATTCTCTTCTGAGTATCTGAGTACACTATCTTATCAGCCTGAAAGTAGAATTTCTTTTTCATCATTGAAGAGCGAGTCCTAAACTGTTGTGTTTAGAAGTCAAACTCCGTTGAAGTATGGGTTCTAAGCTGATTTACTTAGAAGCCTTGGTTCTCTTACCCCCCCCCCCTTGACAGTAGGTGCCTGCAACACAAAATCAACTTTTTGGCTTTGGTACCCACTGGTATTTGGGTCCATGAATGTTAGTTGCAGTTCTTATGGGAGTAACGGAATAAGAACCATACCAGAAATGATCACTTGTTTTATGAACATGATCATGTGTACGGCAATAAGAACAATAGTATTTCTTACCTGACAACCTGATTAATTGATCTCTCGTGTAGATATGATCAAATTTACCTTTACGCGCATTGTTCTTTTTGGCTTTCGTCTCATGTACACATGATTTCTTTCCTTTCAGCTCATCCTGCTTTCCATCTTTCTTTTCATCTTCAACTGGTTTCTCTTTCCAGATTAATTTTTCTTATTTGTATCTCTTTCTTCTTTGATCTGTACATGAACCATCTATATTGCTATCATAGAAAAGGTTAGTACTACAAATCTGACTAGAAGATTTAACTGACCTCTTTGAAGAAACAAGTTTCTGATGTGAGCTTGCAGCTGTCTTGAATGAGCATTCAGAGTCAGCTAAATCATCTCGAGGTGTGTGGATTTGTGACTCTGGAGTCGTGTGCTCAGTCACCACCACCTTGGAAATGATATCTTCAAGTTCTTTTATCTTTGAAGCGAAACTGTCTCTTTCTTTGACAAGAAGGTCAATCTTCGTCTCAAATTCAGACTTCGTTTTCTTCTCTTTAAGCGCACTTTCAGATAGCTCAGATAGCTTGTCAGTAAGCTTCTTAATCTATGCCTAAAAAATATTCCTTTCTTCCTCAAAACCATTTTCAACATTCTTTCTTCCATCAGATATTTCTTTGAAAAAACCAACATTCTTTTGCTCAATGAACTTCTTTTCTTTTGCAAATTTCTCTCTTTCCAAAATGATTACTTTCTCAAAGTCTGAAATCTGTTGAGAAAGCTTTATACATTTCAGCTCAAATGTCTTCTTCTCGTCAGCACATTTTCTTGAAAAATCTGAGAATTTCTTTGCAAATTCTTTCTTGTCACTCTCAAAAACATCTTTATCTTTGACCATTGTTTGTTCCAAATCAGATATTTTCTTTCGAAGCTCAGCATTAGCATCCTCCAGACTCTTAATCTTCTCCTCATAACTTTCAACAGATATTTTCCGGATTTGGATAATCTGATCTTCCAAGTCAAAGATTTTTCTTGTCAGCTTTGTGTTCTCAGCTTCTAAAGTCAGTATTTTCTCATCATTCAGCCCAGAAGTCTGTTTCAGAATATCTTCATTAATCATCTTTAAAGCACTGACTTTTTCTCTCAGTATCTTCCTGTGTGTCCCAATACGTAATCATTCAATCAAGTAAATCAATAAACAACACAATAATGCAAACCTGATATTGATTATCTAAAAGATTCAATCGATTACAAGCTTTCTTGATGATGAAATCAAACTTTGCTTCTATCTTTCTCTCTGTATACGGCGCACCACCCCAACAACACCCTCTCAATATTAATTTTGCAATTAAGCTTCCTTAACCTAATTTAATCTAAACAAAACCATTTTATACTTAGGCCTTACTAGCCTAAAGGGCTTGGCTAGGCTTGGGCCCAACAACTAAAACAACCTATTAACTTATTTAAATAAAGACTAATAAAGAAAATACTTAAATAGAATTTGACTATTTATTACAAAAGGACCCTAGACTATTTGTTGAGACGACTTTATCAGCTTTGACTTCAGATTTACATCTTCAGATAACTATGATCTTCCTCTTTGTCTTCAGAATGTAGCAATCTCCCCAATCGATTAAAATAAAATCTCTTGGAAAGAAATTATCTCCAGTGTCAGCTCGGAATGCTTCAGCAGATCATCTTCAGAGAAAATATCTTCAATTCAGCATATCTTCAGAATTTCTTCCAAATTCTTTCATTCTTTCAAAAACTTTTGATCTTCCCATTTCTTGGTTGACGCTTCTCCCATTTTTTTAATGAAAATAGCAAAGAGGTCATCAAAATTTTTCTTCAAGAAATGTCTTCCATCACTGATCTTGCACATAGAACCACTGATTATCCGTCAATTCATAAAGATGAGCAACCAGATCTTTGCAAATCCAGACAAAATAGAAAATGAAGTGTAACACCTGAATCAACAAATCAATCAGTTAAAATTACCTGTCAGTAACACAAAGTCACTGTGTGTAACTAATACACATTATAAAGGAGATTTTATGATGTTCACTCCCCCAGGGCTTCCATTCAATCATCGAAAAACCATAAAGGTAATTTCTATGAACGTTATTACAAAGAAACAAATTCTTTGTGTGTTCGTGCAAGTGATAGAATAAATTAAGCATATGATGATTGCTTATAAGGCTCAAAAAGTGTAAACCACTGATAAAAGTAGTCAAACACAGACTCAATGTGCATTAGTGAAGTGTGAAGGTGGGTCAGACTTCCTTCTTTTCAATATCCAGATTTTTCAAATGAATATCAGATAGCATATGTGTTGCGTCCCCTTTGAAAATGAAACATTTTCTTGTTGAGAAGAAAATGAGTGGCTGGTGGGGTAATGTCAAGAGTTGGCATGGGCTAGTTGCCTGTTTCAATAATGTTCACCAAGAATTGTGAAGCATTAGAAATGTGGCTGCCCGACTCAGAAAGTAGTTGGTGCAGAGTTTAAAAATTCTTTTACTCTGATCTCTCACCCTCTTTCTTTTAATCTTTAAGCTCACAGCTAACCAAACTCTCTTTTACAATATCTCTCATCACACATCCCACACTCATTTCTTTTTAAACTCCTCACATTCAACCACTACAGGATTAACTTCTTGGGTAGGAAACACTGGTTAACGTGAATCCATAGAAGTTTCTTTTAAGTTCTAGCACACTGATCCCATATTTTCCTATGAAGCACATGATGCTCAGATAGTTTAACTTTATCAGTTAAAGCTCAAAGATGAATCAGAAAACATTTAAAATCACACTTCCAAATCAAGAAATCTGTTTGAGAATCGGGAAGTGGTTTGAACATTTAAGAACATGTTTTCTTATGATTGAAAGTTGTCCTTCTTTCAACCATAGATGAGATGAAGATAAGAAATTATACCTTTTAGAATGCAGTCTTACATCTCACGAAGTCAAGCTGAAAGTCATAAAGATATGATCTTTAAAGCATCTCTCAACCTACAAAAGTCTAAAAGTCTAGTCAAAGTAACTTTATTCACTGAAATTGAAATGACATAAAGTAGTAAAACACTTAATGTACGAGTTCTGATCAGAAATAATCAGAAGTCATCACCTTTACTCCCCCTGAAATTATGCATCAGAAAAATTATCAGTGAAAAATATAACATTGACTCCCCCTCAAATGTTGATTATCATATATGACATATGCATAAATTTTTAGAAAAGTATGTACTCCCCCTTGATGGTTGATTTCCTCATTGGAGTATTGGAGTACAATCTCTTATCAGCACAGGAGTAAGGTCTTTTGATCACTGAAGTACGAGTCCTAAACTGTTGTGTTTAGAAGTCAAACTCCGTTGAAGTACGGGTCCTAAGCTGATTTACTTAGAAGCCTTTGTTCTCTTACTCCCCCTTGACAGTAGGTGCCTGCAACACAAATTCATCCTTTTTCTTTGGTACCCATTGGTATTTGGGTCCATGTTTGTTAGTTGCAGTTCTTATGGGAGTAACAGAGTAAGAACCATACCATAAATGATCACTTGTTTTATGAACAAGATCATGTGTACGACAGTAGGAAGAATAGAATTGCTTACCTGACAACCTGATTAATTGATCTCTCGTGTAGATATGTTCAGGTTTACCTTTATGCACTTTTTTCTTCTCAGCATTATGGTTATGTACACATGACTTCTTTCTTTTCTCATCTTTCTTCTCATTTTCAACTGGTTTCTTCTTCTAGACCAGTTCTTCTTCTTCGTATCTTCTTCTTCTTCTTCTTCTTCTAAATGTATCTGAACCATCTATATTTCTATCATAGAAAATGTTAGTACTACGAATCTGATCAAATGATTCAACTGACCTTTTTGATGAAACATTTTTCTGATTTGAACTTGATGCAGACTTTTCAAGCACTTTAATCGTCGAAGCAAAGTTGTCACTTTCTTTAACAAGCAAGTCAATCTTCTTCGTGAACTCAGACTTCGCTTTTTGATCTTTCAAGGCACTTTCAGATAATTCAGATAGCTTCATAGTCAGCTTTCTAATCTCAGTTTCAAAGAAATTTCTCTCTTCTTCAAATCCCTTCTTAGCATCATTTCTCTGGCCGGATATTTCTTTAAAGAATCCAGTGCTCTTCTGTTCAATGGCCTTCTTTTCTTTGGCAAACTTTTCCCTTTCCAGAAGAATTACTTTCTCAAATTCAGAAGTCTTTTGAGAAAGCTTTAAACATTTCAGCTCAACCGCTTTCTTCTCTTCTGCACTTTTTCTCGAAAAATCTGAGAATTTCTTTACAAACGCTTTCTTTTCAAACTCAAACTCAGATCTTTCTTTGGCCATCTTTTTCTCCAGATCAGATATCTTCTTTTGAAGATCTGCATTTGCACTCTCCAAATCATTAATTTTCTCATTGTTCTCAACAGAATCTAGTTTCTGGATTTGAGCTTCCAAGGCAGAGATCTTTTCTTTTAGATGAGAGTTCTCAAATTCCAAAAACTTTTCTCTTGAAGACAACTTTGGTCCTGTCTCAATCTTCTCAATATGTTCCCATAACAACTTTCCTGTAGCATCTTTGATGTCTAATGTAAAGAAAATCTCTTTAGAAATCTCTTTTGACATTCCTTCCATTAAGAAAGATCGAGTTAATTTGTCAGCTTCATGCCTTTTTCTTTGCTCGTCTGAGTACATATCAAGTGGTAATTTATACTCTCTCTGTTCATTTTCTCCGTTCTTCCAGCTACTGTGAGAACCTTAGTCGGTGGTGACATGATTCCTTCTTTCAGAGATTTTCTGATATAATCTCCTAAATCATGTCGATCGATGAAGTCTATGAACTGATTTTTCCATGCATCATACTCTCCTCTGAAAAGTACTGGTGGATTCTCATCCGTACTGATTGAAGGATCTTTGCTAGAAGTCATACTGATACGATATAAGATAAGAACTTGAAAAATGATCGTTAGTCCAGATAAAATCAAACAATACTGAAAATCTTATAATGAAATTCAGAAAAGTCTAAGCACGAACAAAACTTTGTCCCCCTTCGCAGACTTAGACCGATATGAACAGTGAACAGTGAGGTTTGCGTATCAAGTGGAGGTTTGCGTATCAAGGCTGTTGCACAAAGTGAGGTTTGCGTATGAAAGTCGTTGCGCAAAGTGTGTTTTGCGTACCAAGACCGATGCGCAAAGTGAGGTTTGCGTATCAAGAGCGATGCGTAAAGTGTGGTTCGACCGGGAAGATGTTCGACCGGAGAAATGCAAAGACCGGTATGATGCTTAGACCGATAGTAAGTATTCGACCGGTAGAGTAAAGGCCGATATAGAGTGATATTCGACCGATAGATTATGGACCGGTATTGGCTTCAACCGGTATAAGGTTTCGATCGGTATAGACTTTGACCGATAATGGCTTGGACCGATAGAGGTCTTTGACCGATAGACTCTAAGGTAATCGACCGGGGTGGACTGTGTGTGTACCAGTCGACCGATAAGAAAAGGACCGATATTAACAAAGACCGGTATAGTGTAATACGCAAACCAAGTCGACCGATATGAATGTCGGGCGACCGGTATGTTCTTGATGTTAATCGACCCAGAAACACAAATCAGTCCAGAAAACACTCGATATCTCGAATTAAAGTACCAAACTTTGCCAATTCGATCAATTTACCAACTAGAAAAGATTGCAATCAGTTAATTTGAATAAAAAACACTTTAAGAATAATTCAATTTATGACACAGTGTCGACTCAAAAACGAACCCAAAAAACAAAAATCATCACTTTGATAATCAAAATCGATGCAATATTCAAATCAACCAATACCCAATCATGATAATATGCTAAACAAACATAATCCAATCAAAAACAACTTGAATGAACAATCACACAATAAAATTATGAATCTTTGACAGAAAACAGAACCGAACAAAAATATTCAATTCAATCTGTAACGTGCTCTGATACCAATTGTGTGTCCCAATACATAATCATTCAATCAAGTAAATCAATAAACAACACAATAATGCAAACCTGATATTGATTATCTAAAAGATTCAATCGATTACAAGCTTTCTTGATGATGAAATCAAACTCTGCTTCTATCTTTCTCTCTGTATACGGCGCACCACCCCAACAGCACCCTCTCAATATTAATTTTGCAATTAAGCTTCCTTAACCTAGTTCACTTAAACTAAAGCTCTGATACCAACTTGTAACACCCTAAAAATAGGGATAATAAAAAATTCCGAAAACGGACATGTGGTATACTAAAATTGCCATAGCAAGAGCCTCCCAAAAATGGGGAAAATATTTAAACCTGTTAATTACAGTTGTAATGTAATGGAAATAAACAACAACCAGCTAATCTAATTTCTATGCTAGAAAGGATATTACAAAAGAGGTGTCATCTATAAACCCAAAACGTCTTCACAAAAATTGCTCTCGAAGTGCACCTTTCCCAAGCTCTCACCCAAGCGCAATCTAAGCTTGCTTAGAAGCAGCACCACTAGAACCTGAGATACACATCGACACGAAACAAGTGTTAGGCCAAAAAGCCTAGTGAGCATGTGTTAGATCACATATCTATTGGATTCAAGATCATCCAAACTGAAGATCGCAATCTGAAGCTAAAGCCGGAAAGTCGACTCTCGATATTAAGTCTATGTTTATTTGTAATAAATGTCAAAGTAATAAATGTTTATTTTTATTAGTTTAGTTAGTTAGTTTAGTTAGCTTTATAATATCTAAGTTAGATTATATATTATTTGGTTTATATTGTTTAATATTGCAACTTGTTGTTGCAAGTGGTTTAGGTTGAGTGTCTAAGAAGCTTGATATAATATCTGATCTCATCTCAACAGCTCTCTCTCTAATCAGATTAGAACACATACACAAAAGGTGTAATACACAAGAGAGAAACGAGAGCTTCAATCCAAACACCAAACCTTGTAATCGTTGTTTAATCTATCAATACAGGTTGGTAATCATATTGCGTTGTTTTTATAAAACTTGATATAGCATTGTTGGACCGACAATTGGTATCAGAGCCTGATTTAAGATCAAAATCAAGTTTTTAAGAAAAACTACTTTGTGTTCTTATTTGAAAATCGATTTCGAGTTTTGGAGTGTTTTAGGAGTTAAAATCGTTCAAGTTGTGATCGTTTAGGCTGCTAGATCGAGTTGTTGTAGGTTGATTTCAGATTAGAGCTTAAATCGTGTTCTAATTTGTGATTTTTGTGATAAAACAATCGACTTCAAGTTCACTGTGCCATCAATTTTAAACTTCAAAAAGTGTTTGTTTTCGAGATCGTGTGGTCACAATCTATTTTAGAAGTGTTTTTAGACATATTGGTAGAGTTTGGGTCTGTTAATCTTGGAAATACAGGTTGAAAAGTTGAATTTATCGAAGTACAGACGAACGTGTGCAAACAAGAGGAAGAACTTACGCAAAGCTCACTTTGCGTAACCTACTTTGCGCAACCAACTCAACACGCAAAGCTTACTTTGCGCAACCAACTGCATACGCAAATCCTACTTTGCGCAACAAGCTACTCACGCAAAGATCACTTCTCACAAACCAACAAGCTTACGAAAACCTCACTTCGTGCAACCCTCGTGATACGCAAAGCTCCACTTTGCGCAACCCAAGTGAAACGCAAAGCTCCACTTTGCGCGACCCATTGCTCAAGCAAACCTCTCTTTGCGCAAATACCATACTTGGAATTTTCTTCAAAATGACATCCAGAGAAGCCCTTGCAATTGGAACTGACACCAAACCACCAGTTCTCTTTAAAGGAGAATACGAATAGTGGAAAGACAGGTTCCTGAACTTTTTTGACAAACATGAATTGGGTGATTTCATCAGACAGTCAATAGAAGAAGGGGTTATGAAACCAATTATGACGACTCGTTTGGTTGGAACTGTGCCGACACAGATTGAACTTAAGTATCATGAGGTAGAAGATGATAACCTAAAAAGAGCAAAAGGTGATAAGTTAGCTAAGTCATACATTCTACAAGGAATTCCAAATGAAATATATGTAAATATTGACAGCTACAAAGCATCTGGCAAAGAAATGTGGGATCAGCTAGAGCAGATGATGCTGGGTTCAAAAGTTGGGAATCAGCTGAAAATCTCCAACTGCCTAAATAATTATGAAGAATTTAGAGGTAGAGTCAGAGAAACTTTAGAAGAAACCTATGACAGGTTTGTGACCTTGCTGAACGAACTAAGCAAGAACAAGGTCCACAAATCTCAAATAGAGCTGAACGTCAAATTCCTGAGTATTCTACAGCCAGAATGGAAGAGATTTGCCAGGCAGATGAAGCAGATCAAGGATCTGAATGAGATTCCACTTCATGAGGTGTATGAAACCCTCAGACAAAATGAAGAAGAGGTGGATGAAATTCTAGATGAGAAGAGACAGAAAGGAAAGACAGTTGAAGACACAGTTGCTCTTGTTGTCAGGAAGAAGAAGAACAAGACGATTGTGTATGATTCAGAAGAAAATGAAGCTTATCCAAATTCTGACTCGGATGAAAATGACCAACTGAAGCAAGCAATGCTTCTGCTGACAAATGCTTTTCAGAAAAAGTTCTACAAAAAGCCAACATCAAACAGTCAGAGGTATTCTTTTGGTCCTAACAACTAAGTCCACAAGGAAAGGGTTGAAGGAAGTAAATATGAAAAAAATAAGTTTGAAGGGATGAGAATAGAGGAGAGGAAACCGGAAGAGAGAAAGTTTAAAGCTGAAGGATCCACTCAGTCAGAACCACCGACGTGCTACAACTGTGGCAAAACAGGTCACTATGCCAGAGACTGCCAAAGGCTAAAAGTCAGAAACTCCGATTACTACAAGAACAAGATGCTTCTTGCAAAGCAACAGGAGGCGGGTAAGGCACTGATGGCAGAGGATGAATACTGGCTTGATCATTCAAACGAGGAAGAAGAGGATGAAGCAGTCAACATGTGCTTGATGGGAAAGCAGGAATCAGACGCTGAAGCAGATTCAGAAGAGGATGAAGAAGAGGAGGTATGTGATTTATCGAATTCAGATTTCATGAATAAAATGCATGCCATGAATTTAAAAATCCCAGAGTTAGAGTCGAATCTTAAGCGAGAATAGGGTGTTATTACAAACAAAAACCAATCGATACAGAAACTTAGCGATGAAATTGCTGAGAAAAAAGTATTGGTTGAGGTTTTACATACAAAAAATGACACCAGCGCGAAAGAAAAGACAATAATTCTTAAGAAAATTCTGAACTCAAGTCTAAACTGAGAAAAAGTGAGCTTGATTTATATGAGCTTACGAATTTGTAATCTTCAACTACCAAAGAAAACTTTTCTTTACTTGGTAAATTAAAAAGTTTGGAAGAGAAGTTATACAAAATGGGTCAAACTGAACAAACTATTCATCTGAACAAACCCAAAGAGGAAATAGAGAGATGGGGAATCGGTTATAAGAATCCTCACTGTCTTGAAAAAGGAATATCTGAAGTGCCTGTACTTTATGATCTTCTTTCTTTGAAATTAGCTCGAAGAATCCCTGAGCTTAAAGTTTTCTGGACTAAACTGTCTGAAAAGGATGAAGCCAACGAAACTGAAAAACGTTTGAAATCATCTAAAGTTCACCTTCCATTTTATTATGCGAAAGTGAATAATAGTTATAATGAAAATGCAATATATCAAAAGAAGAAAACTCTTTCAAATGACTTTTTTCAAAGTTATTCTGAAAAAGAAATGGAGGCGAAGCCTATTCAAGGTAAACTATATGTCCCTCCTCTCGTTTTAGAAAGTAAAATTTC
This sequence comes from Arctium lappa, assembly GCA_023525745.1. Classification (NCBI taxonomy): domain Eukaryota; kingdom Viridiplantae; phylum Streptophyta; class Magnoliopsida; order Asterales; family Asteraceae; genus Arctium; species Arctium lappa. The sequence continues at coordinate 71,845,348 of CM042051.1, read as the reverse complement.
TGAACTCGAGAATTCTTTAACAGATGAAAGACTTTTGATGAATATTGAACAAATTTTTTTTTCAACTGTGTTCACAAATTCTGTTCTTTCTAAGGCTTCAAACTCTGAGGATATGTTTGGTTCATCAAATAAAGGGTTTGATTTTCTGAACTCTGATGGTGGTTTAGATGATTGTTTTGAACAATTTGACTTTAATGCAAAACTTCCTAACCATTCATCCTTTGTTAAGAAATCTTTAAGAAAACCCAGTATGCCTGTTAACAGTGCAAAATCAACGAAAGTTGATAATTCAGTCTCTGTGAAAGCTAAAAATGCTAAGGGTAAGAATACATCTAAGCATGCACAGAAACCGAAAACTACTGGTAATCCGAAGAAGAAGAATTCGTTTGTTGCTTAGAAGTCTAACTCAAGAGTTTCACATGTTTCAGATCTGAGCAAGCAAAGGCCAGAAGTTAAATCTCTGTGGCAACTGAAACAGAAGCTTGACAAGACCATTAAATCGTTTTCTAGTGTTAATTGTAGTAAGACTTCGCCTAGTAAAGATGTCTTAATTGCTGATGTTGATATTTTGAACTCAAAACTTGTTGTTTCTCGTAAACAATATACAATGAAGCAATTATTTCAGTTATCTTTATCTGCTAGAAGGTCTTCTATTTATGATAAACATGTTTCTACTTCTTGTCAAGATTATGAAGATTGGTTTGGCAATTATCATGTGCATTCATCTCATTCTAATTCTTCAAATGAATTTCAAAATAAAAGAGGACCCAATTTGAAATGGGTACCAAAATCTTGTGCTAACACAGTAGGACCCAAATTCCAGTGGGTACCTAAGGCTAAATCTGTGTTGCAGGCACACAAAGTTTAAGAGAGTTTACGGATATGACTTCTAGACAAAACAGTCTAGGACTCGTTCCTCAAGAAATTAGGTTCTTGAATACAACAGTTCAAGACCCGCACTTCAAAGATAAAACAATGGTTTCTTAACACGTATGTTCAGAACCCGTGCTTAAGAAGAGAATATGGCTTTTGAACACATCAGTTTAAGACCCGCTCCTCAATGCTCAAGAATCTTAATTCCATCTTTGTTTTAAGACTATTTAAATCAATTGTTTCATTATTTCTCTTGTGCAGATCCGTCAAATGTGGTACTTGGATAGCGGATGCTCCAAGTATATGACTGGACAAAAAGATATGTTGTCCAATTTTAAAGAGAAGTATTGCGGATCAGTCAGATTCGGCAACGACCAGTTTTCTCCAATAATGGGATATGGTGATGTACAACATGACAATGTCATGATCAAGAAGGTGAGCTATGTAGACGGCTTACGGCACAACCTGTTCAGTATCGGGCAGTTCTGTGACAAAAGCTTAGAGGTCAATTTCAAAGCCAAGACGTGTTCAGTTCGCACTGAAGAAGGCGAGGAACTCTTGGTCGGAACAAGAAATCCAGATCTCTACCCAATTAACTTGTCAAAAATCCAGACTGACAAATAGGTTTGTCTATTGACGAAAGCCTCGATGCAACAAAGCTGGTTATGGCATCGAAGGCTCTCTCACCTCAACTTCAGGTACATCAACAATCTGGTCAGAGGAAAGCTCGTCAAAGGACTTCCAGCGCTCAAATATGAAAGAGAACATCTTTGTGCAGTATGTGAAAAAGGAAAAATGAAGAGGGCTCTACATAAACCAAAGCCTGAACCGAGTATAAGCGCTCCGTTAGAGTTATTGCATATGGACTTATGCGGTCCGATGCGAACTCAAAGTCTAGGCGGAAAGAAGTACATACTCATGATCGTGGACGATTACTCACGATACACATGGGTCAAGTTTCTACGTTCAAAGGATGAGACACCAGATGTTCTCATCACATTCCTAAAGACGACCCAGGTGAATCTGCAGAAACCGGCCAAGCTTCTAAGAACAGACAACGACACAGAGTTCAAGAACAACAAGGTTGAAGAATATCTCGAATCTGTTAGGATTTCACATCAACACTCTGCTGCTCGAACGCCTCAACAAAATGGAGTAGTCGAAAGAAGAAATCGTACGCTAGTCGAGGCTGCTCGTACTATGCTAAGTCAATCAGACTTACCTCTATTTTTGTGGGCAGAAGTTGTATCGACTGCGTGTTACACATAGAATCGCTCCATGATACATCGAAGATTCAAGAAGAATCCTTATGCGTTAATCAACAACCGAACACCGACAATCAAATATTTCCATATATTTGGGTGTAAGTGTTTCGTGCTAAACATAGGGAGAGTCTCAACAAGTTCAGTGCCAAGGCGGACGAAGGCATCTTCATTGGTTATTCCTCGACATCAACTGCATTCCGTGTTTATCTGAAGAAGTCAAAGACGGTTATAGAAAGCATCAACGTAACGTTTGATGAAGAGATGGCTTCCGAACTTCACAGTTCAGAACCCGTTATCACCGGAGTACTAGCTTCTGGGCAACTTAGTCCAGAACCTGCGTCTCAACAGAACAAATCAGATGAAGCATCAACGTCAACTAATCATATATCTGATTTAGATTTATTATTTGAATTATTTTATGATGAATTTCTTGGATCTAATGTAAAGAAATCTGTTGTGGTTGACAGGATGGAAGACTTAACGACTACTCATCTAACCAGTTCAGATGTTCCTATTGAATCCAACGCCCCGATTCAACAAGAAATTCCACTTCAAATGCTGACTCCAACAGTTGAAGAACTTCCATGTGATGAAGAGACAGAAGTAGCTGAAACAGTAGGATGTTCTGTACATATCAATCTACAGCCGGAACAAGCTGTACCTGCTGAGCCTTCTAAACCTACCACTTCAACTGCAATCATCATTCCTCCTGAACAACCTGAAGAAGGTACAAGTGGATTTATAGATGATACAACTGACATACATTCATATAATCCACTGCCTCATGAACATAAATGGACCAAAGAGCACCCGATAAGCTAGATCATTGGCGATCCATCAAAACCGGTGCAAACTAGGTCAGCATCAATCAATATGTGCATGCATGACTCCTTTTTGAGCAAGTTCGAGCCAACACGCGTATCAGAGGCACTTGCTGATCCAGAACGGGTGATCTCCATGCAAGAAGAGCTAAATCAGTTCGACGCGCTTCAAGTCTGGAGACTCGTACCAAAGCCTCAAGGTAAAACCATTATAGGTACGAAGTGGGTTTTCAAGATTAAAAAGGATAAAGATGGTACCGTTATCCGAAACAAGGCAAGACTTGTAGCCAAAGGATACAAACAAGAGGAAGGAATTGACTATGATGAGACATATGCTCCTGTGGCGCGATTAGAGGCAATCAGAATGTTTCTAGCCTACGCAGCCCACAAGAACTTCACGATCTTTCGAATGGACGTGAAGACTGCCTTTCTGAATGGCATTCTGAAAGAGGAAGTCTACGTCTCTCAGCCAGAGGGTTTTGTCAATAAAGAAAGCTGAATCACGTCTACATTCTCGACAAAGCACTCTATGGTCTGAAACAAGCTCCTCGAGCCTGGTATGATGTCCTTTCCAAATTTCTAGTCAAGTCTGGTTTTTCTAAAGGTACGGTGGATACCACTTTGTTTATCAAAAAGGAAAAGGCCGATATCATTTTAATTCAAATCTATGTAGATGATATTATTTTTGGCTCTACAAATCCTAAGTACTGTAAGAATTTTTCAAACCTTATGGTGTCTAGATTTCAGATGAATTTGATGGGAGAGATGAATTTCTTTCTCGGATTACAAGTCAAACAGTTTTCTACGGGGATTTTTATCAATCAATCAAAATACATTATGGATATTTTTCGGAAGATCCAAATGGAAAATTCAAAACCGATTGGTACCCCATTGGCACCAGGTACTAAAATTGGCACCGATCCTTCAGGAAAGGATGTTGATGTTAGGACTTATCGAGGGATGATAGGTTCTTTAATGTATCTTACTTCTAGTAGGCCAGATATAATGCTCTCAACATGCTTATGTGCACGATATCAGGCCAATCCTAAAGAAATCCATATGTCTGCTGTGAAGCGCATATTTAGGTATCTGAAGGGCACTGCAGATCTTGGTCTGTGGTATCCTAAAGATACTAGTTTTGAACTAACAGCGTACACAGATGCAGATCGTGCAGGTTGTATGTTAGACAGGAAGAGCACGTCAGGACATGTGCATTTCCTCGGTGATATGCTCGTAAGTTGGGCATCGAAGAAGCAACTTTGTGTTTCAACTTCCACGGCCGAAGCAGAATATGTAGCTGCTGCTAGCTGCTGTTCTCAGGTCTTATGGATGAGAACTCAATTGCACGACTACGGTTTCCACTTCAACAAAATCCCGATATATTATGACTCCAAGAGCGCCATCGCAATAATAGCGAATCCTATTCAACACACAAAGACTAAGCACATAGACGTCAGGTATCACTTTATTAAAGATCATGTTGAAAAAGGAACAATTGAACTTTTCTTTGTAAAAACTAATTATCATCTTGCCGATTTGTTTACCAAACCTTTAGACGAAAAGAGGTTTAACTTTCTTTTCTCTAAGCTTGGTATGCTAAATCTAAAGATTTAATCAGTAGTTACCTATCAAAGTTTTCTAATTGTATACTTTTTCATCATTTCTTCATTCTTAACTCTGATTGATATCTGCACTTCTATCTTCTGTTCATGATCCAAGGGGGAGTATGAGAAGAAATTGACAAGTGGTCAATCTTATTTTGAGGGGGAGCTCATAATATTTCTGCATTTACCTTTTATGCCAAATTTTTGTAATGCAAGATTTTAGGGGGAGCTCTTCAAGTCAAAGGAGTACGAATATGACTTCTGATTACTTCTGATCAGAACTCGTACTTTAAAAAGTTTTACTACTTTAAAAAGTTTTACTGCTTTTTGTCTTTTCAATTTAAGTGAATAAATTTGCTTTGACTTGACAAAAGACTTTTGCAGAATTTTTGAGAGATGCTTACAAGTTCATATGTTTATGACTTTAAGCTTAGCTTCATGAGATGGAAGATCGTACGTAAAGGTATAATTCTATATCTTCATCTCATATATGGTTGAAAGAAGGACAACTTTCAATCATCGAAAACATTGTTTTCAATGTTCAAACCACTTCCCGATTCTCAAAACGAATTCATGAATTGGAAGTGGGACTTTAAATGCTTTCAAGAAATATATTGTGCTTTAACTGAAATAGTTAAACCAATCTGAGCATCATAGGAAAACAAGGATTTCTTTGTGCTAGGAATTAACACAACTTCTATGAAATCACCTTAACCAGTGATTTCTACCCAAGAAGTTAATCCATAGTGATTGAGTGTGACAAGTCGAAAAGAAATGAGTGTGATTAGAGTGAGCTAAATGTTTAAAAGAAAGAGCATGTGAGACAGAGTTAAAAGAATATCACAACTCTGCACCAACTTTTTCTGAGTCGGGCAGCCACATTACTAGTGTTTCACAATTCTTTGGTGAACATTATTGAAACAGGCAACTAGCCCATGCCAACTCTTGATCAAACATCAGTATCTACTCATTTTCTTCTCAACAAGAAAGTGTTTCACATTTTCAAAGGGGAAGCAGCACATTTGCGATCTGATTTTCATTTGGAAAATCTGGATATTGAAAAGAAGAAAGTTTGCCCCACCTTCGCACTTCAATCATGCACATTGAGTCTGTGTTTAACTTACTATTGTCTTAGTGGTTTACACAAATTTTGAGCCCATAAACAATCATCCATGCTTAATTCTTTCAACACAAGCACGAACACACAAGGAATTAGTTTATTTGTCATAACGTTTATAGAAATTTACCTTTGTGGTGTTTTGATGATTAAATGTAAGCTCTGGGGGAGTCAACATCACATAACTCCTTTCCAATGTGTATTCGTTACACACAGTCACTTAGTGTTACTGACAGGCATGTTAACTGATTCATTAGTTGATTCAGGTGTTACACGACTATTTTGTCTAGATTTGCAAAGATCTGGGTGAATATCTATTAAATTGACGGATCAGTGGCTCCAAGTGGTTGACATTTCTTACTCAAAGTTTTGATGAAGTCGGTGCACTTATCATCAAAAAGGGGGAGAATGACTACACAAGAAATGGCAAAGATCACATGTTTCAAGAATCACGTCCAAGATTGAACTTTTCAAAAGAAAGTATTCTGAAGACATTCTGATTTCAGAGCTAGAGAAAGAGATTGCATCTTCTGAGCTGAACAAGAAGATTGAACTGCTAAAATCTTTTTTTAGTAATGATCTTGATCCAAAGGGGGAGATTGTTAGATCACATATTTATTGGATTCAAGATCATCCAAACTGAAGATCGCAATATGAAGCTAAAGCCGGAAAGTCGACTCTCGATATTAAGTCTATGTTTATTTGTAATAAATGTCAAAGTAATTAATGTTTATTGTTATTAGTTTAGTTAGTTAGTTTAGTTAGCTTTATAATATCTAAGTTAGATTAGATATTATTTGGTTTATATTGTTTAATATTGCAACTTGTTGTTGCAAGTGGTTTAGGTTGAGTGTCTAAGAAGCTTGAGATAATATCTGATCTCATCTCAACAACTCTCTCTCTAATAAGATTAGAACACACACACAAAAGGTGTAATACACAAGAGAGAAACGAGAGCTTCAATCCAAACACCAAACCTTGTAATCGTTGTTTAATCTATCAATACAGGTTGGTAATCATATTGCGTTGTTTTTATAAAACTTGATATAGCATTGTTGGACCGAAAACATGTACAAGAAATAGCATATAGTTCCAATTATAATTCTTATCAGCAGTTAACCAAGATTAATTAAATGTGGAGTCAATAGGGGAGACCCATAGCACCAATCATGTTCCACCTAAAGAGTCGATATACCTTGATGCCAACTACTAAGAGTGACATCCGAAAGCCCCGACACATCCGAGGACTACAACCATGGCATTACCCCGAATGGCGGAGGTCTAGGCACATAACATTTATGGTGGCACCCAAGACTACATTCTTCTAGTGTCTACTGACTTGGTTCATCCAACATAATATATAGGAGGTCTCAAGGCACATTATTGCTAAGAATATGTCAATACCGACCATGAGTACAATATTACCATCCCAATCAATATAAAGTCCAACATAAGACTAGTATAACCACATTTTTCATCATGTAGATATAATACTACTAAATGGTGTCCCAAGTAAGAAATCATCTCAATAACAAGTTATGTATTCCATCAAATCATGGCAAGTTACATATAACCATATTTCCATAGAGAAATCCCAAATACTTAAACATGTAAAAATGAACATTTTAGGTAAAGATGCAAGATAGTAACAAGTAGAAGTTTATAATGTGTATCTAGTTTTAACAAAGGTTTAGTAAACTCACAATCTAGGTTTTGGTTAAAACCTAGAAAATAGAAACCCTAAAAAGTAGCCAAAGGAAGACTTGATGGAGAAGAGTGATGAACTTGATGAGAATCTTCAATAAATGAGCTTGAAAGAGCTTTGAATGCTTCAATGAATGATAACACCAACCAAACCCTAGGAGGAAAGGATGAGGGTGTTTGTTTGCCTAAAAATCGCAGGTGTAAAGTGTATTTGGGGAAAAATGTGTTCAAAAATCGGGCAAGAGGGGTTTTAGGGACATGCAGGTAGCCCCGCGGCTTGTGCCGCGGCTAAGAGCCCGCGGCATAAGTCGCCCGCGTGCTCAGAGGCCTGCACTCTAGAGGGTTCCGCGACTTGTGCTGCGGCTTGCAACCCGCGCTGCAAGTTGCGCAAGCCACTGACTTTCAAATTCTGATTTGTGATGCCCAAAACATTAACAACAACAAACTTTAAACAAAGTAGCAATTAACATAAATGTCCTACATCATTTAGCACATAACCATAAGACTAACGAAGCCCTATACTTACTTGAAATTTCGGGTGTTACAATTAATATGGGCGATATATCGGATATCAGACCTGGATAAAATATCAGTCAAAATATCGACTCTGATAATATTGCCAAAGTTAGTGCATAAATATGTTGGATCCAAGATCATGAAGTTTGGAAAGTCAAATGCTCAAGTCAAACCCTCATTGTAAAGTCAAAGTCAAGGTGTTTAAAGAGAAAAGTCAAAGTCAAAAGTGCAAGTCAACTAGTTTAGCTAGTTTAGTTTTGTCTTTGTAATATGTAAGTATAAATAGTGTTTTTCGTTTGTAGACTTATATGACACGAAGAAGAGAAATACTTTAGAGAGAGAAATATTGAGAGAGAGAGCGTCGTGTACTGTTTGATTTGATAATCAATAATATGATTTCTTGAATTGAATTTATATGTTAATCATCTTGATTGCACATAATCTGGGAACAAAAATTGGTATCAGAGCAAGCACAGTTCAGAGAATCAATCAAGAATCTTGATGTTTTGATCGAACTTGTTCAAGAACTAGCATATCACTGTTCTTCATATCAATTTCGTGTATTTTTCTTGTTTTGAAGTTGAAATTGATTGCACTCTATTCGTTTAACATTCTATAACACTTTTGATTTGAATCATATTGTCCAATTCACAATTGTTATTGTGAATTTTTGGATTTGTTTGAGTTTTTGGTTCGAACACTGTACACACACTGAATTTGAGATCAATTGTAATTCTTTGTTGATTTGCTTGTAATTATTCATTTGTAACCTGTTTGAATTGTGTTAGAGATCAAATTGACAAAGTTTCTTGGTTCGATTTGAAGATTTGGATCGATTTTGAGTTGTTTTTTAAGTTTTTGGAATGAGATCTGAAGAATTCGCATAGAAAACTAAAGAACTCGCATGATGATGAGAAACTCACAAGATGATGAGAAACTCGCATGGAACTGAAGTTTGAAGTTTGTTAAGTAAAGAACTCGCATCATGTTGTATACGAGAAGTACGAAACTCACATCTCTCTACATGTGAATAGAAGGAATTCACATCTCTTACGATACGAAAAGTTGAGTTTGAATTTGTAAAGAACATAATTCGCATCCCGTTATATGCGAATAGTTAGAAATTTGCATCCTGGTACGTGCGAATTCTGAAGAACTCACATCTCAAGTGTGAAGAGTTTCTAAGGCAACAATTCGCATAGAGGTTGAAAATAATTCTAAGTCCATAATTCGCATCACAAGGGCGTGCGAATAGTTTCAAGTTGGTGAAAATTTCAAGTTCAAAATTCGCATATCATTATATACGAGAAGTCTAAAACTCGCATAGAACTATATGCAAAAAGCTTAGAACTCGCATACTTCAACGTGCGAATTGTTTCCCTATGCGAAAAGTTTGGTGGCTAAGTCCTTTGGTGTGCGAATTTCATCACTATGTGCGAGAAGTTCTTTCTTTGGTGTACAAATTCCATATTTAGTCATTTTCTGACTGAGTTTTTTTTGAGTTTTTGATATTTTCTGATTCTGTGTGTAAACATCTGTGCAATCAAGATGTCATCAAAAGAAGAGATTGCTAAACTCAAGGCCAAGATTGTCTCTCTTGAAGAAAAGATTGTACAAATCAGAGATAGCTATGGCAAAACTCTTGCTGGAAAGGCATATCAAATTGATTACTATAAGAAGACAGAAAATTACCGAGTTGCTAATTTCAATATTCTTAAAGAATGGCTCCACGGGCATATGGCTTTACTGAAAAAGGCAACTGGTTCGGGAAAATATTCAGAATTCTTTGCTGAATATAAAGAACATATAAAACAACTTGAAAGAGAAGCTCTTCAAGTTTTGACCATTGATAAGTGGTTCGAAGTTGAGAAATTGAAAACTGAGAACTCTGAGCTACTAAAGAAGATTGAAGAGATGAAGATAGATGCTATTAAGAAGGAAGAAGAGACAGCTAAGGTTTTAGACAGTGAACATACTGAAATGAAAAGGAAGATTTCAGATTTGGAACAATAGATAGCCAAAGAAAAAGTTGAATTTGGAAAAGAAAAGAAAGGATTTGTTTAGAAATTCTCTGAATTCTCAAGAAAAACTTTTGAAGAGAAGAAAGTTGTTGATCTGATGTGTGCAAAACTTTCTCAACAAGTGACAAATTTTGAGAAAGTGATCATTATAGAAAGAGACAAGTTTGTAAAAGAGAATAAGATAATTGAATAGAAAAATGTTGGATTTTTCAAAGAAATATCTGATCAGAGAAAGAATGTCGAGAAAGATTTTGAAGAAGAAAGGAAGATTTTTGAGTCAGAGATTAGTAAGCTTACAAAGTCATTATCTGAACTATCAACAAAGGCCATGAAAGAGCAGAACACGAAGTCTGAGTTTCAGGAAAAGATTGACCTGCTTACCAAGGAAAGAAACAGTTTATCTTCCAAGATAACAGAACTTGAAGATATTGTCTCTAAGGTGGTTTTGACTGAGCAAAAGACTCCAGAGTCAATTATTTAAACACCTAGAGATGATACAATATTAAGTTCACCTTATACAACCGTTTCTACAAAAAAGTCAGTTAATTTAAAAGATCAGATTCGTACTACTAACCTTTTCTATGATCAGAATGTTGATGGTTCAGGTACATTTAGAAGAAGAAAGGGTAATGAGAAGTTCATATGGAGAGTGAAAGCAGCTTCTGATGAGAAGAATGATCAAAAATCATTTGTGCATACACCCATTGCTAAGAAGAACATTGTGCATAAAGGTAAACCTGATCTTGTTTATTCGATAGATCAATTAATAAGGTTATCTAAAAAGAAAATTACCTGTTTTTACTGTGGCTCAAATGATTTTGTTGGTAAATATTTTGCTAATTACTGGTGTGGTTCTTACTATATTACTCCGAACATAACTGCAACTAACAAACTTGGACCCAAATACCAGTGGGTACCAAAGCCAAAAGATCCATCTGTGTTGCAGGCACCTTAAGTCTAGGGGGAGTAAAGGAACCATGGCTTTTGGACAATACAGTTGAAAACCCGCACGTTAATGTTAAGAAGTTAGATTTCTGAGTAAATCAACTCAGGTCTCGGACTTCAAAGTCAAAGAGTTTGACTTCTAAACACAAGAGTCTAGGACTCATACTTCAAAGATCAAAAGAGATTGTACTCCGATGTATAAAAGAGATGATCAACCTTTAAGGGGGAGTACACATCATCCTTTCTAATAAATATTGTGAATGCAACATTTCAAGGGGAGTAATTGATTTATGATTATTTCATATCAGAACTCGTTCTTAATAAATTTTATTGCTTTCATGTTTTTAATTTTTAAATAAATGTTTTTGTTTTCAATAAGACTTTATTGCTTTGACGACTTTTTGACTACATGTAGATTTTGAGGGGGAGCTTACATGATCATATCAATCATGACTTTGGAGCTGACTTCATGAGATTAATGATGAGCGTAAGGATTATTCTAACCTTAATCTCATACATATTTGAAAGATGGACAACTTTATGATATGAAAACATGTTTCTTTAAAGGTTCAAACCACTTCTCAATTATTAAAAGTTTTCATGAATTCTAGAAGTGTGTATTTTAAATGTTTTTCATATTATGAGTTTCATTGTTAAACTAACCGTATGTTTCCAAAGATAAATAATTGTGTATTATCTTTTCTATATACTGTCAAGTATTCACACACACCGGTTTAGTACTTTATTGATTATGTTCTTACCATGTCTCAAAGTGAAACTAATTTTCGATGGTAAGACACCCTGTTTGAACTTCATTGATATTTAAGCGTGAATTCATTCAAAATGTTTTTTTTCAAGAATGTCTATATTTGGTTCATATAGACAACTTCCAATTTTTCATGACCTAAGCTTTTATTGATATATCATTCATATTTGATCTTTTCATACATTGTCAGATTCTCAAAAAAAGTCTTTTGTATTAATTTCATTCTTTCAATATACTTGTTTTTTGAGAAAATCTTCCATGTTTAAAATGCTCAAATCTTCATGATTATCTTATTGAGCATGCTTACTTCTGACATATGTATTGTGCTTTAACTGTTGAAGTTAAACTATTGAGCAACATTTGATTTTAGGACAATTACATGGGATCATTGTGTGAGATTTTACTAAACTTCTATGGATTCACGATAGCCAGTGTTTCTGTTAGAGCATAAATATGTTGGATGCAAGATCATAGAAGACTGAAGGTCAAATATCAAGAAAGTCAAAGTTGATAGTCAACTCTCATTGTGAAGACAAAGTCAAATGTCAAAAGTCAAAGTCTTAGTTAGTTAGTTTTGTTTCGAAGTGCGTGTAGTTTTTGTTTTATACTTGTAGCTAGTTGTGTTATTAGATTTAGTAGAATCTGTGGAGTAGAATCTCGTGTGGAACATACTTGTAACATAGAGCATTTGCAGAGCTTTAGAGAGAGAAATCTAGTTAGTGAGAGAAAGTCTTTTGTACGAGATCTTGATTGGAAATTGAATAATAGGTTTAGATTTAATCTGTTAAAATCATCTTGTTTGTTTGTAATTGTTTGAATCAGTAAGAACTTGTTAATCAGGGACATTATCAATTAGTATCAGAGCAAATCTAATTTGAAATCAAGAAAATACAGATATCAACACTGTTTCATTGAGTCAAGATCGATTTATTCATTTTTTAGTGTATTTTTGTTTGCAATTGGTTGATTTGTGTTCGAATTGCATATTAGATTGAGTTTGTATAGTTTAATTCGAGTTTTGCACTATAATTGATATCAAATTTGGATTTTGTATGTGTTTGTATTCATGAGTTTTTATCGCACTGTATTGGATTGAATTTGTAATCATTAGGATTCTTTATCGAAATTCATTGTTTGAATTCGATTCTAGAGGTATAGGAGAGTGAATTGTCGAAGTTACAGTTCAAATTTCGAAGAAAAGATTAGTTTTTGAGTGATTTAGTGTGCTTTTCTTCGAGAATCTCAAGAACTCGCAGATCTTCTGAAGAACTCGCAGATCTTCTGAAGAACTCGCAAAATGATCAAGAACTCGCAGAAATCTTGAAGATTTCGCAGATTAATTGAAGATTTCGCAGATTTACATTAGTTTTCGCAGATTGTGTTTTTCTGAAAAGTTTTACAAGTGTAGAACTCGCAAGTGTGTGATCTACGAATTTCATAGAATTCGTAGTTGTGTGTTTTGAGAAAAGCTAAGGATTCGCAGATCTTGTGTACGGAAAGTGATTTTAGAAAAACTTCAAGGAAAAAATTTGCAGATCTCTAGTTTACAAAAACTCAGAATTCGCAGGTGTCTTTATGCAAAAAGTGTTGTGAAAGTTTTCATAAGGATAGAATTCGCAGACTTTACTCTTGCGAAAAGTTGTTCTGAAAGAATAGAATTCGCATAAGTCTCATATGCGAATTTCTTATAATTCGCAAAAGATAATATTACGAATTCTTGTGTTTGTTCACGTAAAAGTGTTTTAAAATTTTTCTAAGTATTGGATTCGTGAGTGTCTATCTTACGAATTCTGATAGCTTACGAATTTTTGAATTGCTTTTACTTGCGAATCCTGAAGTTTGTTTTATTATGAATTTTGTGTCCGAATTTTGTGTATTACAATATCTTGCGAATTCCTTGTACTTCTGTATAGCTTGCGAATTCCAGACTTGTAGATTTTTTGGAAATTTCATTTCTGTTTTTTTTCTTTCAAGTTTTCTGTATTTTTGTGATTTCAAATTGGACTAACGATCATTTTTTAAGTTTCTTATTGAATATTTCTTATAACAGGATGACTTCAAAGGATGCTCTCTCAATTGGCACTGATGTCAAACCCCCTGTTCTTTTCAAAGGGGAGTACGAGCAATGGAAAGACAGGTTCTTAGATTTCGTTGACCGACACGCAAACGGGGAAAACATTTTGCCGTCTATTACTGAAGGTCCCATGATTCCTCCTACCATTGAGATACCGGATGAAGATTCTTCTGATAGTGAGGATGGAGATGAGGACATAATCCATAAAACAAAGACTGTTCCCAAGGATTTTGCTCAGTACACTGACGAGCAAAAGAGCAGATTCAAAGCTGACAAACAAGCCAGATCTCTTCTAATTCAGAGTATACCGAATGAGATCTATATTAAGATCGACAACTATAAAGAGAACGCGAAAAAGATGTGGGATCACTTACAGAAGATGATGATGGGTTCCAATGTGGGACATCAGATGAAAGTGGCCAATTGTATAAACAACTATGAAGAGTTTAAGGCTAAGGACAATGAAAGCCTGGAGGAAACGTATGAAAGATTTGTGCTTCTTCTGAACGAGCTGTCAAAGAACAAAGTGAAGAAGAAGCAAATCGAGAACAATGTAAAATTTCTCAGTATTCTTCAACCTGAGTGGAAGAAGCACACTCGCAGAATGAAGCAGATGAAGGATTTGAGTGACATACCTCTACATGAAGTCTATGAGACTTTGCAACAAAATGAAGAAGAGGTTGAAGAGAAAAGGGCTGAGAAAAAGAAATCTGAGAAACCAGATGACCCCATTGCCTTGGTAGCTGGTAAGAAAGAGAAAGAGAAGAAAGAGAAGAAAAAGAAGAAGAAGAAGATTGTGCTCCCTAGCTCAGATGATTCTGATTCTGAGTCTGACAGTGATGACGGGGAGAACCTCAAACAAGCCATGTTACTGTTGACCCGTGCTTTTCAGAAAAAGTTTTACAAGAAACCGGGGTCAAACTCTCAGAGGTACTCTTCTTCTAGTTCAAAGAATCATGAGCATCGGGAAAGGATAGAAGGAAAAAGATTTGAGGAAAAGAGATATGGGGAAAGGAAACCAGATGAGAAGAAGAAATATCTGAATGATTATAGGGCTGAGAAGAAAACAGGTGACATGATCAAGTGCTTCAACTGTGGCGAGACTGATCATTATGCCAAAGATTGTAGAAAGCCTAAAGTCAGAAACTCAGAATATTATAAGAACAAGATGCTTTTGGCTAAACAGCAAGAGGCTGGCCAGACATTGATGGTTGAAGATGAGTTCTGGCTAGATTATTCAGATGAAGAAGAAAGATAGGAGACAACACACATGTGCTTGATGGGCAACACAATGAAATATGATGATTCTGATGAGGAGATAGCTGATGAGGTACTAAATCTATCTGAATCTGATTTTATGAGTAAAATGGAAGCTATGATGATTGAACCTCAAGACCTACAATCAAAACTGAAAAAGGAAAAGAACAGAGTTGTGAAGAAAAATCAAAAGATCTTTGAACATAACAAGGAACTTGTTGGGAACAAAGATCTGATTGATTCTCTCAACAAATCTGCTTCTAATTTTAAATAAGAAAAAGATTGTTTTGAAAGTAAGATTTCTGATTTTGAATCTAAACTATCTAAGTCTAATCTTGAAAAGCATGAATGTGTTCTAAAAGCTCATATTTTGCAGGTAGAAAACAAGACATTAGAGAAAAAGGTAAATGGTTTGGAAGTCAAACTTTATGCACGAGGCCAAACAGATCAAACCATTTTTCTAAACACACCTAACGAAGAGGCTGATTTTAAAGAGAAATGGGGACTCGGTTATGAAAACCCCCATTACTTAAAGAAAGATATCAGAAAACAACCAGCATTATATAATTTTGATTTTCTTTTTGCTGCTGGTAAATATCATCATTTAAAACCCAAATTTGTTACCAAGTCATCTGACGAGGTTGAGGCAAAAGAAGATGAGGAAAGAAAGAATTTAAAGAAAATGCAACTACCATTCTGCTATCAAAAGCTGAATGATAGTTATCTTTCAGAATAGCCAAAATGTCTTTCATATGATTATTTTGCAAGCTATTCCGTTAATGAGTTGGAGGCAAAACCTGTAAAAGCAAAAATTTATGTTCCTCCACTTATCTTAGAAAGCAAAATAATTGAACTTGAAAATGTTTTATCTGATGAAAGAATCTTGGCTGAAATTGAACAAACTGTATTTTCAACTGTAATAAAGCACACTGTTTTCAAAGTTGAATATCAAAACTGTTCTAACTCTTCTATCACATCTCAAACCTCTGAAATTGATTTTGATGACTTATTTGCGTCTGCAAATGATTTCTTAAATTCTGATGATGGGTGTGTTGATGATAGTATTGATATGTTTGATTTTAATGCTAAACTTCCAGATCAATTTACTTTTGTTATAAATGGTCAACCTTTACCAAGTGTGCATGAAATAGGTGAATCATCAACTAAGGTCGGTGAATCAGTTCCTGCGAATGTTGATTACTGTACAAAAGGTAAGAAGCAAAAGAAACGGCGCTCACAGAAACAGACTGACACTGGTAAGCTAAAGAAAGACAATCTCAGAAATCTGATTTTCCTAACAAATCTAAATCTTTTGTTTTAGATTTAAGAAAGAAAAGGTCTGAAGGTCGAACAAAATGGCGACCAAAATAGAAGATAGATGAGAGTGCAGAATCATGTCCTGATTTGAATTGTAATAGATTTACTAGTAGTAATTCTGATGTAGTTGGTAATGTTGTTTTGAATAAACAAAACCTTGTAACTTCTTACAAGAGATATAAAATAAAGCAATTACTCCAATTATCTCGGTTTACTGCTAAGTCATCTACTTATAAACGGAATGATTTTGTTTCTCACCAATTTTCTGATGATTGGTTTGGTACTTATCATGTTGGTTCTTATAAGTCATTTACATCAAAAGTTTTTTAAAATTTCAGAGGATCCATATATAAATGGATACCAAAATTTTGTGCTAATCTGACCCGTCATATGTGGTACTTGGATAGCGGGTGTTCCAAGCATATGACCGGGCAAAAGAATTTATTGTCTAATTATACAGAGATATTCTGCGAGAATGTACGTTTTGGCAACGATCAGTTTTCACCGATTATAGGTTACGGTGACGTAATACAAGATAATGTGATGATTACGAAGGTGAGTTACGTAGAAGGTTTAGGGCATAACCTATTTAGTATTGTCCAGTTCTGTGACAAAGATCTAGAGGTAAATTTCAAGGCCATGCGATGTTTTGTACGCACTGAATATGGTAAGGAACTCTTGGTCGGCACGCGAAAGTCAAACCTCTACACCATAAATCTGTTAAAGGTCCAAAATGACAATCAGGTTTGTCTATTATCAAAAGCCTCGCTGTAACAGAGTTGGTTATGGCACCGAAGGCTTTCTCACCTGAATTTTCGCTACATCAATAAACTGGTCACGAGAAAGCTAGTCAAAGGACTTCCTGAGCTAAAGTACGAGAAAGAACACCTATGCGCAGCATGTGAGAAAGGAAAGATGAAGAGAGTTGCACACAAGCCAAAGCCTGAACAGAGTACTAGTTCTTCACTAGAATTGCTTCACATGGATCTTTGTGGTCCAATGAGAATGCAAAGCATAAGCGGTAAGAAATATGTTTTAGTTATTGTGGACGATTATTCACGATATACTTGGGTCAAATTTCTGAGATCAAAGGATGAGACGCCCGATGTCATCATCAGTTTCTTAAAGACTACCCAAGTAAATCTACAAAAGCCAGTCAAGCTTCTAAGAACGGACAACGACACAGAGTTTAAGAACAAAACTGTTGAAGATTATCTCGAATCGGTCGGGATAACACATCAATTCTCTGCTGCAAGAACGCCATAACAGAATGGAGTAGTAGAACAACGAAAACGAACGTTAGTCGAGGCCACTCGTACTATGTTGTGTCAATCTGATCTACCTCTGTTTTTGTGGGCAGAAGTTGTTTCGAGTGCGTGCTATACACATAATCGGTCCATAATACATCGTTGGTTTGGTAAAACACCTTATGCTTTGATAAACAATCGTACACCTAGCATTAAACATTTTCATGTTTTTGGATGCAGGTGCTTCGTACTTAATGACAGAGAGAACCTGAAATAGTTCGGACCGAAAGCTGACGAAGGCATCTTCATTAATTACAGGAGTTTTAGCTTCTGGACAGATCAGTCCAGAACCTGTGCTTAATGAGACTAATTCGGATAAAGCATCAACTTCTACATCCCACTTATCTGAATTAGATTTATTGTTTGAATTCTTTTATGATGAGTTTCTTGGATCTAAACTGCCTAAATCTGTTGTGGTTGACAGGTCAGAAGATTCAATGACTAATCATCCAACTACTTCAGATGTATCAACTGAACTAGTTCCTCCAGTTCAGACAAAAACTCAGGTTCAAACAAATACTCCTATGGTTGAAGATGTACAAGAAACTGTTGAACCAGAAGTTACTACTTCAGTTGGCTGCACTGTGAAAGATAATCAACAGACTGATAAGCCGTCCCAACTGAAACTTCTGTACAAGAAACTTCAACTGTACCCCCAACAAATGCTGAACAAGAAGATGAAGACAGTGGATACTTAGATGATTATTATGATCAATTTACATCGAATCCACTCCCTCACGAACATAAGTGGACCAAAGAGCACCCGATAAGCCAGATAATTGGAGATCCAACTTTACCGGTGCAAACTAGGTTTGCTACTTTGAATATGTGTATGCATGACTCATTCCTGAGTAAGATAGAGCCTACTCGCGTATCAGAAGCTCTAGTTGACTCGGATTGGGTGATTGCCATGCAAGAGGAGCTGAACCAGTTCGAAGCTTTGAAAGTATGGAGACTTGTGCCTAGACCGGAAGGTAAATCTATCATTGGTACAAAATGGGTATTCAAGAATAAAAAGGACGAAGATGGTATCGTAATCAGAAACAAAGCACGACTTGTTGCAAAAGGCTACCGGCAAGAGGAAGGCATTGATTATGATGAGACTTACGCTCCAGTGGCACACATTGAAGCGATCAGAATGTTTCTTGCGTATGCAGCTCACAAAAACTTCACAGTCTACCAGATGGACGTGAAGACTGCCTTTCTAAACGGCATTCTTAAGGAAGAAGTCTATGTCTCATAACCTGAAGGCTTTATGAATCCAGATAAACCGGATCATGTCTACATCTTGGATAAAGCACTTTACGGTCTTAAACAAGCGCTTCGAGCCTGGTACGAGGTATTATCAAAGTTTTTGGTCAAGTCGGGATTCACAAAAGGTAAAATCGATACTACTTTGTTTATTAGAAAGGAAAAAGCTGATATCATTCTTATTCAAATATATGTGGATGACATCATATTTGGCTCAACAAATCCTAAATACTGTAAGAATTTTTCAAACCTCATGGTGTCACGTTTTTAGATGAGTATGATGGGAGAGATGAACTTCTTTCTCGGATTACAAGTCAAGCAATTTTCAACGGGGATTTTTATAAATCAATCCAAGTACATTTTTGATATTCTGAGAAAATTCAAAATGGAAAATTGTACAACAATTGGAACCTCGATGGCACCAGGAACTAAGATTGGCATGGGTCCTTCGGGAAAACCTGTTGATGTTAGAACCTATAGAGGAATGATTGGTTCTTTGATGTATTATATTCAAGTAGACCAAATATTATGTTCTCTACATGTCTATGTGCAAGATATCAGGCTAATCATAAAGAATACCATATGTCTGCAGTTAAGAGCATATTTAGATATCTGAAGGGCACCGCAGATCTTGGTCTGTGGTATCCTAAGGATACTGGTTTTGAACTAACAACCTACTCAGATGCAGATCATGCAGGCTGTATGTTAGACATGAAGAGTACATCGGGTCATATACAGTTTCTTGGAGATAAACTCGTAAGTTGGGCATCAGAGAAACAACTATGTGTTTCCACATCAACGACTGAGGCAGAATACGTCGTTGCGACAATCTACTGCTCTCAGGTGTTGTGGATGAGGACACAACTGCGAGATTATGGCTTCAAATTCGACAAGATTGTTAGTGTATAAATATGTTGGATGCAAGATCATAGAAGATTGAAGATCAAAGTCAGGCCAAGTCAATGCTTAAAAGTCAACTTTCAAGCAAAGTCAAAGTCAAGTGTAATAAATTCAAAGTCAAAGTCTTGTTGTTTAGTTTGTAATCGCGTGTATTAGTTTTTGCTTTTAATAGACTTGTAGTTTATAATCTTGTAACAAGGATAATCACTTGTAGCATTCAGATTAAGAGAGAGAGTTCACAGAGAGAGCTAGAGAAAGAAAAACTATGGTTAGAGAGAGAAAGTGATTCAAAGTGTTTGTAATTGAATCTTGTGATTAATCAAACATGTAAATTGATAAATCTTGTTTTGTGATTGATTTTAGTGATGAGAACTTGATCAAATATGGGAATAATAATTGGTATCAGAGTAGATCCAGATCGAAATCAAGAAAATCAGAGTTCGGTACTGTTCCATTGAGTCTAGAATCAAATTTCTTGTTTTTTTGTGTAATTCGAGTTGTAATCAATTGGTTTTTGTTCGAATTGTGTTTTAGATTGAGTTTGTATAGATTTGATCCGTAATTGCACTGTAATTTTTGACAATTTGATGATTTTTGTTAGTTTTTGAGTTTATGAGTTCTTGTCGACTGTATTGGATCAATTTGTATTCATTAGGACTCATTATCGAAATTCAGTGTTAGGATTTGTTTCTAGTTGTGTTAGAGATCATTGTGTCAAAGTTTCAGGTTGTAATTTGTTGATTAGATGAGTTTTTGAGGAAATCAGAAGGTTTTTCAGTTCGAGATCTAAAGAACTCGCAAGTTTCTCAAGAACTCGCAAGGATCACGAAGAACTCGCAGAATTTTCATAGATTTCGCATTGTGTTTGAATTCTGAAATATCATAAGTGTAGAATTCGCAGTTTCTTATCTGCTAAAAGAATAAGATTCTCAGGCTAGTGTGCTACGAAAAGTAAAGATTTCACAATCATGTGTGATAAGAAGTTTGAGGATTCTCAGATAAAATTCGCATAATCTTTTTGAAATTTTTTCTAAGGAAAGAATTCACAGGTCCTAGTCTTGTGAAAAGTTTTTGAAAATTGTAGAATTCGCAGAAGACTAGTCTACGAATTCCTTGGATTTCACAGAAGAGTAGTCTACGAATTCTTGTTGTTCTTACGAAAAGTGTTTAAATTCTTCTAAGTGTTGGTTTCGTAAGTATCTTTCATGCGAATTCTGATTTGATTTTACTTGCGAATTCTTAGTTTCTTTACTTGCGAATTTTGAGAGCTTACGAATTCTGAGAGTTTACGAATTCTATTGTTTGTGAATTCTGAAATGCTTTTAACGAATTATGTGTATATCACTGTATTGCGAATTCTTTGTTGTTTTGTGAAGTTTGTGAATTCTAGACTTGAAGAATTTTAGAAATTTCATTTCTGATTTTCTGTCTAAGTTTTTCTGATTTACTTGATTTCTTTTGGACTAACGATCAGTTTGTCAAGATTCTTATTGTAATTTTTCAAACAGGATGTCATCAAGGGAAGCTCTCGCGATTGGAACCGATGTTAAGCCACCAGTACTCTTCAAGGGAGAGTATGAGCAATGGAAAGACCGGTTCATGGACTTCATAGAAAGACATGAGTTGGGTGAACTTATCATGAAATCTTTGACATAAGGAGTCATGAAACCTCCTATGAAAATTCATGAAGTAGTAGAAGGTGAAGAGAGAGAATACCCATTACCACTAGCTAAATACACTGAAGAGCAGTTAAATAGAAGAAAAGCTGATAGACTAGCAAAATCATTCATTCTTCAAGGCATACCGAATGAGATTTATGTAAAGATTAATAGCTACAATGCTACAGGCAAGGAAATGTGGGATCAATTGGAGAAAATGATGCTAGGATCAAAGGTTGGCAATCAACTCAAAATTTCTAACTGCCTCAACAACTACGAGGAGTTCAAAGCCAAAGAAGTAGAATCTCTCGAGCAACATATGACAGATTTGTGACCTTGCTGAACGAGCTAAGCAAGAACAAGGTCAGAAAGTCACAAATTGAACTGAATGTCAAGTTCTTCAGTATTCTGCAACCAGAATGGAAAAGATTCACTAGACAAATGAAGCAGATGAAAGATCTGAATGAAATTCCACTTCATGAGGTCTATGAAACTCTCAGGCAGAATGAAGAAGAGGTTGATGAGATTAAAGATGAAAAGAAGAAGACTGAGAAGACAGTTGTTGATCCTATTGCTCTTGTAGTGAAGAAAAAGTCTGTGAGCTTGAAGAAAAAGAAGAAAGTCATAGTTTCTGAATCCGAGGAAGCGGAAAGTGAAGATAATTCTGACCCTGACGATTGTGAGAACTTAAAGCAGGCTATGCTGATACTGACTAAAGCCTTCCAGAAAAAGTTCTACAAAAAGCCTAGCTCAAACAGTCAGAGATATTCTTCTGGATTACGAAACTATGAACATAAGGAGATGATTGAAGGAAAGAGAATAGAAGAAAAGAGGTCTGATGACAAGCAGTACAGAGCTGAAGAGAAGAAACAACCAGAACCTACAAAGTGCTACAACTGTGGCAAGCTCGAACATTTTACAAAAGATTATAGAAAGTCAAAAGTTCGAAACTCCGAGTATTACAAGAAAAAGATGCTCCTAGCCAAGCAACAAGAGGCTGGTAAGGCACTCATGGTGGAGGATGAGTTCTGGCTTGATCATTCAGACGAGGAAGAAGAGAAAGAAGAAAAAGCCCATTTGTGCTTTATGGGTAAGATAAAGGTGGAAGATGAAGCTGATTCAGAAGAAGAGGAAAATGAAGAGGTATGTGATATGACTGAGTCTGGATTTTTAAATGCTATGGAAGCTATGATGGTTGAACTCCAAGAAGTTAAGTCTAAACATGAACGGGTATCATGAAAGAACACAATCAATTAATACACAAACTTAGCAAGGAACTTGCTGAGAAGAACGTATTAATTGAATCTTTACATAAAAATATTGATACCAACGCTAAAGAAAAGACTATACTTCACACTGAGTTAGCTGAAACTACTTAAAAGTATAAACTGTGTCAATTTGAATCAAAAGAGATTGCTAAAAAGTGTTCTTCAATTTCAAAAGATAATAAATCTTTAACTGACAAAGTGATGTTTTGCCGGAAAAGCTTTACAGCTTGGGTCAAACTGAACAAACCATTCATCTAAACAAACCTAAAGAGAATAGTGAGTGTTGAGGACTTGGTTATGAGAACCCACACTACCTCAAAAAGGGTATTTCAAAAGTGTCTGCGCTTTACGATTTCGGATTTTTAAAACTGGCACCACAATACCCTGAACTCAAAGTTAAATGGACCAAACTGTCTGATGAGGATGAAACTAAAGAAAAGGAGAAACGGAAGAACACAATTCAAATGAAACTTCCATTTCGTTATGAGAGGTTGAATAACAGTTATAGTTCTAATAAATCGAAACTTCTTTCAAATGACTATTTTGAGAGTTATTCTTCAAAAGAGTTGGAGGCTAAGCATATCGAAGGTAAGATTTACGTACCTCCTCTCGTGTTGGAAAGTAAAATTTTTGAACTCGAGAATACTCTGACAGAAGAAAGAATTTTGATGGATTTAGAACAAAATGTGTTCTTTACTGTGTTTAAAACTTCTGATTTTTCTAAATCTGTTAAAGCTTCAAAATCTGATGATATTTCTGATCTGTTTGATGAAGAGTTTGATTTTTTAAACTCTGAAGGTGTGTTAGATGATTGTGTTGGTCAATTTGATTTTAATGCTAAACTTCCTGATCATTCATAATTTGTTATAAATTATTTTGGATTACCAAGTGTGTACGAGAAAGGTGAAACATCAACGAAAGTTGATGAATCAATTTCTGTGAATTCCAAGAGTGTCAAAGGTAAGAAAATGAAATCTAGGCCTTCACAGAAACCGGGAACCACTGGTAAGCCAAAGAAAAGGAAATATTTTGAAACTCACAGTACTAATTCTAAAGTTTTAACTGTTTCAGATGTGAAAAAGAAACTGACTGGAGTGAAATCAGAATGGCGACAGAAACAGAAGATTGACGAGAATGCTAAATCATGTTCGGATTTGAATTGTAATAAAGGATTGACTAGTAAAACAGATGTAGTTGAGAATATTGCTTTTTCAAAAACAAAACTTGTATCTTCGTACAAGAGATAATCAATAAAGCAATTGTTCCAATTATCTCCGTCTGCTAGAAAGTCTTCTAATTATAAAAGAAATGATTCTGCTTCTCTTAAATATTCTGATGTTTGGTTTGGCACATATCATGTATATTCTTATTAGTCTGTTGCTTCAAATATTTTTCAAAAGGTCAAAGGGTCCATATATAAATGGGTGCCAAAATCTTGTGCTGACAATGTGGGACCCAGATTTAAACGGGTACCTAAATCTATTGTTCCTTGATTTCTCATGTGCAGACCTGTCATATGTGGTACTTGGATAGCGGGTGTTCCAAGCATATGACCAGGCAGAAAGATATTTTATCTAATTATACAGAGAAATATTGTGGGACAGTTAGATTCGACAACGATCAGTTCTCACCAAATCTGGGTTATGGTGATGTAATTCATGACAATATGACGATTACGAAGGTGATCTATGTTGAAGGATTAGGGCATAACCTTTTCAGCATTGGCCAGTTTTGTGACAAAGATTTAGAGGTAAATTTCAAGGCCAAGAGATGTTTTGTGTGTACTGTAGATGGTAAGAAACTATTGGTTGGTACCAGAAAGTCCAACCTCTACACAATAAATCTGTCAAAAGTCCAGAATGACAATGAGGTTTGTCTACTATCAAAAGCCTCGCTGCAACAAAGCAGGTTATGGCACCGAAGATTTTCTATTAGTCCAATTGAGATCAACGGTTGGTTTGATTAGATGAAGAACAAGAATCATAGGGCAGAAATCAGTGATTATTGAAAGCAAAATTAAAACTATAATAAGAACACAATGAGAGTATGCGGCTACATTGGAGAGGCTGAAATTGATTGAATTGAAAAGTTAACCTAAACCTATTACACATGATTTCTATTTATACCCCATAAACCCTTGTAAACACTATAAGCCCAAACCCAATACAAGGCCTAATTACATTATATTGATTACTTTATAAAACTTCTAAAATAGAACATAAAATATGTTCTAACAATCTCCCCCTAAGTTTTGTAAAGTAATCATAATCTTTTCAGCTCCAGCTTCAGCTCCTCTCCCCCTTGATTTCTTTATAAAACTAAGTGTTGCATAAACTTCAAAGCACCTCTTGATCCCCCTAGAATGTAGCTCTTATCCTCGAAGTATCAACTGAAATATCAGATCTGATGTACCCAATAACCTCGACTGAGTG
Organism: Arctium lappa; assembly: GCA_023525745.1. Taxonomy (NCBI): domain Eukaryota; kingdom Viridiplantae; phylum Streptophyta; class Magnoliopsida; order Asterales; family Asteraceae; genus Arctium; species Arctium lappa. The sequence continues at coordinate 71,820,252 of CM042051.1, read as the reverse complement.
CACATAAAGACAACTTTTTCCTCTGGTAAATCCAACACATTCCTTAACGCCTACAAGAATGATATGTGTGGATTATGGAGTGACACCCAAGTGCATCTTTCAGTTTATAACATCTGATCTGTCTATGAACCATGAGTTGAAATAGGAATTCAGCTTAAGAGCTTCATCTGATAAGCATACGGGCGGTAACATCTGGTAGCAACACTATAATGCAAGGGTAGAAGGCAAGCAATGTTCAACAACTGATGAAAGGTACTCATTTTTTGACTGGTTTCCAGAATACTGAGTCATCAAATCCAGAACTCCTTTCTACACAAATCAGCTGAATGATTATCAGCTCTCAGGATTCTAAAGCACAACCAAAGAGCAGAACAGTGATTGCAGTCGCTTACACTACTGAGTGATCAAGTCAGAAGAATGATAAAGTACTCCCAACGGTCTAACAACTGAAGAAGCTTTCCAGACTGATGATTGCAGATGCTCAGGCAGCTAACTCAATCCAAGTAGAGATCAAATCATCAAATCCATAATCTGAAAAACTTTGCAGATCATGAGCACTCGTGAAATATAGATCAGTTGTTAATGATATGTGACCAACCAGCTGTCACATATGCATTTAGCGTAAAAAACACAGGAACAAGGAAAACTTGTATGAAATAGGGTTCAGAACAGTCGGAATTCTCAGAAAAATCACCAAAATTCGCAAACACCTGAAATTCGCAGATCTCTATAGCAATGAAAACACATTTCGCAAGATAGCATAAGCTTGAGCACAATTCGCAGAGGCTTGCATTGCTAATTCTCTAACTTTCGCAAGCCTCAAGATAGCGAATCCTCGCTTTTTGCAGACAACAAGTTCACGAATTCCTCAGAATTCACTAAATACTGTCCTGCGAATCCTTCACTTTTCGCAGTCCTTTAACCTGCGAATCCAACACTTAGAACAATTTTCAAATATTTGGAAGCCACAATTCGCAAACTTGACCTGCGAAACCTTGACATGTAGTATCAAGTGGCCTGCGAATCTTTAGGGATTCACTGTCACACCCCGCTAAAGCGGAAGTACGGAGTATGACAGCTCGAAACATGAACACAAGTGTATAGCTATACCAACATAACAATTTTTTTTTTTAGAAAAGTCATTACAATGATCATTACTAAATTAATACGATTACAAGCCCAAACATTTCATAAATATTATACAATCTAGAACAAAAGAGTTTTCTTTCCAAGACATAGCTTGTATGCAAAAATCTTCTAAGGCATGCCGTCTTTATTACCTGAAAAGCATGCATAAAAACGGATATCAACTACATAGAGTTGGTGAGTTCACAGGTTTTCAACTATGCACAAAACGATTTTGTATGTAGGGTTTGATAAATATAACTTTCAAATTTATTCGATATCTTAAATCGAAAACGTTCATGAGCTTTATCGTTTCAACATTCGTATGACATGATTCGGTTTTCTTTCGTCTTGTTGAGCCACTACTAAACCGTCCCGGACTTAGCTCTTTCCAGCGCCTCGCGGCCTACTCCAAATGAGTGTCTGCATTCTCTAGTATAGTGCACCCTTACTCGTCAGTATTAAGGTGGGTTTGTCAGACCAAATAGCGCTATCCACTAATACTATAGGCCCATTTGTTCATGACTTAATAGTAGTGTACAGGGGACTTTTCTTTACTTTACTTTAAAACTCAACATACCGATCATACGATGTCATACCATTTCAATTTAATGCTTAAGTAAGCTTTGACGATTAATATCGCATAACAATTTAAACTACTCATGAATCTTTATAACACAATTTAGCATGCTTTTCACCCCAAAATTTATTCAAAACAAGTAAAATGGGGCTGTGAATACTCACCTTAACGAATAGAACGGGTGAAACTTTACTTTGATACTTATGGAGTTTGCCACGCCCTTAGTTTCCCTATACAAGAGTTGCCATAGTGGAACACATTAATGCCCTATTCCGATGTCCAACCAATATGTCCAATTGTCCCATGAAATGCCATTATATAAATTCCTTAGTCCACATCCATTTTTAAACTATACAAAGTCCCAAAATGCAATAGAACAAAATTTAGACTTAATAGGATCACCTTTCTGGATTCAGCATTTGCTGTCCAGAAAGTTATTCGATAAAAATCACCACGAAAACTTTCCCAAGAGAATTATTTAATCATAAATTTTTGTGGTGGTACTATGATATTGTTAAGACACAGTCTCATTGGATTCAAGATCATCCAAAACGAAGATCGCAATCTGAAGTTAATGCTGAAAGTTACTCTAAACAAAGTCTAGGGTCTATTCTGTAATAAAGTCAAAGTTATAATATCTAGATATTATTTAGATATTATGTTTAGTTTAATATTAGTTTTATTATTAGTTTATGTTTTTGATAATATCTTAAATCAGATATTATCTCTTTCTCTCTGTACATCGATCAATCAGACCAAACAGAACACACACATACACATACTGAAAAGTGTAAAGAGAGAAAAACAAACAGAGAGCTTAACTCAAGAAATCAACCGTGTAATCCGCGTTTGTAATCCAAACAGGTTGGTTTATTATCTATTGTTTGTTGTTTTGATTATCTGGTAACGATCACTGACTCACAGATATGTTTAGAGTAAATATGCATTTTTTTATAATTCTTGTATAACTTTTGATGCCTCAAATAATTTTTACAAAACAGAGTGTCACTGATTTTCGGATCAGTGACATACCCCACTTGCAACAGGCTTTTGGGGTATCAATTCTTGGAATTAGACAGTGATCCATATATGGATGCAAACCTAACTTAAAATCCTATCATTTGGAAAAAAGATTAACTTATTTTGGATGAGTAATTAGGGAGTTATGGCCTTTAAAAGTTGGGTGTATGAATCTGCCATTTCTGGACAGATTGCACCATCTTTTTATAAAATTCAATTGGATGACCAAATCTCCATCATTTTGAATGATTCTTGATTCTATGGATTCCTAACACCTTAAACTGAAGTTTTGTGGTAAAATACCCAATTTTTGGTGGATAAATCTTGAGTTATGCATCATGAAAGAGGATGCATTTTCTGGACAGCAACTGTGGTAAATATTAAACATACAAAAGGTGATAAGATGATCATTTTGCACTTGGTTTATGAAATAACCATATGCTCTCACATCTTCTTCAAATATAGAATGATTTTAGATAAAAACTAATATCCTTTATGGACTCATAGCAATCTAATGCTCATCCATAAACATGCATGAACACAACACCAAATAAGTGATATTATTATCACTACTAAGTTCTTATTCATGTGGAATTTGGGAAATTCCATCCTAAGAACATTTTTATACTAATATTTCATTATGATAACATAATCATAATTTCAATAATACCAATATTTTAGTGGTTCATGATACCAAAATTCAACATTATCATCATAAACCCTAAATTTGATGATAAACAAGTTTTCTTTGAAAAACTAGAATCAAAAACTCATTTTTGAATACATAAACATCAATTTGCAATCTATTTTATCAACAAAAACCTAATTTATACCACATTTAGATGCAATCTTTTACTCCTCAAACCCAAAAATCGAAAATGAGAACATGCATAAAAAAATGTAGTTTTTGAGATTACCTTGAAGATTTGAGAAGGAAACTTGATTATGACTTCAAATTGTTGAGGGTTTCTTGCTTGGATTTGATTTTTAATCAACAAGAAAGTGGAATGGTGGTGGTGATGGTGGTTCTTCGGCCGACAAAGAGAGGAGAAGGAGAGGAGATGAAGAGTTAATTTTTGAATGAGAGAAGTATGGTTTTTAATTTGATTTTTAATTAATAAAGATAATTAAAATATGGTAGGATTAGGACAAGTGTCCTAATGACTCATCAACACCATGATTTTTTTTTTAAATAAATTATTAGCCTAAACCATAAAATATCAGATATATTTGAGAACCGAAATACCCGATTCTCAATATTTGATAAAAATGTCAAATTTGAAAATTTAGCAATGATAAACAAATTAAATATATTGATTCTTATAGTTTATGGATTTTGGACTTTTAATCACTTATTTTGGCATTTCTGGACAGTGACGGTCAGATGCGGAACTGTTCTGGGCTTTTAACGCGACTTCTAAATTTTTCGGGAAACTTTTATCTTAAAGGCTTTTATGCATTTCTAGGAGTGACATACTTAAATTTTTACTTCCAAAAGTACAGAAGCTAACCTCATAGTGTGGACTTTGACGGTTGTCACATTCACACACAACATGACACAGTGGTCTACGAATCCTTCAACTTTCGCATAAAGACCACTTGCGAAATCTATACTTTGAAAACAAATTGTTGTGTCCAATGTTCTGCGAAACTTCTCTGTGAAACCTTCCAAAATAGCGAGTTCTTCACGGATCTTGTGAAACTTATGGATCTGGAACGTATTTTCTGATTTTCTTCAATACTTTGATTTCTGAGCTGATACTTTATCCACAGATTCGAAAAATACCAATAAGCACATTTGTAGTTGAATACTTTATCTAAATCTGACTCTAAACCACCATTCGATTCAACCACAGTAAACAAAGAATTTCGAACAAAATAACTCAAAATCGATCGATTCGACTTTCTGGATCTAAATTTTTACAAGTAATTGATTCTAAAACAATAAACAATAACTACTGAATCAATTAAGCATAAAAAATCAAACAATTTCATAGAAAATCACAGAAATCGATATGAACAGGACTGTTCCATTCAAACCCAACCAGATATCAGATCATGTAGAAAAATTGATTTCTGTTAAGCTCTGATACCAATTGTTAGTCCAATTGAGATCAATGATTGGTTTGCTTAGATGAAGAACAAGAATCATAGGGTAGAAATCAGTGATTATTGAAAGCAAAATTAAAACTATACTAAGAACACAATGAGAGTATGCGGCTACATTAGAGAGGCTGAAATTGATTGAATTGAAAAGTTAACCTAAACCTATTACACATGATTTCTATTTATACCCCATAAACCCTTGTAAACACTATAAGCCCAAACCCAAATACAAGGCCCAATTACATTATATTGATTACTTTATAAAACTTCTAAAATAGAACATAAAATATGTTCTAACACTTTCTCACCTGAATTTTCGCTACATCAATAAACTGTTAACAGGCAAATTGGTAAAAGGTCTTCCTGAGCTAAAATTTGTCAAAGAACATCTGTGTGCAGCTTGTGAAAAGGGTAAAATAAAGAGGGTCTCACATAAGTCGAAACCCGAACCGAGTACAAGCTTTCCATTGGAATTGCTTCACGTGGATCTTTGTGGTCCGATGAGAACGCAAAGCATGGGAGGGAAGAAATATGTGTTAGTAATAGTGGACGATTTTTCGCGTTTCACATGGGTAAAGTTTCTAAGGACAAAAGATGAGACGCCTGAAGTACTCATCAACTTTTTGAAGACTACCCAAGTGAACTTGCAGAAGACAATTAAGCTTCTTAGGACTGATAACGACACATAATTTAAAAACAAGACTGTAAAAGAGTATCTCGAATCGGTCGGGATAACTCATCAATATTCTGCTGCTAGAACACTAGAACATAATGGAGTAGTAGAAAATGTAATCGAACGCTAGTCGAGGCCGCTCGCACTATGCTCAGTCAGTCGGATCTACCTCTGTTTCTATGGGCAGAAGCTGTCTCAACTGCATGTTATACGCAAAATCGCTCTATTATTTACAGACGGTTTGGAAAAACTCCTTATGCATTAATTAATAATCGTACACCTAGCATTAAGCATTTTCATATTTTTGGTTGCAGGTGTTTTGTTCTAAAACGATAGAGAGAGCTTGAATAAATTTGAACCGAAGGCTGATGAGGGAATCTTCATTGGTTACTGAGAATCCAAGATCTTATGAATCCTAGAGAGAGAAAGTAGAGAGAGACAATGGAGCACAAAGTATGTTGTATTGATATGTGCGTGTGAAACTTACACCAAACCAAGACCAAAGGGACTTAAATACCCTTGGTCAAATACAACACAGTATTTGACCAAGCCCTATAAATACAATGATTACTATAAAATCAGACCTAACAATCTCCCCCTTAGTAATCATTGGCGCTTTGGTCTTCAAAAATGATCTTCTAAATCAGCACGGACCAAAAAAGCGACTTTGTGAAGCTTTCTGACTTTTAAGAAAAAATTTCAGCTCAACATCTTTCAGATAAAGTAGTCTTTACTGTCTTGAGCTCTAGACGATACACCTCTTTTGAATGATCTTGAATGAACTGTGGTGTTCGGAGCATAAACAACAAAAGAATTTGTTGTAGCTGAGAGAATAGAATCTTTGAGTGAATCTTGATCAGCAGATAAACATTTGAGCTCTTTGTCTCTTTAAAATCTCCTTGACTTCTCTGATTTCTCCCCCTCATGACCTTGATGATCTTGATCAACTTGGTCATGTAAATGTTGGAGACGAGACAGCTTAAGATCTGCAAAATCAATGAAATAGAGAAAATAGAGGAGGTTTGCGCTTCATGTTGGATGCGCAAACCAAGATTTGCGTTTCATGTTGGACGCGCAAACCAAAGTTTGCGTTTCATGAAGGGAGAGCAAAGCAAGGTTTGCGTTTCCAACGGAATGCGCAAAGCTGACTTAAACTCAGAAAAAATGATACCTTTTTAAGCTCTTTGACTCCCCCTACACAAATGCATTAGATATGACAATTCGAGATAACATTCATGTAAAGAGAATCAGATACTCCCCCTCAAAAACAGATATAATCTTTGAAAAATATTCTCTTTTGTTCACTCCCCCTTGAATAATGCATAAACCCATTAAAATATATTTATGAGAACACAATGATCAGATATTAATGTAGAAAGAAAAATATACTGAATGTAAATTTTGAAACTACTAAACATATAAATTTTAAACACTAAACAAATAAAATTCTACAAAGTAAAATATCACAGATTTATCAATCATTTGAAATCAAATAAATGTTGTTGGATACAGAAAAAAGTTTCGTTGCATATCAAGTTAAAACATGTTCAGTTTCAAAAACTTCCATCAATCTATTCAGTGTGCTCACATGAGAATCTTCGATTATCTTCAAGAAAATGCAATTCTAAAAATATTATAGAGAACTTTGCATGTACTCACACTAAGCCATCAAGAATTAAGATATTCATAAATTTACAGATTTATCGCAACTCAAACATATCACCAAGTATCATGAGATGTGTGCTCATTGGCATCTTTTAGCATTGTGCACATTGGCATCTTAACATGAGTGTGCTCTTTGGCATCTTTTAAGCGTGTGCACTTTGGCATCTTTTGATCAAAAAGTTTATTAAGTAAATAACATGCCGTAAACGTAACTTTCTATCTGACCCTATTGCAGGATTTGGGTCAGCCTCTCCCAGACCAGTTGGCCTTAGGGGACTAGGTGTCAAGCACCTCTTAGAACTTACTTTCCCGGATCAAAAAGGCTACATCGACATATTCTAAACCCATTCATACCAGTGAAACATGACTTTCGATCTAATTCTATAGAAGGATTTCTGTTCGATCACTCCCAGACCAAATGACCTTAGGGGACCAGATGACAAGCATCCCGAGGAACTTACTTTCCCAAACCAGAAAGGCCACAGGTACAAACTTTTAAACTTAGAGATTTCTGAATTTTATGAAATTATAATTCATCTCAATCACTTAGGTCAACATCTAAGTGTTTAGCCCATATTTTCATTCCGATCTATAATTCTGATTAATTAGGAAGTCTAAGCAAAGTAAACTATAAAAATTTCGAATCACACAACTTTAAAGAAGTAATAAAAGTTTCAAACATGTTGCTGACTTTTCGACTTTTGTAAGAATTGAAATTTGACCATATAAAAACTTTAATATAAACAAAAGAACTTGAAAATTTATCCTAGACACATATTTTATTCAAAAGAAAGAAAAAAATGTAAAACTTTACTTTATAGAATAAAATTTGTAAAGATTTAAACTTTTAAACTCAATATGCCGATATTAAAAATTTTCATTAACGACAAAATGTAAAGAATTCGGCAAATTGATATTTAGTTGGAACAAAATAAAATTCAGTTATTTCATCTTTCACATTATAAAAATCATTTGTGTCTCATATTAAAAAAAAATTGGGTTTTACAAATTCACGAGATAGATAAACAAGCTCAGATTCTTAAAACATTGAGAAAAACTGGAATAACATCATATACAGAGATATATGCAGCGGAAATAAAATTGATGTACTCACAATATCTCATTTAGTCAGAAGCTTAAATCATTGAAGAACGAGTTCTAAACTGATTTGTTTAGAAGTCGTAGACTATGAAGTACGGGTCCTGAGCTGAAGTACTCAGAAGCCAAAATGTTGACTTTGAAGTTCGGGCTTTGAACTGTTGTGTTCAAAAGCAATTCTTTCTCTTACTCCCCCCTTAACATGAGATGCCTGCAACTTTGAATCAGATAAAGATTTGGGTACCCACTTGTATTTGGGCATGTGTTTGTTAGTTGCAGTTCGTATGGGAAAATAATGAGCATATTTGATACGAGAAACATGAGAAATATCATCAGAATAATAAGCACAATTATCAGAAGAGAAAGCATAATCATCAGAACTAGAATCTGAGGAAGAACATGAGACATGTTTTGAAATTTGAATCATTTGCTTTATAGAGTATTTTGAAATTTTATTACATATAGCAAATGAATCACTGTTGTAAATTTTGTCTACACATTTATCCCCATCAACAATAGATTCATCAGATGTCCGCCTCGCTCTCCAGATTTGCTTCTTTGACTTGCTCACAGTCCTATCTGAAAGAATAGAATCGGAAGAATTAGAACAGTCAGAAATAACTTTATCTTGTTTCTTTGACTTCTTTGACCGTCTTCTTTTACGCTTAGGTTTATAATATTGATCATTGAGCGTAAAAGAATTATCAAGAATTTTAGACGAAATATTTAAATCAGAAGAAATAAATTTATCCAAGCAACCAATCTGATCAACTAATAAATCTGAATTGGCCTCGGAATCTGAATTATTTTGAGAAAAGATTTTAAAATTTGAAACTTCCTTTTTATTTTCCTTAAAATCGGAAGATAGGCTAGAAATAGAATCTGATTTTTGAGAAAATAAATTTTCTTCAAGACTTGAAGTCATAAAAGAAAGAAAAATATCAATTTTCTTCAGAATATTTTGATCTTCTATTTGATCTTCAAGATCTATGATTTTTCCTTCTAATATTAAAGGAGGAGTATATTTCTTCGAATCATAAATGATTGGAGAAATATTTCCTTTATCAGAATCAGGACCATAAGAAGGAACAAAATCATTAGACATTGAAGATTTAACAGAAGATATATCATTTAAAACTCTTTTTCCTCTTCTTGATTTGTCAGGAAAATATTTTGCATTTTCGAACGTATAAACAAAAGGAATTTCATTTTTCTTGTTATTTATCCTTTTCTCATTTTCGATTTCTAACACTTGCTTCTCATTCATCCAATCAATTTTAAATTGAGGAGCGTAATGAGCAAGAGTCAGATAATCGTATTTATATAAAGTTGGGGGTTTCTCAATCGCATTGTTTAAACAATAAGGATTTTCAAAACCAAGCCCCCATCTTTGTTTTAAAGCCTCTTCACTCTTCGGTTTGTTCATATAAATTGTTTGTTCAGATTGGTCTCTTCGATAAAGTTTTTCTTCTAACTTATTTATTTTATCTGAAAATTCATCTTTTAAATTAGTCATAGCCGTCAAAGATTCAAGATTTGTCTTATTTGAATTTTCCAAATCGTCCAATTTCTTTTGAAAGATGTCTTTAGTATTTTCTAAAATAGATTTTTCATCTTTCAAAGAAATTTTCAGTTTGTCAATCAAATCTGACTTTTCAGAATTTAAATTCTTTTCAGATAAAATCTTTGAACGCAAATCAGATAAAGCATTTATCATGATATCAAACTGAGAGGTAATAAATTTGTAGTCAATTTCAGAATATACCTCATCCTCATCCGTATTAGAATCGTCTGACTGATCATCACCGATTAAGCACATCTGAGCGATCTCGACGTTTGAAGCTTCATCATCGGAATAATCCAGCCAGAATTCTTCCTCGACCAGCAAAGCAGTTCCGTTCTCTCTCTTTTCAGCTAGCTCCAATTTCTTTCTATAGTAGGCCGAATCCCTGACCACTTTTGCTCTACACTCCTTTGACATGTGACCCGGCTTTCCGCAGTTGTAGCAAGCAGCATTCTTTAGCTCGGGTACTTTCACTTTAGGACCGGAAGTGAAGCGAGAAGAGTTGGAACCCGACTTTGGTTGGAATTTCTTCTGGTAATGCTGAGAAAGAAGGATCATAGCTTTTTGTAATGCCTCGCCATCATCTTTAGTTGACCCAGTGTAAGCATTTTCAGACAATGCTTGTTCGGATATTTGCTTCGTGAGAAGAGCAACCGATCTATTGTTTTCTTCTTTTTATCCATCTTGGCCTTTTTCTCTAATATCAAGCTCTCATCAGTCATTAAAATCTCATATAGTTCTTGAATTTGCATTGATGAGATCCGAAACATCGTTCCTCATTTTATGACATGATTTGCTCCATTCAGGCTGAAGAGCATTGAGGAATTTCAGATTCGTCTCAAGATCAGTCTTTTACACTTTAATCTTTCTAAGATCATTAATCACAGTGCAAAACCGGTCAAAAGTCACCTTCAGAGATTCATTGTCCTTTGCCTTAAATTTCTCAAAGTTATTCATGAAGCGTGTCTGGCGTATTTGAGTAGCAACTGATGACCCAAGCATGATCTTTTCTAACTGAGTCCACATCATGTTTGGATTATGCTTGAAATAATCAATTCTATTGTAGATTGAGTTAGGCAGTGCTAGCATCAAATTGGACTTTGCTTCTCTATCGGCTTTTTCACGTTTGATTTCATCATCAGTCAAAGGAATTTCATTTTTTGGTCTGATGAATGGTCCTTCAGTAAACGACTTCATCATATTTTCTCCATTTGTCTGACGCTCAATGAAATTTATGAACCTATCTTGCCACTGTGTAAACTCATATTCGTTGATTAAGACTGGTGGACGAGTATCAGTTCCCAATTGCATCATCAGATCATTTGAGTAGAACCTTGCTTGAAGAGCAAACTTGGCAGAATCCATTGCTGATGTATCAGAAAATCAAAAATCAGATTGAATTGAAAAAAAAAATTCAAAAAATATTAAAAATTGAAAATTTGAAAAACACTTGTTATGACACAAAGTTTAAAAAAAATAAAGATGACACACTAAAAAAAATTCCAGACTTTTTTTTTTAAAACTAAGTCAGGGAGACGTGCAAACTAGAGTTTTGCGGGTGAAGACTGAAACGCAAAGTGGAGCTTTGCGGGTGCAGAGAGGAACGCAAAGTGGAGCTTTGCGGGTGCAGAGAGGAACGCAAACTGAGTTTTGCGTTTGCTTCGTGAAACGCAAAGTGAAGCTTTGCGTGTGTAGACTTCGCGGGTGAGAGACTTTGCGGGTGAGAGACTTTGCGTTGCAGGTGAAGGAGGGAGGGCAAAGTTAGCTTTGCGTGTGAAGAGTGAAACGCAAAGTAAACTTTGCCGGTTTAACTTGGCTTTTTCGGTTGAAGGAAGAAACGAAAATCTTGGTTTGCGTTTATAGAGGGAAACACAAAGCAACATGAATGACACGCAAAGTAATATGAATCAAACGCAAAGACTATGAATGACACACAAACTTTAAAAACTCACAGATTTACGCAAGATCAAATCAAACCAAGAAAATTATGCATGAAAAACACATACTTAATATCGAAAACACCTTTCTTACAACTTTTGATCAACAATATCGATTAAAATCAACAAAATCTAAAAATCTAGAATGAAACAGTACCGAACTCGTGTTTTTCCAGAAAACTTTTAAACTCAAAATTGATAATCTAAACTAGAATTTTATGCAAAACAATATGAAGCAAACAAGATCGATCATCAAAAACGAGACTAATGAACTAAAAAACAATCCAATTCGACCACAAACAGATCTAAATTTTATGAGAAATCAAGAAAACGAGATTTTCTTGAAAAATTCAAGAAAATCGATCAAATTTTCGATTTCAATCACAAATTCAGATATAGAAAAACAATCTCTCAATCCTCTCAAGATTCAGTTGGCTCTGATACCAATTGAGAATCCAATATCTTATGAATCCTAGAGAGAGAAAGTAGAGAGAGAGACAATGGAGTGCAAAGTATGTTGTATTGATATGTGCGTGTGAAACTTACACCAAACCAAGACCAAAGGGACTTAAATACCCTTGGTCAAATACAACACAATATGACTCTAAACACAATATTTGACCAAGCCCTATAAATACAATGATTACTATAAAATCAGACCTAACAGTTACTCCCAGACATCTGTTGCATACAGAATTTATCTGAAGAAGACAAAGACAGTAATTGAGAGCGTTAATGTAACATTTGACGAGGATATGGCTTCTGAACAAAGCAATTCAGAACCCTTACTTACTGGAATATTAACTTTTGGACAGATTAGTCCAGAACCTGTATCTACTGAGAAGAAATCAGATGAAGCATCATCGTCAAATTCTCATTTATCTTATTTAGCTTTATTATTTGAACTGTTTTATGATGAATTTCTTGGATCTAAAGTGACTAAACCTGTTATGGTTGACAGGATGGAAGATTTAACGTATGATCATCCAACCATTTCAGAGTTATCTACTGAACCAAATTCCCCGGTTCAACAAGAAATTTCAGTTCAAACACCTACTCCAACAGTTGAAGCTGTGAACATTAACGATGACACAGAAGTTGCTGCATCAGTTGGGTGTACTGTAACAACAAATCAACAGTCAGAAACTATTGTTCCAACTGAAACTTCTGCACAAGAAACTTCAACTGTACCCCCATCAATTCCTGAGCAAAATGGTGAAGCTGATAGTGGATATTTAGATTTAGATGATAACCATGATCAATCTACATCGAATCCACTCCCTCACGAGCATAAGTGGACCAAATAGCACCCTATAAGCCAGATCATTGGAGATCCATCAAAGCCAGTGCAAACTAGGTCTGCTACATTAAACATGTGTATGCATGACTCCTTTCTGAGCAAGATAGAGCCTACTCAAGTATCTGAAGCTCTAGCTGACTCGGATTGGGTAACTGCTATGCAAGAGAAGCTGAACCAGTTCGAAGCCTTAAAGGTCTGGAGACTTGTGCCAAAACCGGACGGAAAATCTGTAATTGGTACAAAATGGATATTCAAAAACAAGAAGAATGAAGACGGTATCGTAATTCGAAATAAAGCACGAGTTGTCGCAAAAGGATATAGGCAAGAGGAAGACATTGATTATGATGAGACTTACGCTCCAGTAGCGCGTATTGAAGCAATAAGGATGTTCCTTGCTTACGCCGCTCATAATAACTTCACAGTCTACCAGATGGACGTGAAGACTGCCTTTCTGAATGGCAATCTTAAGTAGGAAGTCTATGTCTCACAACTTGAAGGCTTTGTGAATCCAGATAAACCAAATCACGTATACATTCTCGACAAAGCACTTTATGGTCTGAAACAAGCGCCTCGAGCCTGGTATGAGGTTTTATCAAAGTTTTTAGTCAAGTCGGGCTTCACGAAAGGTAAAATCGATACCACTTTGTTCATTAAAAAGGAAAAAGCCGATATCATTCTTATTCAGATATATGTGGATGATATTATATTTGGATCAACTAATCCTAAATACTATAAGAATTTTTCAAACCTTATGGTGTCACGTTTTCATATGAGTGTGATGGGAGAGATGAACTTCTTTCTCGGATTACAAGTCAAGCAATTTTCAACGGGGATTTTTATAAATCAATCCAAGTACATTTTCGATATTCTTCGTAAATTCAAAATGGAAAATTGTACAACAATTGAAACCCCAATGGCACCGAGAACTAAGATTGGCATGGATCCTTCGGAAAAACCTATCGATGTTAGAACTTATAGAGGGATGATAGGTTCTTTGATGTATTTAACTTCTAGTAGTCTGATATAATGTTCTCTACATGTCTATGTACAAGATATCAGGCTAATTCTAAAGAATCTCATAGGTCTGCAGTTAAGCGCATATTTAGATATCTGAAGGGGACTGCAGATCTTGGTCTGTGGTATCCTAAAGATACTAGTTTTGAATTGACAGCTTACTCAGATGCAGATCATGCTGGATGTATATTAGACAGGAAGATCACATCGGGCCATATCAGCAAATCCTGTACAGCATACAAAGACCAAACACATAGATGTACGATATCATTTTATAAATGACAATATCGAAAAAGGTACAATAGAACTTTATTTTGTAAATACTGATTATCAGCTTGCAGATTTATTTACCAAGCCTCTCGACGAAAAGAGATTTAATTTTCTTGTCTCGAAACTTGGTATGCTAAATCTCAAGACATAATCTGTGATTACCTACTAAAGTTTTTATTATTGTTATTTTTCTTCATTTCTTTATTTTTAATCTGAAAGATATCTACACTTTAAGGTATGTTCATGATCTCAGGGGGAGTAAGAGATGATGAAAATATGATCTACATCAAATTGAGGGGGAGTTTATAACTACTGCTTATGCTAATCACTGATGATTTTCTAATGCATAAATGCAGAGGGAGTATGAATAAGGAGTAAGGAATATGATTTCTGATTATATCTGATCAGAACTCGTACATTCAAAGTTTTACTGCTTTATGTCATTTTCTTTTTCAATAAATGTTGTGAATGAAGTTGCTTTGACAGACTTTGTGACTGATGCAGGTTGAGATGATACTTAATGATCATATCATTATGACTTTAAGCTGACTTCATGAGATTTAAGACAGATAAAAAAGGTTTATTTCTATTCTTAATCTCATATATGGTTGAAAGAAGGACGACTTTCAATCATAGAAAACATATTCTTAAATGTTCAAACCACTTCTAATTCTTAAAATCATATTGTTTGTTTGTAATTGTTTGAATCAGTAAGAACTTGTTAATCAGGGACATTATCAGTTTCCTACCTAAGAAGTTATCCTGAGTGATCGAGAGGTGAGGGGTCAATGTCTGAGTATGGGTGTGTGCTGAGGTAAAATGGAAAAGAGAGTTTGGTTACAAGTGAACTTATATGTTAAAAAGAAAGAGGATGTGAGATCAGAGTTAAAAGAATATCAAAACTCCGCACAAACTTTTTCTGAGCTGGGCAGCCACATTACTATTGTTTCACAGTTCTTTTGTGAACTTCATTAAAACAGACACTAGCCCATGCCAACTCTTGCTTAAACCCCACCAGCTACTCATTTCTTTCTTAACAAAGAAATGTTTCATATTTTTATGGGAATGCAACACATATGCTATATGATCTTCATTTGGAAGATGTGGATATTGAAACAGAAGGAAGTCTGTCCCACCTTCGCATTTCAATCATGGACAATTGAGTCATGTAATACTATTGTTGTCTCAATGGTTTACAAATTTTGAGCCTTTTATAAAACATTCATGTTTAAATTCTTTCATACACAAGCACGAACACACTATAAATTTGTTTTTCTGTCGGAACATTCATAGAATAACCTTGTGTCATTCGATAATTGAATGGAAGACCTGGGGGAGTGAACATCAAAAAGCTCATTTCCAATGTGCATCCGTTGCACAAAGTGGCTTAGTGCTACTTACAGACATCTTAAGTGATTCATTTGTTGATTCAGGGTTACACCCTTATTTGTCTGAATTTGAAAAGATTCATGAATTGACGGATGATTCAGAAGCTCATTTTGAAAGATCAGTGGTCAGAAATAGATTTATGACATTCCTTGAAGAAGTTTTGATGATTTCTATGTTGCATCATCAAAAAGAGGGAGAGATTAATTTCAAGAAATGGCGTCTAAAGATCTGTTTGTGAAAATTCTGGGGATAAAGTGTTCAAGAGATGACATATTTGAAGGTTATTTCTGAATTATGGGAAGAATGTTCGGATTGCAAGAGAAAGTCCAAAAAGATCTGAAAGCTTGATGAGATTTGCTGAAAATTTATTTGAAGATTATTTGCTAAAAACAAAAGTGAGCTAAATCAGAAGATAATTTCTTTTCTGAAGTCCGAAAGAGGTTTTATTACCTTGGGGGAGATTGTTAAAATTCTTGAAGAAGATATTCACAGACTTTCGAGGAAATTACTGAGAATCTGAAGACAGTTCAAAAAAGGAAGAGATTGAATTTGTCAAAGATCAAACAAAGGAGAAGATTGTTCGTGGATGATGAAATTAATTTTTGTTTCACAAAGGGAGAGATAATTTGTTTTGAAGATGATCTTGAATCCAAAGAGGGAGATTGTTAGTGCATAAATATGTTGGATCCATTATCATGAAGTTTGGAAAGTCAAATGCTCAAGTCAACCCCTCATTGCAAAGTCAAAGTCAAGGTGTTTACAGAGAAAGTCAAAGTCAAAAGTGCAAGTCAACTAGTTTAGCTAGTTTAGTTTTGTCTTTGTAATATGTAAGTATAAATAGTGTTTTTCGTTTGTAGACTTATATGACACTAAGAAGAGAAATACTTTAGAGAGAAAAATATTGAGAGAGAGAGCATCGTATACTGTTTGATTTGATAATCAATAATATGATTTCTTGAATTGAATTTCTTTGTTAATCATCTTGATTGCACATAATCTGGGAATAATAGCCGATATTTCAACGATTTTTGGACCAAAATGTCGGTATGATATACCGATTTTTGTAGATGGTTTTTTTGGGCTTTTTTCTAAAGATTGTTGGCTTTAATACATTTGCTTGGGATTTTTTTTTCTAATGATAGTCAATTAATCTAAGGCTCTAAGTTAGGTTTACATTTTCCATAGTTTTCTTCTTATACGATCGCACCTTTTTCACAGACTCAAACTTCTTTTGGTTGACTTCTTCTGGTCGACTTCTTTTGCTTCTGGTCGAATTCTTCTCTTATTCTAGAATTTTGTTTCCGGTCGACCCCATCAACACGACTTCTTCTGCTTCTGGTCGAATTCTTCTGTTTTTCTGGCCTTCTGTTTCTGGTCGACCCCATCAACACAACTTCTCCTACTTCTGGTCTACCCATCAACACAAGTATGAAGTAATGAGGTACCATACTACCATAGTACCACTCGAATTCAATTCCAGATCATGATTGATCATATAGGTTGTGATCACTTTAGTAGTCACCACTATTCAATATAAGTATAAAGGAAATGTATTTAAGTGTATTGCTTCCAACACTTTAGTAGTCATTACTTCACCTCCCAAACATAGTCTGTGATCACAAAGTTCCATTTGGAATTGACTTCACTTATTATGACTTAGTTAGAACTTATAGTCTAGTTGAATGGTTAATTAACTTCTGCCTTTGAAACAAAAATATGTAAATTTTTTAATTAGTCGCTTATTTTTGTTGTTAAGGTTTAGCTAAAGAAAGCAATGGGTACTACTACTTCATCAGATGCGAGTACAAAATTCATCAATTGTGATATGGCTTGGAAATGGGGGGAATGGAAAGATCCGACCAAAAAAAATTATGTCTGGTGTACTTTGTGCGATAAAAAAATGAGTGGAGGGATCACTAGGTTGAAACAACATCTTACTCACACCGGAGCTAACGCACCTGGTTGTCCTAATGTGAGCAATGACATCAAAGAATAGTTCTTGCATCAATGAGTGAAAATGATAAGAAGTAGAAATGTAGAATTTATTTGATAATATTCGGTTGAACCCGTTGATGATGACGATGAGGGGAAATAAGAAGATGAAATAGAAGTTATTGAAGGAGGAAGAGGACAAGTCGGAATACCTCCTCGTAGTTTGAAAAGAAATGCCACTAGTGATGTTCGCGGTCCTTTTGATGTAATGTTGAAGCCCAACTACGGAAAGATAAACAAACCACTTTGGATATAAATAACCCAATCAAGGAGAAGTTAAAGACGGCTGCTTGGAAAGAGTTTGCGGTGTGGGCATATTTGGTTTGGTTTTCGTTCAATGCCATGCACAACGAGAACTTTCAAAAGTTCATAAATGCAGCTGGAGAGTATGAAAGAGGTAATTACCATTTCAAATTTTGAATAACTCTCTCAAAGATTGTTAATGCCAAAAATTACCCAAAAGATAACTTAAGTTCGGTGTGGAGTTTTTAACCACTAAAGTAAAGAACCTTTCAACAAATCGTGCGACAAGAAATAAAATCAATGTAAAGACACAAAAATTGGTGACGCGGAAAACCCCTTCTAGGGTAAAAACCGTGGACGATAGCAGAGATCGTAAATTCACTATAGACGTCAAACAGGGACGTCATCCTTTAGAAGAAGCAATAGAGAGTACAATGATTAGTAATACAACTGTAAAGTAAACAAGTTGTAAGATCGTCTTAATCATCGTAAGGTAGAACACTTCGTCAAGAGTTTTTCTTGAGAGAATTTTACTTGAATGCCTTGTGAGTGCTTGAATACTGTGTGTCCTCATTGAGTTCTTCGTAGCTTGTATATATAGCGCATATCGTCATAAACGAGCCTTAAATGTCACAACGGTCTTTGCATTCAATGGTCTTGATGGCGTTTTCCCGTTATGATTGTTGTTCATAAATGCTTCATGACCTGAAATAAAAAGACATAGAAGAAACGTTCATTGATAGTTAATGAGTTATGAACGCTAGATATCTTGCGAAATTCGTAAGATACTTGTTGATGAGAGATTTTGGTCGTAATTCGTAAGAAACTTACGACCGTCGTTGTAAGTGATGATCATAGTCCTCGGTGTATGTGGTCATCAGACCCTTATCTTAATACAAGAATTGTCTTAAGATTGGATACGTTTGGGCTTCTGTCGTCGGACGAGACTTGTGAATTTTTACCCAAACAAAGATTAATTACTAACTTTATTCCTATCATTTGTAGGCCTGCTGGCTCCAAATTATCACAATATTCATGTCACTTTGTTGAAAGATGTACTCGAGGATACAAACAAGTTTGTTGATTCCTTTCTTTTACATTGGAAGAAGAATAAATGCACTATTATATATATTAAAGTAGTGACTAATTGTGCTTTTTACTTATACTAGTTTGTTACCGATAATGGGTCCAACTTTAAAAACTTTAAAGTTGTGGGAAAAATCTTGGAAGAACAACGTCCTCAGATGTTTTGGACACCATGCGCAACACATTGCGTGAATCTTATGATAGGAGATGTCGGAGAGAAAATACCAAAGATCAAAATTGTGTTAGTTGATGTGAGAGTGGTAGTGGTTTATATCTATAACCACTGAAAATTTTGAATGTGATGTGGAGGCTCACTAAAAATAGGGAACTGCATAGGTCTTGTGTTACAAGGTTTACAACACAATTCTACACCATAGAGCATTCATGAGAACCGACATTACCTCCAAGTGCTATTTGTTTCTGAACAATGGAGGAAGAGTGACTTTGCCAAAAAGCCATTGGAAAAAATAATTGAAAGAATAATAGTGATGAGGTTAATTTATTAACTTCATTACATCACTTTTTGTTATATTTTAGTATTACTTAGGCTAAGGGGTTGTTTCTTTACCTCTTAATTATACCATTAAGAGGTTAAGGTCTGAATCGGATAGAAAAATAGTTGTTTGACTTGCATTTTTAAAAATTCTGAACCATTCACCATCGTCTGATTCGCTCCAACACCACTCCTTCCCCCATCCCATTCAAACCACCCATTTTCCCACATTGCCCTTTCTCTCAAACAATTTATTCTCTTCTCCTGAAATCTTTCCTTAATACTCTCTATTCTCTCCTCAATACTCTCGATTATCACCATCAATGTTTTACAAAACTCTCAATTCTCACCATCGACGCTTCAGACGCTTCACAAAACTCTCGATTCCCACCATCGATCTTGGCTGTTTCTTCACCGCACGCATCAGATCTTCACTCTTCACCATCGATCTAGCTCCAAACATGGGGACAGGGGCACCATCAATCTCGATTTTCATCACTCTTCACCCCCTGCCTTTGTCGATTGAAAGATGTAATACAAATTTTTCTCCAAATTGGTACCTGTGATTTTACTTTTGTTCGAAAGGGTGTGATACCCCCAACAATTTGTGCAATATAAAACTCCATTATATGTGATTTGAAGCTGATGGATATGTTTGTATAAACATGAATGTTTGTATAATTGTATGTAACATTCTTTATAAAAGTTATGTGATTTGAAGATGATGGATATGTTTGTATATAGACCACTATTTGTATGCAACATTCATTATAGATTTTTTCTGCATTATAAAAATTAATAGAACTGCAGTGGTATAAAATAACTGTTTATATGCAACATTCATTTGAATGATATGTGATTTGAAGGTGATGATATGTTTATGGAAAACTAGACAGATCAAAAATTCACTGTCTTTGAACAACAGGTATCTTTTGTATCAATGCTATATATATGAATGAAATTTGAGATGGGTTGATGTATTGTTGTGTACATATATTTTATAATTGATGCTACAATGCTTTTGATAATTAATGATATAATGCTTTTGATAGCTTATGTTTTTGATCATTTTTTGGATAACATTTTAAGGTTGAACTAAAGTTTAAGGTGGATATATGTTGTCAAACGTTAATTTTCATTAAACACAAGATTGGGGTTAAAATAGTAATTTTATGTCATTTAGACTGTTGATTTAGAACAGTTTCCAAACAATCATTTTCTATCTGACACTAAATCATGCAGAAACCCCAAAATTAGTTAGGGTTTGTATTGGGTGAAGGGGAACTGATATGGAGAGAAAGGAAGGAGTATGAGAAATGAGAAGAAAGTTGAAAAAATGATTTTATAATGCTCTTCCCCTTATTGGCGACATTGTCAGGGCAATGTCGCTTCCAAAGTCGCATCAAGCCACTAGAAGGTGCTCCCTTCCTTGCTACTTTTCCAAGTGACATTGACACATGTAATAGTCACCGGGCATGTAACTGGACCTGTACCAGGCCCTAAAACTCGACTTTTCTCGCATGAAACACCCTTGATTCTCTTAGGAACTAAAACAATGATTTCATAACACAAAATCTACAACTTAGATGCTATAGAAGCATACGTGGTGACTCTTACTTGCCGAAAATCCAGGTGTTACACCGTAGGGCCAACTGATGTCACAAGGCGACATTGTGCATTGACCAGACGGCGACTTGCCAACATGGTGCCGGTGCCCATGGTCAATCAACATAGATACGACATGAGAGTCGTGGTCCATTCGGTTTACTAGCGATATAAGGGTCGCGTCCCTTGACTTCCAACAACGACTTTAATGCCATGGTCCAGACGACCTCACCAATGGCACGAGGGCCGCGACTTCAGGTGGTGCGACAGTGGTGCAGGGCCACGACTCGACAGGAACACCAACGACACAAGGGGCCATGGTTCAGGCCGATACACCAGTGGCACAAGGCTACGGTTCATTAGAAGAAGGTGTCGCGGTGCAACGATAGATAAAGGTCGAAACAACCAACGACTAAACCACCGAGAGGTAGCCATCAGCAAGGGAGCTGCGGTCCTACAACGGTGAAGTCGTGACACAAAGACGGTGATAACACACCCTAATAGCGGTAGGGCTGTAGGGTTTCCAAAACCGGTAGCTAACGCATGGGCAAAACTCTAGCCACGATGCCGACGATTAAAAGAAAAGGGAAATTTCATTTCGTTTCTATTTAACATGATTTAATCGTTTTATCATCAAAGTGGCTCTGATACAACTATAGGGTTTTAAAACACTTTTGTAACCGTAAATACGTAGCATAAAATATTTAGGTTACACTTTAATTAGAAAACTTTTCTAAAATTAAAATCCCATCGGATCAAATGACATATAAAGCAATTAGTTAAACACACCATATGGTGTTTTAAAGTTTTACCTTTTACAGATTTGGTGTAGATTTGATGCACCACTTTAGAATCCAATGTAGGATTCCTCCGTTAGTAATCTACACACGAACACGCCTAGATCTCTCATCGGGTGCTAGCCCAAGAACTCTAGATCTATATGTGTATTACAGAAAAAGAAATAGTATCTTTTTTTCTGTATATTTTTTGAAAGGTTAATTCTAATTAATTTAGTTAGTTAAATTTGATTTAGGCTATCACCTTATTTATATGAACCGTATTTCAGTTGGTCCATAACTCAAATAAGGGTTAATGATTATCTGTAATAATTTATATAAATATCTTAAAACATTAATATAGTTACACATATTTACAAATAATACCCTATCATCATAATTACATTTAAACACACATTTTAATTATTATCTTTCAAGAATAATAATTTCCATAATCAACTTGATTTTATTCGAATTTCTACAAATGGAAGCAAACGTGTTATGCGTGTGTGACCCTATAGGTTCACGTACTCCTCTGCAGTATTCATGTGTGACACATGTCGTGTGAGAAATGCTAAGTGTGAGAAATGGAGAAATGATCCTAGCCCTTCATCTGATCAACATTTGTGGCTTTGACTGTGAAGCACCAGATAATTCTTCGTGTGGTCTGTAGAAGATAGAGGGGTAGTTTCGTAAAATATGCGGGACGAGTTCATATATGAACCTATGTGATTCACATATGAACTATACGTTCGTATGTGAATCAGTTAATTAGTTCATATGAGAATCCGTTAATTAATTCATATGTGAATATGTTAATTAGTTCAACTGATTCACATATGGACCTACAGTTAATTAGTTCATACATGAATCATAAAAATTCATATGTGAATGAGTGAATCAGTTAAAAAGAGTTCATATGTGAATTACATGAGTTCACATATGAACATATAATTCCATATGTGAATCACACAAGTTCACATATGAACTCGTCCTGCGTATTTGTAGAAGTTACAAAATTGTCCTTCTATTTTTTGACCCCGCAACTTTTGACCTGTTAAAGTCGCAATTGTTGACCAGTCAAAATCGCAATTGTTGACCAGTCAAATCCGATGTTGACCATATGGATGACTAGGATTACTTCTCTATTTCTCACACATTTAGCATTTCTCATTTGAACCTATGTGTGTGTGTATACATATACATATATATATATACATATATATACATATACATATATATACATATACATATACATATATATACATATATATATATATATACGATGATGTTATGGGTTAGGGAATACAATACCCGACTTCAGACCTGGCCCAATACCCGTTTTAACGGGAAATTTCCAGCCTCAAACGAAGTGGGTGATAGGGGTGCTCAAAAATCCGATCAACCCGACCAACCCGATCAACCCAACCTAACCTAACCCAACGCGAAATAACTCAAACCGAAGCAACCCGATGTCTAATCGAGTTGTAAAATCTTCACACCGTAGGTATTGGGTTGATATCGGGTTACTTTTATTTGAACCCAACCCAACCCGATGAACCCGATCCTTTTATTTTGTGGATTTAATATGATTATTAAGTTTCTATTAATATGTAAATTAGACAATTACACTATTGCGTACCCTCTTCATTTACATATATTTTCAATCTATTATTCATCTCTATATAACTCCTTTGTATATATGTTTAATAAATGTAAACACACACACACGCACATATATATGTGCAAACTAAAAAATTAACTAAATGTGATATATTTAAGATTTAAGAAGTATGGATAAGTTGTACCAAATGGTTGATGATGACACGACCAACCTCAAGGCCAAGAAAGAAAGCATCGGGGTTGGAGACATCTAAAACGATTGTTGTTGATTTACATATTATCATTTGGTTTAGACATTTTTATATGTAATATCGTAATATTTTTGATGAACTTACATACTCTAATGAATTATCGGTCATTCGGTTGTATTTCAAAGAAATGTTTCCTTTATGTTTATATTCTAAATTTGATTTCATCTTGTTTAAACACAACGCGACCAACCCGATCAACCCGAACGGTTTGGGTTGGGTTGGGTTGTAAAATTTTCAAACCGCCTATATTGGGTTGAGTTGTTAATAAGTCTTCAACCCGATCAACCAAACCCGTGAGCACCCCTAGTGGGTGAACCGGATTCCCTAATGGGTCGAAACAAATCACCATGCCTATTGGAGACGCCATAATCTCTTAGAGACTCGAAAAAAGTTTCTCATCGATTCCACAAAAGGTTCTACTTCTGCACCTCCAAGTCATGAATCCTAGACACGAGTCATTTACTCTTATAGAATTTTTAACAAGCAATGAACATATGATTACCCTCAAAATTTTAGGGTTTTGTTTTATACTTTTGTATCACAATTTTGTCGAGAAGTTCTTCATGGTCTTCCTAATGCAATGTCCCTTCTTCATGTTCTGCGATGATTCGTTCTTGCTCTTATTTGTGTTACTGCATTCAAACTGGGATTTTATTGTAACAATCCTTAGCTTTACCCCATAGTTTTTTTTTTAAATTTTTTTATGATTGTTAATGGAAGCTAACTTTGAAGAACAACAAGGGAAATGCTTGAGGAATAAAACATCCATGCCAACAATAGTGAAGTCTAGCAAAATCACCAAATTACCCTCACGTAACTAGTACACGAGGAACTTATCATTTTATAAATCACACAAAGAAACATGTAATTTAGAAAGGAAAAAAAAAAAAAAAGAAGTTAAATGAGACACGTGTTCGGCAATGATTAGTTAACAGGCAATGATACATGGTGTTCACCGCATCAAATTAAACCCCCAAAAGGCATCGAGGATCCTTTTGAAAAGCAGAGGCGATCGGCCGAAACAGAGGTAAAGGAAGGGGGAAAATGGCTTCCGTGGTGAAGAACGTTCTGAAGAGCGTCAGAGACAAGGGTCTCGTAAATTTCGCAAGGGAGATTCGTGAAGAAGGATTTCTGTTAGTTTTTCTCCCTTTCATCTATCTCCGTTTTAAATTTATGTATGCATGTTGTAAATTTAATCAAATCAAAGGTCTAGTTTTTGGAATTTAGCTAATTGAATTTCGCATGAGTTTGTTAAACTTTAGTCATGGCCTAGTTCAACTGCATCGATTTCATGTTGTATATTGGTAGATGAAGAGATAAGGAAAAAAGGGGGGGGGGATTACTTGATGGTTTATTGTTGAGATTTCATTTTGTTAGATGCATTTCACGCAAGTGAAGAAGGGGGGGGGGGGGGGGGAGGGGGGGATATTAGGTTTGTTTTTGTTGGAATCCCAACTTTTAGGGTTCTTCTAGGGTTTGCTAGTATGAAAGTTGAATGTATTTATGACATAATCGAAAGAACAGAACGGACGAGAAACTGCGAGGTGACTTTGCTAGTCAATCTCAACTTCACTTCTGTACGATTTTGATTCAGGACGAACCAAGAGGAATACCTTAGATTTGTAAGAAATATTTGCTCTTGATGACACCTAGTTAACAATGAGTCTGTAATTGTGGTTATTAGAAATTTATTATCCGTACACTGATAAGCAGATGTTATTTTATGGGGGCACCTGTCAGTCACGCTTTCTTTTGGTATCAAAATTGTATTTGCGGATCATAAAAATCATTAGCAGAATGTATAGATCTATGGACAGTTTTATTTTCCAATATTGTTACCAGAGATGAATGAGAATTTTTGTGGTGCTATGGTGGTCATGATATTTGGGTAATAATGAAAATTTGGAACTTTCTATCTTTCTAAGTCATAATCTGTAAATGTTACAATATCTTTGGAAAATGGTACAAAAGAAGTGGGAATATACTTGTGAAATGGACAAAGGAATAGAAGTTTACTCACCAAGTCCTACGTGATACTTCACTCATGACTCCTTAACTCATGTTGAGTATTTCTTTTGCAATTTGATATGCCATGTTGCTTTTATTTCTTATTCATTCTATCTCAATTCTCACAATGAAGGTGTATTTTGACTTTTCATTATCAACCCAAAACTTCATGAGTTCAATACTGATATGATTTCTTTACATTAGCACTTTCATACCCCTGAAGTGGTCCATCAGAGCTGCATACAGCTATTAGTCTGCTTATTCTTGCATCTATTTGGAGGTGGGGGTGGTGTAACTTTCAATCTATATCAAATAAATGAACCCATATCAATTTGGAGTTAAAAAGTCACATGTTTCACTGTTAAAAGTCAAAGTCAAAGTGGACATTTGATATGAGAATAAAGGGATATATTTATCTTTTATATTTTGAGTTGTTCTTGTCTTTGGGCTTATGCTTATGTAGCTTTATACATGCAACTGTACTTACTTATCTTTTGTGCTTTTTCCAGGAATTGTCTTTCGGATGGAAATCTTTTGTAAGTAAAGCTACTCCCCTTAAAATGCAATTAACAGCCACCATTTTCTTAGTTTAGTTAACCAAGTCATTTGTGTGTTATACATAGTACATTAGTACGGTGTCCTATGTGTTTGTCCTTGTATACTATTGTACAAGTTGTAACTGATGAATTGAAAATGATAAAATGGGCTAGAAAGTAGAAACTATCCCTTATGCACACCCCTTTTCATCCACACTTACCTAAAAAAATTGAGATGACTAATTATATTATTTTGTCTCACAAGAAAACTATGACATTTACTATTTGAAAAGTATTGTCTTCTAAACATTTCAAGTACTTATGTTTTTAGAAGAAAGTATTATTTTGTGTAGTGTCAATACATTACTTTTCTGAACTATGTAAAAAATTGGTAAAAATCGTTCTAGTTGTAGATTAAAATATTCTATTCACATTGTTATAACTTATGCTCTTTCGGATGGAATGTATGAAATAGTATTTGTTTTTTATGATTTTATTCTTGCAAAAGCATACTTGAAAGCTTGGAATTTATCTCTAAGTAAAAGACCAAATAAAAGCTTAGATGTCTATAATTATTTAGTTTTGTTTGTCGTTAGATGCTACAACTTTCAATTGCTTTTTGTGAAAAATATTTATTGCTTGGATATGTTTGTTATGTTGGTATAATTTAACTTTACTTGTTATGTTATATATGTTTTTGTGTCAAAATCAGTTTTGCAACAAAAGAGAAAAACAATTGGAAAAAAAGAAGGGGAAAAAGGGTGTTCAGGTGCAACGAGACAACATGACCAACCCGTTTCATGCATGACCCATTCTTAAAGTGCCAATTTGACCTTCTAGCCGTTTTGACCCAACTGTCTATTTGTCATCTATAGTGAGGATCATCACTCTAAGTTCTTTGTCATCTCTTTTTTCATTATTCTTGATGATTCTCCCTCTTTCTGTACCTTGGACTTTTGAATTATCTTGTGTGCGAAAAGGATGAAGGTTGTCTCACCTTCATTTTGGTTGTGGAGATCCAGAGTTTCGTTTCGATATCCTCAGTAGAGCTCTCAACAACTTGACAAATTTCTCTTCTAATGTTTTAACACCTATCCATGAACCTAGCTCAGGATCAATCTAGTGGGCATTCATAACAGAATTGAAGTGTAAAATTAGGATCAATTTACTCTTTGACGATCGAGAAAATTTGCTTACTTGGTCAATAGTTTTCCAAAACACTTGCACGAGTAAATGTACATCATATATTCACTAGCATAGATCTTTTGAGCACCAATGATGATCTAATTTGAAGAAGCATAACCAAACCAAGAGTAAATGAGCGTACTCTTCTATGGGACATTACACTTAGTTGCATATTACTCATGACGAAAATGTAATCCAATTATAATTTGATCACATGGAATACGAACGACATCAAAACAACGAAATGAAAAGGAACTGGCACAGTCATATCTTGAGGATTTTCTATGAAATGAACTTTGAGTTAAATATTTATTGACTTTAGTAGAACAAGGAGATTTGATTCGACTAAGGATAAACTTTGTAGGATGCCCTTTGGATTGAGTTGATCTATGATACCAACTTTTTTGGTACGCGTTAAGTTCTTGATCTTGTTTTGTGTGGTAGTTTGAGGTAGAACCATTAAATAGGAAGAGTGGTGTATTTAGAGTCTATGCTTGGGAGGGAAGAGGTACAAAGAAGAGAACTCTGAAAATGTGACACAGCTCAAGGGATCAAGTTTTGTCATTCAAGCCTCCAATATGTTTTACGAATGATCCACGGTAGTTATTTCTGATTGCTGCTACTAGAGAGTGTGAGGGAGGTTGTTTTGCAACAATGTTCAGGAGCAAATTTTTCATTGCATCGAAAGCAAAGGCCTCGCGCTATACGGTTCTGTCTTTCCACATCCCATGGGTGCGTTTGATTGCGACTAGGATTTTGGTTTGTTGCAATGTTTCTAGGTGCTAGTGTTGGATTGGTTGGTTGTGGGTTTGATATAGCTGTTGGTTGTTGATTGGATTTGAACGAGTTGTTTCTCAGGGGTATTTCAGAACAACCCATTTTCTGCTTGTATTCGAGAGCCAAACTCA
The DNA here is from genome assembly GCA_023525745.1 of Arctium lappa. Taxonomy (NCBI): domain Eukaryota; kingdom Viridiplantae; phylum Streptophyta; class Magnoliopsida; order Asterales; family Asteraceae; genus Arctium; species Arctium lappa. The sequence goes on along the minus strand of CM042051.1, from coordinate 71,791,806 downwards.
TAGCTTTGTAAACCGAATGAGGCTTCTGGATGCGTACATCAGCCTTGAGGTCGTCTCTTAACCCATTGAGGAACACACCCAACAAGCAATGTTCCGAGTAGTTCTTAACTCTAGCCGAACGTTTGGCAAACTCCTGGCGGTATTCTTGTACCGTTCCTGTTTGTTTAATCCTACAAAGGTGCTCGTCAGGATTTTGAAATTCTGCTGGCCCATAATTTTCTTGCAATGCTTTGACAAGTTCTTCCCAATACAAAATGGTTCTCTCATTATTGATCCAAGCAAAGAGGTCAAGAGCATCACCTTCCAAATACATGGCAGCAACATCAACTTTCAGTTCATCGGGTGTCTGGTAATACTGAAAGTATTTTTCGGCCTTTAAAATTCAGCCATGAGGATCTCCTCCCTTAAAACGAGGAAAATCCATCTTGGTATGATGTCTGTGCCGAGGGTTTTTTAACCACCATGGTTCTTCAGTATAACGCTCGTCATCCCACGAGGATCCCATATTTTTTGGATGTCCCTTATCTGCCATAACGTCCTTCTCTTTGGATTGAAACTTTATAGTTGCATCCATGGCAGCCAATTTGGACGTAAGTAGGGCTAACTGTTGGAGGATCTCATCATTGGAAGGGTTATTTGATTGGGTTTTGTTTCGGTGTGGAAGTGTGGGCATATGGATCTTCGGTGGAGGCCGTAGAACGAGTGTTGACCATTATGGATGAACAACGATTTAGGTGATGAACAGTAACGATATGAATAGTAATGATGAACAGTAGCGTATGAATAGTAACGAGGCTCTGATACCAAATTGTTAGGATCTACAACTTGGGTAAAAGAACTATATAAGAGGTAGTCCGTATGGAGAGGATGAAGCTCCAAATAATAACTCAAAGTAAATTTCTCATATCCAAATAATAGAATAGCTACAATATTTAAAGTAAAAAGAAATAGACTCCTAGAACAAAACAAAGATAGACTCGTAAAGCAACACCAAAAAGGAAACTCAAATAAGGAAAGTGACCAAGGATAATAAGGAAAGTAACGAAATATAAATAAGGCGATAAGCAACAATAGATTTATGGAAGATCTTTTCCATGCGTATCCTTTATTTTATACTTTTTCCATGCTTATCCTTTCTTTTATTTCTTCTAACATATGTCTTCATAAGTGGATTCGTATCATATTCCCTAAGCATGTTTTTTGTCAATCCGAAGTTTGAATCTTCAGTTGTTTTGCATTAGCTATTAGGCATGGGAATCATAATCTTTTTGGTTTTTGAATCGTGTAGGCAAACCAAGATTCACAACATAGGTGCCACAGTAGTGGGTGTCGACAAATTTGGCAATAAATACTACGAGAAGCTTGGTGACACGCAATATGGTGAGTCCTTCGTTTTTTGTTATGTCCAGTGATCCCTTCTCTTTATATATATATATATATACATATACATATATAGAGGGAGGATCAAATGAAAACAATAACTATTTAAAAGAACACAAGAACGAACAAAATCATTATTGATTCTACATTAACGTGCAAAAAAGCTATGGTGGACCTGAAGCCGCGGCCAACGTCCTTTTTTCGTGCGTTAATGCAAAATCACTAATGATTTTGTTCGTTTTCGTGTTCTTTTAAATAGGTAGTGTTCTCGTTTGAATTCGTCTCTCTCTCTCTATATATATATATGTATATATATGTTTGCAAGTAGCAGCCTTGGGAAGTTATATTTTCGAGCAATCTTTTTAATTTAGTTATTAAGTGGGGTGAATGGGGATTTTACCCTTCAGAGGTGACCAAATAATTGATGAACCAATTTTTTTGGAAATAGTACGGAAACATGAAGGCGCTACCACTCCACGTGGTCTAGGCGCACCACACAGTCCTAGAATCGGCAAAACCTCTTTATGGGAGGTTGGCGTGGCCATAAGGGTTTGGGAATCAAACTAGGGAGTAAGAGGAGCTACCCTTCTTATTGACCCAGGAGATTGCCATTGATGAACCAAAGTTGAGTTGCAACAATTTACACTTGATAGTTGGATATGACCATTTCTACTAGGGGTGAGCAAAACCCGAACCAACCCGAATTACCCGTCCTACCTGAGCCGAAATTCTTCCAATAAACGGATATCTGACTTTCATTGACACCCGTCATCCGATATCCGATTTTTAATGTAGGATTATGGGGTTCGGGTTGGGTTTGCATATGGGCCACCCGAACCTGCCCGAATATCCGATTAAGATTACTTTAAATAATTAAATAATAAATATTAATAATGTAATCCTTTCCTTTTTTTTTGTGCCTAGCAACAATTCAAGTTATCAATGGAAGAAGTATTGGGATTTGGGATACCATTTACTTTTCTATGTAGTAAAACACTAAAGTATAAAAGTCCAGTGGACCATTTCAATGGCTATTATGCATAGTCATGAGCCATCATGAGACATGATTCTTCATGCATTTCCATCATTCCATGTAATGCATAAGATGCAACGCAGCAACAATTAACCAGCAGTGCAACACCCCTTCTTATTTCTTCATTCGTTCCAGTTCCACATGTGCTGCTGGACCATGCAGACATGCAACGTGTTGGTCAACTCGACTTACCCGCCCGAATCCGTCCTACCCGAAATCCACCCGAACCCGACTAGACCCTACCCCGAATTTAGGAGGCTCGGATTTCATTCTCTCTCCCCGAAACCCACCCTCCTCCGCCTGAACCCGCCCGATGCTCACCCCTAATTTCTACTGTTTTTCCTCTCAAAAAGACATCCACATGAACAGATATACAAGCAGACAAGAGTATCAAGTATGGTAACCACGTTGGTTATTATTATTTGTTTTTTGACTTTGTAGGAAGACACAGGTGGGTGGAATATGCTTCCAAAGACCGTTACAATGCTTCTCAGGTCCCACCCGAATGGCATGGTTGGCTGCACTTTATAACCGATCACACAGGAGATGAGGTAAGTGTATCACCTCCCTGATACGTTTGTAGAAAGACCTTTTATTACTCCCTCCGTGTTGGTATATTAGTCATTTTAGGATCATTTTAGTATAGTTGCTTGCTAATCTAAAAGCAATCAGATGCAACATTTAGTTAAGCACCCTAACTCCTCCTCCTCCCTCTCTATCTTTCTCTCTCTCTCTCTCTCTCTCTCTCTCTCTATATATATATATATATATATATATAGAGAGAGAGAGAGAGAGAGAGGATCCAGAGAGAACCCTCAAAAAAGAAAGAACGGAAGAACCCATTCAAACTGTTAGATTGAGATGATCCAATGGATGAAATCATAGAGGTGGTTTTAAAGACCTTTTTTTGAAAAGAAAAATATCCGTCGCTATTTCTTAATCAAAAGTGGGGGAAGTATAACCAAAACTGGAGTAAAACAATTTACAACAAAAAAACAAGTCATATTATTATCAACAATGACATTCATATTGGTATATTTTTTCATCCGTTTTTTTCATGGTTCTTAGGTTCGAGGTCTAGTAAGTGGAATTGAATAATTTTTTTACAATAATTACAAATTGACTATAATGATTGCCTCCATTGTAGGAGAGCCCCCCAAACATGGAGGAAAAAGCATATGTCCTATATAGAGCAATCACTCACTCACTCATAACTAGCTTTTCAAATTTTATCTTCTCTGTTTGGCACACTTTCCACAAAGCCATTAGGGGAAGAGGCGAGGTCTACGTAGATCATGCTCCTTAGTTCACCCATCCTATCTCTAGGTCGGATATACTGAGGCATATAGTTAGGGAAATTTGGTATTATAGTTTAAAAATAATAATAATAATAATTTATGGTTGGGTTGGGTTGGGTTGGGGTTTGGTTGCAGCTGCTGATGCTTAAGCCGAAGAGGTATGGATTGGATCACAAGGAGAACTTCTCAGGGGAAGGCGATGAATACATCTACCATTCCAAGGGACACACATTGAACCCTGGGCAGAGAGACTGGACCAGGTATCAGTCCTGGCAACCCACCAAGACCCAATAAGTAATTTCTTTCTTTCTTTCTTTCTTTCTTTCTTTCTTTCTTTACCCATCAATAAGCAGCAGCTGCTTTGTGCAAAACTTGTTTCTTGTTTCCTGTTCAAGTTATTACTGTATTGATTTTGAGTGCAAGTTATTTGCCCCCATCAATTCTATACGTAACGGTTGGACAATGGACGTGTGTTATTCAACAAGCTTCGTTTCTTTTTAATATATTCTTGTGACCGTTTTCGTTAGGAATTTAAAACTGGTTAGGAATTTGGGAACTAACCACGACACGACATGTTGTAATATATTCATTTTTTAATGTGATTCATGATGAGGAACATACCCATATTCATTATGAATTTATTATTAATGATGAATATTCATCATGAAGAGGGACACGTGTCGTGTTCTGGATGGTTCTAGGTTTTTAATCAATTTTGGTTCTCTCTATTATTATATTCTCTCTCTTTTTCAAAATAAGTATCCACAATTGAAATGCCACAATTTTAGATATGCGTAATTATTCCACTTTTTTGTTAACCAAATGACATCTTTATCCTTATCTGCTTTCTCTCTATTCACAACTTTTAATTATTTGTGCATTAATTTGAGAATTTAGTTATCTAGTTTTGAAGGTGGACACTTATTTTAGGCAAAAAATAAATAGAAATGTGGACATATATCTTGGGACAGAGGGATTATTAATTATTTATTTGATAACATCATACATAAGGGGTCAGGTTCACGTGAGACCAAACTGTTTCCGTGAGACCGCATGAGACCAAACCTTAAAACATAAAACTTCACACCGAAACACTGTGAAGGTAAAAAACATTCGAACCTTCATAATGTAATCACACTATGAAGGTAAAAAAACTAAACCAAGTTAAAAAAAAATCAAACATTCACAGATAAAAGACTGTGAAGGTATATCCGAACCTTCACAGTGAAGACGCTGTGAAGGTAAAAAAAAAACGAACATTCACAGCGAAAAACACCGTGAACGTAACATTTACGGTGTTTTCCCTATGAAAAGTTCGATTTTTTTTATCTTCACAGTTTTTTGGTGTGAAGTTTCATACTTTAAAGTTTGGTTTCACCGGTCTCACGGAAACTGTTTGGTCTCACGCGAACTTAAGTCCATATAAGTATTAATAAATGTGTTAAAATTATAATTGTTATTTGTTTTAATCAAATGACATTTTATTTATTTGTTTTTAAATGCACAATTAAAAATAAGAACGAAAAATATTTGTCTCCAATCATCTTCAATATCAATACCATCATTATTACCGTTTGTCTTTAAATTATTGTAATTTGTTGGTGAAGTTGTTGAATAATGGCTTCCATTTTTGTCGGTTATATCGTCATTGACATAAGGGGGTTCAACCTTTCGTGTGATTGCGTTTCTTATTTCTAGTCGTTGCTATCCAAGTAATCTTTGAGGCAAACACAAACCTAAGCAATTCCAGTGTAAGTTGCATCATTACTTTCGAAAGCAGCTTGCCACTATAGAAAATGTAATTTTCGAAGCTATACGGAGGTAGCTTAGATGGTTAGTAAATCCCTCATAACGGTTTTGAGAATTTGTAATTGTTTCAATATCTCGGTTGGTGTGATGTTTAGATCCACCTCGTAATTCTAGGGTCATCGAAGTGACCGAACGACAATTGGACACCGATTCGTTTGCATCATCCGAGTTAACTCGACATCATAACTCCAACGTGATCTAGTTTGATCAATTGAGAATCCTCGAATCTAGAAAAAATTTCAACGTTATGCAAGACTTTTCCATGTCGTTTCAAAAGTGGAATTCTCCCTTCACCATAAGAAGGGTGTCACATCTTTTAGATTGCGCCTTTCTTTCCGACTTGTAAAAATATAAAGTCTTAATTTTGTCAAACTGATGTTTTTTGGTTATGGTCAACAATTACTTCGATAACAAATTGAGGAACCGATGACCCCGTTTGAGAACCAGCACTTTGTGAACTCCTGTTTGAGAATCACCCAATTAAGACCATCTCCAATGAACCCTCTATTTTACTTTCTAAATCCTCTCTAATGAACTCTCTATTTTACTCTATAAAATAAAGAATTGAATAGTAACTCTATTTAATCACAAGGGCTGTGGTGTGGTGGTAAAGGCTTGGGGAGCTCATAGCCCTTAACCCGGGTTTGAGCCCCACTCGTAGCACTTGTGGCCACTGAGGATAAACTCAGGGTTGCACGCTTTAGCAGCTGGGCCAAAGGCCTTAATTGCCAGGGATTAGTCTGGGCCATAGGCCCAGGATACCCTTTCCAAAAAAAAAACTCTATATATAGAGAGTTAATATTCACCATTCTCTATTTTTTTCTAAACTTTTGATAACAACAAAATGGTCCTTCAACTTTTTAGATTTTTGCACTTTTATTTTATTTGTTGTTTAATACCAATTTTAATAAGAAACGTTCAAATACAAAATAATATCAAAACGAATAAAATTTTTAGCCCAAAATTCAAACACGTAAAGGAGAATGAATAAGTGTCAAAAGAATTATTATATAGGAGAACGGAAATATTATATAATTTTATTATTTTAATGCACTTAAAATTTTTTTATATAAAATAATAATAATTTAATCTTATTGGTGGAAATGAATTAAAAAATAATTTATCATCTTCCATCAAGTTATAAAGAATTCTCTAAACTTTTTTTTTTTTTTTTTTTTTGTTTTCTCTATTTTAGAGAATACATTAGATTAGAGAACATGTTGGAACAAAATAGAGAATAAAATTTCTATTTTCTCTATTTTAAAAAAATTATTGGAGATGCTCTTAGACCTATATATAATTTAAATGTGTCACCTACGTGGTCTAATTGGTCCAGACCAACCAGTCCTTTTGTAACTCGTCCTTACTCTCGGATCGGTCCAGTCCCCTTAACTCGACCTTGCCTATATCTAACCGATTCTACGTAATCTTCAAATGAGATGGTGACAAGTCGAAACTCATAAAGAATCATGAACCCTGTCACGTCATAAACAGAATACATTTTATTTTAGATTATTACAGAATCAATTCTAACATTTTTTTTTTGATATTTTCATCTAAATCTATTTACATAGATATTTCAGATATATGTACTATATAATTTATCATTATTTCTATTTCTCAACAAAGAAATGAAAAATGCTTCATTAAAATGGAAAACATAAAGAGTGCACACAAAAAGGCAAAATCATAAAGATGTGAAAACACAATAATAGAAAATGTCATCGTCATATCCAATGTTTTAAAACCCGGGTTGAACCGGGAACCGGTGAAGGGACCGGGTCAATTACGACCGGTTTTTTGGGAAATTACGACCCTGATTGAACCGCCGGTTTTTTGATAGAACCGGTTGAACCGGTCTAATTGAACCGGTAAAAACCAGGGTTAACCACGTTAAAAAATATAATTTCTTATAGAGTAAACTACGATTTTCGTCCCTGTGGTTTCATGTTTATAACGATTTTCGTTCTTGGTCTTTCAAAACTGCTTTTTTAGTCCTTATGGTTTCTATTTACTTCTATTTTCGTCCCTCAATCCAATTTTTTTTTAAATTAATTGTAAATTCATTTAAAAATTGAATAAGCAATTTACATATTTGGTCCTTATGGTATATAAAGTTTTACATTTTTATACTAGTTTACATTTTTTTACTTTTTATTTATTTATTGCATTTCATCAAAACATTTATTTTTCTATTAATTATATTGTATATTTTCGTAATTATTATAACATTTTAATTATAAAAATAATCAAATAAATTCGTTAAAAATACTGATAAATACATAATATTTTTTTCAAAGTTTTAGTTTAAATCACTTAAAATTAATATTTTATATATGTTGATTTATTAAAGGTTTTTATTTATTTTAAAATACCGTTGAAATTTTTTTAATAAAATTCGAGAAAAAATAGTTTTATTTTATAACAACCGGTTGTTTATTGTTAAATTCACTTTACTTGGACCATTTCATATTTTCATTAAACTTTATTTTTATTAATTAATCAAATTTATTTGATATTTAAAATAAACATAGACACACACACACACACACACACACACACATATATATATATATATATATATACATCAATGTTCTAAATAACATGAGATTTAAGCCTTGTGTTTGATGTCACGTTAATTCTTATAACACCATATTGAAATCTTCTAATCCTTTTATTGCCTTATTTTTTGTTTTTAATATATAACCTAATTTAAAATGGTGTGTACGTGTGTGTGTATGTTTTATTTAAATATTAAACAAACTTGATTAATTAATAGAAAATAAGGATTAAATGAAAATTTAGAATAGTGAGTAAATTGCATTTAACAAAAAACAGTCCGTTGTTATAAAAATAATACTATTTTTTCTCGAATTTTATTAAACTTTTTTCGATGGTAATTTAAAATAAATAAAAAACTTTAATAAATCAATAGATAAAAAATATAAATTTTAGGAGATTTAAACATAATAGTTTGAAAAAAATATCATGCATTTAGCAGTATTTTTAACGAAATTATTTGATTCTTTTTATAATTAAATTTATAATAATTATGAAAATATACAATATAATTAATAGAAAAATAAATGTCATGATGAAATACAATAAATAAAGAAAAAGTAAAAAAAATGTAAACTAAGATAAAAATGTAAAAATTTATATATTATAAGGACCAAATATGTAATTTACTTATTCTATTTTTAAATGAATTAACATTTAATTTTAATAAAATTAGATAGAGGGACTAAAATGAAAGCAAATAGAAACCACAGGGACTAAAAAAGCAGTTTTAAAAGACCATGGACGAAAATCGTTATAAACATGAAACCATAGGGACGAAAATCGTAGTTTACTCTTTCTTATATTTGTGTTTTTTATGTTTTTATATTGATGTAAAACTTGTTGTTATGTGTTTTTTTTAATGTATTTGGATTGATGTAAAACTTTTTGTTATGTGTATTTTACTGTTTTAATTTGTGGACATCAAATTCTTGGTTTCATATATATATATATATATATATATATATATATATATATAGGGGTGGTATCAATTGGAATTGGAAACCAAATTTCAGCCATTAATCTTTATAATCAATGGTTAAGATTCATTTGAATTATATATGGTAGTAAATTAATTAATTTATTAATAATAAATAAAAATAATAGATGAAAAGGGTAAATATGTCTTTTGATTTTGTGTCTGAAATATGGCAATAAAGGTTTATTTTATTTAGATTACTTGAAACCAAAATAAAATTTTACACGCAATCTAAATTTTGTTATTTTTTTACTATGAAAACGTGGATCATTTGTCTTTTCATCAAAAAAATTATTTATTTTTAAATGTAAGAAAATATATTTTTTTAATTTCATTTTATTATAAAATTTCCCACGCAATCTAATATTGTGATGAAACAGAATGAATTTGTAGATTACAGATTTCATTGGATTACAGATTTCATCAGGTTCATCGTGTTAGCATTATTGTTTCATAATGAAAATAGATTTATCAGGTTCATCGTGTTAGCATTATTGTTTCATAATGAAACATGATGAATTTGTGCCATTTTTGTTTCATTATCTGTTCAGTTGCATATCCGTATATGAAAATAGATTCATCAGGTTCATCGTGTTAGCATTATTGTTTCATAATGAAAATAGATTCATCAGGTTCATCGTATTAACATTATTGTTTTATTATTATCATATATAAGCTAAATTAAAATTAAATAATTTACCTAAATTAAATATCTCATTTTTAAATTAATCAATGATTATTATTACCATATATAAGTTAAATTAAAATTAAATAATTATTAATATAATAATAACAGTTACTATATATATTATGAAATAATGTAAAAGACAAAAATAACATTTTCAATTAAAAAAAAATTCACTGATTGGTTGATTTCGGTTTCCAAAGTTTCCAATGTAATATTGGTTTTCAATTGATCGCTCCCCTATATATATATATAGGGGTTAAATCATGTGAGAACCAAAAAAAGGTTGAGAACCGTGAGAACCGATCTAAGCTGTAATTTGATTTTGATCCTATGGTTTTAATTAAAAGTTGTTTCACCATATGAAAATGGCATAATCGTCATTTTATAACAAAGATTCATCACATGAAACACACATACTATTTCACCTCATGAAATAAAAATAAAATTTTCATAAATATGATCTGTCACCTCATTAAAATCCAAACATAACGTTCATATATATGTCATTTCACCACATGAATTAAATACAATTTTCATCAATAATCTATTTCACCTCATTAAATCAAACAATAAATTCCGTCTATATGTCGTTTCACCTTGTGAAATGATGGCAAAAATGCACACGTGTAAAATGTGGCACAATAATGGCGCAAGTATACACCACGTATTGCGTTCGCTTCTCAAGTAATATAATGGTAAGGACCAAATATCGTATCCACAGGGATTGGGCTTAACTAAGAATCAGAGATTTCCACGAACTTCCGGTGCAAAGTTAGATTTATAAAATTGATGGGTTGATTTTTAGCAAAATATTAAATATTAAACGAACGAGATAATAAAAAGCGGGTACGGGTGTAAGTTTTCCCCAAGAGTAATTTAATAACTTAATTGGTTAACAAAACCGGTCGCAATGGACCCACACGATTTCCTCCTCTATAAGTGACGTCGTGTCGGTTGCGATAACGGTGTTATTATAAAATTACCACACTTGCTAACTTTCGGTTTACCAATCTTACTAAGTAGATCTCGAAGATCTTAGCCCCGCCAATATGGAGAGATGCGCATATCTCTATGACACACCAACTCGACCGACATCTGGACCTTAGTTTGATTATGCAAAAATCCATATCTCTATGCGATTATTAAAGATTCTCTCAAACCTTCTTGCATCACCCAAGCCGTATTCGGATCCGCCCCTCTCGAGGTCTAAGATCTAATATTAACACACACAAGTGATCGGCTTGTCCGCGTTGAGATGAAACTTCAACTTGGATGACTAAACCGAGAAGTTAGCCGAATGCGGTAACACCCAAGTGTTACATTTTAACCTCTCGGGTTAGCTTACACCCGCACCCAAAGTGTGTGTTCCAGAATCTAGTTTCTAATCAAACAATCAAACAAACAAGATAAAACAAATCAATTACCTGTTTGATTTCTTTCAAATTCAATCTTTACACTTTCTCTCTCTAGAACTCTCTCTTTCTCTCTCTACAATCTGACTTCTCACACTTCAGTTCTCTCTAAATCGTATCTTTTAAAATACAAAGAAAACAAACTATTTATACTAACTACTAATTACAAGGAAAATACAAATACAAAATACATTGACTTATTACAAATAGACTTTGACTTTTAATGAGATTTGACTTTAGCAGCTTTGACTTTCTCAACTTTGACCTTCAGTATTCTTGATCTTGTATCCAACAGATTTATGCTCTAACAATCTCCCCCTTTGGATTCAAGATCATTGTTGAAAGATTTAGCAATTAAATCTTCACTTTAAGTTATGTCTGAACAATCTCCCCTTTTCCTTTAACAGTCTTCTTTCCAAAGTTATCTTCAAATGATGAACAATCTCCCCAAAGCTCTCATAGAACGCTTTCAGACTTTGGAAAGAAATTATCTTTAGAATTAGCTTGAATTGCTTTTCAGCAAATAATCTTCAAAGAAAATTTCCTCAAAACTTCAGAAATTCTTTGATTGTCTTCAAATCTTCCCTTTGAACTTTCTGACTTAAACATTTCAGAAAATCAACTTCACAAAACTTTATCAGATCTTGATATCATCTCTTCCAAACTTCAAAACTTTAACATTTCTTCATATCATCTCCCCCTTTTTGATGATTTGAGCATCTATATCATCAAAACTTTGCTTCCAAGAAATGTCTTTGACCACTCTGATTTGTTCAAGAGCCTCTGAGTCACCGTCAATCCAAACAATGTATTCATCCAGATCTTTTCAAATCTAGACAAAATAAAAACATGTAACTCCTGATTCAACATATGAATCAGTTAATATGTCTGTCAGTAACATAAAGTCACTGTGTGTAACGAATACACAATATAAAGGAGCTTTTTGATGTTCACTCCCCCAGGGCTTCCATCCAATCATCGAAATACCACAAAGGCAATTTCTATGAATGTTATGACAAAGAAACGAATTCTTTGTGTGCTCGTGCAAGTGTAGAAAGAATTAAGCACGATGATTGCTTTTTAATAAGGCTCAAAGTTATGTAAACCACTGAGACAACAGTAGATAAACACAGACTCAATTGTGCATGATTGAAGTGCGAAGGTGGGGCAGACTTCCTTCTCTTTCAATATCCAGATTTTTCAAATGAAAACCAGATAGATTATATGCTGCGTCCCCTTGAAAATGTGAAACATCTTCTTTTTTAGAAGAAAATGAGTAGTTAGTGGGGTATTAAGCAAGAGTTGGCATGGGCTATTTGCCTGATTCAATAACATTCACCAAATAATTGTGAAGCATTAGTAATGTGGCTGCCCGACTCAGAAAGTAGTTGGTGCAGAGTTTGATATTCTTTTACTCTGATCTCACACCCTCTTTCTTTTTAATCAATAAGCTCACTACTAACCAAACTCTCTTTTCCATTTTACCTCATCACACCCACACTCATTTCTTTTTGACTCCTCACACTCAAACACTAAAGGATTAACTTCTTGGGTAGGAAACACTGGTTAACGTGAATCCATAGAAGTTTCAATGAACTCCTAGCACAAAGAACCCATGTAATCCTATAAAGCATGTGTTGCTCAAATGGTTTAACTATATCAGTTAAAGCTCATATACAAATGTCAGATATAAGTATGCTCAGTGATATAATCATGAAGATATGAGCATTTTAAACCATTGAAGTATTTTCAAACAAAGACATTGAATGAATGAACATGAATGGAAGAAACTTGTTTGAAAATCTAACATTGTATAAAATGATCAGAAATGAATGATATAACAATTAAGGCTTATGGTCAAGAATAATGGATATTTGTCTATATGAAACAATATACAGACATTCTTGAATGAAACGCTTTGAAATGAAATATCGCTCAAAATTATTTGAAATACAAACGGGGTGTCTTACCATCGAAGAAAAATAGTTTCAATTTAGAGATGTGGTAAGAACATTTTGAAGAAAAATTCAAACCAGTGTGTGTGAATACTTGAAAGTATATAGAAAAGACAATACGCAAGTATTTATCTTTGGAAACACACGGTTTGTTTATCAATGAAGCACAAAAATAAAATGAAAACATTTAAAATCACACTTCCAAATTATAAAATCTGTTTAAGAATTGGGAAGTGGTTTGAACATTTAAAAACATGTTTTCTATACCTGAAAGTTGTCCTTCTTTAAGATATATGTGAGATTAAGATAAGAAATTTACCTTGTCGCTCAATCTTAAATCTCAGAAAGTCAGCTGTAGTCATGTAGATATGATCGTGTCAGCTTCTCTCATCATGTAAGTCTCAAAGTCTAGTCAAAAAATTTATTCACAAAATTTATTCGAAAATAAACGATGGAAAACAGTAAAACAAGTATAGAACGAGTTCTGATCAGAAGTAATCAGAAATCATTGTCTTACTCCTTGTTACTTATAAGCTCCCCCTAAAATCATGCATTGCAAAAATTTTGTCAGTTAAGCAAAATGCAGAAATTAGTTTTACTCCCCTTCAAATGAATGTAGATAATCTAACAATCTTCTCATACTCCCCCTGAGATGATGAGCAAACCATTAAAGTGCAGGTATCTTTCAGAAATAAAAATAAAGAAAATGATGAAAAATAACAATTTGAAACTTTAGTAGGTAATAATCGATTACGTCTTAAGATTTAACATACCAAGCTTAGAGACAAGAAAATGAAATCTCTTTTCATCTAAGGGTTTGGTAAATAAATCTGCAAGTTGATAATCTGTTTTTACAAAATAAAGTTCAATTGTTCCTTTTTCAACATTATCTTTGATAAAGTGATACCTTACATCAATGTGTTTGGTTTTGGTGTGTTGGACAGGATTAGCAGATATGACAATTGCGCTCTTCGAGTCACAGTATATCGGAATTTTGTCAAACTTAAAGCCATAGTCACGTAGCTGTGTGCGCATCCACAAGACTTGAGAGCAGCAACTAGCAGCAGCTACATACTCCGCTTCAGCAGTCGATGTGGAAACGCATAACTGTTTCTTTGAAGCCCAGCTAACGAGCTTGTCTCCAAGAAATTGAACGTGACCAGAAGTACTCTTTCTATCCAACATACAACCTGCATGATCTGCATCTGAATGCAGTTAGTTAAAACCCAGTATCTTTAGGATACCACAAACCAAGGTCTGCAGTCCCCTTCAGATATCTAAAAATCCGTCTGACAGCGGCCAAATGGGATTCTTTGGGAGCAGCTTGATATCTAGAACATAAACATGTTGAGAACATAATATCTGGTCTACTAGATGTAAGATACATTAACGATCCTATCATACCTCTGTAAGTTCTAACATCAACACTTTTACCCGAAGGATCAATGTGAATCTTAGTACCAGGTGCCATCGGGGTTCCAATTGATTTACAATTTTCCATTTTGTACTTCCGAAGAATGTCCAAAATGTACTTAGATTGATTTATAAAAATCCTCGTAGAAAGCTGCTTAACTTGTAATCCGAGAAAGAAATTCATCTCTCCCATCATACTCATTTGAAAACGTGACACCATGAGGTTAGAAAAGAGAAACCAGACTTGACCAAGAATTTGGATAAGACATCATACCAGGCTCGAGGGGCTTGCTTTAATCCATAGAGGGCTTTGTCCAAGATATATACATGATCTGGCTTGTCTTGATTGACGAACCCTTCAGGTTGAGACACGTACACTTCTTTTTTAAGAATGCCGTTCAGAAAGGCTGTTTTCACATCCATCTGAAAGACTGTGAAGTTCTTATGAGCAGCGTAGGCGAGAAACATTCTTATTGCCTCTATACGCGCTACTGGAGCATACGTCTCGTCATAATCGATGCCTTCCTCTTGCCGGTAGCCTTTGGCAACAAGTCTAGCTTTGTTTCTGATAACGACACCATCTTCATCCTTTTTGTTCTTGAAAACCCACTTAGTGCCGATCACGGTTTTGCCTTCTGGTTTAGGAACCAGTCTCCAAACATTTAGGGCTTCAAACTGATTGATCTCTTCTTGCATTGCAGATACCCAGTCCGAATCAGCAAGAGCCTCAGATACTCGAGTTGGCTCAATCTTGCTGAGGAATGAGTCATGCATACACTGATTAAGAGTCGCTGACCTTGTCTGAACAGGCTTGTCAAAATCTCCAATTACTTGATGTAATGGATGGTCTTTGGTCCAGCGATGCTCATGTGGGAGTGGAATAGATACTGATTGAATATGATCATCATCTTGAAATCCACTTTCAAAATCTTCAGTTTGAATTACAGGAGGGGGGTTGTCAGTTGAAGTTTCATGTGCAGAAGTATCAGTGGGAACAACAAATTCAGGCTGTTGAGTAGACAATGTAGTACACCCAACTGAAACATTTACTTCTGGCTCAGCATTAACTTGTGTATCTTCAACTGTAGGAGTAACAAGAGGAATATGAGTTTCTGTCGGAACTGGGGATGCTTGTTCAGTAATAACTTCTGAAGTGACTGGATGATGACAACTTGTATCTTCAGACCTGTCAGTCACAGCAGATTTAGATACATTAGTTCCAAGAAACTCATCATAAAAGAATTCAAATAACAAATCTAAATCAGTTAAATGTGAAGTAGATGTAGAAGCGTTATCCAAATTTTTCGCTGTAGAAACAGGTTCTGGACTGATCTGCCCAGAAGCTAATACTCCTGTGATAACGGGTTCTGAACTGATATGATCAGAAGCCATCTCTTCATCAAATGTGACATTGACGCTCTCCACAACTGTCTTTGACTTCTTTAGATAAACACGATATGCAGCAGATGTTGAAGAATAACCGATAAAGATGCCTTCGTCCACCTTAGCACTAAATTTATTCAAACTCTCTCTGTCGTTAAGCACAAAACATTTACACCCAAATACGTGAAAATATTTGATAGTCGGTGTTCTGTTGTTGATCAACTCATATGGAGTCTTCTGAAACCGACGGTGTATCATGGAACGATTTTGCGTATGACATGCAGTTGACACAGCTTCCGCCCACAAGAATAGAGGTAGATCCGATTGACTAAGCATAGTCCGAGCGGCCTCGACTAGCGTTCGATTACGTCTTTCTACTACTCCATTTTGTTGAGGCGTTCTAGCAGCAGAATACTGATGTGATATCCCGACCGATTCGAGATATTATTCAACAATCTTGTTCTTGAATTCTGTGCCATTATCAGTACGAAGAAACTTGACTGGTCGATGCATTTTCACCTGAGTCATCTTTAAGAAAGAAATGAGAACTTCAGGTGTCTCATCTTTTGATCGAAGAAATTTGACCCACGTGTATCTTGAGTAATCGTCCACAATGACCAACACATATTTCTTACCACCCAAACTCTGAGTTCTCATTGGACCACATAAATCCATGTGTATCAGTTCTAACGGAGAACTAGTGCTTGGTTCAGGCTTCGGTTTGTGAACGGCTCTCTTCATCTTACCCTTCTCACAAGCTGCGCATAAGTGTTCTTTCTCATATTTCAGCTCAGGAAGTCCCTTTACTAATTTCCCACGAACCAGCTTGTTGATGTAACGAAAGTTCAAGTGAGATAAACGTCTGTGCCAGAGCCAACTTTGCTGCAATGAAGCTTTTGTCATCAAGCATACCTGATTGTCAATCTGAACTTTGGACAAGTTGATGGTGTAGAGGTTTGTCTTTCGATGTCCACCCAAGAGTTCCGTGCCGTCTTCAGTACGAACCGAGCAACTCTTGGACTTGAAATTAACCTCTAACCCTTTATCGCAGAATTGACCTATGCTGAATAAATTGTGCCCCAAGCCTTCGACATAGCTCACTTTACTGATCGTTATCTTGTCTTGAATGATGTCACCATATCCTAGAATAGGTGAAAGCTGATCGTTTCCAAATCTGACATTGCCACTGAATTTCTCTGTATAGTTAGACAATAAAGCTTTTTGCCCAGTCATATGCTTGGAACATCCACTGTCCAAGTACCACATATGTCGGGTC
The DNA here is from genome assembly GCA_023525745.1 of Arctium lappa. Lineage (NCBI taxonomy): Eukaryota > Viridiplantae > Streptophyta > Magnoliopsida > Asterales > Asteraceae > Arctium > Arctium lappa. Next base: position 71,774,621 of record CM042051.1, on the reverse strand, counting down.
TGCAAGAGAAATCAGGCAATAATAGACTTAGGTACCCATTTAAAAACGGGACCTAACAGTTTAGTACAAGATTTTGGCATCCACTTAAAAATGGACCCTCTGTTCTTTTGAAATCTTTGAAAAACATTTGACTTTGAAGAATAAACATGATAAGATCCATACCAATCAAAAGAATTATGAGAATAAGCAAAATCAGTTTTCCGATAAGAATAATATGTAGTAGTAATAGGACACAATTGAATCAATTGCTGTATTGAATATCTCTTGTAAGAAGTTACAAGGTTTTGATTATTAAAAGCAATTTGATCAATCACATCAGTATCACTACTAACTGTTCTATTACAAGTATTATCAGAAACTTATTCTACTATCTCATCATCCTTCCTTTTTGGTCTCCATTCAGATTGAGCTTTCAACTTTTTCTTCTTTAAATCTGAAACACAAGATGTAGATGTATTAGGAAAAGTAGATTTCCAAGATTGAGTTTTCTTTTGTGTACCAGTGTATTTCTGTTTCTGTAATCGCTGTTTCTTATGTTTCTTACCATGAGCATAGTAATCAGCAGTTACAGAAACTGATTTACCAACCTTAGTTGATGATTCAACAATATTTACACCACTTGATAACACTTTGTCATTTTCAAGACAAGTAGAATGATCAGGAAGTTTAGAATGAATGTCAAACATATCAGATTCTTCCATGCTCCCATCATCAGAATTAAAAGAATCATTTGCAGATTCAAATAAGTCATCAGAATTGTCAGAAAAAAATTGAGATGCCATTGAAACTGTAGAACACTTTGTTGAATTAATTTGAAAAACAGTGTTCTTTAATACGGTAGAAAATACATTTTGTTGAATATCCACCAAAATCTTTTCATCAAATAAAACATTTTCAAGCTCGACTATTTTGTTTTCAAGGATAGATGTAGGAACATAAACCTTTGCAATTTCAGGTTTTGCCTTCATCTCAGATGCGGAATAACTAACAAAATAGTCGTTTGAAAATACTTTTGGTGTTTCGGAAAGATAACTATCATTTAACTTTACATAGTTAAATGGTAGTTGCATTTTCTTTTTATTCTTTCTGTTTTCAGTTTCTTTGGCCTCTACTTCGTCTGGCAATTTGGTAACGAATTTGGGTTTTAAATGAGTATGTTTACCAGCACATGCAAGAAAATCATAGTTATAAAGTGCCGGTTGTTTTCTGATGGCTTTCTTAAGATAATGGGGGTTGTTAAAACCAAGTCCCCTTCTTTGCTTAACATCAGCCTCTTCATCAGGAGCATTAAGAAAAATGGTTTGATCTGTTTGACCTCTTTTATAAAGTTTAACTTCCAGATCATTTACCTTCTTGTTCAAATTCTTGTTTTCAACCTGCAATTTATTAACAATTAGTGCAGATTCATTTTTCTCAAACTCATATTTAGAAATCTTAACTTCAAACTCAGAAATCTTCTTTTCAAAATCATCTACTTTAGATTTAGAATCAAGATCTGACTTGCGTAAAGAATCAATCAGATCTTTATTTGAAATAACAGAAGTATTAAGTTCAAAGATCTTCTTGTTCTTTTTAACAACTCTTTCTTTTTCCTTTTTCAGATTATCTTGTAAATTTTGAAGCTCAATCACCATGGTTTCCAATTTGGTAATGAAATCTTTTGGAGTTAAGTTTAATACCTCATTAACTGCTTCATCATCTGACTCATCATCTTTTTCTTCTTTGCCCATTAGACAAATATGGGCATTTTCTTCTTTCTCTTCACCTTCATCCTCGGAATGATCCAACCAAAAATCATCCTCGGCCATCAAAGCTACACCAGCTTCTTGTTGTCTTGCCAAAAGCAACTTGTTTTGATAATACTGAGAGTTGCGTACTTTCGGCTTCCGACAATCTTTGGCATAATGACCCATCTTCCCGCAATTGTAGCATTTGATTGAGTCAGTTGTTGACTTTTCAACAGCGGTGTAGTCATTCGCAAACTTTTTCTTCTCATCCGGTTTCTTTTCCCAATATCTTTGCTCTTCATACCTTTTTCCTTCCACCCTTTCCCGGTGTTCATGGTTCTTTGAACTCGAAGAAGAATACCGTTGAGAATTTGATCCCGGCTTATAAAATTTCTTCTGAAAGGCACGGGTCAGCAAAATCATAGCTTGTTTCAGACTCTCGCCATCATCACTATCTGAAACAGAATCTGACTCAGAAGTTGTAAGAACTATCTTCTTTTTCTTTTCTTTCTTCTCTTTCTTTTCTTTCAACTTCTCTCCAGCTACTAAGGTAATAGGATCAGAAGCTTGTACTGCTTTCTTCTTTTCAGCTCTTTTCTCTTCAACCTCTTCTTCATTCTGCTTTAAGGTTTCAAATACCTCATGTAGTGGAATTTCATTTAAATCCTTCATCTGCTTCATTCTTCTTGTATGCTTCTTCCATTCTGGACGTAAGATACTCAAGAATTTGACATTGTTTTCCAGTTGCTTCTTCTTAACTTTGTTCTTTGTTAACTTGTTCAGAAGCAACACAAACCTCTCATAAGTATCTTCCAGACTCTCATTCTCCTTGGCTTTGAACTCCTCATAGCTATTTATGCAGTTTGCCACTTTCATCTGGTTTCCGACCTTTGATCCCATCATCATCTTTTGTAATTGATCCCACATCTTCTTTGCATTGGCTTTATAACTGTCAATCTTGATGTAGATCTCGTTTGGGATGCTTTGAAGAAGTAAAGATCTCGCTTGTTTATCTGCTTTGTATCGGCTTTTCTGCTCTTCAGAATATTGAGAAATATCTACTGTCACTGTTTTCATCTTTTGCTCTCTTTCTTCAGTTCCATCTTCACTATCAGAAGAGTCAACATCAGGTACTTGAACTGTTATTGGAACCATTGGACCTTCGGTGATAGACAGTAGAATATTCTCTCCATTTGAATGCCGATCTATGAAATCCAGGAATCTGTCTTTCCATTGCTCATATTCGCCTTTGAATAAAACTGGAGGTTTCACATCAGTTCCAATTGAAAGTGCATCTTTGGAAGTCATCTTGTATAACCCTGTTTGAAAAATATATCAATAAGAAACTAAAACTGATCGTTAGTCCAAATGAAACAATCAAGAAAATACAGAAAACTTGAAATATAAAATTAGAAATTTTAATCACTAAAAGAACTATGTCCCCCTAGGCAGACTTAGCACGGGGGTCCCGCTACCCGGTTAGCGGGTGGGGTCAAGGGGCAGCGCCCCTAGAGAAAAAAATTTCACTATTAAAGGGCATATTTAAAAAAAAAATTAAAAAAAAATATTCCAAGTCTTTTATACTATGCGTGTCACTCAAGAATCGCATTCAACAACAATGCGTGTCACACTGAAAAACGCATTCCACAACTATGCGTGTTACACTGGAAACACATTTCACAATTATGCGTGTCATACAGGAAACGCATTTCTCATCAATGCGTGTCTCACTTGACCCGAATTTCACACTATGCGTGTCGCACTTGACCCAAATTTCTCCAAAATGCGTGTCAGGTAGGAACCGCATTCTTTGCTTTGAGTTTAACAAAGGAACCGCATTCCTTTACTTTGCGTGTATGAATGTTGATGAGTGACCCGCATTCTTCGATGATAGACCCACATTACTCAAGAACAACCCGCATTCCTCTAAAAACGTCCAAATTCACCAAAAACTTATTTCTGGCTAGAATTCCAACTTGAAACTTCGACAATTTGACCTTCTAAACAACTCGAACACAAAACTAACACTAATTTTTTCGATCAAAAACACAAAATTTACAATTCTGAATAAGAACAGTGTCAAGAACTCGTGTTTACAAAAATCACAAAAATTCGAAAATTCGAATTCAATACAGTGCAATTCTTTATAACACATATACAGACTTGATCGAATTCACATTCCTAACATTACCTAATCAATTACAACACCAAAAACTCAATTAAACTCGAAATCGATTCTGGACTTTGATGAACAGTACGAACGAACGTATTTCTTGATTTTTCTTGATTTGGATCTGCTCTGATACCAATTGTGTGTTCCAGAATCTAGTTTCTAATCAAACAATCAAACAAACAAGATAAAACAAATCAATTACCTGTTTGATTTCTTTCAAATTCAATCTTTACACTTTCTCTCTCTAGAACTCTCTCTTTCTCTCTCTACAATCTGACTTCTCACACTTCAGTTCTCTCTAAATCGTACCACTGTGGCCACAATGTCACCACAGTGGTGGACAGAAAGTAAATAAAGCTAAGGAAAATTACTACTAGAACTAGAGATACAATGGAAAGATTCTACTACTAATAATCTGATGGAATATGAATCAATGGATGGTGAATGTTGTTTCTTCAAAGCTAAGAACCCTTTGTATTTATAGTGGAGAAGATGAGTTGGGAAGAAAGGGACATGAGAGGGTGAAAGAGACCTCTCATGCATGTCCTCTTCCTTCCTTTGGCTCCATTATGCTTGTCTTCTTCTTGAGTCTTCTTGCATGTAAGGGTCAGCCTTGACTTCAACAGGCCTGCCTCCAACTTGCACCAAAATGGCTTCAAAAATCTGCAGAAAATCGCAGGTGCAATACTCGCCACAGTGGCGACACTGTGGCCACAGTGGCGTACGAAAATTTCACGAAAAATCGCCGTTTTTGATCTCATTAGTTATTTAGAAAATCTTGGAACATTTTAGACCAAAGAAATGAGAAAAGCTCAAATGGGTACGAAAAAGGTTATCAAATGAGTTAAAATGAGTGACGAATAACTCTAAAAATTGAGGGATATCACATCCCCAAACTTGAGATATTACTTGTCCTCAAGTAAAAAATAAAATAAAAAAAGATAGACCGAAATTTTGGCTAAAAAGGCGAAACAAAAACTTGCGATGGCGATGCATTATCTTCGGGAATTGCCGGTGCACTCCTTTTTCGTCTTCGTATTGCTTTGTTGATCAATAGGGCTTTTTGAGGGTGTATGCTCGCTCGATTTTTGGGTTTTCCCTTTTATTCCCCAAACTTATATTTTTACGGGGCTAATCGAAAGGAATAATTTGGCTTTTTGAGTGGGTCTTGACTTTTTCCTCCTTTTTCTTCCTTTGATTATTTTTAACCTTCATGACGAAAGCGAACCCAAAATATAGTTTACAATTGCCTAATTTTGTATCTTTTTCTTTGGCTTTTAAAATTGTAAGCCATAAATCCATTTTTTTTTTGGATTTATTTGGGTCGATTAAAAACCCCTCCCCAAACTTTAAAGATTGGCAATGTCCCCATTGCCGGGGAGGTGTCATCTAACAAAACACGGCTAGGTTACGAAAGGGACGTGTATGGGCCAAAAATGAGAATGGAGGCCTACATCATATCAAACATCGCAATACCAAGAAAAAAAATGAAAAGCACCTGCAAACAATGTTAGCACAACGAGACAGATAACACATATAAACAAGCAAAACCATCATGCAGAAAGTATCAGAGAGGGTTCACAGTTAGAAAATAGCAAAATGTATCCCAAAAGAAGAACACACAAAAGAGACGAAATAAATGTTCCAAGAGTTTAAAAATAACCACGAGATCATGCAGGCGGGGGCTGGCCACTGTGGTCAGCATCAGCATCGGGCGGTGGAGGAACCGACGCAGCAGCATCTGTCGGTGTACCTGTCGTAGGATCCAAAATATCGGGGAAGGGGGGAAATCGGGAAGCAAGGACCAGATCTAAATGGTGGTGGGAGGTCGCCGGAGGTTACGCCGTGGGGGATTAGGGCCAGACGTGGGAACCTTCTGTCGCGCCATAAGTATCGCCGACGAGGGTGAGGGGGGTGTGATGGTATAGGGTGGTTTGAGGGTGAGAGGTTTTGAGAGAAGGTGAGTGGTTTTTGTGAGTGGTATTAGGAATTTTGGGTGGTTTCTAGGAAGAGGGTTGTTTTTGTTTTGGAGAGGAAGGGTTAGAGGGGGTGGGGCCGGGTGAGAGAGAGGAAAAGACAATTCAAATAAAAAATTTGACAAGGACAAAAGTTGAAAGCTTAGAGTGGTGTAGGGTGGCTAGGATAATTGCATGAAGTTGTGAAAAGCTTTCTTTTGACCATCAAAAAGGTGGGTGAGAGGTAATGTGGAAGAGGAAAATCAGATGAGGAACCATTAATTAGGCTGTAGGTTGATATCCAGCATGCATTTTTAAAGGACAAGCTAAAAACCAGCATGCATTTTAAAAATCTGGAGCTTCCAAGGGACCATTGGACAAAGTCTGCCACAGTGGTGACACTGTGGCCACATCTGCACACACAAAATTAACTCTTACTCATTACAATAAAAGACTGCAATAATAATAAAAATAAAAACTAGATCCTAATATTTACATGGGTTACAAGTAACCCGACAATTCAAACGGAGCATTCGGTTTCGTTAGGCATTTTCTCGGGAAGGTAATGCTTAACGCGGTGGCCATTTACTCGAAAGGTGCTACCGTCTTGAGGATTTATCAAATCCACCGTACCGAATGGGCTAACTTGGGCAATCTTGAACGGTCCGGACCAACGGGATTTGAGTTTACCCGGGAACAATTTTAAGCGCGAATTAAAAAGCAACACTTGTTGACCTTCCGAAAAATGTCTTTGATTGATGCGACGATCATGCCATATTTTTGTTTTCTCTTTGTAAATTTTGGCATTTTCATAAGCGTGGTGTCGCAATTCCTCAAGTACAACAAGTTGAAGCTTGCGCTTATTTCCCGCGTTATCCTCGGCCATGTTTAACTCTTTGGTGGCCCAAAACGCTTTATACTCTAATTCTAATGGGAGGTGACACGCTTTACCAAACACGAGACGATACGGTGACATGTCCAATGGGGTTTTGAAGGCCGTGCGATACGCCCAAAGTGCATCATCCAACTTTAGCGACCAATCTTTACGATGGGGCTTGACGACTTTTTCTAAAATTGTTTTTATTTCGCGATTTGAAAGCTCGGCAAGCCCATTCGTTTGCGGATGATAAGCGGTGGCCACACGGTGTTGGATGTTGTACTTGCTAAGAACAACACTTAACATTTTATTGACAAAATGAGTTCCCTCGTCACTAATTAAAGCGCGAGGCGTTCCAAAACGTGTAAAAATGTTTTTATGCAAAAAGTTAATTACCGTCTTAGCGTCATTATGAGGACATGCAATAGCCTCCACCCATTTTGACACGTAGTCAACCGCAACTAAAATATACTGATTATTAAAGGACATTGGAAACGGTCCCATAAAATCAATACCCCATACATCAAAAATTTCCACTTCCAAAATATTGTTAAGGGGCATTTCATTTCTTTGAGACACGTTCCTGGTCCTTTGACAACGGTCACATCTCTTTACAAATTCAAAGGAATCTTTAAAGATCGTTGGCCAAAAAAATCCACTTTGCAAAATTTTAGCGGCCGTTCTGTAACACCCATAAATCTGGAAATAGCAACTTATTTAAAAATTTTCTAAATATATCAATAAAGGAATTATCTACAACCACAAATTAAGATTTAACCTCAATACAAACATTCATTCTATACAAAAGCCTATGATAATAATGGGTGCTACTAAAACCCCCATAATAGTCACTATCTCCAAAATTGCGGAAGACTTCACCAACTACTTACATTTGCACAAAGCTAAGGCTCAACTCTTCATGGCTGCTAGAACCAACCCTAACTGGAACCTGATGCACATGCCGTCAAATAAAAAGGTTAGGCTTAACGCCTAGTGAGCTCAAGAGTTTTCAACATATATGAAATAATAGTTTAAAAGAAAGAATGCGGTTAAAAGTTATAGTCCTTCAATATGATACGTCTTATAGGTGAAAACGACTCATTTTCAACAATATGCATTTTAGGTAAAGAACACCAATTAAAACGTTTTCCAAGCCAACTACTTCAAAGATAATGATACTAACATAAGCCGTCAATTCATAAATTGGTTTTTAACTCAAAACTCACTCAAAGCGTAAGTATAAATTGAACTCTCCATTTATGAAGATACGGTTAAACCTTATATCCCAAAACACCCCAAAACACGGGTGGGGAATAATACTCAACCCATAAATCAAGGGTAAAACCCAATTATACAAAACGTCACCGAAAACTTGGATAATAAAACTCAATACCCAAAAACAACACCTTTCGGTGACGGGGGATTCCCGATTCCATAAAATGCGACGGTCCACAAAGTAAGCCCATTTTATGTTGTTATGACTAGTCATATAAACAAAGTACACGCAAGGGATGTCAGGCTCAGTAGCTTTAAACGTACACCCACGGAAACTCGAGTTCAACCCCGTCGGGTTCCTATGTCGAGCCCCTCATCCAATATCGTAATACTTGAGCACGCAAGACTTATACCTCACCCGGAACCTGGCGCGTAGCACGTAGGACTTAAACCTCACCCGGAACCTAACGTGCAGCATGTAGGACTTAAACCTCACCCGGAACCTAACATGCCTCGACGTGGAAAACTAATCGTCCCAACGCCGGAACAATAATAAACCAAATATGGGGTCATGACTCCCAAATGCATCCAATAAGCCAAATAATACGCATAAGGCCCAACAAGGCTCGAAATCGAGCTACCAAAACTGGACAATTGTCCAAAGACCCCAAATCAATTAAAAACACCAAGTCGTAGGCTTAGCAACCCATTGACCAATTGGTAAATGAAATAAATTACAATAAAACGCACTCGACCAACGGATATGTAAACACCGCGACTAAAAGTAAGATTAGTTCAAAACTCAACATTAGTTGAGGCAACCCATTTTCCAAATGAACTCATAACACAAAATATGCATTTTTCAAATTTAACTGCTGATAAGAATGAAAATCATAAAATGAGACTATAAACGCTCTTTCAAATACCTCACATAAAAGTGCAAGTAATACTTTATAAAACACTCCATTTCATGATGATGCATGGAACCGATAAACATTTAAAAGTGTATTTTCTTTGACCAAAGATCTACTTATGCAATAAGACCTCAAAACACATTCGTTTGTAACACATTTATCAAAATGCCCAAAAATCCCAAATGTGGGTGTTATACAAAGTTGTAAAGTTAAATACTTCAAATAATCAAGATCAACAAATAACCCAATATTTGATAATTTCATGTAAAACACATAAACACTTTAAAATAGACATTTTGGCATGTACACCGTTTTCACAAATCAACTTGAACTCACCTTGCTAGATTTAGGCTAAATCTAGATTTCCCCCCAACTAGAGCTCCTTTGAAGAACACTTGGATTCTCAAGACAGAACTTCCAAAACCTAAATCCATACATATTCAACCATACATAAACATAATCAACCACAAAGAATCGTTTCCCAAACCATGTGCATGAATACTTCAACTAAAACCGAAACCCTAACTCCTATAACTTAAGAGAATAGAAGATTACCTTAACCCAAGCTTGAATCCACCAACCAAAACACTTCTAGTTCACCAAAATGGCCACAAATCTCCAATCTATGAAAGGAAGCACAAAGGGTGGATGAAACCCTAGAAAACTTGGTGAAGGAGATGAAATGGGAGAGATGAAGAGCTTACCACCACAAAATGCTCTTGTATTCTCCAATATACCCCCAATCTATTGCTAGATCCTTGAAGATCTCTCAAAAACGAAACCGTAGCAACTTGAATCACCCAAATCGGAGCTCTGGATCAAAAGATATGAAGAAATGAAGTTTGGTGGCTGAAAATCGGGTTTTTGATCGACCAGGGGGTTTCGCGGGTTATGCCGCGACCTTAAGTCGCGGCATAAGTCGCCCTTGTTCTCCTAAGTTGCGAGATTACCCCTAAGTCGTGGCACAACTCGCGTAACATACTGTTTGTCCGGTTTTCATTCTCGTTCACTGTTTTGGCCATAACTTCTTCGTTATAGCTCCGTTTTCGCTCCGGAAAGAACCGTTGGACTCGTAATTGAATCCTTCATCCATATAGACTATAAAATCTAGAATTCAAGTCCAAGATTAAATATCTTATTTTTCCTTGATATATCGGTTTCTGTATTTACTTGAAGTGATACTTTTCGAAAGTCGGGGTGTTACACGTTCGTTGGCCACCAAAGTGACCACCATACGGCGACGCATGACATTCTTGCAAAATGTTTTGCATTTCCGACTCGGGCACACAACGTCTTAACACTTGATCCGCTCCCATTTTAAAAAGGAGGGGGTCATCCCACAAATAATGCTTACAATCATGGAGAAACTTTTTAAATTGTTGCTTGGAGAGGTTATACGGCCGTAACCCACTAGCTAGATAGTTGGCTATGTCCGCATAACATGGATGTGTTTCTCCACGAAAGTGTTGAATGGCCAAGATTTGTTCATCGGGAAAAATTTCATTAATATCATGGCTTCCTCCACTTGAAATGACACCCTCCAACCGGGAGAGGTGATCCGCCACTTGATTTTCAACCCCTTTTCGATCAACTATCTCAAGATCGAACTCTTGAAGTAGTAGGACCCAACGTATGAGCCGAGGATTGGCATCGGCTTTGTTGATGAGATATTTAATCGCGGAGTGATCGATATGCACAATGACCTTGACGCCAATTAAATAAGACCGAAATCGATCAAAAGCGAAAACTACGGCAAACAATTCTTTTTCGGTAGTGGTATAATTAATTTGAGCTTCAATTAAAGTTTTGCTTGCGTAATAAATCGGGTGAAAATTTTTTCCATGCTTTTGACCGAGGACGGCGCCAACGGCCCAATCACTCGCATCGCACATAACCTCGAAAGGTAATGTCCAATCCGGTGCTACAACAATCGGGGCCGATACAAGTGCGGTTTTGATTTTTGCAAAAGCCGTTTTACATTCCGAATTAAAATCAAAAACTTGGTCATTGTGAAGCAAGTTAGACAAAGGTTTTGCAATTTTTGAAAAATCTTTAATAAACCTTCGGTAAAACCCGGCATGACCCAAGAAGCTTCTAATGCCTTTGACCGAGGAAGGCTCGGGCAATTGCATTACAACTTCTAGTTTTGCTTTGTCGACTTCCAAACCTCATGAAGAAACCAAATGTCCCAAGACTATTCCTTCTTGGACCATAAAATGTCATTTTTCCCAATTTAAAATCAAATCATGTTTTTCGTATCTTTCCAAACTTTTTTGCAAATTATTAAGACAATTTTCAAACGAAGTTCTAATCACCGAAAAATCATCCATGAACACTTCCATGGTGTCTTCAATCATATCCGAAAATATAGACATCATACACCGTTGGAAGGTTGCGGGCGCATTACATAGACCAAAGGGCATTCTTCGAAAAGCAAATGTACCGTACGGACAAGTGAAGGTAGTTTTCTCTTGATCCTCGGGTGCAATGTGGATTTAATTATACCCCGAGTACCCATCTAGGAAGCAAAAAAATTCTTTTCCCGCTAACCTATCGAGCATTTGGTCTATAAATGGCAATGGAAAATGATCTTTCTTGGTTGCCAAATTTAATTGCCTATAATCCATGCAAATACGCCACCCGGTCACGGTTCTAGTTGGGATGAGCTCATTTTTTTCATTGGTGATTACCGTGGTACCACCTTTTTTTGGAACACATTGGACCGGGCTCACCCAACTACTACTAGATATCGGGTAAATTATACCTGCATCTAACCACTTTAAAATCTCCTTTTTCACCACTTCCTTCATTATCGGGTTAAGTCTCCTTTGAGGTTGCACTTTGCCAACGCTATTGTCTTCCAAAATAATCTTATGTTGGCAAATCGAAGGACTTATTCCCTTAATGTCGGCTATGGTCCACCCTAGTGCTTTCTTATGTTTCCTCAAAAGCTCCAATAATCTTATTTCTTGCTCAAGGTTCAATTTAGACGAAATGATAACGGGTAACTTTTCGTCTTCCATAAGGTAAGCATACTTAAGGTGGCTCGGTAAAGGCTTCAACTCCAAATCGGGTGGTTGGACTGTGTATGGGAGTTGGAAGGTTTTATCCTTAAAATCTAGCTGCTCAAAAGCTGCTAATTCTTCCAAAAATTCGTCGTCAAAAATCAGGTCATCGTCTGTCGCCACAGTGGTGAGGTTGTGGCCACAGTCGCCCAAATTTAAACTTAAGTCCTCACTAATGGCTGAACAGTCCTCTATCTCTCCATGAAACTTAAGGGTTTTAAACACATTGAATGTCACTTGCTGGTCATTCACCCTCATTGTGAGCTCACCTTTTTGGACGTCGACTAAGGTTCTTCCCGTGGCGAGAAAAGGTCGTCCCAAGATGATTGGGACGTTTTTATCGGCTTCATAATCTAAAATCAAAAAGTCCGCCGGGAAGATAAATTTATCGACTTTAACCAATATATCCTCAATTTTACCCTTTGGATAAGCCAAGGATCTATCCGCCAATTGTAAAGTCATGGTGGTGGGACGGACTTCTCCTATTCCTAACTTGTTAAAAATGGACAAGGGCATGAGGTTGATGCTAGCTCCTAAGTCGCACAAGGCATGTCCCACTTCTTGGCCTCCTATGGAACACGGGATGGTAAAACTTTCCGGGTCTTTGAGTTTGGGAGGAATCTTACACGTAAGGAGGGCACTACATTCCTTGGTCAAAGCTACAGTCTCATACTCACTCAACCGTCTCTTCTTATTGAGTATGTCTTTGAGGAATTTAACATAGTTTGGCATTTGCTCAAGAGCTTCAACCAAAGGTATGTTAATGTGGAGTTGTTTAAAGATGTCCAAGAACTTCTTAAACTGGTCATCCACATTCTTTTGTTTCATCCTACCAGGAAAAGGGAGGTCTCTAAGATCTGGTTCCACGTGCTTTGGAGGTGTTGACTTCTTGGCTGGTTTTGTGGCCACAGTGTCACCACTGTGGTCAGAAACAACCGCGGGTAATTCGGGTACAACAGGCTCAACTATAACGGGGGTAGTTTGAGCTGTTGGGAATGCAGAAGTTGAGGGGAACAAGTCCGGAAAATTTCGTTTGTCAAAAGAATGCGTTATTTCCCCTTCTTCTTGCATGATGGGAATGTCCACTAGGTCACTGCTACTTCTCAACGTAACGGCCTTGACGTGCTCTTTGGGATTAGTCTTAGGGGTCTCGGTATCACTTGGCAAAGTGCCATGTTGTCTTCCCCTAAGATCGGCCGTAAATTGTCCTAGTTGGGTCTCAAAACCTCGTAACGTGGCGTTAGTTTGGTTAATGAAACCCTTAAGTAATGATTCCAAAGAACCATTATCCATCGTGCTTTGCTGCCTGTTTACGTGAGGAAGTGGGTTTTGACTATTGTTATGGGACTGCGGGGACTGCCCGCTGTGGTGAAACTGTGGGGACTGCCCACTGTGGTGAAATCCCGGAGGATTTTGGGATTGGTTTTGCCCAGAATTTACCCCAGAGGGTTGCAATCCAGGATTTCCTGACCATGAAAAGTTCGGATGATTTCGCCAGTTCGGGTTGTACGTTTGGGAGTACGGACTGTTCCTTGAGTGATTGCCTACATAATTAACCGAGATGGGGTTGCCTGGACAATTTTCATATGCATGATTTTCATCACAAAATGCACAAGTTTCATTGGTCATATTAGCATTCATAGCATGCACTTGGTTTTTCTCTCCTAAGTTCAAGTTATTTTTTACCAAGTTTGTTAAAGCAACAATTTGTGCATTTAAGGCTGTGATGGCATCTACTTCACGAACTCCCGCTGCATTTTTTGGAGGAAGTGCACGGGGGTTAGACCACTCGGTGTTATTGTTGGAAACTTTCTCAAGGATGTCGTATCCTTCATTATAAGTCTTGGCGGTAAAAGCACCACCAGCTGTAGCATCGAGGACAATTTTTGCAGAGTTGGAAAGTCCATTATAAAATGTTTCCAATTGGATGCAATGGGGGATTCCATGATGAGGGCATTTCCTTGCTGAAATAGTAAAATTTCATTTCTGAGTTTTACATTCCTCGTTGGAGGAAAGTATTTTTTCAGAAATTTTTCCGCAAGATCCGCCCAAGTAGAAATGGAGTGGGGCGGTTGGGAATTTAGCCAAACTTTAGCTCTATCTCTTAGCGAAAAAGTGAAGAGCATCAGCCTTAAGGCGTCTTGAGGAACTCCTTGAACTTTAAAAGCGTCCGTAATTTCTAAAAATGATTTTTAATGCAAATGCGGATCTTCCGACGGTAATCCCCCAAACTGACCCATTGTTTGGATCATTTGGAACATTAACGGTTTTAACTCAAAATTTGCGGCTGCAATGTCGGGTCTAAGAATTCCCGAATTTAATTGAGCAAATTCGGGCGTAGCATAGTCCCTTATTCCACGGTCTTTGTCATCGGCAATTTTTACCGTACTTTCCACATTAGGTGGAGGTGGTAGATTATTAAATCCTCCTCCAACGTCACCCATGGTGTTCGGTTGTCGATTGCCTCTACCTCTTCTACCTCGTCGGCGTATCCGAATAGTTCTTTCGATTTCGGGATCTAGAGGTATAAGTTCACCGTGTTGTAGCCGTGGCATACAACACGGGAAAACGAAAAAAAAACTCGCGACTCGGGCTCAAGTAGAAATCAATATCTTAGGATGTAAAATCTTGCCAATCCCCGGCAACGGCGCCAAAAACTTGATGGCAAAAATGCACACGTGTAAAATGTGGCACAATAATGGCGCAAGTATACACCACGTATTGCGTTCGCTTCTCAAGTAATATAATGGTAAGGACCAAATATCGTATCCACAGGGATTGGGCTTAACTAAGAATTAGAGATTTCCACGAACTTCCGGTGCAAAGTTAGATTTATAAAATTGATGGGTTGATTTTTAGCAAAATATTAAATATTAAACGAACGAGATAATAAAAAGCGGGTACGGGTGTAAGTTTTCCCCAAGAGTAATTTAATAACTTAATTGGTTAACAAAACCAGTCGCAATGGACCCCACACGATTTCCTCCTCTCGAAGCGACGTCGTGTCGGTTGCGATAACGGTGTTATTATAAAATTACCACACTTGCTAACTTTCGGTTTACCAATCTTACTAAGTAGATCTCGAAGATCTTAGCCCCGCCAATATGGAGAGATGCGCATATCTCTATGACACACCAACTCGACCGACATCTGGACCTTAGTTTGATTATGCAAAAATCCATATCTCTATGCGATTATTAAAGATTCTCTCAAACCTTCTTGCATCACCCAAGCCGTATTCGGATCCGCCCCTCTCGAGGTCTAAGATCTAATATTAACACACACAAGTGATTGGCTTGTCCGCGTTGAGATGAAACTTCAACTTGGATGACTAAACCGAGAAGTTAGCCGAATGCGGTAACACCCAAGTGTTACATTTTAACCTCTCGGGTTAGCTTACACCCGCACCCAAAGGGGGGGGGGGTTAGTTACTCATAATATTAAAAGACATAATAAATAAGAAGAAGAAGTGCATAAACTTAAATTTCAGTAAACGTAAACGTACCACTGTGGCCACAATGTCACCACAGTGGTGGACAGAAAGTAAATAAAGCTAAGGAAAGTTACTACTAGAACTAGAGATTCAATGGAAAGCTTCTACTACTAATAATCTTATGGAATATGAATCAATGGATGGTGAATGTTGTTTCTTCAAAGCTAAGAACCCTTTGTATTTATAGTGGAGAAGATGAGTTGGGAAGAAAGGGACATGAGAGGGTGAAAGAGACCTCTCATGCATGTCCTCTTCCTTCCTTTGGCTCCATTATGCTTGTCTTCTTCTTGAGTCTTCTTGCATGTAAGGGTCAGCCTTGACTTCAACAGTCCTGCCTCCAACTTGCACCAAATTGGCTTCAAAAATCTGCAGAAAATCGCAGGTGCAGTACTCGCCACAGTGGCGACACTGTGGCCACAGTGGCGTACGAAAATTTCACGAAAAATCGCCGTTTTTGATCTCATTAGTTATTTAGAAAATCTTGGAACATTTTAGACCAAAGAAATGAGAAAAGCTCAAATGGGTATGAAAAAGGTTATCAAATGGGTTAAAATGAGTGACGAATAACTCTAAAAATTGAGGGATATCATGAAACCAAAGAAAACTTTTGTCTATATACTATTTCACCCCATGAATCAATACACTATTTCACCCCATGAATCAATACAGTTGTAAGGATTAAAAACCCCACCGTTACAGATCTCGTAACCACTTCCGTTCATCATCAACGACGGATCCATCCAAACAATGTAACAATAACAAAATCAAATAGATTCAAATCCATTCAACCTTTCGAAACCCTATATTGCTTGAAACAAAACTTCAAGCAAAATCACTTTTGCAGATGGTTGAATTGATGGTGAACCATCACTGGGAGCAACGGCGTTGAAGCTACTTGTGCCACCGTCTTGTGTACCACCTTCTTCTTCAACAGTGCTTTGTTGGGTAGATGGAATGAGTGGACTCGGGTGAACTCGTCGGAGATTTTCTTGGGTTTGTCGGCTGCTACCGGAGATGCTAGCAGCGGATATATGCCGCTGAATGTTCTTACGTCTTCTGTTCCTGTCGATTCTCTTTCGATCTGTTCTTGTCGCCACCATCTTCACCGACCACCAACCCACTGCTATCACCACCAACCCACTGCTATCACCACCACCATTGATAACTTTCGTTGCAACCTCTTCTATTTTTTGATTAAGTCACTCGATTTCATCAGTTGATCATAAACTCTTAATCTCTCTTTGTATAAACAATGAGAAGTGCAATTGAAAAGGAAAATGGAGTGATTGATCAGAGGAGGATATAGAAGAAAAAGAATTAGGGTTTGAATTGATTTGATTGGGCCTTGCAATTTGGGGTTTTACAATTGCATATAAGAAGAAGACATAATATTGGGTGAGATCTGAAAAATGACGTGAATGTCCCTTTCAATTTGTTATTATTCAATAAATGTATTCAGATTTAAAAGAAATCACAAAAATGCCATTGTGATTAATGGCCATAGATTAAAATCACTAAACGGCTTAGATCGGTTCTCACGGTTCACATCCTTTTTTTGGTTTTCATTTGATTACCGTCCTATATATATATATATATATATATATATATAGGGAGAGGTTCATTTGAGAAATGGTAAATATATGAGAAATAGAGAAGTAATCTTAGTCATTCATCTAGTCAACATTTGCGGCTTTGACCGCGAAGCACCGGATAATTCTTTGTGTGGTCTATAGAAGGTAGAAGGGTGTTGATCCCAGTTATGATGTTCTATAACTTGATTTAACCTTTTACTACACACAGAGTAATAAAATAGAGTGCGGAAGCGATTAAGATGTGTAGAAGAGATTGAACATGCAAGGTAGTAAACACACAAGTAATTAATGAACAAGAAGTAAAGTATTATATGAAAGTTACTCAAAGAACTGTTTCATTAATTACTCAAGAACACCAAGAACACACACTAGTATGTGCAAATATGCTCAAGGGTTATACAGACTGCTATTTTTGTGTGTGCTCTCACGTTTGTGCTCTAAGGTGGTGCTCCCTTAATATAGCATAGGGATGCACCCCTTAGTACAAGACAAAAACTGACATTCCATAAACGAAATGCCACCTATAAAGTAAACATCGTGGGACATCCATTACTTTGATCTTGAGGATCTTCGTACAGCAGGCCTCACGTGTTCTGCATGTGGTCTTGTCTTGAACTCTAAGAAAAGCTTCAACATTGATCTCCAGAGGTTAGCCTTCACAGAGGCTCTGTGAGTGATCACAGAGGCTCTGTGATCTGAGTATCATTATTAGGTTTGTCCTCTGGCGCGTCTTCTGCGGAGTGGTCTTCTGAGCTTTGTATCTTCTGTCGCGACTTTCGAGATAGCAGGGGTTTCTATACTTAGCCTATTTTCCAACACTTCTAAACATGGTAGATGGAGCTAAAAATCTCCCCCTAAGTGTTGAAAAATAAAAATTTGGAATTTGGAGTGATGGCTAAGCTAGAAACAAAAGAGGTGAAAGGAACTCAACCTCTGAATCTTGATTTTCATTAAAAATAAAATAATTCCAGAAGGCAATTACATTTGACAGTGGATACATAAAAAAAATTCACAAGACATCAGAGCCTATACTTTGGCATCTGGGAAATCGTTGATCTTCTTTCCAAACTCACCTTCTTTCTTCAGTTCTCTGTAGTAGTACACGCACATGTCTCCGAAGCTTAAGGTTGCACCTATGTCTATCAGAAGGACATCTGCAGCTTCTGTGGGTACGAGTGGGTTGCCTCTGTGCTTGATAAGTAGATCTTGAATGAGCAGCAGAGATTCTGTTGAGTACTTTTGGCTTTCTATCCCCATGAATAATTTCTTTTCTCCTTTGGGGTTTAAGTACACAAGACCAAAAGAAGGTGAAGTGATGATGGAGTTCGGCAGAATGTTGGCAGAGGGAGGTAAGCTATCTTCTGGTGGAGGGAAGTTGACCTTTTTGACTCCCAAGTCAAGTGCCACTTGAAAGTCAGCTATACTGTAGAACAACAGCTTTTCTCTCATGACCTTCTTGATGGTGAGATGTGCTTCTTGGTATTCCTTCTTCCAGCCAAACTTATCTTCTGTCTATTTGAATAGCTCTGGAAGATCATGAGGATGAAGATTCGGTAGATCTGCGTCTGTGAAAGTCCATATCTCCTTATCTTCCCTTTTCACGGCGTATTCACTGAACCAGAAGTTCTTACACTTTGTGTGTCCAAGCTTGATTGCCACAACCTCTATGATCTTGGCCATGTTGAAGACTTTGGATTTTGGCTTGGCTTTATCTTTATAGAATCTCCTTCTCTCCTCTGATACAACTTCCTCTGAGAGTCTGACAGGGGGAAGATCTTGAGCTCCGCGGCTATAGAGGTATTTGTACACTTCTTCTTCGATGTCCTTCTTTGGAAGAACAGGGAAGGGTCTACTTAGGCTCTCAAAGCCTTGGATAACCTCTGCAACTCTATCCTTTGATGGTTTGTCAAGTGGTTGTAGGATGGGGAGTTCCGATAGAGATTGCAGATCAAAGGCTCAATCTTCCTCTTCAGGTTTCACTCTTTTGAAAGCATCAAAAGAGCTCTTTAGTAGTTTCTCAGAGGTTCTGTAGCTATTGCCTTGCCTTTATCTTTGGTAGTTGGTGGGGATTATGTGATTTGGATTATGGTGGGAGGGGGGGCTGTAGAGACCTTTTGTTTAGTTGTTCTCTGTGGTTCAGGTTCTGAGATCATAGGGACTTGGTTTAGGGGAGCCACTGATATTGGTGCTTCTTTTGTGGATTGCAGATTCTCCCCCTCATGAGGACCACGGCCGGAGGCATCAGGATCTTGGTCCTCATGTCGTGCCCTCTTCTGTCCTGCTTGGGTTTGGCAGGTGACAGGTTCCTTCCTATTCTTTGGCTTACAGAGGTTGTTATCGACATGTTTTGTGATCTTCTTGATTGCGTTCTCTGCAGCCAATGACAAAGCGTTGATTTCGATGTCTGACTTGAAACGAAATGTGGCTAAGGATCGCTTCAAGTCTGCTGTCGCCTTCTTTCCTTAGTCGTTGAAGTTGGATCGAAGGAGGTTTTGGTTTTGCAGAAACTGATTTCCCATGGCTTCCAAGTCGGCTTTCGTTGCAAACGCAGAGGGGTCGGGGGCAGAGGTTGATGCCTGTGTGTGAAAGGGGACCATAACACTGCGAGTTATGTCCTTTATTTCCTCTCTGAGACTGGCCATTTCGTTCACACCGGTCTGAACTCCTTGCGTAACATATTTTGGGAACTCTTCTATGCAAAGATCCCCCAGAACTTGAATCTGATTGGAGTGTGCGATGATGGTTTGACCGCAGGCTTGAAGGTCAGCTCTGGTCGCGCACTTTGTTTTGAGGGCGTGCAAAGCTTCAGTATTGGCTTTTAGGGCCTCTGCAAGGGGTTGAGAGTTGGCTTGGGACTCTCTGGAGATAAAGCTTTGTAACTCGTCAAGTTTTGTGAGCACCATGTCAGCAAAGGCTTTAAACTCGCCCTTTGTGACAAAAGTGTCATCGGTAACCTCTGGAACAACACATGTTCCAGATTTAACCAACGAGTCTTTGGCACCTACAGAGCCTGTTGTTATGATGAGCTCTGGAGGATTTCCTTCCAATCCTCGATGTTCCACAGAGGAAGCATATATGGAAGTTCTGTCAATATGTTCTTTGGGGGAGGGTTCAGAGACTCCCTTAAGAGCTATGTTGAATGGATTATGTGGTTGTTCTAGAGCCACAGTATCATCGTGATCTCACACCACCAACTCTGAAGTGGTTTGGGTGTCCCTCTTATGTGTGACAGAGGTAACAAATACCTCTGTGTGTGGAAGAGACATGTCCTGGGGCGAATGGACATGGGAGACAACATTTTCACCCTTTTGAGAAGGTGAAGAGGGTTTGGTTTCCCCGGATTTTGGTACAGAGGAAGAAGGGATATCCTCTGTCCGGATGGCATGGGTAGGGTTCGGACTGTGCGGTCCTGTTTCAATACCCCTCTGCACTAGAACTGCAGGGGTAGAAGTGTGGGTCGCACTGGGAGTTGGTTTTGGTGGTGTGCCAAAGGCATCTTTTGTTTCCCTCTCCTCCAATGATTTTTTAATTGGTTCTTATTCTTCATCTTCGCTCTGTGACCTTCCTGTCACATCATCTATTTCCATTTCCACGGTTTCCCCTAATCCTCCAGAGTATTGGAGAGAGACCTCTCGTGCTATTGCAGAGGCTACTTGGATTGGGCTCTGAGGTTTATCCTCAAGGGACTCTTCAAGGACTAGGGCTCTTTTTGCCTTCTGCAGAGGTTTTGCCGAATCCTCTGCAGGTTCGGTTCTTGCAGCGAGGTATTCAACCAGATCTTTCCTTTTCTGCCAGAGGGCTTCCAATAGTTGTTCTTTTTCGGCAAACGTCCTCAATTTTCCTTTCTTTTTCTCATAGACTTTGATCGCATCAGTTTCGTCTGTGGCTTTCTCTTCTGGCACCTTTTCTTTGATGGTCCTCTGGGATTTCTTAGGCTTTGGAACCTCTACGTCTTCGGTTCTCTTCTTTTTGCTTTTATTTTTCACCTTTTTCTCACTCCCCTCCCCTCTAACTGATGGTCTCTCTTTCTCACTCACTTGAGCCTCTACGGCTTCAACTTCTGTCCATACTCCCTCGTCTCTCAAGTAAACTACAATGTCTCCTACTTTGAATCCTACGCGAGGGGGGGGTTACAGGACGTGGTTCTGGTGTCCTGTTCCCTCATATGTATTCCCTAACATCCTCTTCACTACCCAAATAAGTCAACATCTTTGTTGACAGAGGTTTGGCTTATGGATATCCTGTTTTGATGGTGGTGGGTTTATGAGACTTCATCTCGTGGAGTTTGATTATCTTACCCTCTGCTGGCATCTTTCCTTCCCCTATTAGGTCATCGCCTAGAAGCAGTCCTAGGAAACGTCCAAATGCAATGTTCTTTGGTTTTGTCCCTCTGTCTTGGTCCTGCTGTTTGGTAATCACGACATTTTGGATCTCCCTGAAAATGAGTCCAGCGTAGTCCAGTGGGAGATCGTAGTAAATCCCATACATTATGGCCAAAATTGTATGGCTCGATTGATCCGGGCTTCCAACCTTCGATGTTAGGCATAGGTTCAGAATCGAGAAGAGTACGTTCCATAGAGGAGGGAGATTCTGTCGTCTAAAGTTTGTTCTTTTGGTGATTGGAACTGCGTAGCTAATGAACCTCAGAAACTCTAGTATCTCTTCCTCTGTGGGCTCCTCTGAGAATTTACGCAGGTTGAGATCTGATTTGGTGGGAAGTCCAAAGACATCGGAGAGTTTCCTACGATTGATCCCTAAGTCCAGAATCTTTTCAGTTGATGGATGGGTTGCATAGCCAATGATGAAGTGTCCATATTTATCCATCTTGGCATGGCGAGCACTTAGCCAAAACTGTTGGATGTAAGATTCCGGGATGTCATTTCGCTTCATCGTTAGGGCTTTAACCAGGAAGTGATTCTTGAGGAGTTGAATCAATGGTGCAGCTTCAGTGGGGAAACCAGAGAGATTGAGGGTGACAAAATGGTTGTTCGGTTTATTGTTCATTTTGGTCAAGTGATAGTCATGCCTTGTGAAGGACATCATTCTGCTTGTAAGCACATGTTCTTGGCCAACGGAGTCTGAATCAGCCTTTTGAACCATCAAGTGATGAGAGTTGTTGGATTTCTTGGATCCATTAGAGTTCTTGGAGGAAGTTGAGGGAGAAGCCATTGATAGAATAGAGGAGAAGAAGAAAAGCATTTTGCAGGAAGCTCTTGAGGGAAGAGGATGTAGGTAAAAAGAAACGAAGAGAGGCAAAAAGGATTTTATACAGAGGGAGGTAAATAAAATTAAGCGGTAAAAAATAAAATTTTCAAATCCGTGATGAGTGGAAACAGATAAGTAGCCGTTTCTGTGAAACGACGGTACAGATGTAGGCCAATCAAATGTTGCCACGTCAGATAATGGCGGTGCACGATCTAGGACGTGCGCCACCCTATTCTCACGCGCGTGGCATTCACTATTCTCACATGACTGTGATGTTTAAGAAATAACCCGCAGGAAGTGACCTTAATCTCTCAAGTGATGGGAATGACATAAGCTCTGTGGGTAAGAGGCTTCTGAGGTCACAGATAAGGTTGTTATCAGAAGAGCTTTTTAAGAGGGAGAAAAGTGCGATGAAATGATCGAGTTCCTTTTAAAGTGCATTTGGTCAGACATCCTCTGTTTAAAGGTGCAGAGACTCTGTGATAGATCGCAGAGGCTCTGTGGTCGACCTCAGAGGTTCTGAGACCAAAATTTTCCTTTTTAGGAATGATTTTCAAAGATTTGATCATTTCAAAGTTTTGACAGACAATTTGGTACAAAGTGGGATCTTTCTGAGGGTATAGTGCTCGAGAAAGAGTTTTGACCCTTGGTTCAGATGGACTAACCTCACTCTGTAGTCTGTTGCGTAGAACTGTCTTGCTCCCCTTGAATAGTCAAGATTGGTCTTTGATGGTTCGGTTTGCTCCCCTTCAACTATGCTTGGATCATATAAAGATAAGACTAGTACAGGAAAATAAACTTAAGAAACTAATTTGCAGAGGCATAAAAGTAAATATGTACAACAGAGGCTCTGTGCAAGGGTACAGAGGCTCTGTGGTCAACTCATGTTGAGCATACCAATCTTGCCAACTAGAAAAGTGAATATTTTCTCATCCAATGCCTTCGTGAAAAGGTCGGAAAGCTGGTAGTCCGTGGGCACAAAGTACATCTCTATTGTTCCATGCTCCACATGATGTTTCAAAAAGTGATACCTGATATCGATATGTTTGGTCTTAGAGTGCTGCACAGGATTGGCAGAGATCGCAATGACACTTTTGGAGTCACAGAGGATGGGTATTTTTTCGATATCAAATCCATAGTCTCTAAGTTGGGTCCTCATCCACAGAACTTGGGAACAACAACTTGCAGCAGCAACATATTCTGCTTCTGCCGTAGAGGTCGAGACACAGTTCTGTTTCTTGGAAGTCCAACTTACTAGTTTCCCTCCTAGGAATTGGCAACTCCCAGAGGTACTCTTTCTGTCAAGCTTGCATCCTCCGTAATCTGAATCTGTATAAGCCATGAGATCAAAGCTAGAGTTCTCCAGATACCAGAGGCCAAGATTCTTGGTCCCTTTTAGGTATCTGAAGATCCACTTGACAACATAAAGATGAGATTCTTTGGGGTTAGCTTGAAATCTTGCACATAGACATGTGGCAAACATTATATCAGGTCTACTCGCGGTTAAGTACATCAAAGATCCTATCATCCCTCTGTAGAGTTTACACTCCACAGATTTGCCCTCTGGATCTGCATGGAGCTTGGATCCAGTGACCAAAGGAGTTTTCATTGGTGAAGAGTCAGAGAGCTGGTATTTTTCAAGTATGTCAGAGACATATTTTGATTGGTTTATGAAAATACCCTCTGTGGTTTGTTTGACTTGCAATCCTAAGAAGAATGTAAGTTCTCCCATCATGCTCATCTCAAACTCACTTTTCATCAATGACTCGAACTTTTTGCAATATAAATCATTTGTAGACCCAAAAATAATGTCATCAACATAAATTTGTACAAGCAGAATCTCACATTTTCTCTTCTTATAGAATAAAGTCGTATCAGTAGTACCTCTTTCGAAACCATTTGCAAGGAGGAAGTTTGAAAGTCTGTCGTACCATGCTCTGGGGCTTGTTTCAGTCCATACAGAGCCTTTTCCAGAAAATAGACGTGATTTGGGTACTTAGAGTTCTCAAATCCTGGTGGTTGTTGGACATACACTTCTTCTTGAATCTGCCCATTTAGAAAGGCTGACTTGACATCCATTTGATATACTTTGAAACCTCTGTGGGTTGCGAAGGCAAGAAAGATTCTTATTGCTTCGATTCGTGCCACAGGGGCAAAGGTTTCTTCATAGTCAATGCCTTCTTCTTGACAGTATCCCTTGGCCACCAATCTTGCTTTGTTTCTGATCACCACACCGTCTTCATCCTTTTTGTTCCTGAAGACCCATTTGGTCCCTATTGAGGTTTTGCCTTTCGGCAGAGGCACTAGGGTCCATACTTCGTTTCTTTCAAACTGAAGAAGCTCATCTTGCATAGATTCTACCCAGTTTGGGTCTTCAAGAGATTCAAATATCTTTTTGGGTTCGATGATACTCACAAAATTTGTATAGTAACAAAAATTTGCAGTACTCGATCGATTTTGGACCTTGTCAGAAGCGTCACCAATGATTTGGCTATGTGGGTGACTCTTAGTCCACTTTGTCATGCGGGGCAGGTCATCATTGGAAACTTCTGTGGTTAGTTCAGGAGCACGTTCGTCCTGATGTAGATCATTTTCTGTTAAGAGAAATTGATCATTTGTACTTGCCACAGGGCTTGGTTGTTCATTCTGAGTTGAGGTAGAGAGCTCTGTGGAGCCTTGATCTGGTGTTAACCCTTCAGAGAGATTTTGAAGATGACCATGATCTTGATTGAGCTTGGGGCCTTGATTCGTATTGTCCTCTGAGTGCTCCCCCTCGATGGTTGCACCTGCAGCATTACTGGAAGAGGGTGAAGCATTACTAGGACCAATTAGAGAAGTACCTGTTTGGTCCTCAGAGGGTTCGACTTTAGAGGCTCTGCGGTCACCTTCAGAGGGTTCATCATCATTGAACATCTCTTCAAACAGATGATGAAGATCATTTGTTCTTGATGATCCACCAGAATCTTCATCTTGAAGTTTGAGTCCTGAGCTGATTTGCTCAGAAGTCACCTGAAAAGAATCATCAAATGAAACATTAATACTTTCGAGTATATGCTTAGATTTAAGTACATAGATTATGTACGCCTTGGAATTTGATGAATAGCCAACAAATTTGGCTTCATCGGCTTTGGGACTGAATTTCCCTATCTGGTCTCTGTCGTTCAGTACAAAGCACCTGCAGCCAAAGACATGGAAGTACTTAATGTTCGGCTTCCTCTAGTGTAGTAAGTGATATGGTGTCTTTGCATGTCTCTTCACGATCAAGGATCGATTTTGGGTGAAGCATGTAGTTGAAATGGCTTCTGCCCAAAAAGAAATAGAGAGCCCTGAAGCAATGAGCATAGTTCTTGGAGCTTCCACTAGTGTTCTGTTCTTTCGTTCAACAACACCATTTTGTTGTGGAGTCCTTGCAACAGAGAAGTTCTGTGATATGCCTTCTGTCGAGAGATAGGCTTCAATGGTTGAATTCTTAAACTCTGTCCCATTGTCACTTCGGATTCTCTGTACCCTGCAGTCATAAAGAACTTGTATTCTCTTGATAAGATTGATTAGTACTTCAAGAACTTCTGATTTGTTCCGAACGAATTCAACCCAAGTATATCTAGAGAATTCATCTATGAGTACAAGGATGTACTTCTTGCCACCAAGACTTTGCACAGATATAGGACCACAGAGGTCAACATGAAGCATCTGCAGAGGTCTGGTGCAAGATATGTCAGACTTGGTTTTGTGGGCAGCCCTTTTGAGTTTGCCCATCTCACAAGCTGAGCATAGATGATCCTTGTCGAATCTAATACTTGGTAGACCACTTACTAGTTCTAGTTTCACAAGTTTGTTAAAGTGTGTGAAAGTTTAGGTGACATAACCTGTTGTGCCAGAGCCAAGCTTCTTCATTCTTACTTGAGACTAAGCAGAGCTTTTCTTCTCTGTTAGTTGATTAAAGTCCATGAGGTATAAATCACCTCGTCTTTTGGTTCGCAGAAGCTCTGTGGTTGTATCTTCCTTCAACAGAGAGCAGTACTGTCTTTTTAACATCACATCGAGTCCATTGTCACAGAGTTGACTTACACTCAGAAGGTTGTGCTTGAGGCCATCCACATAGGCAACTCTGTTGACATTGATGTCTCCTTTGGCAATGACTCCATAGCCTTTTATTTGTCCCTTTTGGTTATCTCCAAAAGTCACAGATCCTCCAACAAGTTTTTCTTTGTAAGAGGAAAGCAACCCTCTGTCGCCAGTCATGTGTCTAGAGCACCCAGAGTCTAGGTACCAAATGGGCACATGCTGTTTTTTCTGTGGACAAATTAGAGAGATTTAGGTACCCATTTCCAAATGGGTCCATTTTTGTTAGGAGGCTGTGAAGATGCCTTAGCATCTTTGGTTTTGGATTTATCCTTATTTGCAAAGGTACCAGATTGCCTCTTCTCACCCTTGAATTTTGCATTCTTAGGTTTGGGGTGAGATATAAGACAGGAGGGCCTTGAGAAATGTTGATTCAAAGCATGCATAAGATCAAAGCATTTACAATAAGGAACATTAGAGGCAAACTTCTTGAAGTTCTCATTAAATTTGTCAAAGGAGGGTACAGAGCAAATTTTACTACAACCCATTTTAGATTTGGGTTTCTTTTTACAGAAAGCTTTGTCTAATCTAGGTTGAGTTTTTTCAAAAACTCCTCTTGAGTGGCTCTGTTGTTGTACTCTCCCTTGATCTTCTTTCCTTGCTTTCACTGCAACAGAAACATCAAGTTTATCAATTTTAGGCTATTTATCCTTCTATTGCCAAATGAATTTTTCTTGAAAAGGTTTTAATGGTCTTGGAGCTTTTGAAATATGAGAGATCTTGTTCTTTTTAGAATTTTTAATCTCAAGAGAAGTCTTTGCTTGTAAGCACATGTCCAGGAAATCAGGACAGATAGGTACACCTGTGGTTTTCCTTTTGGGAATAACTGTTCTATTAAGAATGCCAGAGGTAAGTTTACTCTTCTATGGACCACAGGGGAGTATCTCAAGTTCCACAAAGCTTGTCCCATTGTCGACAGAGGACTCTGATTCTGACTCAGAGTCTGAATCGAGAAAGTCTCTGTGAATTAGAGCCTGACCTTCTGTTAGTGCCTTGCTTTGTCCATTGGTGTCCTCTGAAGTATTTAGAATTTTTGAAATACAAGGAATGACCATAGGAACGTTAAGACAATTTTGTAGATCTTGCTCAAAGATTTCTCTTATTTCAGAGGTTAAATAAGGATGGTTGAGAAAATGATTTTCATAAGTTCTTCTCAAGTCGCTTTCCAAAAATCTTGTAAATAGTTTTTCTTCCACAGAGGCTGGAACAAACTCTGGTGCTTCAGAGGACAGTTCCTTTTCAGGAATCATCATGCACACAAAGGCCATTTGAGTTTGCGTTTCTGGGTGACCAAATCTGAAGACCCCTATCTGTTTTTGAGACAGATATTTCTTTGGTATAGATTTTCCTTTTGATGAAGGTGCAGATGGTAAATCATTGTTTTCATACCATACATTTGCCATCTACAGAGGTTTCCTCAGATGTGGTCCTTCAGAAGTTCTGCGCCTCTTAAATGCAGATAAAAGGTTTGGAAGACTTAGTTTTAAAAATTGTCCAGGGCAGAAGATGTTTGATAAAGATTTGTTTCTTTTATTTCCTGTGTAAGGGTCAATGTCCTCGAACCCTAATCCTCTTCTGCCGATCTGTGTGTTTACCTTTTCATGAAATTTTTGAGCATCCTAATACCTCTTAATTTGGAGATCTCTGTCGAATAGATCTTGATGAAGGACTTCTCTTTCTTTTTGAAAAAAGTTTTTCAAAGAAATGGAATTTAAACGATCACTCTCACATCTCTTTAGCTCTCTGACCTTATCTTTCAAAGCTTTGTCAAGATTTGTGATTTTCTCCTTGAAACCCTTTTTTGTTGAAATATGCTCAGAGACAAGAGATTTGTTTTCAAGGTAAAGCTTGTCCTTCTCCTCCGTGAGAAGCTTAGTTTCTCTTTCAAAGAAGGCAAGCTTTTTCTCAAGATCCGAGCATGTATTTTTATAAGCTAGAAGATCATTTTGTATTTCAAGAAGTTTGTTTTCAAAGTCCGAGTTACAAGAATTAGAAGTGGATACCTCACTCTCATTGTCAGAAGAGTGGAATTCTGCCATTCCACAGAAGAGTGTGTTGTCTTCTTCATCAGAGGATTCATCGGTTACAAGGTTCTCTTGTTCTGTCATTAGGGATCTCTGAGTGTAGTACTCTGATTTCTTTTTATAGAAAGCAGCGTCCCTTGTGGGTTTCCCTTTGTTGGCAGAGGACCTGCACTCTGCGGCGAAGTGGCCTGGTTTTCCGCATTTGAAGTTCCCTTCAGTTTGCTTTGGGAATTTTTCACCAGCTCTGCCGTCTGACCTCTGTCCATTCCTTTCTTCTTGCCTTGGCTCCCGAGACTTTTCTCTTTCATGTCTTCTTGCTTCACCATATCCTCTGCTTCTGTCATCTCTTTATTCTCTCCCTCTATACCCCGGCTTCTTGAGACCACGATTGAATTGTCGGGTCATAAGTGCAAGTGTTTTGGCCAGAGCAGCCATGTCAATCTCCTCCTCAGAATCTTCTTCACTTTCACTCTCTGCTACAAGTACCTTCTTCTTCTTCTTCTTCCTCTGTGCCTCCTCAACTGCCTTATCCTTCTTTCCCTTGTCTTTGCCTTCTGAGGCACTTCCCACAAGAGCCAGAGGACCTCTAACAGAGGTTGTCAGTTTGGAAATTCTGTTCTCTTGGCTGATTAGTGTTCCAAAGAGATCAAATATGGACCATACATCAAGATCCAATGTGGCTTGCATGGACATGGTTAGATGAAGCCATTCATCATTCAGGCTCTGTAAAAATCTGACATTGTTTTTTTCGGAGGTTCTGTGGATCCCATACCTCTTAGACTTGTTTATCAAAGAATTGTATCTATTGTAAGTGCTTTGAATGGATTCACCCGGCAGAGCTTTGAATGCAAAATACTCATTTATGCATAAGGCTCTGTTGTTCTTAAGGGTTTTGGCACCACCCTCAAGTTGTTTCTCTAGCTCTAACCATAGGTCCTTTGAAGTTTCACATGAGTCAAGAGATTGAAAGATATCATTTGGGATAACCATTATGATTAATCTTTTGGCTTTCTTTGCAAGCTCATGTTGTGCCTTTTCTTCTTCACTCCATTCAAGGACAGGTTTGGGATGTTGATATTCAGGGATTTCAGGAGTATTGGCAGTGGCCGGAACACGAGGAACAGTTGTCATTGGGATGAAAGGAGGATTGTGAAGAAACTCAACCAGACCAGGATCCACACCTTCAAGGAAGTGCACCATCCTGATCTTCCACTGAGGATATTCATCCCTTAGAAGAGTGGGAGGTTTAGACTGAGATCCAGCACTGAAGTAGTTAACAGTGTTTGCCATTTTAGTTTAGAGAGGAAAAACAGAGTATGGCACGAACCAGAAAGAGTATAACAGTAATGGTTTTAGAAATGATGAGAATATGAATCAGTAAGAATAGATGACCAACCAACTAGCTTTGAATCTGTCTTTGAATGAAGGACACACTTGTACCTGTTTCTATACCAAACAGGTTGATATAGCTTCAGAAAACAGAGTGTGACTGTAAATGGAGTTTGGTACGAAGAACAGACTCAAACTACTACCTTGAGTACTGGAAACAAGTATAGAACAGGATCCTTTGATATTGAAAATCAAAGTTTGCTCTGATACCAATTGTTGATCCCGGTTATGATGTTTTATAACTTGATTTAAGCTTTTAATACACACAGATTAATAAAATAGAGTGCAGAAGCGTTTAAGATGTGTAGAAGAGATTGAACATGCAAGGTAGTAAACACACAAGTAATTAATGAACAGGAAATAACGTATTATATGAAAGTTACTCAAAGAACTGTTTCATTAATTACTCAAGAACACCAAGAACACGCACTAGTATGTGCAAATATGCTCAAGGATTATACTGACTGCTATTTTTGTGTGTGCTCTCACGTTTGTGCTCTAAGGTGGTGCTCCCTTAATATAGCAGAGGGATGCACCCCTTAGTACAAGACAAAAACTGACATTCCATAAACGGAATGCCACCTGTAAAGTAAACATCGTGGGACGCCCATTACTTTGATCTTGAGGATCTTCGTACAGCAGGCCTCACGTGTTCTGCACGTGGTCTTGTCTTGAACTCTAAGAAAAGCTTCAACATTGATCTCCAGAGGTTAGCCTTCACAGAGGCTCTTTGATCTGAGTATCATTATCAGGTTTGTCCTCTGGCGCGTCTTCTGCCGAGTGGTCTTCTGAGCTTTGTATCTTCTGCCGCGACTTTTGAGATAACAGGGGTTTCTATACTTAGCCTATTTTTCAACACTTCTAAACATGGTAGATAGAGCTAACAAAGGGTAATTTCGTAAAATACACGGGATGGGTTCATATATGAATTTGTTAGTTAGTTCAACTGATTCATATATGAATCACAAAAGTTTATATATGAATCAGTTAAAAGAGTTCAGTTGTGAATTGCACTGGTTCATATATGAACATATAGTTCATATGTGAATTATACATGTTCATATATGAACACAACCCGTGTGTTTTGTAAATTTTACGAAATTGTCCTTTTATTTTTGGGATAGCCGCAACTTTTGACCGGTCAAAGCCCTAATATTTGACTAGTCAAATCCGATCTTGACCATATGAATGGCTAGGATTACTTCTCTATTTCTCATATATTTACCATTTCTCAAATGAATCAAACACTATATATATATATATATGCAAGAAAATGAAAAATACATAAAATTTATTGAAACCGGGTCAACCACCCGGTTGGACCGGTTGAACCGTGACCCGATCACCACACCGGATCAACGAAAAAACCGATTTTTAAAACATTGATCATATCTCCCTTTCCCTAATACCCTAGCCTGAAAAGCAAAATTAAAATAAAATACATAAAAAAAGCCCAAGAAAAATGGCAATCCTACTAACAAAATCAAAAGAAAATCAAAATCAAAATCAAAACCACGACGAATAAAAACAAATCGGTATAAAAAAATGAACGATGACTATCATTTCAAAAGCATCTCAAGGCAAAAGGGTTTGTTGATTTTTGTTTAACCAATTTAACAAGCTTAATGATTTAATACATAATTTTTAAACAGTAATTGAATTGGAAAAGACACCATGTATCTGCTGTTTATATTCAACCGTCTTATTACATATGGGCCATAATCTATATCTATATCTATATCTATATCTATATATATATTAAAGGAGAAACCACCATGAATGAGGTGACATCTCCTCAAGCTTAGAACACCATTTTTTTTCCTTTACTCAACTTTTCCCCCACAATATCTATTTTTAAATTTCTTATTGTTTATTGCAATTATTTACTTTCCCCACCTCTTCTTCATCTATCCATGTCTTTATATCTCAATTTCTTCCTCTCCATTAGTTTTGTCATGAACTATAATTACAATATACTAGTGTCCGGTACCGCGCGTTGTGCGGTAGCGATAAGTTTTTAAAAAATATTAAAGTTAAATGGATTGGTGATCACATATTAGATATTAAACTAATATAAATTGGTATTACACTTGATATGAAACTATTTTATCATATTTCTCAGTTGTTTCTTTTGAAATATATGTGTGTGTGCGTGTGTGTGTGTGCGCGTGCTCACATGTAGAGGAAAGATAATGCGAGAAATTAAACATTTTGCGAGAAGGCGAAAAGTGTGACATCATATATGATTACACAGCATGCAGGTGTGTTTAATCATATATGATTAAACGTCTATGTCTTGCCAACGTAATACGTGTTTAATCATATATGATAAAGCTTGTGTATCATATATGATATCACACTTTTCATCTTCTCGCAAAATGTTTAGCTTCTTGTTTAAACATGCCTCTATGTGTGTGTGTGTATATATATATATATATATATATATATATATATATATATATAATTGAGATCTACATCATCATATTTTGTAATTGGCTTAAAATGATAAAAGAAATGTGTGAAACTATTAATTATAATGGAGATTGTTTTGTCATAACTCCTAATATATTGAAGGGTGTTGCTAGCTATCTCTTTCACATCCCATACCCCCTACCTCATCTATTTCTCTCACATTTTTTTTAATTAATAATTACAGTTTTGGTCCTTAAACTCTTTTGATTGATTTACTTTATACCTTTTATTTTTCTAATTTTCATTTTACACCATCATCATATTAACACATATAATCGTATATTAACTAAAATATGTTTAAAAAAATACTTTTAATTTTAACAAATTACACCATTATAATCGTCTCTTCGATACCTTCGAAATGAGCCAAATATTTAATATTTTTTAATTTAATTATTTTATTATATATTAAAATATGTCAAAAAATACGTTTTGGTATGGAGTATATTGCAATTGCATTTTTCACTCGACATGGTTCAACGTTATTTGCATTTCAATTTCATTTTTCACTCGACATGGTTCCAAGTCATTTTGCAAAACATGTGTTTTTTCGGTATTTTTAGTTGATTTCAAGAGACATTTTCGGGTTTTTTGGTTGATTTAAAGTTTTTTTTTTGGTTTTTTGGTTGATTACGAGGTACGGTTGCACTTCTAAAATAATACAGTTGCACCTTCTAAAACGATACGGTTGCACCTTTCACAAATCTTAATTTTTTTACCTTGCGAGGGAGAAACAATACGGTGGCACATGCCACCATGGGCACCCCTTGAGATCCGTCCCTGGGTTCAACCTACGGTGTATATATATATATATATATATATATATATATATATATATATATATATATATATATATATATGTATATCGAACGAACGATTCATTTCGGGATTTCATTTCAAACTCTCTCCTTCTCTCTCTATGGGCGATGGAAATTGTGGATTTCAAGCCATATATAAAAGTTTTTAGAATAATAATGATATTAAAACTAAACCAGATATAATAATCAGAAAGTGACAAATTAGATTGAGGAACAATTGTTGTAGCAATTTGGGTATAAAAAAACGACAAACATATTCATACGTTTCAAAAGTGGCAAATGAAAAATATTGTTATTAGTAAAATACGTTTAACCATATTCATCGTATATTAACTAAAATACGTTTAAAAAAATAATTGTGACTATGTTGATTTAAATGAATAATAAAAAAATCGATTAACCAAGGTACAATATATGACATATAATAATATAATTAAATAAAAAAATATTCAATATTTGCCTCATTTCGAAGGTATTGATGAGACAATTATAATGGTGTAACTTGTTAAAATAAAAAATTATTTTTTTAACGTATTTTAGTTAATATACGTTTATATGTGCTAATGTAATAAAAATGTAAAATGTAAAATGTAAAACTAAAAGGTATAAAGTAAATCGGGGAAGAGAGTATCGTTTTCTAAATTTTTTGCAGGGGAGGATTATAATTTCCCAAAAACAAACACCACCTAAGTCAACGACTTTGAAAACACACACACACACTCTCTTTTGATCTAAAACACACTCAGAATCTAGATTAGACGAATCCCATGAAAGCAGTGATGATGTCTTTCCAATGATCGAATCTGGTTTGTGCTTTTCCTTCTGTTTGATTATCTTATTATTGATTCCATCTTCTGTTCATTATCTCAAGTTTTTCCTTACTTTGATTCTTTTACCAGACTTTTAACCTTTTGGATTGGATGATGGATTATTTGATGTGGCTAATTGTTGATAGCTGTGGGAATTTGTAGCATTTGAATTTCTCATACCTGATACTACATTCTATATGTAAAATTGAAGTTAGAAAGTAGTTCATTTCAACTCTAACTGTAACAGGTGTATATTTTGATATGCACCTTGACCAACCGGGTCAGATACTGTCCGCTTTGGGTTAACCCGCACGGCTTTACAAAAAAGCGTCTTACAGTTAGATCAAGGAGTACTATATGAACCCAACATCTCCTCTGCTTGGTGACGATGTGGGACAAGGAGATGTATCATATTTTTTTCTTTGCAATTGAAAGAATTGCAGGAAGAAGGAGAATTTGGTCAAACTAATTACTCTCAACATTTAAAGGCCATGTTTGGCAACCGATAAGCTAACTTTTTTGCGCTTATTGAAATAGTCCCATTTGATAAGCTACCTTATAAGTTACGTTTTTTAAAAGCTACCTCGGATAGCTTGGTGGGGTTTTTTTCACCTTTTTTTTTGGATTATGCCCCCTTATATTTTGAAGACACACCCTTTTATATTTTCTGTTTAGGTCATTTAACATTGTCATCTAGTTTTATGGTTGGTTTTTACAAAACGGGACTAGTTTATGTTTATGAGCTAGCTTACTAAGCTAACCACTAGCTTATTAGCCAATAATCAGCTTATCAGATAGTTTGCCAAACATAGCCAAAGTTGATATGAATTTGCTTTTAGATGTTCCAGCAAATCTTCACTTTTTGCTTTATCTTTCTGAAGATGTGTTTATGTCGTAAAATTACATGTAGTTATCAATATTTTCTTGAAAATTCGGAGAATTTACATCAATTTTGAAACTGAAAACTAAGCTATGATAATAATTATATATAGTCCTGTTAATATATATATATATATATATATATAATCAATTATACATGGAGTTCCGGAACCAGTACAAAAGTCCTAAGATCTGTTCCATTCCACCTCATAATGAGAGTACCAGCCTACCAGGTGAAAGAAAGGAGAACATATATTTCTCTAAACGATGCAAAAGTTGAAAATGAAGTGCAAATTTTGCATATGCCATATCTTGAGCCATATTTCTATATGATTAGACACAGGCACACCTGGAAGTGGGAAGTACAACATATGACTTTGCTTATGCTAATTTGAAGTTGGATCTCATTCTAAACACCAGACGTAATTTGGAAATAACTAAAAGTTTGTGTATGCCATATCTTGAGTCTTATTTCTTGAAGATTTGAAGTATGATGAAAGTAATTATGAGTTTGCATTTGCCACATCTTGAATCTCATCTCTTTAATACTAGTATAAAGTTGGAACTATAGTATGAATTTGCATCTGTAACTTGAAACTGCGTTCCGAAAAAACTCTCACTACATCTACACTTTCACTATCCAACAAACCTTCTGGGTTGACTGCTTTGTGATCGACAACAGTATTTCTCAATGACTGCCCTTGATGCAAACAGCAGGTTATGTCAGGGTTTTTCCTCGAATGAAAGGTTGTGACTAGGAAAATTCAAGAGATTCTGGAAAATTTTGCCACCGGGATGTCTTCTTGGGGTGGATTAACACCATGAAATAACTAAAGAACGGGCTTAATTTATTATATATTTCATGAATGAGGAGAGAGCTCATATATATACAAGAGATTACAACTGAATAAGATAAAGATAAACTACATGGATTCTATATCCTAGAAAACAAGGTAAAAGTTAACATAGTAATGCATCTAACAGTTCCATTGTGTTACTTCTTTGTCTTCAGAACGACGTGGTAGATCCAAATGTTTATTCATTTCAACATACAACTTGAGAGTACAATGATATAAATATATCTTCACTAAGGTGACTGATTTTATGCAAAGCCCTGTTTACCATTTAAAGATGCCCCTTATCGATGCAGGTGCAAATGCCTGAGCAAATTTACAAGAATTTCAACCATTGTGATTTGAGAAACAAGGAGATCAGTGCTTTCCACTCCCTCTCAGCGCTAATAATATGGAGATATGGAGTCTAAATAATAATTATTTATGCAAGTGATTAGTCAAATTCTGATTTACCTTGTGAAACACGGGAAGAAAACACAAGGAGATCTAGCAAGAGTAAGCTATGATCCTGGTATTAACGTTGCTAATGTTGTAGAAGAATTGTACCTGTGAGAGAGAGAGAGAGAGAGGAAAAAACATCTAAAATGGCGGATGCTGTGGTTGAATTTCTCTTGGACAATCTCAAGCAACTGCTACTCTACAACTCTGATTTGATATATGGGGTAAAGGGCCAAGTCGATTCTCTTTACAATGAGCTTAGTTTGATGAAAGCATTCCTCAAAGATTCTAAAGAGAAACGTAGTGAATATGAATATGTAAGAGAGTTGGTCAGACAAATCAGAGATGTAGCTTACGAAGCAGAAGACACCATTGACACATTTGTAGTTAATGCAGCCATGCAGAAAGAGAGAAGCACCTTGAGCAAAATTGTGCATGTGTTTGATTATCCAGCTAAGCTTCGATCTGTTGCAAAGGATATTGAATCCATCAAGACAAAGGTGAAGGAGATTTATGATAACAAGATGTTTGGAATTGAAGCTCTTTATGCTGGAGAATCTTCAAATAGATCGTCATCACCGAGGCGAAAACCTATGGTCGAGGAAGATAATGTTGTTGGTTTTGATGAAGAAGCGAAAGAAATAGTAAGTCGTCTCACTAATATCTCCGAGTCACTGGAAGTTGTCTCAGTTGTTGGTATGGGTGGACTTGGCAAGACAACTCTTGCTAAGAAGGTTTACTGTAATCCCACCATTGAATTCCGCTTCTTTGTCCGTGCTTGGGTGTATGTTTCCCAAGAATACAACCGAAAGGAAGTACTTTTTGCCATCTTGAGTTCTCTAATGCAGCCTTCCGACCAAATTTTAAAAATGAACGAAGAAATGCTGGTTGAAGAAATATGCAAACAATTAAATGGTCGAAGATATCTCATTGTACTAGATGATGTATGGACGACAGATGCATGGAATGATCTCAAGATGGCTTTTCCAAACCAAGATTGTGGAAGTAGAATACTTTTAACTAGCCGTAACACAGATGTGGCTGTTCTTGCAAACCCTGATAGCCCTCCTCATCATTTGCGATTTCTGAATGATGATGAAAGTTGGGAGCTACTTTCTACGAAAGTTTTTAGGAGAGGAAGTTGTCCATCAGAGCTGGTCGAACTTGGACAAACGATTGCTAGAAAATGTTATGGGCTGCCACTTGCCATAGTGGTCGTTGCTGGACTTCTTTTGAAGAAAGATAAAACGCGAGACCTGTGGAAGAAAGTTGCTGAAAGTGTTAGTTCGTATGTTGCAAGAGATCCGAAGCAATGCTTAGATGTATTAGCACTAAGTTACAAGCATTTACCTGATCACTTGAAGGTGTGCTTCATCTATTTTGGTGCTTTTCCTGAAGACTTTCCGATACCTGTTTGGAAATTGCTTATGTTGTGGGTGGCAGAAGGCTTTATACAGCAGGTTGGCCAAGATTGCTTAGAAGATACAGCGGAGGAGTATTTGGAAGATCTTGTTGAACGGAATCTGATATTAGTTGCAAAAAAGAGATCAAACGGAAAGATCAAAACATGCCGTGTTCATGATATGCTGCGCGATTTGTGCCTGAGAGAAGCAGCTGAAGAAAAGTTTTTGCAGGTGATCAAAGGGCACATACATGAGCCCAGTTCTCTAGTCTCATCTAGAAATTATCACCGTCGTCTTTGTGTTCATTCACATGTCATGAACTTCATTCACTCAAAGCCTTATGGCCCTCATGTTCGTTCATTCTTGTGTTTTCCCGTGGAAGAAAAGGAATTATCTCGAGAACACACATCATTCATTCATGAAGCTTTTAAGTTGGTTCGGGTGTTAGATATGAGGTCCATCAATATTTCCCGCTTTCCGGTTGAAATCACACAGCTGGTGCATTTGAGGTATGTTGCTCTCTTTGGCAATTTTAAAGTTCTTCCTCCATCAATTTCCAAGTTGTGGAGTCTTCAGACTTTAATTGTTGAAACAACATCCCGTGACCTTGACATTCAAGTAGATATATGGAAAATGTCACAATTTAGGAATCTACGCACGAGTGGGCCCAGTCGCTTACATGGGCCCCAAGCCAGAACACGAATGAATAACGAAGATCCATTTGTACAAAGAAACATACAAACGATCTCTACTGTTTCACCAGATAGCTGCACAGAGAACATCTTAGCAAGAACTCCTAATCTTAGAAAGCTTGGAATTCGTGGAAAGCTCGTTCTGCTCATGGAAGAAAGTAGAGGGTCCAGTTTGTTTGACAACCTAGCCAAATTAGATAAACTTGAGAAGTTGAAGTTGTTGAATGACACATTCCCACGCCCGCCATCTGAAGGTAAACTGCGAGGTCTTCCACCAGTTTACAAATTTCCACCTCATTTGAAGAAGTTAACATTGTCAGACACCTTATTGGATTGGAAGCATATGTCTACTATAGGCATGCTGCCAAATCTTGAAGTGCTAAAGTTGAAAGTGTATGCATTCAAGGGACCTCAATGGGAACCACTTGATGGTGGTTTTCGTCTGCTTAAAGTGTTGCAACTTGGAAAGAGCGATCTGGTGCATTGGATGGCTTCAGCTCATCACTTTCCTAGACTACAACACATTGTGGTCGAGCAATGCACCAATCTGTTGGCTATTCCTCATGGTTTGGCTGATGTATCTGCACTGCAGACCATGGAGCTGTATCACACGCCGTCTGCTGTAGATTCTGCTCGGCTAATTCAACAACAAAAGCAAATGCAGCAGCAACAACAACAACATATGAAAAGTAATGGGTTTAAGCTGTTAATTTATCCTCCAGAGTAGTAGTACTAATTCCATTCCATGATGAAATACTGGTGAGTTACTTTCAAATTCTATTCAAGCTCCCCCAGCCCTATTTTTCTACACTGTGTTTACGTGAGTTTGTGCAGATATATGAAACCTTTGTGTTAGATTTGAAAGTTTACATCTTATGATGCTCTCTACCGTTGGGGTAGAGGATAAGTCTGAATACATCTCACCCCTTGACCCTACTTTCGAGTGGGATATATTGGTTTGTCTTGATTCGTTACATTTTATGATGTGCATATCCCACAGACCTATGATCGATTACTGTATGTTTTCAGAATTATTTTGAATTGTAGGAATAATGAAGACTGTGTTTTCTTACATGCTATTAGATTAGTTTGATTTATTTGACGTGCAGAATGTTTGCTGGCCTTAAGGTCTCTCATGGCACTGTAAACAGCACATACATACACAGGAGTCAAGAGAGTAGGTAACCAAACCAAACCAAACCACACAAACCCAATGAATCCCATGAAGAGGTAGGTTCGGTCGGGTGGGTGGGTGTACACAAACCTTTTCTCACAAGAAAACTATGACATTTACTATTTGAAAAGTATCGTCTTCTAAACATTTCAAGTACTGTTTTTAGAAGAAAGTCATATTTGGTGTAGTGTCAATACATTACTTTTCTGAACTATGTAAAAAATTGGTAAAAATCGTTCTGATTATAGATTAAATTATTCTATTCACATTGATATAACTTATGTTCTGTTGGGTGGAATGTATGAAATCGTATTTGTTTTTGTGATTTTATTCTTGCAAAAGCATACTTGAAAGCTTGGAATGTATCTGTACTTCAAAGACAAAATAAAAGCATAGATGTCTAGAATTATTTATGTCGGTCCACAACAATACTAATATCAAGTTTTAGAAACGACACAATAAAGATTACCAACATGTATTGATTATAACAAATGGTTACAAGGTTGATCTGATTCAAGCTTGGATTTGTGTTCTCTGTTTTTCTCTCTAATACACCTTTAAGTGTGTGTTTGTATGTGTTCTAATAATATCTGATTATTGAGAGAGAGAGAGAGATACACAACTAATCTAACTAGTGTGTTGAACACACTTCCTAAGATAATATCTAGATATTAGATCTAGATATTATTTCTAATATAACTAACTAAATACTAGAAACTAACTTTATCTAACTAAGTTAACTAAATCTAATATCTATTAGAAATAGATATTTAAACTAAGTTAACTATTACAATACTATCACTTAGATATTTAAATCTAAGTAAACTAAAACAATTACATTAACATTTATTACAAACGACATAGACTTTAATATCGAGAGTCGACGTTTCGGCTTTAGCTTCAGATTGCAATCTTCAGATTGGATGATCTTGAATCCAATGAGACTGTGTCTTAACAATTTAGTTTTGTTTGTCTCTATAACTTCCAATTCCTTTTTATGAAAAATATTTATTGCTTGGATATGTTTGTTATGTTGGTATAATCTAACTTTACTTGTTATGTTATTTATGTGTTTGTGTCAAAATCAGTTTTGCAACAAAAGAGAGAACAATTGGAAAAAAAGGAAGGGGAAAAAGGGTGTTAAGGTGCAACGAGACAACATGACCAACCCGTTTCATGCAAACCCATTATGACCCATTCTTAAAGTGCCAATTTGACCTTTTAGCCATTTTGACCCAACTGTCTATTTGTCATCTATAGTGAGGATCATCACTCTAAGTTCTTTGTCATCTCTTTTTTCATTCTTCTTGATGATTCTCCCTCTTTCTGTACCTTGGACTTCTAAATTATCTTGTGTGCGAAAAGGATGAAGGTCGTCTCACCTTCATTCTGGTTCTGGAGATCCAGAGATTTGTTTCAGTGGAGCTCTTAGCAACTTGACAAATTTCTCTTCTAATGTCTTAACACCTGTCCATGAACCTAGCTCGGGATCAATCTAGTGGGCATTCATAACAACATTGAAGTGTAAAATTAGGATCAATTTACTGTTTGATGATCGAGAAATTTTGCTTACTTGGTCAATAGTTTTCCAAAATACTTGCACGAGTAAATTTACGGCATATATTCACTCGCATAGATCTTTTGGTCACCAATGATGATCTGATTTGAAGAAGCATAAACAACCCAAGAGTAAATGAGCGTACTCTTCTATGGGACATTACAATTAGTTACATATTAGTCATGACTAAAATGTAATCCAATTATAATATGATCACATAAAATATGAATTACAACAAAACAACGAAATGAAAAGGAACTCGCAAAGTCATTTCTTGAGGATTTTCTATGAAATCAACTTTGAATTAAATATTTATTTCTAATGTACACTTATTGACTTCAGTAGAACAAGGATATCTGATTCGACTAAGGATAAACTTTGTGGGATGCCCTTGGGATTGAGTTGATCTCTGATACCAACTTTTTTGGTATGCGTTAAGTTCTTGATCTTGTTCTGTGTGGTAGTTTGAGGTAGATCTATTAAATAGAAAGAGTGACGTATTTAGGGTCTGTGATTGGGAGGGAAGAAGTACAAAGAAGAGAACTCTGAAAATGTGAGACAACTCAATGGATGAAGTTTTGTCATTCACGTCTCCTATATGTTTTTTGAATGATCCAGGGTAGGGTAGTTATTTCTGATTCCTGCTACTAGAGAATGCACCTTACATGTGATTCTACGAACATATGAAGAAACTTGAACCAGATACGATGTGTAAGGGTATGTGTATGCACACGCACAATCATATTTTATATACCTAGTAAATGTGATGTGTACCAAGTGGCCATTGGCTCAATGATACCAAACCCAAACTTAAATAGGAAAATTTATAAAAGATATAGTTAGCATGCGTCACCTAGTGAAAAGGGGAAAAGAGGTATATGTGAATTGTGAAATAATGGTCATATTCCCAAAGCATGTTTTTCTCAATCCGAAATTTGAATCTTCAGTTGTTTTGCATTAGCTATTAGACATGGGAATCATAATCTTTTTGGTTTCTGAATTATTTAGGCAAACGAAGATTCACAACATAGGTGCCACAGTCATGGGTGTCGACAAATTTGGCAATAAATACTATGAGAAGCTTGGTGACACGCAATATGGTGAGTCCTTCGTTTTTGGTTATGTCTATTGATCCCTTCTCTTTATTTTGACCACCTTACTCTTTTGTTGTATTATGCATTGCAGTTATGTAGTTATTATTTATTAACAACTACATATTCTTCACTCAATCACTTGTATTGTTCTATATTTATCTATGAATAATGTAATCACTTCTATTGCTCTAAATTTATCTCATGAATAGTATAAGTTAGTTTATTCCTAGGAAATAGCTTATTGCTTTTATTTGTATCAGATAAAGGGAAAGAAAAATAAACTAGTACAAGAAAAATACTGCAAAAGATATAACAGGTATAGTCTAAAGACTGGTATAAACAAACAAATAAGACAAACACATTATTTTAATATTTCTTTTTATGCAGTAAAAAGACAAAGGAATAAATCAGATTTTGTTTTTTGATTTATTTTTTACTAGAAAACAAATACGGAATTAAAATATTTTTTGAAATTTTTTCTTGAGGTAAAAATTTAAATAAGTACAACACAAATATTAGAAATTTAAATAACTTTAACTAACTACAACACTTTAAAAACACAAAATATTTAAATACACAAAATAATACATGCTACAAGCCAAGAGACTTGATATATTTGCATGTACCTTTTCATGCATCAAGTACAAGACAACAAAACTACAAAAAATATACCAGAAAGAAGGAAAATTCTACAAAAATGCAGAAAATTTGGATTTATTTTAAAAATGTTAAAGGGAAAACCAAATGGAACAACAATATAATAGAAAGCGGGAATCTGTAATTCCCATTAATCAAAAGCCCTTTAAATAGGGATGAGTTACAAGTAGATAGCTATGAGATATTTCAGTTATAATCTAACTATGATATACTTATCTCTATCTCTATCTTTATCTCTATCGTCGTATCCTTTAGACGATGACACACTTATCCTACAACACTCCCCCTTGTGCCGAATCAAATGAGTGATGGTGCACAATTGTTGCTTCGTTAAAACCTTACGCCAAAATAAAAACCCAATGGGATAAAATATAGGACGAAGGAAAGAGTACAACACACCAGTTTCTTTGCAATATATAGACTTTTCCTTCAGTCTAGTTTTTTCTTAGATTCATACATTAATCATGAGAGTTAGGAAAGCATGATGGTATATAAACAGTTGACTCACTAAAACTTTACACCAAGGAACAAAACCCAATGGGAAAAATAAAACCTTGGTTGAAGGAAAGAGCACAACATACCAATATCACAAATATAGTAGACTCCCCCCTTTGGTCTACTACTCCCCCTGATTCGTGCATTAATCAAGGGAGTTTGGAAAACATTTGCACTTACTTCTACATGTTTCCCAATATTGATTTGGTAAAATGTGTCATGTTCTCCTGACATCTTACTTGATTCAATTGAATCTCGAGGAGAGTTTTCTTATTGTTGATTGTATAAGACTTAAGC
This sequence comes from Arctium lappa, assembly GCA_023525745.1. NCBI lineage: Eukaryota > Viridiplantae > Streptophyta > Magnoliopsida > Asterales > Asteraceae > Arctium > Arctium lappa. The sequence goes on along the minus strand of CM042051.1, from coordinate 71,731,230 downwards.
AGAATATGCTTTGTGTTATCACCTTTGATGTATCTTACGTTCATTTTTTCGATACATGATGCATTATTTCCATATATGCAATACTGGTTGAACCCAAAATTACTAGCTCCTCTAATATATGTAATGATAGTTCTTAATCATATACATTATTTAATTATCTCTGTTGGATCATAATTGTATTCAAGATTAAAGGGTCTAAACTGTATTTGTTTGATAGTTAAAGTTAGAGGGTTTAAATTGTAATAGTTTAATAGTTATTAGCTATTGGGCCCAAGCCCATTAAGCATTAGGAAGCCCATATGGCCTAGGTATTTAAAGTTTTGTTTAATTAGTTTTTAGGTTAACTCTGATAATTTTCTAAATAGTAACCATACGTTTTCTCTGTATTCGAAGGGTATCGAACACTCAAGGGTTTCATTGTTTATTCAAGGGATTGGTATGTTACTCTGATTTATATATCTCTTGATTATTATTGTGTTGCTTGATTACTTGATTGATTATTTACCAACTAGATTAAACTGGGATAACAATTGGTATCAGAGCCAAAAGAATCAATTTTTTTGATTTTACTGTTCATTGAAAATCATTATTCATCGAAAGTTACTGTTCATCTGATTTCATGAATTAATGTGTTTGTTGGTTTAAAGTTGATCTGATTAGATGAGTATCATGCTTCTGAATGCTATCTGATTGGTTAATTGCATTGAAAATCATCAAGTGATTGAATTTTTGAATTTTTGGTTTTCTGGGGTCAAGAACTATCGACTATAGCATGCTTAAAATTGAATGGTAAAAAGTGGTTTTTAATCAATAATATTGATTGCACTTTGATCGATAGATGTTATTAGATACCAAAGTCTGATTTCTGAATTTGATTTTGTGCTCTCGACTTGTTTTCTGGGTTAATTTTCTGGGTTCATCATCGTTCTGGGTAGACTAAGAACGTCCCGGTCGAACGCATAATATCGGTCAAATCAGGACACCGGTCAAATAGTCCGATCGCCCGGTATACTCACAGACCACCTCGGTCGATACTTTGTCCGGTCGAATCAATACCGATCGAATCAATACCGGTCGAAGTGGTTTACCGGTCTTACAACCTCCCGGTCGAAGACTTTTATCGGTTGAATATTTTTATCGGTCTTCACTATACCGGTCAACTATATTCCCGGTCGAATAAAGTACCGGTACAAGCAACTTACCGGTCGAACTCTCTATACCGGTCTTAGTCGTTTACCGGTCGAGCATAAGACCGGTTGTTACATCTTACCGGTCAAACAAGGTACCGGTCCAAGCAAGACCCCGGTCGACTCAATACCGGTCGAAGCACATCCCCGGTCGATTTTTGCAAACTGTAATAGGACCTCTAAAAGCCTAATTTTTTTTTGTCTAGGGGCGCTGCCCCCATACCCCCGCAAGGGCGTTGCCCCTTGACCCCACCCGCTAACCGGTTAGCGGGACCCCCGTGCTAAGTCTGCGAAGGGGGACAAAGTTTTGCTCGTGATCAAAATCTTCTTAATTTTTCAGTATTTTACTCATAGATATTAGTGCTTTATACTGTGTGCGAGGACTGCATTTGATTATTTTTGGAAATTTATTTTTCTGAAAATTTTTGAGTGTAGTCTTTACTCTTGATTCTAACGATCTCATCTAGTTGGTTGTCTTGGTACAGATAAGTTTAAATTACTAACCGTACAGCTAAGATGTCGAATCAGCTTCTCTCGATGGGCTCTCAGTCCAAACCACCGGTCCTTATGGCTGATGAATATCAGCAATGGAAGAAAAGAATGGTCCAGTTTCTTCTGAACCACAAGAACAGAGACTATATGGAGTCAATCATCAATGGTCCTGTAAACCCGATGATCAGGGTACCAGGACAAGCAGCAACTGACACTTCTCCAGAAATCCCGGACAGATATGTTCCTAAACCTCATCAGTACTTTACTGAAAAGCAGAAGGAACAGTACAAGACAGATGAATAGGCTCTTATCTATCTGACCATGGCTATCCCGAACGACATCTACAACCGTGTAGACAGTCGGAACTCTGCAAAAGAAATCTGGGATGAACTATCCAGACAGTTTGAAGGAAGTGAAGCCTCCATCCAAGCGAAGCAGAATCTATGCATAAATGCATACGAGGGATTTCACGCAAAAGAAGGAGAGACATTGCTAGAGACCTACAACAAATACAATATTATTCTCAACAACTTGTGGAGGAACAACATCTCTAAGTCTGCTTCGGAGATTAATTATAAGTTCATCAAGAACTTAAATCCGGAATGGAAGAACTTTGCCATCAACCTTCAGATGTCAAAGAACATGGCTCAGGAAAATGTCACTGATATCTTCTCGACTCTTTCTCAGCACGAGGACGAGGTGAGAATCATCAATCTTGAGTCTAATAAATTGAAGGATTTCGTGGCTCTCATAGCCGGCAAAGGTTCTGTATCCTCTGCAAGGTCAAAGAAAAAGGTGTCTAAAGCTCTAGTTACCGAAGTTACTGACTCTGACTCTGATTCGAGCGATGAAGAACTGGAAGTTGATTCAGATCCAGATATTCAAAAGTTCTCCGAGGACTTGGCTCTTATTACGCGACGATTCAAGAAGAGCTTTGGCAAGAAAAGATTCTACTCAAAGCCAAAGTATGATGGACACAAGAAAGAGAAGTCTGAGATGCGATACAAGCCGAGGTATGGAAAGAGAGAGGAAGGACGAGAAGACCAGAAGGAAGAAAGAAGAGAAGATAAGAGAGAGGCAAAGAAAGAAGATGAACCAGGAAGGTGCTACAATTGCGGCAAATTTGGGCATTTCTCAAGAGACTGCAGATTCAAGAAGATCAAGAACTCAGACTATTATGCGCGAAAGTCACTTATTGCCAAGAAAGCTGAAGAAGGAAAGGTGCTAATGGTTGAAGAAGAGAATTGGTTGTTCCAAAGTTCTGATGATGAGGAGCAAGCACACTTCACCCAAGTTTCCTACATGGCAAAGCTGGACGGTGACGATGAAGATTCTGAAGCGTATTCTGAAGACGCAAACTCTGAGGTAACTGATAATTCTGAGCTTATTGAATCTCTTATGGCCCAAATACATAGCATGAAAGATGAATTTGCTTTATTGAAAGGCAAACTTAGCTCTGCTCAACAATCAATATTGAGTTTTCGTGATGAAAACGCTTTGCTGAAAGTTGTTGTGGAAGAAAAAGAAAAGGAAAAAGACGGTTTAAAAGCTGAAAAGGATTCTTTTAAAAGCAAAATATCTGATTTAGAAAAGGATCTTGTGAATATTAATGCTGAAAAAGGTGAGTTCAAAATAAAATTTGAGGTTTGTTATCAAGAAAGAAATGAAGCCTATTCAAAGATTAAGCAATTGGAGGACATCAATATGAAACGAGGTCAGACTGAGCAGACATTAAATCTGTTGACTAATAAACTCCAAGATGAAAGGTTTTATAAACTGAAACCAGGTTTAGGTGTGCCAACTAATGATGTTTTGAAAAAGGCACCGGAGCATTTATATAACTTTGATAAATTGGCTCCGCAATCAGACCCATTCCAAACATTCGTGCGACTTTTATTGAAGCTAGTGCTTCTAAACCTTTTACTGAGACCAAAGGTCAAGAAGAAATGGGAGAAAACAAGTCTTGTGACACTGATTCTCAAAATACTTTTAAATCAGTTGGTTTTAAATACAATGATTTGAACAAAAGCTATGCAACTCGAAAGATTGAATTTACTGAGTTTGAATCATTGTTTACCACTTCTACTAAAGAATCAGTCAGCAATAACACTGTTCCATCTGAGACTGAATGCAAATACGATGAGTATGAATCGGATGTTGATCCATCTACTATACCATCAGTCTCAGATCCCATTACTCCTAAACCTTTACTTGTTGAAGAGGTTGAAGAAGAAACTGTAAACACGAATGAATCTTGTTTGAAAAATGATAAAACGGAGTTTATTGAGTCTATGACTGAAGAATTATTTTCTGAAATGATGAATGCTTCAGACTCTGATCCTGTTTCTATTCCAAAGAAGTCGAATTCTGTGAGTGATCATACATCTGACTTGATGAAGCAAATTGATCTGTTGCAACAGTCTCTTGATGAGGTTGAAGATGAAAACTTTGATCTCAAACATAAACTTGAAAAGTCTTTAAAAGTAAATCAAGAGCTTTGCATAGAGATCAATGATTTGAAAGTTACTATGTTTAAAAATGCTTCAAGTGATAAACAGATGTTCAATGATCCAAGCTGGAAGGTAAGAACCAATCCAAAATTTGATGCTCCTACAAAAGCTTCAGTTGTTTACTCTGATTATCCTGAATATCCACCTAGCATCTTTGAGAAGGGTGAAACTTAAACTAATTCTAGAAAAGAATCACCTTCTAAGCATGAGACTAACAAGGTTCCTGTTTCTGTTTCAGATATAAAAGGAAATGGAGTTGGGAGGAGTAATAAGAATAAAGACAATAGTGTGAATAAGAATGATAGGCTATCTAGTGAACCTTTCATTCCGAATAGTTGTACTTCTGACATTGTTATTTTAAAAAGTAATTCTTTTGATAAACATGGATGTACGGTTTGTTCTGATAAATCTAAGTTTATGAATTTTGCTCGAAAGAATCTATATTGCAAACACTGTTGGGATAACTCATTCACATACTACTCCCCTCCAAAGTCCAAACAGAATAAGAGAAAAGCTAAACTAAGCTTTAAGTCTAATTCTAATTCTAATTCTTCTGCACAACCCAAAGTGTATCGTGCTAAGGTTGCCAATCCTACTTCTAAAAAGCACTTTCAGGAATTAAATGTTAAGATGGTTTGGAAATGGGTTCCAAAACCGCGTTATGAATGGAGAGTAAAAGTCAAACCAGATGATATTCCTGAGTTGCTTGATGCTAACCGCGAAGGACCCATCTTGATATGGGTGCCTAAGCAAAACTAATTGTCTCTTTTGCAGGCCTGTCGATTGTGGGTAATAGATTCCGGATGTTCACGCCACATGACAGGATTCAAGCACCTCTTGCATAACTATGTGGAGGAGCCTGCCGGAGCAGTTAGATTTGCCAATTCTGAAGCGGAAGGCCACGTCAAAGGATATGGAATGCTCGATAACGGTGTTGTGAAAATTCAAAAACTGCTATATGTTGAAGGACTTGATCACAACCTGTTCAGTACCAGTCACTTCTGTGACATGAAATATCAAGTCCGCTTCACAACAACTCATTGCTATCTAGAGGATCCAGATGGTTACGAAGTCTTCAAGGCTGAGCGCCATGGAAATCTATACTATGTAGATTTTCCTACATTGTCTGCCACACGTCCAGTATGTCTACTAGCCAAAGCTTCTAAAGCACAATCGTGGACATGGCATCGACGCTTGTCTCATCAGAATTTCCGATCTATAGCGAAGCTACAGAGACAAGGTCTGGTCAAAGGTCTACCAGAAATGAGGTTCGAAAAAGACTCACTGTGTTCTGCATGTGAGTTGGGCAAAATGAAGTGAAGCTCCTTCAAGTCCAAAGCTGAATCATCGACCTCATCTGCACTGGAACTTCTTCATATGGACCTTTGTGGCCCAATGCGCACAACATCTATCAACGGAAAGAAATATGTGTTGGTAATGATAGATGACTACTCAAGGTATACATGGCTCGAGTTTCTTCGCAACAAGTCTGATGCGCCAGAGTTGATTATCGCTTTCATCAAGCGCATTCAAATACGTCTTCAACTGCCAGTCAGAACCATTCACAGTGATAATGGCACGGAGTTCAAGAATGACACCCTGAAGAGTTATTTTACTTCCGTGGGTATTTCACATAATTTCTCCGCCGCCTACACTCCGCAACAAAACGACATTGTTGAACGGAAGAACCGCACTCTGGTTGAAGCAGCTCGGACTATGCTTGCTTACTCAGATCTACCCATGTACCTTTGGGCCGAGGCAGTCGCTACAGCATGTTTTACTCAGAATCGTACCATTATGGTCAAGCGCTTTAATAAGACAACATATGAGTTAATCAACAATCGTACACCTAACATCAAGTTCCTTCGTGTTTTTGGTTGCAGGTGTTACATTCTAAAAGAGCGTCAAGGATTATCAAAGTTTGATAAGAAAGCGGATGAAGGATATCTCGTTGGATACTCTTTGACATCCAAAGCTTATCGAATTTACATTATTCGAACCAAGACGGTTGTTGAGAGCATGAATGTCTCCTTTGATGAGAATTCTACTAGGACTTCTGGACACAACAGTTCAGAACTCGTAATTAAGGACAAAGCTTCTATTCAATCTCGAATAGAACCAGCTTCTCAAGGATCCACTTCTTCTAACTCTAACTCTACTTCATCTGAGTTAGATTTACTGTTTATTGATGCGTTTGATGATATATGTGCAGATTTTGAAAAAGGCATATCAACATCAATAACAAGTGGTACAGGCTCGGAGGTCCCTACTATATCTGAAGACATGTCTGGACCTTCCGAAGAAGTCACTGAAACTTCATCTCCATCAGGTACGACTACAAAGTTAGTTTCTGACTCTACTAATACTGAATCTGTCTCTACAGATAGTTCTTCTGGAAACGAAGTCCCGAGCACTTCAACTGCTAGTCCAGAAGCTTCAGTGTCAGAAACACCAGTACAAGATGTCCCGAGTACATCTATGGAGCAACCTGCCGTACAAGATGACAACGATGCGTCCAATACGCAACAAACAGTTGATGCACTACCAAGCACACATCGTTGGACTAAGGATCATCCCCTGGAAAACATGATAGGTGACGTACAATCTGGTGTCACAACAAGATCTGCAACAGCTAACTTCTGCATGTTTTCAAGCTTCCTCAGTTCCTTAGAGCCAAAGAAAGCGGTTGAAGCTCTACGTGATCCATTCTGGATTTCTGCTATGCAAGACGAGCTTCTACAATTTGAAAGGAACAAGGTATGGCGCTTGATCCCACTACCTAAAGGTAAATCCGTTATTGGAAAAAGTGGGTGTTCAGAAATAAGAAAGACAAAGCTGGAGTAGTCGTGAGAAACAAAGCTCGACTGGTCGCCAAAGGGTATTGTCAATAAGAGGGCATTGACTATGATGAAACATTCGCCTCGGTTGCAAGGATCGAAGCCATCAGAATCTTCCTAGCCTATGCAACGCACAAAAACTTTACAGTCTATCAAATGGATGTAAAGTCAGCTTTCCTGAACGGCGTTCTGCATGAGGAGGTCTACGTGGCTCAACCTGAAGGTTCGTTGATCCTCATCACCCTGATCATGTCTATGTTTTAGACAAAGCACTTTATGGTCTTAAACAAGCACCGCGAGCCTGGTATGAAACTCTCCCTAAATTTCTACTTGCTTCTGGTTTCAAGAAAGGTACTGTTGATACAACCTTATTTCTTAAAAGGCAAGGTGAGGACTTGATTCTTATTCAGATTTATGTTGACGACATAATATTTGGGTCGACAAATCCGAAATTTTGTAAGAACTTTTCAAAGATAATGGAAACAAAGTTTGAAATGTCGATGATGGGTGAATTAAATTTCTTTCTTGGTTTACAAGTAAAGCAATTACCCGAAGACATATTTATTAATCAAGCTAAATATATAAACGATATTTTGAAAAAGTTCAATATGTCAGATAGTTCAGTCATGAAAACACCAATGGCTACTGGTACACTCTTAGACGCGGATCCCTCCGGGAAACCTGTTGATCAAAAGGTGTATCGTAGCATGATTGGTTCTTTACTTTATCTGACTGCCAGTCGCCCGGATATAATGTTTGCCACATGTTTTTGTGCAAGATATCAATCTAATCCTAAAGAGTCGCACTTAACTGCTGTTAAGCGAATCCTTAGATATCTCAAAGGTTCTCCTAATCTAGGCCTTTGGTATCCAAAGGATTCTCGTTTTGAACTAACTACCTTTATAGATGCTGATCATGCAGGATGTAACTAGACCGGAAAAGTACCTCTGGATCATGTCAATTCATAGGTGACAAACTAGATGTGGGTAAATTGGTGCGCATTACTAATACCTTAGATGTCATCATATTCTTTTGATAACAACTTCTATTAGACCATTTTTTATATACACATGGGGTATAGGAAACTCTATATTGATCCTAATACATATGCAATTAACATCAAATCCTTATGATGTAAATTCTCCAGCATTCCAAGTCATGTAGACTTGATGAAATAATCAGGGTGGTGAGCCCTTAAACGCATAACTAGTTCTAGGAGTGCAGTATTTCATGTGGACAATAATACGACATGCGTTCATCGTGTCGAAACCAGAACCATAAAGTACTTTAATGTCCCGCATTCTGAATGTTTATGTCCATAATTATCACCTTGTATTCATTGTAACAATGGAATATTTTTGTATTATGTCCTTAGCTTTAGGATGGTCTCATTCCTGTCTTGGCTAAGGATCAGGGTATACAAAATTTTTAGGTATTCGAGAGGGCATATTATGATAGCGGTGTTGCTTCTTATGCTGCAGAAGTCAACAATTGCAATTTGCCTCATTTTGCCTTTCACTCAAAAGAGAATGTGTCTATGTGTATTTTGCAATACACAGATCACTATGTCATAACCATGGTGTCCCACATGGTAATATCGAAACATATATGTGTCATTGCCCTAAAGTTCTTTATTGGTGACAAAAAAAATGTTTCGATGACCCAATAATCTACTAGTTTGATACATTAGTTTCCATGATATATGTTTACTTTCATATTCATTAGAACTTATGTATATATGCTCATTTCCATTATAATTTCCATTTGATATGAATATCTTTACAAGGTTCTTTTGATCTTGTACCAACAAGAAAATGACAGTTTATCGTCTAAGTATTTTGGTTGGAATAAGTATTAGTCTATCTTTTTTAGATTGTGTGAGAGGTCAAAAAAATCAATTCTCCTCGATACATTCCTACACGGAACGGAGAATATTGAAATTTTTGCATTTGTAACGATGTATTTCTTTACATCTATAATAATGGTTACATATTCAATTACTTAGCAGAGAAATTAATTTTGATACTTAAAATTAATTTCAAAGAAACATATGCTTAACCAATATTAAACATTAAATTAATATGTTATAGTTCATTTTTAAACTTGTTCCCTTTTTTATGGAAGCACTTTTTAGTGTATTTCTTATTTGATTGTCCATTATCATTTAGGGTAGTAGTTGTATCCTTACTCCAGGTGTTGAAAAATCCTTATTGACTCTTACCAAGACCCTGACCCTTTCTAGGGTCTCGTCCACATAGTGCATAAATGTCACATGTGTGAAATTGTTTTTAACTCTCTGTTCTTTGGAGTTGTTTCCACCTTTAATGTTTTCATTATTGATCTCGATAATTTTCTTTGTCTCGACATATGTGGTGTTGTTATTCGAAAGAACCTTGTTATGTCTCTCAACCACTTGCAGTAGGTTGATGAGTTTGTCTAAAGGTTACATTCCAACTTATATTAGTTCATTAATATTTTTGATGTATGAAAGGTGGAAATAATGTTAAAAATCATGTCATCTTCTGTGAGTTCCTTGCCACAGAGATTGAGACGCGTTTCGGATATAACATTTCTTTGTTGAAATCAGTTACCTTTTTGTAATCGAGTAAGTGGGTTTCATTCCACTGTACGATTAGTTCAGGAAGTACATATTCATGAGTACTCCCGATTATCCCTTTTGGGACATCCCACATTTCTTTGATGGTGCATAGATAAACAATGATATGTTAAAAATTATAAAAGTTATACTAGCCCAATTTAATATACAATATAAATAACAATATGCTAAATAAACTCATGTAAAATAAACCGTTTTAATCATTTAAAACAATCATTGTTCAATAGATAAATCTAAGTTTTTAATCAATTATATTATGTTTAAATGGAAAAATAAATTAATGACAAAGTAAATGTTGATAACTCCAAGTTTAAAATGGATAATGTTAACAAACCGAATAATCATTAAAAAAATTCTTAATTTAATAATACATAATTAGCATAAAAAATTGAAAAATAAAATAATAAATATTCAGATAATCTCATTCAAATATAATTATTCATCCATAATTATAGATCTACCTACCAAATAAGCCAATGTAAATATAATAATTATATCTTATTTTCTTTGTTTAAAATAGGTGTAAAGAAAATATCAACAAATTATTGTAATTTAAATGCAGTTTTTTTAATAATTTTATTTAGATAAAATTGCACCTTTGAAATTTGAATTGCGAATTATTTTTTTTTCTAATAATAATAATAATCATATTACCTCATTCTTTATAATGGGAATGAAACAATCAAAGGAACATACACAGTTTGTAAATTCAATAAAACATATTTGCCATTGATAAAGCAGTCGTTATGATGCTTGACTGCTTGTTTTAGTTTTTCGATGTTGCACGCTGTTGTGAACAATGATAACAAACAAGCAAAAATTATACTTATTATATATAAATAACAAGCCGAAAGAAAACTTACTAGAATTTGTGACCAACGTAATAAGAGCAGACAAGTAGGCAACGAGCAACGGACAAAACAACCATTTAATTATAATAAATTCTGAGCTTACGTACTGATAACGTGTTAAAGGGAAAACCAAATGGAACAACAATATAATAGAAAACGGAATCTGTAATTCTCATTAATCAAAAACCCTTTAAATAGGGATGAGTTACAAGTAGATAACTATGAGATATTTCAGTTATAATCTAACTATGATATACTTATCTCTATCTCGATCGTCGTATCCTTTAGACGATGGCACACTTATCCTACAACAAAAAATTAATTTTTTTTAATTTTTGAAAGGATTTCTTTCAAAAGCAGTAACAATACTGATATGATCTCTTTCTCCGGCAGATTCGAGGGACGATAAACAGGCTCACTCTGGCCATAAAGAAGTCCATTACTCCGGGTCACTCAAGATCAATACCAGTAATGTACAAGTCTTTTAAGAAATCGATTTTTTAACACACATAAAATAACAACATAAACAAACTTTTAAAAACATTAAACCAATATGAATACTAACATAATCTTTTTCTCCGGCAGCTCTTATGGACGACAAAAAAGAAGGCTCACTCTGGCCTTATCAGTCCGGGCTCCAGGTCACTGAAGATTAACGTAAGTATATACTGATTCTTTGAAAATAAAAGTTTTTTAACATAACATGACAGAAAGACGGAACATATAAACACAAACTTTTATTGAAACATTTTTACAAAAATACATGGGAAGATTACTACATGTCTAACATTACATTATGTAAACCATGAGGATTTCCCTTTCGGGAAAGCCCCTAAAGGACTTAAACAAAAAATAAAATGAAAGAAGACTTACTTAAAATTATTTTACAAGTCTTGAACTCCTTCACAATTGTCGCATGAAGATGATGGAGAATGAAGATGATGGAGGATGTAGATGGTGGAGAATAGTAGGAGAGTGTAGGGTGAGAGAAAGTAGAGAGAGAGTTAGTGGAAAAGTATGGAGGAATATAGGATGATCACATGAGAATGAAAGATTCTCACATGGTTTGAGGTTGTATGTAGGATGGATGTACATGGTAATCTGATGGAGTGTTTCTTGGAGGATGCTTCTTCTGTTGTTGGTCTTGTGTAGAGGTCTCTTTATATAGGAGAATTCAAGATGACGAGGTGTAACAAAAATGCTCCATGAGTTGACACGTATTAAATATGTGTTGTGATATTCTTGACAAAATGATAAGTGTAAAAGTGTCTAAAATAAGTCTGAATTAACTGCTACGTGGAAACTTGTCTGATACGTGTCTGAATTTACTGCTACGTGTCTAGCTATCTGAAAACTCTGATGAAACTTTGTTTTTTGTCTTTTTCTGCATGCTGAAGATTCTTCATTTTCTGTCTTGTTAGGTCTCGAGATTGTGCCATGCAACCGAATCGAAGGAATAACCACTGTCGGAGTTGTAGTCACCTTGATCTTGGTTTGGCGAGCTCGATCGGTCTTCAAGAACTGTGTCTTCATTGTCTTTAGGAACCTTTCTTCTGTATATTTAGGGACAAAATCTCTGATTACTTCGTTTAAGATCTTATTAATTTTATTCCTGATCTTATTTTTCGGTCTCTTTATCTTCTTTTTGGATTTTTTCTTTTTTGGAGACGTTTGGGTTGGTTCGGGGGTTTCTTCTATCTGGTTTGGTATGGTTTGGTAAGATGGAATGGAGTCTAAATGGTGGCTCTTTTGGGTATGGTTATGGATAGATATATTTGTATTTGAAAAGGAAGGTAAAGGGTCTAGGTTTGAAGTAGATGGGTTATATTTAACAAGGAAATCAAAATGTTTTCTGGATTCTCCAAGAGAATCCCAAATATCTTTATCTTTTGGGGTCTAGGTTTGAGTCGGAGTCTGAGTTTAAGTATGAGTATGAGTAGAGGAATCAAGAGTCCTCTGTGTCTCTTGGGATTTTGGCAATCCCATAGTCGTCTCCGGATTTGATGAGTCTTTACCAGCCACCGGTAGAGCTGGACTAGCCATTGAATTCACTACTAAAATTAATCGTATTACCGACGGCTGAAACTGTCAGTAAACCGTCGGAAAAAGGCTTTAGCGACGGTTTTTCGACGGGAGTGATCGTTGGTAAAAAGCTAGTCAGTAATATTTAGCGACGGTTTTCCGACGACAACTACCAACAACTTACCGACGGTTTTCCGACGGTATTTACCTATTAAAAATAAATATAAAATAAAATGAAAAAACCAACCGTCGGTAAGCTGTCGGTATATCACCAATTTTTCCGACGACTTATTAAAAATAAATAAAAAATAAAATTAAAAAGATACCGTTGGTGGGTTGTCGGTAAATACCGACTGTTTTTTGCCGTCGGTATTTCACAATTTTCTAATAGTGATTCTTAGGCTCAATGGTACCTTTATTGACATTCATTGGAGAATGTCCACCCATCTTAATCTTCTGATTATGGCTAGAAGATGAGCCTTGGTTCTGGGTAAGGGTAAAGGAAAGTATTTGTCTTTCTAGGGCAGAAACTTGTTTTTGAAGGGCAAGTTTCTCGTTTCTAAGCTGGGTGTTGTCATCATTGATGATTTTAAAATTCTTGGTCATAGTCTCACAATGATCACAAAATATAGTATGTGTATGGTTAGGGTCTTTGGTTACAGAAAATTCTAGAGGTGGTTCTGTGTAATTTATGAGGGATGGAGAAACAAAAAAGTTCTTTCCTAAGCGTTCTCTCTGGCAGCAGAGATCTCTTCTTCATAATTGTTAAAGCCTTTGTATATAGGACCCAGATAACCTTGAGTCGCATCAAGGACTTCGATCCATGTATGGAAAAAACATGTCCTTTTTACCCTTAAAAACAACATAAAATTTAAAACGTTTAGTGGTCTGGCTAAAATGTTCTGATAAAGCATTTAAACAAGCTATAAAGTATTTAATGTCTTTTGGGTTTCTATCAAAAGAAATCCAAAGATTGTCTATTAAACAACGTTCTTCTTTACTAAGTGATATGTGGTTATGTGTTCTGAACGTGATGTTTCTACTGGGAAAAACAATTAGTTCATTATTCCCAAATCTAATACGTTCTTCGTAAACTGGTCTGTTCTGATTAGAAGAAGTCTGCCTAATAACGGGTCTTGTTGCAGTATTGTTTCCCGGAGGAAACTCTGGTCTCGACAGTCTAGCCATCTGCAAAAATAAAGAAAACGTTAATAAAGTTAATTCAATTTATCTTTTAATAATCTACTTAAAATATCTGTAGCTTTATTATCACTACCTTTAATGTGCTTAATCTCTATAATTAAACCAGTATTGCTAATTCTATCCAAAAAATTTAACCAACGTCTTCTACTATTTCTTTTACTTTCGCCTTTCATTTTATTGTAAAAAGATACAATCGCTTTGTAGTCTGTTCTAATAGTAATTTCTTTTTTGGATATGATGAAAAACTCAAAACTGTCTAAAGCATAATTAATAGCTAATAATTCTACGTCTATACTACTAATATTGCCCTTTTCTTTATCAATACCGCTACTGTAACGACAAATTTTTTCTGAAGTTTGGTATGTATATTTATGAGGTTTGCATAAAAGAATAGCTCCCCAACCTTTACTACAACCATCAATCTCAATAATCAAATAATCATTGTCAAGAGGGAAAACCAAGTTCTGGTAAAGATTTTATTTCGTTTTTTAACTGCTGTACGAGCTTTACGTCCTCTTGATTAAAATATTTTTGCCCATTTGGAGAAGTTTTTGCATACAAAGGACCAACGATTTTTCCAAGATTTTTTATAAAAGGTCTAGCATAATTTATCAATCCCACAAACTTTTATAATTGCTTTAAATCTTCTAATTTATCTGGAAAATCAAGTGCTTTTTGTGCAATGTGAGGTTGCAATTTTATTCTTCCTTCTCCTATATTTACTCCCAAAAAGTCTATGCATTCTCTAAATATGTATTTTCTTTTTGCTCAAAATTAAACCATGTCTTATGAATTCAGAAAAAAAAACAATTTGTAAATGGCCCTTATGTTCTTTTTTATTTTTACTGAAAACTAAAATACCGTCTATATAAACGGCCATAAAATTGCTATGCTTATTAAATTTGTCTTCCATTTTTCTTTGAAAAACACTTGGGGCATTTTTAAGTCCAAAAGGCATAACTAACCATTCGTAATGACCTTTGGGACAAGTAAAAGTCTTCCATTTTATGTTGTCTGGATGCATTTTGACTTGCCAAAATCCTGATTTTAAATCAAACTTGCTAAACATTTTGCAATTTTGGAGTCTTGTCTGGGATATTATAAGGATCATCAATTGTATTATCATTCAATCTCTTATAATTGATGACCATTCAACTCTTTCCTCTTATGATCTCAGAATGTTTTCTTACAATAAAAGTAGTTGATTTATGAGGACTATCAGATTTTCTAATAACACCCAATTTGATCAATTCTGAAACATGCATTTTTTAGTCTTCTCTGTTTTGGTTAGTTGGGTCTATATTTCTAGTCTTGATTATGTATTCTGGATTTTTGATTTTTAATTCCCACAAAAGTTTGTCTTTATCCCAATATCTAATGATGTCTTCTCCAATTATTCCTATTTTTTTTAACTTAGAAACTAAATTATCTATATCAGATTCTGTAACTAAAGCAGTGTATAATTTCTCGTTATTATCAAAGTCTAGGACATAATCTATAAGGTTCGTCTTCTTCTTAATCAATTATTTCATCTAAAAACTCATCAAATTCTTCATGGACAAGGTTTTTCTAAAATCGGGTTACTAAGCTTATCAGTCTTTGAAAGGAAAATGAGTGGTGATAGCAGGAGAGAAAAAAGTATGCTTATGAAAATGTAAATAGTCTTTAGTCAAAGTTACACTACCATCGTTTTTAAGTAAAAAATTTAATCCTAGAATAAAATCAATATTTGTAAGGTTTTGCTCTCTAACAAAAGTATTTTTATGAGGTAAGGTATATTCTTTACTAAAGCCACAGTTGGTCTCAAAACTAACTTTACTATTAGGCCTCAACATTTTTTTATAAGAATAAACTTCACCATCCATTTGTTGGGCTTCTATCGGAAAGTCTGCTTTAACTATATATCTAGAAGGAACTAAAGATTTGTTTAAAATACAATTTGAACAACCATAATCAACTAATGCAAGACAATTGATAATAAAATCATCTATTCGGACTTTGCATTTTACCTTCAATGATTTAGATTATCAGAATTGCAAACCACTTGCACATAGTCTTGTTGAATCAAGTCTTTATTTTCATCTAAAACATCTTTTCCTGTAATCTATTGTTCAAAAAAGTCTAGTTTCTTTTGAAAAAAAATTATGGTGTCTTCAACGCTTTCAACTCTTCTTCTCAAAACTCTAATTTATTGTTTATCAAGATCTCTAGCTGTATTTATAAAATCTGTTTATCCTTTTATCAAACTTTTCTTTTCTAAACATTTTATGCAGGCTTCATGATGAAAATTTAAACATTTTGCTCTAAGCTTTTTATGAGGAAAAAGGTTGCAAATAATGCAAGGAAAATTATCGGTTCCTACATATTTTTGCCGATCACAAGTAATTTCTTCTATGTTAACAAAGTCTAAATCATGGCTAAGTCTGAGTATTGGTCTAAGGTTTCTGCATTTTTATAAATCGATTCTAAACTTTGAAGCAATAAACCAACTATAATATTTTTGTCTTTGTCATAAAAAATGTATTCTTGATCAGAAATCTGTTTGGACAAAAACAACTGGTCTTCTAATTTTAAAATTTCTTCGTTATTTAAAAACATATTTAATTCTTTTGGAAAAATAATTTTACCACACTCGTTATCAACTAATTCAAGATGTACTAGATCATTATCTGTTTCGGTTTCTTGAACTGGGATAGATGTATAATTAGTGAATCTCAAAACTTTTAAAGCATCTTGGGGTGTCAAAACTTTTTCTGTCTTTTTTCAAATTCACTCAAATTCCAGTCTAAACCAACCAAATCTTCAGTAGAAAAATCTTTTGGTTTAACCATCTTTATGCCTTTGCTACTGATTAAATCTACAACTTTGTCGGTAAAAACTTTATATTTGGTTTTTGCAGAAAAAGAGCATCTTCCCAAAATTCCTAACGTAACCAATAAATTATCACCATATTCTACGTCTTCGTAACCATTGGTCTGAATGCCAATTTTGATATGGTTAACAAAATCTTTTGTCGTTAACAAAAAGTCTGGACTACAATAAATGATGCCTTTGTTATTGTTTAAATCAATCTCAGTACTGACAATCATTCCTTTTGCGATGTTAGAAATTTTATTATAGAAAATAGTGACCAAAACTTTGCTACCCAAATGTTTTCTCATTAGGCCTCTAACGCCTATAATGATTAAACCAAGGTGTATGAACTTAAAGTCTTTTTTAAATAATTGTCTGTGAGCGTCTTTTGAAACAACGTCTAAAATTTTGGACTGGTCTTTAATACACTGAAGAGTAATTTATTGACTATGTTTAAAAAACTTAGTAGAATTCTCAAAAAATCATTTGTTCTATAAAATCTGTGGATTTAAAAGTTGAAGGCCATGAATCTGAAAATTGTTGTAGTCTTGATCTGGGTCTATGATTTCTTCTAAAGAGGTATCATAGGTCTCTTTTTTGGATAAAATTTTTTCAAAAAGATTTTTGGGTCTGAGATGTATGGATTGTCTAAGTTCAGCTAAAATATTTTGAGAAAATCTATTTGGAGTCATTTTCGACATCTTTAAATCTAAGAAAAATATACTGCTTTGGAGGCTTATTTTTTTGAAATCGAACTGTTTCCAAAGAGAGAGAATTGATCTGGTTTGTTAAAGCTTTAATATCGTCTAGATCAGATAAATCTTAGCACTTGTGCTGATTTAACTTTTTTGTAAAATTGTCTAGAGAATTTTGCAAATCTTTGACTTGAAACTTTTCTATTTGAGGTCTATGAAGAATTTCCAAAATCTGACTACTTTGCTCTTTTAGATAATTGAAATTGGTATGCAAAACTTTTATTTCTTTATTCAAAACGGAAATGGTCTCTTCTAGATGTAAAAATCTTTTTTTGAAATTCTCAGCTAAATTTATCAATAAGTCTATTTTGAACTGGTTCTGCAGAGTAAAAGGTGTGCTGGTGGTCTTTATCAAAATTACACTTGAGTTTGCTTTTATCAAACAAAGTGATAGATCTATTGTTTTGAACAGAAAGTTCAAGACCGAGAAAGTCTAATTTTTTATTTTCCAGTTTTTATGATTTTTCAGATATCACAAAGAGAAATAAAACTAGAACAAGAAAAATACTACAAGAGATATAATAGGTATAGTCTAAAGACCGGTATAAACAAACAGATAAGACAAACATATTATTTTAATATTTCTTTTTATGCAGCAAAAAGACAAAGGAATAAATCAGATTTTGTTTTTTGATTTATTTTTTACTAGAAAACAAATAGGGAATTAAAATATTTTTTGAAATTTTTTCTTGAGGTAAAAATTTAAATAAGTACAACACAAATACTAGAAGTTAATATGTGCATGGCAAACAGAAATCTGGAAGTACACACTTTCGGGATCTTCACATAACTTTCTGGAATATTACAGCTCTGCATATGTTCAGAGCTTCTTTGATAACAGATATGGGTCTTCTGGATAGCCTCTGAGTACATGCCTCTGCGCATAACTCAGTTTCTATTTGACTCTTTCTTCTGTAGCAACTCCAAATCCAGTTGTCTCTAACCACTGGAAAACAGGATTCATACAATGCAAAAAATTCCTTTTGTGGCTTCGTTGTTAGTGAAAGCAACAAGATCAAGAAAAATAATGTCTTGTCTTGACAGCATCCATCACACCATTGCATTTCGAATTTGTCCGAACTCTGCACATGAACAGAATGAGGAACTTGTTGTCACGAATCAGATTCTGGAATACTGCAGCAGACTTCTTGATCAGGTCGACCATCAGCATCTCTGGAGTTGATACAAGGCTTCTGTGTTCTGCCCCCATATCAGAGACTTTATTTTCTGCACAACCTCTGTGCATTTCTGCTTTAATCCATTTTAATCTACACACTATGCTAAATTTCTCAAATTTTGCACACGAGCAGATTGAAGTCCTCTGCAGACCTGCACCTTTCTAAAACTCTGCAGAAATTCGAATGGACAACATCAAATCTGATTTGGAATCGAACACAGATCAGACTTGCAAGATTTTGGATCTGTGCAGACTCGTTAATTGGTTCTGCATAGAGTGTCCAACGATATATTTACGAAGAAGAGGATCAAAATCAATGTCCTTCATGGAATCAAGTCTCAACCTTGAGACTAATGGACCACTCTTTGCATCCAGGTCTATGTCAATAACCGTTTGAGATACTGTAAGATTTTGAACAGGTTGTGAATGATCTCCATTGGCAACATGCAAGGGGTCTGCTGCTGCAAAAACCGTTGTTTGCACAGATAAACTTGCCACCAGTCTTGCCTTCGCAACTGAAACACACTGTTGCTCCATTGTTTCCAGTAGAGTAGAGCCTGGTGTTCTGCAGTCATTTTATCCAATTCATCGATACAACACAATCTGGTAACTCCACCATGGTGAAAACCTAACATTCAGCAGACCTGCTGGTAACGTCTAGCTGAACTGCAGAGTAACCTACAGCTGCTTTCGGTTTTAAGCCAGCAGCAGCTTATGTGCATTCTCTGCACATCCTTTATGCATCTGAACAACATACTATCAAGCTCTTCTGTAGATACAGCCTCGGTTTAGCACAGATAGAATACAATAGCTTGGTACATCACCTGCAATTATACTTTAAATTTATAGCAGATTATGTACATAGGTGACTTTCTGTTTTGGCTTGATTTTGAATGAGATCAGAATGAGCTTATGTTAAAACATCTGATGTACTTTTACAATCTTGTTACAAATCAGATTCTGGAGTTACCATGGCAAGCGTCAAAAATCTAGATAGCTTCTGATAGAAATCTGAATGACATGGAAAATTCGAGCTCTGAACAACAGGAACAGATTCAATCTGCTGTTATGATCTGTGGTGCACAAATTCAGAATCATCATTTGATAACTTAACAATAGATTCTACATCATCAAAAAAAAGCAGCTCAACAACAACTCAACAACAACTTAATATCAACTTTCTGCAGCTTAACAACATCTTTCTGCAGCTTAACAGCAGCGTTCTGCAGCATAACATCTTTCTGCAGCTTAACAACAACTTTCTGCAGCTGAACAACAGCTTAACAGCAGCTACATTCTACTGCACTTAGAATTTTACACAAATCTGAGTTCAAACACAGCAGCTAGCTTTCTGTTTAACAGCAACCAAATGAATTTGTTGTATAACCTTCTGCACTTCAAAATATAAAAGAACATGGACATAACACAGATCTGTATGGGTACTGTCATAATAAAGACCAACAACCTGAGCATCATAAGCATATTCATTCAAGTGATCCATTAACAATCGTGTCAAAATATCAGTAAGAACATTTGCTTCATGGGAGTTGACACCAAATGGACAGTAGAAATCAAACTTAATATATGCTTTGGGGGTGGAAAACGTTGTATTTTCAAATGCAAAATTTGAACAACATGTACATAACTCTGTACATTTCAAAAGGACAACAATATGCCCTCTTAGAAATCTGAATGCACATGGATTTTCTGGGAACCAAAACACTTCCACATCTGTTGCAGACAAAAGAAATCACAACTTCTGTTTGTGGCATTTTAAATAAAAAATGACATCCATTAGATTTGATCACTTTAAGCTTGAAATCTGAATGCATTAGTCATAATTTTGTGGTTGCAGCCTTTGATGGACTCCAAAGGGTGTTTGAAGAGAAAAATTGTTGCCATGAGCCATGTCCAGCTTATCCTGATGTGGGTCCACCACCATGAACTGAGAATTTTGACGAACATGTTATTCCACTGTTCACTGCTGATCATGGAACTTGCCACTTCAGAGCTTCTTGTTGAAACATGATTATCTTCTGTAATTCATCTTTTCCATGATTTTCTTGGAAGTACTGTCCGAATATCCACAACAATCTGGATTGAATCCTGTTGTTACTCTCCAAAACAAATCTTCAAATCAGAGAGCAGAATGATTGTGCATATCTTGCTGCACAACATCTGCAACAGGACTATTGCATCATTTCCATTAAGCAACCTTTGAACAGAATCTGGATGATTACATTAACACAACCGCTGTTCGAAAACTCTGATTTAAAAATTTTCAACAACCAAAATTGAAAACTAATATAACCAAAGGTTGTTTGCAAAAAGTATTTCAGATACCAACTAATCTGTCAATGAGATGTTGTTGTGTTTAAACATAAACGCTTACCAATTCTAATCCACCAGATTTTAACAAAATCAAACCAAAAGTCACTAATCTGCCAATCCACAAACAAATCCAAAATCTCACAAACCAAAATCTGAATAAAATGAAAGAGAGTCCAATCTCGAATGATATCAAGGTCAGATCTCAGATCAACAACCTAACTATTGAGATGCTAAAATAGCAATGGACTAAAGCACACGTAAGGATGGGATCATAGATCAACCATCTACTTAGTGCTTATCAAATGTTAGACCAATGAATGAGAAAGGATAAAAAAACACACACATGTAATAAATCTGATCATATTTAATCCAAATAGAATCAAATCTTCACATAGACATTTCATCAAACATGTGGTGTACATAATTCAGATTTTGTGAGAAATCAATCAAGTATTCTATCAAAGATCATCCAAATCTCATCTAAATCAAAAAAATGAATCTCAAATAAGCATAAAACAATTAATAAATCACATAAATTATATTTGTGTCGAGGCCCATGTGATTGAATCAATCTAAACACAAAAACAACAAAACAACAAAATAATCATATAATCTTCAATTGTTGTTATAGATGACCGAATTGAAGAAAAGTTTCTTCAATTGGCTCTGATACCAACTGTTGGATCCCATTACAAGTAACAATCGAAGAACTCCATATAAAAGAAGATATAAAATAGAAATGAAGAACAATATTTATCGAAATCATATCTCATATGCTTAGATTGATTAACAATGGAGGAGAAATTGGAAGAACATACCACACTAAACATGAAGACGACTCTCATAAAAATTAGTCAGTGTGTGTAAATTGTGTGTTCTTTCCAAAAACCTAATGAACAAATGAGCCATGGGCACCATTATATAGGGCCCATTTACAAGGATTTGGCTCAATCTTGTGATCCTAGATTTCAAGCAATTGACAATTAAAGAACAAATTGAGAAAAGATTTAGAGAGAGAAATGTGCCAAATGTGTCGTAGTCATATATCTCTTGAAAGGAAATTACAACACTATGAATATGAAACTTGATACACAAAACAAGACAAAGAAACATGCTTTATATAGGGTCAAACAAGCCTTGACCTCTACAAACGCTTACATGAAAAAGTCAACATTTAAACAAGATTATTTGATCTAAACTTAGATCTAACAAATCCCATATAACTAAATAAAAATCCCAAATACAATTTATTTATAAAACATTCAATTAAATTGGGGGCTAATTTAAGCTAACAGAAATACAACTCTCGCAGACTAGTGAAATCACTTTCCGTAGGAAGAGCTTTGCGAAAACCACACTTTCCACAGAATGATCTTTGTGGATTCTATGCTTTCCGCAAACAACACCTTGCGGATTCTGACTTCTCTCAAAGTAAAGCTTGAGAGTTCTTGCCTTAGAAAATTTTCAAACACTTTTAAACAAGCTTTTCGCAAAATATTTTGCGAACTCAACACTTAGAAAATATTCCAAGAAAATTCCTTAAGCTTTCCTTAAGCTTGTATTTGCGAGTTCTGGACTATCCGCAGGTCAACAGTAGCTTTCCGCAGGTAACGATCTGTGGATTCCCAACTTTCCGTAGAATATGCTTTTCGAATTCAACAACTTTTCGTAGAGAGAGATCTGCGGATTCTGGACTTTACGTACAAGACTTCTGCGAGTTCTCAATGAAATCGTTCACAATAGCTTGCGAATTCTTTTCTTTACCAAAAACAACAAAACTTCAACACTAAGCATCTTGTGAGTTCTTCAACTTGATACTTGAGGAAATCTTAGATCTTGTGAGTTCTTGAGTTTGTCGAACTCAAAAACACCAAAATCAGTCCGAATTCGATCCAAACACTGAATTAGCCTCTGTAACTACACCAATTCGATCTCGAACACTTTCTGATAACTTTGCAAATACAAGTTTATGATCAAAAACAACAAAATTACAAACTTGATAAAAAAGTCAGTACATACAAACTCAAATGAGAATTCAATACAAATCCAAAATTCACACAAACAGTTGTGAATTGGACAAAATTATCAACACAAGATCTGTTCTATTACACAAATCGAACAAAATACAACAAGAATTACAATCAAATACACACTAAATCACAAAATTGATTTGGACAGACGAGCATTGCGAGTTCTTCAAGATTCGGCCATTTTCCAGATTCTTGAAAATTTTCTGAAAGATGCTTGCTCTGATACCAATTGTGTGTCCCTAATTGTGCAATCTAATCAAGATGAACAACAAATTTCCATTTTAATAGCCATATGTCATTGAATCAATCTCACATATTACAATCCGTATGAAACTCTCTCACTTACAAATATTCTATCTCTACCAGTATATTCTCTCAAAGTGTTACAAGATTCTACTAACAAAAACCTATTTATACCCCTACAATTACAAAGAGATAACAAGCTAACACAACTAACAAAGACTTTGACTTTATTCTTCAAGTAGCTTTGACTTTGACTTTGCATTAGAAGACTTTGACTTGGGCATTGACTTTCAACCTCAATGATCTTGGATCCAACAATTATGAACTAACACAACCCACCAAGGTTAGTTGTAATTTTTGACGATAACAACATTTTTGGGTTTAGCAATGTGTTTTCCCATGAAAACCAGCTAAATACTGCATTTTTGGTCACCGGCTATAGTGACGGCAAGTGTGACGCACCCCTCAAAAATTTTGTTCTCGGTATAGTTCGGGCGATAGTGCCCATTGACTGTGACATTGTCACTGTCGTATGTCAGGATCGCAAACCACAAGGTTGCCGCAGTACAAATGGGGCGACAGTGCCCAAGCGACAATGACCTGTCACTATCGCACTGTCAGGGTCGTGAGAGAGCACTAAGGCTAGGTACCATTGGTGCGACAGTGACTTGGCAGGGTCGCACTGTCACTATCGCCGCTAAGCCCTAACCTACGGTACATCCGACACTTCCCTGACCTGCGATTGTGCCTTGGCAGGGTCGCACCGTCAGGGTCGCGGTCGGCTATGTGGGTTTTAAAACCCTTGGCCTGATTCACTTAACACATGCACACACATCAGATCGATTTTGGGGGCGATTGTGACTCCTCTCTTTGGGCGATTGTGGCAAATCTTTAAGCTCTCTCTTCTCCTCTCATCGATTCCTTCCAATTTTTGTTGATTCCTTGTGCCATTACACCTCCTAAGTAAGTTCTACTCTCTTTCACTTTCACTTCCACTCCATTTCACCCACATTGTGATAATTCAAGTTTTGGTAAAAAAAATTCCATGTTCATGTTTTTGTGCAATTGTGCTTCAAATTAGTTTTGGAGTTGTTATTTCACTAGTAATTGCATCATTTCACTCCACATTCTCATCTTTTGCACAATTTCACCATGGTTTGAAATTAGGGCTCACATTTTGCATGCATGCTTTAATGGCTTGTACATTTTGAGGTTTGGTGATTTTGCTAGTATAATGGATTTTTTTGAAGTCTTACAAATTAGCTCACCTAAACCTAGATTTTGTTTGCAATGTGTGCTATCATTATCAAATTGAAGCTAAGTTCATAGGTTGTGGTGATGAACTTGTACATTTGTGCTACAAATCGTCTAAATTCTTATATGTATGCTTCTAGTGACCTAATGTACCCACATTGTCCAATTGAAGGTTTTACCATATTGTTAACTAGTATTACTTATCCTTGGCTTATTCAATGTGGTTGGTTAATGTAATCAGAGATTATATTATTTACTTCTTGTATCAACAATGAAAAGGTACACATATATATAGACAAGAAACATAGAAGAAAAGGAAACCCTAGAGGAGAGAAACCCTAAGGGCCTATGGGCTAATGGGCCTAAATACATAATTTTACATTCTAACACTCCCCCTCAAGCTGGAGCATAGATGTTAATCATGCCCAGCTTGTTACAAATAGAAGAGATTCGCGAACCAGGTAAAGCTTTGGTAAAGACAGCTGCAAGTTGACTTCCTGTTCGAACAAAGGGAGTTGAGATGGTTCCATCTTCTAGATTTTCACGAGTGAAATGACAGTCCACTTCGATATGTTTTGTTCTCTCATGAAACACGGGATTGTTTGCAATGTGGATAGCAGCCTCATTATCAAAATATAGATTCATCGGTTTACTTTGAGCAAACCCAAGTTCACCTAGTAGATTACGCAACCATATCAACTCACAAGTGGTTTGAGCCATAGCCCTGTATTTAGATTCAGCACTTGACCGGGAAACGACATTCTGTTTCTTGCTCTTCCACGAGACCAGATTCCCACCAACCAACACACAATAGCCTGTCGTAGACCGCCTGTTCGTAGGATCCCCATTATAATCGGCATCTGTAACCATTCTATGACATGATGGCCGTGATTTTGATAAAGAATGCCAAGGCCAGGGGCATGCTTTAGGTACTTCAGTATATGCCTAACAGCCTCCCAATGTGGAGTTCTTGGGGATGACATAAACTGACTTACAACACTTACTGGAAAAGCGATGTCAGGACGTGTAATCGTCAGGTAGTTTAGCTTTCCCACAATTCTTCTGTACTTTTCTGGATCCTCAAGTAGACTTACAACACTTGCTTTCAATTTCATGTTCGTAATCATTGGGGCCTCACACGGTTTTGTTTCAATCATCCCAGAGTCATTCAATACATCCAAACAATATTTCCGTTGAGACAAGCAGATCCCTTTCCGATTACGAGATACTTCAATTCCCAAGAAGTATTTTAAAGGACCTAGGTCCTTTGTTTGAAACCGAGACGCAAGAAAATCTTTCAGCTTCTTGATCCCAATCTCATCACTCCCGGTAGTCACAATGTCATCAACATACACTACTAATAGAATACATCCAGAAGAGGACGAAGTAAAGAAAACAGAATGGTCATAAGAGCTCCTCCGTAAGCCAAACTCGGTTACTACAACATTAAACCGTCCAAACCAAGCACGAGGGGATTGCTTTAAACCATATAATGATTTACGCAACTTACAGACTCTGCCAGACTCCCCCTGAGCAACAAATCCAGGTGGTTGCTCCATATAAACTTCCTCATGTAAATCACCATGCAGGAAGGCATTTTTCACATCCAGTTGGTGTAGTACCCAGTCGTAAGTGGCGGCTAATGAAATAAACAGGCGGATAGAGGGTACCTTGGCCACAGGAGAAAAAGTCTCGTAGTAGTCGACCCCATAAGTTTGAGCATATCCTTTGGCTACCAACCGAGCTTTCAAACGAGCCACGGATCCATCTGGATTAACTTTCACAGTGAATACCCATTTGCAACCAATTGCCTTTTTGCCTGCAGGTAACTCTACCAAGTACCATGTATCATTATGATCGAGAGCATTTATCTCATCAATCATAGCATCCCGCCATCCAGAATGGGTCAAAGCTTCACCAACCGTCTTAGGAATAGAAAAAGAATCAAGTGTAGAGATCAAAGAGCGAGAACGTGAAAAGAGTTAATCATAGGAAATAACAGAAGAAATAGGGTAAGTACATGAGCGCTTACCTTTCCGAAGGGCAATGGGGACATCAAGATCAGGATCCAGTGTATCAGAAGGTGGTGGATCACTCGAGGCAAGAGGATCATCAATAGGCGGATCTGCAGACGAAGACGAAGATGGTATAGGGTCAAGATCTGACGTAGGTCGTTGCCGCCTACTATACACATGAACGATTGGTGGTTTAGCAGGATCTTGAGCCTGTGTGGAGTCGGATAGGATAGGAGACTCGAGAACCGGTACGGTATATATCAACAAATCATCACTATCTCTTGGGCTGCAAAGAGTGGACACCAGAAAGAAAGGTATATTCTCATGTAATGTAACATCTCGAGATACAATGTAACGATTAAGCGTGGGAGAAAAACACTTATACCCTTTTTGAAGTCGAGAGTAACCACGTAAGACACATTTCAGAGACTTTGGATCTAACTTAGTTATGTGTGGTCGGGTATCACGGACAAAACACGTACTACCAAAGATCTTTGGGTCGACAGGAAACAATGACTTTGTAGGAAACAGAACCGAGAAAGGACTTCTTCCATTCAAAACAACAGAGGGCATTCGGTTGATGAGAAAACAAGCGGTAGCAATAGCATCAGCCCAGAAGAGTTTTGGAACAGTCATCTGAAATAATAGAGCACGGGCCACCTCTAACAGATGACGATTCTTTCGTTCTGCAACCCCATTTTGAGCTGGTGTGTCAACACAGGAAGACTCATTAAGAATACCATTTTGAAGCATATATGACTGAAATGTTTGAGACAGATATTCTTTTGCATTATCACTACTAAGAGTTTGAATGGAGACTTTAAATTGTGTTTTAATCTCAGCATAGAGTGAACAAAAATGTGTAAACACCTCAGATCGATTTTTCATAAAGTAAAGCCATGTAGTGCGAGAGTAATCATCAACAAAAGTAACAAAATACTTAAATCCAAGTTTTGAAGTAACAGGACAAGGTCCCCAAACATCAGAATGGACTAACTCAAATGGGGACGAGGCCCGCTTATTACAGACTCTAGGACTTAAATGAATACGTTGATGTTTGGCGTACTGACACGACTCACACTGTAGAGAAGATAAAGAAGAAAACTCAGGACACAACTTCTTCAAATTCTATAAAGAAGGATGACCTAATCGACAATGAACTTCAAGCGGAGACGATGAGTTGGAACAGGACAAAGAGTAGGGTATCTGATGTTCAAATATGTATAGGCCGTCAGTTTCCCGCCCTTTACCAATAATCCTCTTCGTCGACAGATCCTGAAAGACACAGAAATCAGGAAAGAATGAGACACAACAATTTAAAGCACGGATAATTTTGCTGACTGAAAACAAATTGAACGAGAAATTGGGTAGGCTCAGTACATAAGATAACGAAACAGATGGGGTAAGATCAATGGTGCCAGAACCAAGGACAGGTGGGGTAGACCCATCAGCAATTGTGACATGTGATGGAGACGTATGTTTATTGAAATTGGAGAAGAGAGTGGGATTACCTGTCATGTGATCTGAAGCACCTGAATCAATGACCCATTTGGAGGCAGAAGATAATAGGCATGTAGTAGAGTTACCTGTCTCTGCAAATGCAGCAGTCGGAGTAGTGGAATTCTCAGTCCCTAAAAGCCGAGCATATTCTTCCGCAGGTATAGTTACCGTACTATCCGAGGCAGAGGCAACATGTGCTGATGAGCTCCTCGGGTGCCTGGCCAAAAGCTTCTTACAAGTACGTTTGGTGTGACCGAACTCATGACAGTAGTAACACTCAACATTATCAGAATCTGGAATAGTAGTCCGTGAGTCAGTTGGTCGGTCACTGTGGCCACCTCTAGAGCCCCCTCTATGACCCCCACGAAATCCTCCTCGAGAGCCCCCACGGAATCCCCCTCGACTAACCAACGCACTATTGTGATCCAAAGTTTGTGAAGACTGAATATTCTCATTCCGAAGAACACGAGCAAATGTTTCTTGAAGAGAAGGGATAGCAGATTCATTCAAGAACTGAGATCTGATAGAGTCGAATTCTGGTCGTAAGCCAGTCAAGAAACTGATAACAGCCACTTGTTCTCTCTGAGTCTGCATGGCTTTGACATCAACACTTAATGGAAGAAGAGAGTTAAGCTCCTCATATACTTTCTTGAACTCCATGACATAAGTAGTGAGTGAGCGGTCCTATTGTTCTCCACGATGAAAAGACTTACACACACTATAGATTCGAGAGATGTTACTTTGTCCAGAATATAAAAAATCAAGATAATCCATAAGTTCCTTCACGTATTCACAGTGACTAACCAGAGACGAAACCAAAAGCTCAATGGTGTTGATAATTTGCAAGTACAAACCAGCATCACTTTGTAACCATGAGTCGGAATCGGAATCATTACCTTTAGGAGGATCAGATGTGAGATGAGAACCCATTCCCATACTTCGGAGATAGATACGAATGGTCTTGCTCCACTCAAAGAAGTTGGAGCCATTAAGCTTGTTGTCAGTGAGTCTAACGTTTACTGGAAGTATCTCGGGTACCCGTGGACCACTGTTACTACCAGAGGGTTTGTTTTCTCCAGTCATCTTCCAATGAATCACGAACCAGAAAGTCAAAGTTGGACAGAGAATGCACTCACAGGGTGCCAGAAAACCGACGAACACAAATGAAAACGAACAGCGCACTCACAGGGTGCCACAAGACGAACAAGAATGAAATAAAACGAGAAAAATCTTCGATCCAAAAAAAAAAACGTACCAAAAATTCGGGAGTACTGTTCACGCCGGAGCACTATTCATGAGAAACACTGTTCATGCCGGAGCACTATTCACGTGAACCACTGTTCACGCCGGAGCACTATTCACGTGAAACACTGTTCACGCCGGAGGATGGTAGAAAGTGGGACGACTGCAATTAGGGTTTTGGGAGTGGCGGCTATTAGGGTTTTAGAAGCGGCGGCTTTGATACCATGTAGTCAGAGATTATATTATTTACTTCTTGTATCAACAATGAAAAGGTACACATATATATAGACAAGAAACATAGAAGAAAAGGAAACCTTAGAGGAGAGAAACCCTAAGGGCCTATGGGCTAATGGGCCTAAATACATAATTTTACATTCTAACAGTTAACCTTGTTTAGTTGATGGTATGACATTTTACTCGCATTATCCTTTGTTTTGGGTCATATCATGCAACTTGTTTCAGGTTGTTGTTTTTGTACTCAATTTTGGGATTTTTGACTCTCGTCTCATGTTAATTAGGGGTAACCTAAGTTATGATGCTTATTGTGGGATGTCGTATGATTTTTATACAACTTGTGCTTTTTTGTGTTCTTTTGGTTGATTTTTGCACATTTATTCAAACCATATTATCATTCATAGGGTGTGAATGGTGTGCAAAGGTAGACCATTAGGAAACCACATGCATTTTCCACCACAACTTGATCATCATGACTCCGTGCATTTCCTCCAACATGTTACCATGTCACTTATTTCACTTTTTTTTATAAACAATTACTCGTGGCTTAGCTCTCTAAGTTTCTTGTAGGTTCCCAACATGGTGCGCAACGCACATCTCACAAAGGATCGTTACCAACTCTTCAACGAGCTTGACGAAGATGAATGGACAGCCTTAGCAAGTGAACGAAACAGAGACTATCAAGAAAGATACGAAGATATGAGTGGACGCGGCCTCCTCGCGGAAAGAGGCATCTCATGTAGTGGGTTAGGCACAACCACTATCCCGAGCACCATTGCAAATCGCAATTGGGCTCGCTTTACCATTACCCCCCAAAGTACCATCCTGAACTGGTACGTGAGTTGTATGCTGCAATGGTCCCGGAAGTCTTCAAGGAAAGTGGCATTGTATGGGTTCGAGGCACTCAATTGGTGCTTACTGCATCCACAATTAATGAATATTTGCACACGCCGACAATCCCTGATGTTAAGACACATTCTCATTGGATTCAAGATCATCCAATCTGAAGATCGCAATCTGAAGCTAAAGCTGAAACGTCGACTCTCGATATTAAAGTCTATGTAGTTTGTAATAAATGTCAAAGTAAGTCAATGTAATTGTATTAGTTTACTTATATTTAATATCTAAGTTATTAGATTGTAATAGTTAGATAAAGTTAATTTAGTTAGTTTCTAGTAACTTAGTTTATATTATATATAATATCTAGATCTAATATCTAGATATTATGTTAGATTGTGTGTTCAACACACTTGGATAGATTAAGTGTATCTCAATCTCTCTCTAGATCAGAAATGATTCACACACAAAAACACACACTTAAAGGTGTAATAGAAAGAAAACAGAGAAAACACATTCTAAGCTTGAATCGATCAACCTTGTAACTCGTTTGTTATAATCAATACAGGTTGGTAATCATATTGTGTTGTTGTTTCTATAAACTTGATAAGTAATGTTGGACCGACAATTGGTATCAGAGCCTGATTAAAATCAAACAAGTTTTCAGAAAAACGACTCTGTGTTCTTCAAGAAAAATTGATTTTGTGATTTTGAGTGTTTTAGGTGTTAGAATCGACCAGTTTGTGATCGTACTACATGCTAGATCGAGTTGTTGATATTTGATTTCACTTTTAAGCTTAAATCGAGTTCCAATTTGTGGATTTTATGTGAAAAAGTCGAAGTGGGTAAGTTCACTGTGCCATCGATTTTATTTCGAAAAAGTGTGTTTTAGAGAGATCGAGTGCTTACATTCTTTTCTAAAAGTGTTTCTAGACACATTGGTAGAGTTTGGTATTGCTAAATCGTTTCAGGAATAGATTTTAGTCGATCTTTAGAAGTTCAGGACGAACACACGCATACCAGAGGAAGAACAACCCGCAAAGTCCTACTGTGCGCGTCCCAAAGGACCCGCAAAGCATACTTCTCGGCTCCCAAAGCACCCGCAAAGCACATATCAGCTCACTTCTTGGTTCCAAGTCAGACACGCAAACCTCAGACCCGCATACCTCAGTGTGCGCTCCTCACTAGACCCGCATATCTCAACTGTGTGCTCCTCACTAGACCCGCATATCTCAACTGTGCGTTCCTCACTAGACCCGCATATCTCAACTGTGCGCTCCTCACTAGACCCGCATATATCAACTTTGTGCTCCTCACTTTCAATCCCACACTTAGAATTTTCTTCAGAATGACATCCAGAGAAGCTCTCACAATAGGAACTGACACCAAGCCACCAGTTCTCTTCAAAGGAGAGTACGAACAATGGAAGGATAGGTTTCTGAACTTCATTGACAGACACGAGCTGGGTGATTATCAGAACATCTATAGAAGAAGGGGTTATGAAACCTCCAATGACCACTCGTGTAGTTGAAAATGTACCTACTCAGGTTGAACTTAAGCTTCACGAGCTACAAGATGATAACTTCAAGAGAGGCAAAGGTGACAAATTATCCAAGTCATACATCTTACAAGGAATCCCAAATGAAATATACGTAAAGATTGACAGCTACAAGGCTTCAGGTAAAGAAATGTGGGATCAACTCGAAAAGATGATGTTGGGTTCAAAAGTGGGAAATCAGCTGAAAATCTCCAATTGCCTAAATAACTATGAAGAATTTAGAGGCAGGGTGGGAGAAACCTTAGAAGAAACCTATGACAGGTTTGTGACGTTGCTGAATGAACTTAGCAAGAACAAAGTTCACAAATCTCAAATAGAGCTGAACGTCAAATTCCTTAGTATTCTTCAACCTGAATGGAAAAGATTTGCTCGGTAGATGAAGCAAATTAAAGACCTAAATGAGATTCCACTTCACGAGGTGTATGAAACCCTCCGTCAGAATGAAGAAGAGGTGGATGAAATTCTAGCTGAGAATAGACAGAAAGGAAAGGTAGTTGAAGACACAGTCGCTCTTGTAGTCAGAAAGAAGAAGAACAAGGTGACTGTATATGAATCAGATGAAGAAGATGAAGGGTGTGCAAACTCAGAATCAGATGAAAATGATCAGCTGAAGCAAGCAATGCTTATGCTGACTAGTGCTTTTCAGAAAAGGTTCTACACAAAGCCAACATCAAATAATTAGAGATATTCATCTGGTCCGAACAACTACATCCACAAAGAAAGGATTGAAGGAAGCAGGTATGAAGGAAGAAGATTTGAAGGGAGAAGATCAGAGGAGAGGAAACCTGAAGAAAGAAGGTTTCAGTCGGAAGGAAAGAGGATTGGTGAGAGGAGACCAGAAGAAAGAAAATTCAAAGCTAAAGAATCAAGTCAGTCAGAACCGCCTACGTGCTACAACTGTGGCAAACCAGGTCACTTTGCCAAGGACTGCCGCAGATCAAAAGTCAGAAATTCAGACTACTACAAGAACAAGATGCTTCTTGCAAAACAACAAGAGGCAGGCAAGGCATTGATGGCTGAGGACGAATACTGGCTCGATCACTCAGATGAGGAAGAAGACGATGATGAAGAGAGAAATGAAGCTGTCAACATGTGCTTGATGGGCAAGATAGAATCAGATGCTGAAGCTGATTCAGACACTGAAGAAGAGGAGGTATGTAACTTATCAGATTTAAAATTCATGAATAAAATGCATGCCATGAGTATGAAACAAAGAGAGTTAGAATCTAATCTTAAGCAAGATAATGGTGTCATGACAGACAAAAACCAATTGATATAGAAACTTAGCAATGAAATTGCTGAGAAGAAAGTATTAATTGAGGTTTTACATAAAGATAATGACACCAATGCTAAGGAAAAGACAATAATTCTAAAAGAGAATTCTGATCTTAAGTCTCAACTGCTAAATTGTGAGATTGAAAAATATGAGCTTAAAAAGTTGCATGCTTCTTGTACAAAAGAAAACTTTTCTTTGCTCAGAAAATTAAAAAATTTGGAAGAGAAGTTGTATAAAATGGGTCAAATTGAACAGACTATTTTTCTGAACAAACCCAAATAGGAAATAGAAAGATGGGGAATCGGTTATAAGAATCCTCACTGTCTACAAAAGGGGATGTCTGAAGTGCCAGGACTTTATGATCATCTTAATATGCAATTAGCTCGAAGACTCCCCGCGTTTAAAACTTTTTGGACTAAACTATCAAAAGAGGATGAAGCCAATGAAACGGAAAAACGGATGAAATCAGCTAAAGTTCATCTTCCATTTTATTATGCGAAGTTGAATAATAGTTATAATGAAAACCCAATATATAAAAAGAAGGAAACTCTTTCAAGTGATTTCTTTCCAAGTTATTCTGAAAAGGAAATGGAGGCGAAGCCTATTAAAGGTAAACTATATGTCCCTCCTCTCGTTTTAGAACGCAAAATTTCTGAACTCGAGAATTCTTTATCAGATGCAAGACTTTTGATAAATATTGAGCAAAACGTTTTTTCAACCGTGTTTTCAAATTCTGTTATTTCAAAAGCTTCAAACTCTGAGGATATGTTTGGTACATCAAATAAAGGATTTGAATTTTTGAACTCTGACGGTGGTTTAGATAATGGTTCTAATCTCTTTGACTTTAATGCAAAACTTCCCAACCATTCATATTTTGTTAAGAAAACTTTAAGAAAAACCAGTAAGCCTGTGAACAGTGCAAAATCAACGAAAGCTTTTGTTGATAAATCAGTCTCTGTGAACGCTAAGAGTACTAAAGGTAAGAATTTATCTCAGCATTCACAGAAACCGACCACTACTGGTAATTCCAAAAAGAAGCATTCGTTTGTTCCTCAGAAGTCTAACTCACCAGTTTCACATGTTACAGATCTGAGCAAGCAAAGGCCAGAAGTAAATTCTCAATGGCAACCGAAACGGAAGCTTGACAAGACCGTTTTATCGTTTAGTAGTGTTAATTGTAGCAAGACTTCTCTTAGTAAAGATGTCTTAATTGCTGATGTTGCTCTTTTGAACTCAAAACTTGTTGTTTCCCGTAAACAATATACAATGAAGCAATTACTTCAGTTATCTTTATCTGCTAGAAAGTCTTCTATTTATGATAAACATGTTTCTATTCCTTGTCAAGATTCTGGAGATTGGTTTAGTAATTATCATGTGCATTCATCTCATACCAATTGTTCACATGCATTTCAAAAGAAATGAGGAACCAATTTGAAATGGTTACCAAAATCTTGTGCTAACACAGAAGGACCCAAATTCCAATGGGTACCTAAGGCTAAATCTGTGTTGCAGGCACACAAAGCTTAGAGAGAAAGCGACTTCTAATTATGTACAGATCAGGACTCGTTCTTCAAAGTCAAAATAGGTTTTTGGATAATGCAGTTCAAAACCCGAACATCAAAGTCAAAATAGGCTTTTGAACAAATCAGTTCAAGACCCGCACTTCGATAATCAAAGTGAATATTCCAAAGTTGTCGTATAAATATCTAAATTTATTATTTCTCTTATGCAGACTAGTCATACATGGTTCTTGGAAAGCGGATGTTCCAAGCACATGACAGGGCAAAAAGAGATACTGTCCAATTTCAAAGACAAATTTTGTGGAACAGTAAGATTTGGCAACGACCAGTTTTATCCAATCATGGGATACGGTGATGTACAATATGACAATATCACTATCAAGAAGGTGAGCTATGTTGAAGGCTTAGGACACAACTTGTTCAGTATAGGCCAGTTCTGCGACAAAGACTTAGAGGTCAACTTCAAAGCCAAGATATGTTCAGTTCGCAATGAAGAAGGCGAAGAACTCTTGGTCGGTACTCGAGAATCCGACCTCTACACGATCAATTTATCAAATGTCCAGACTGACAAGCAAGTTTGTATACTGTCGAAAGCTTCGATGCAACAAAGTTGGTTATGGCATCGACGTCTTTCTCACCTCAACTTCAGGTACATCAACAATCTGGTCAATGGAAAGCTCGTCAAAGGACTTCCAGAGCTGAAATATGAAAGAGAACATCTCTGTGCAGCTTGTGAAAAGGGGAAGATGAAGAGGGCTCCACATAAACCAAAGCCTGAACCAAGTACAAATGCTCCGTTAAAGTTATTGCATATGGATCTATGCGGTCCGATGCGAACTCAGAGTTTAGGCGGAAAGAAGTACATATTCGTGATCGTGGACGATTACTCGAGATACACATGGGTCAAGTTTCTACGTTTAAAGGATGAGACACCTGATGTACTCATTACATTCCTAAAAACGACCCAGGTGAATCTGCAGAAATCGGTCAAGTTTCTATGAACAGACAACGGCACAGAGTTCAAGAAAAACAAAGTTGAAGAATATCTCGAATTTGTCGGGATTTCACATCAATACTCTGCTGCACGTACGCCTCAACAAAATGGAGTGGTTGAAAGAAGAAATCGAACGCTAGTCGAGGCTGCTCGTACTATGCTAAGTCAATCAGACTTACCTCTATTTTTGTGGGCAGAAGCTGTTTCGACCGCGTGCTACACACAGAATCGATCCATGATACATCGAAGGTTCAAAAAGACTCCTTATGCGTTAATCAACAACCGAACACCGACAATCAAATATTTCCATATATTTGGATGTAAGTATTTTGTGCTAAACGATAGGGAGAATCTTAACAAGTTTAGCGCTAAGGCGGATGAACGGATCTTCATTGGATATTCCTCAACATCAACTGCATTCCGAGTTTATCTGAAGAAGTCAAGAACGGTGATTGAAAGCATCAACGTCACCTTTGATGAAGAAATGGCTTCCGAACAACAACGTTCAGAACCCGTTATAACCGGAGTACTAG
Organism: Arctium lappa; assembly: GCA_023525745.1. Classification (NCBI taxonomy): domain Eukaryota; kingdom Viridiplantae; phylum Streptophyta; class Magnoliopsida; order Asterales; family Asteraceae; genus Arctium; species Arctium lappa. Next base: position 71,695,159 of record CM042051.1, on the reverse strand, counting down.
CTTCTGGGCAACTCAGTCCAGAACCTGCGTCTCAACAGAATAAATCAGACGAAACTTCAACTTCAACTAATCATTTATCTGATTTAGATTTATTATTTGAATTGTTTTATGATGAATTTCTTGGATCTAATGTAAAGAAATCTGTTGTGGTTGACAGGATGGAAGACTTAACGACTACTCATCCAACCAGTTCAGATGACTCTATTGAATCAAACGCCCCAATTCAACAAGAAATTACAATTCAAATGCCGACTCCAACAGTTGCAGAAGTTTCAAATGATAAAGAGACAGAAGTAGCTGAAACATTAGGAGATACTATTCAGATCAATCTACAGCCAGATCAAGCTGTACCTGCTGAGCCTTCTGAACTTGCCACTTCAACTGAAACCATCAATCCTCTTGAACAAACTGAAGAAGGTACAAGTGGTTTTATAGATAATTCAATGTATATACATTCATATAATCCACTGCCTCATGAACATAAATGGACCAAAGAGCACCCGACAAGCCAGATCATTAGCGATCCATCAAAACCGGTGCAAACTAGGTCAACATCAATGAACATGTGCATGCATGACTCCTTTCTGAGAAAGTTCGAGCCATCACGCGTATCGGAAGCACTTGCTGATCCAGAATGGGTGATCTCAATGCAAGAAGAGCTAAATCAGTTCGACGCACTTCAAGTCTGGAGACCCGTACCAAAGCCTAAAGGTAAAACCATTATAGGTATGAAATGGATTTTCAAGATAAAGAAAGACGAAGATGGCACCGTTATCTTCAAGGCAAGACTAGTAGCCAAAGGATACAGACAAGAGGAAGGAATAGACTATGACGAAACATATGCTCCTGTGGCGCGATTAGAGGCAATCAGAATGTTTCTAGCCTACGCAGCCCACAAGAACTTCACGGTCTTTCAAATGGACGTGAAGACAACATTCCTGAATGGAATTCTGAAGGAGGAAGTCTACGTCTCTCAGCCAGAAGGTTTTGTCAATCAAGAGAAGCCGAATCACGTTTACATTCTCGACAAAGCACTCTACGGTCTGAAACAAGCACCTAGAGCCTGGTATGATGTCCTTTCCACTTTTCTAGTCAAGTCTGGGTTTTTAAAAGGTACGGTGGATACCACTTTGTTTATCAAAAAGAAAAAAGGCGATATCATTTTAATTCATATGTAGATGATATTATCTTTGGCTCTACAAATCCGAAGTACTGTAAGAATTTTGCAAATCTTATGGTGTCTAGATTTCAGATGAATTTGATTGGAGAGATGAATTTGTTTCTTGGTTTACAAGTAAAACAATTTTCATCGAGTATTTTTATCAATCAATCAAAATACATTAGGGATATTCTTCGGAAGTTCCAAATGGAAAATTCAAAACCGATTGGTACCCCAATGGCACCAGGTACTAAGATTGGCACCGATCCTTCGGGAAAGGCTGTTGATGTTAGGACTTATCGAGGGATGATAGGTTCTTTAATGTATCTTACGTCTAGTAGGCCAGATATAATGTTTTCAACATGCTTATGTGCACGATATCAGGCCAATCCTAAAGAAATCCATTTGTCTGTTATGAAGCGCATTTTTAGGTATCTGAAGGGCACTGCAGATCTTGGTCTGTGGTATCCTAAAGATACTAGTTTTGAACTAACAGCCTACACAGATGCAGATCATGCAGGTTGTATGTTAGACAGGAAGAGCACGTCAGGACACGTACAGTTCCTCGGTGACAAACTCGTAAGTTGGGCATCGAAGAAGCAACTTTGTGTTTCAACCTCCACGGGCGAAGCAAAATATGTAGCTGCTGCTAGTTGCTGTTCTCAGGTCTTATGGATGCGAACTCAATTACGCGACTACGGTTTCCACTTCAACAAAATCCCGATATACTATGACTCCAAGAGCGCCATCGCAATATCAGCGAATCCTGTTCAACACACCAAGACAAAACACATAGATGTCAGGTATCACTGTATTAAAGATCATGTTGAAAAAGGAACAACTGAACTTTTGTTTGTAAAAACTGATTATCAGCTTGCCGATTTGTTCACCAAACCCTTAGACGAAAAGAGGTTTAACTTTCTTGTCTCTAAGCTTGGTATGCTAAATCTTAAGATTTAATCAGTAGTTATCTAACAAAGTTTTCTAAAAATTGTATACTTTTTCATAATTTCTTCATTCTTAACTCTGATTGATATCTGCACTTCTATCAAATGTTCATGATCCAAGGGGGAGAATGAAAAGAAATTGACAAGTGGTCAATATTACTTCGAGGGGGAGCTCATAAAATTTGTGCATGTACTTTTTAATGTCAAATTTCTTTTGTAATGCAAGATTTTAGGGGGAGCTCTTCAAGTCAAGGAGTACGGATATGACTTCTGATTATTTCTGATCAGAACTCTTATTTTAAAAGTTTTACTGCTTTTTTGTCTTTTTGTAACACTCTAAAATTCAGAGTAAATTAAAACCTGGAAATAAAGCAACGAGACATCCGTGATGATATTAACTTCCCATAAAGGGGATCAGTCCTTAAGACTATACAAAACTCAAACGGATATAGAATTTTTCAACAATACTAATCTAAACATAACCGTCTAGACTACAACACTTGACAAACTGGAATTCACTAAAAGATGGGACTTAAACAATGCCTAACACCAAAATACTAGACATCTCAAAATATGCCTCGAGTCCACGCTCGACTCTCAAAGACCCTGTGCAACCCACCGCTAAGGGGAACCTGTTATACATATCATTTGAGAAAAAGTGTTAGGCTTAAAGCCTAGTGAGAACATACAGTTTATTCAAAATCAGAGATATAAACATCAGTATCATACATAAATCCTTTCATAAAGGTTTAGTTTATAAAAGATAACATTTCGCCACAACCGGGCCTTTTCGGTCCAAAACTCATTATATGATGACAAAAGGACCATTTTACCAAGGATAGTGGCGTAACACAAAGTTAGGCCAACAATCCGAGTTACGAGCTAAACCAATTGGAATCCGCGGATACGAATCACAAAGTCCGTGCTACAATGTGAGATCAAGCCCCAAGCGCAAAACCAAGGTATACTCCTTCGCTAGGATCACTATGAACCATGGCTAGTATCCGGCCTCAAATAACCGTACCAAGTTGCCCTCTAGGAACAAGTGAATCCATAGCTACAAATTTGGGGAATATTACCTCCCAATAAAACAGTCTACTCCAAAACCTAGGGATCTACTAGTAATGGTAAGGACTCGTCACAACAACATATGTGACCCACCATATATAAATATATGGTATAAACACATTTTATAATCCAAATATCATTTCCAGTTCAACTTCTGGTAAGAATGAAAATCATTAAAATGAGTTCGTAAACCTTCTTTTCAACTGACCACATAAAGTGTAAGTAAAACATCATTTTATTTCAATAAGGCGGAACCCGTCATTTTGGTCATATCTGACCGGGAACCCCGAAAATCACCAAAAACTTCATTTATAATAAAATGTAGAGAACATAAAATCATACCGTAGAAATACTTTAGATTTCGCAAATAAGAGTTTTGGCATGTATAAAGTTTGTAAAATGATAGTAGGAACTCACCGGTTGGTTTTCAGAATAAAACCCGGAAAACCAGATAACGATCACGACGATGAGGTGAAGCTTAAAACACCGACCCCTTGCTAGAAACACCGAAAACTAGCAACCAAACAAGACCTTGAAGATCGAAAGAGAAAAGAGAGAAAAAGGAGAGAGAGAGAACTGGGATTTGAGATATTATGAAAATATCTCAAATCTTAGATATTTAAGAGAAACCACAAAAGCATTCGTGCGCCCTCAAAGAAGGAAATGCGCATGACCCGTGCGCTGGCACTATGCCTCGGCCCTGGGTCATACGCACGACCCCTGCTTTTTCTCTGAAGGAGGACGCACGACCCGTGCGTCCTGTAGACAGCCCCAAAAACCTCTATTTCCTCAATACAACTTAACAAAACGGCTAAACGAAAATTCGGGGTGTTACAATACTCCCAACCTTAGAATGATTTCGTCCTCGAAATCTAATCTTCTCAATGGAACACTGATCGCAGAGAATATCGTCTCAAACCTAAATACCAGAATCATTAACGATATCCTAATACCGACATCCACATTAGCTACCCTTATTGGGCACTATTTATTCCCAACCGAGCGAACACCCAACACTTCAAGGTAACCTTTACTCCCAAGGTTACGGTTGCCTCCCAACCTTAGGTGACTATTACTACCTCCAGGAAATTAGCGACCTCAACTTCCCATCTACCAGTTCTTTCGAACTGCACGGTTCCGAACTCAAAGCTAACGGTCGACGCTAATCTTCCCCAAGACTCTCAGATTTCACTGATCCATTCCTAATAGTGATAAAGATATTCTTACAAGGCGCATTAATGCGTCTTTCCGGAAATCAGTTAACACAGATTCTGCTATCACTCAACTCCGATCCGACCCCAAATCTGGAAATAGCCCTTATTCGAATTTCTTAATACTTCCATAAATACTCCGTCTACAACCACATTATAAAGATTAACTTCTAAACATACCACCAATCTATACATTCGGACTTATAAAGGACGGGCGCTACAGAAACCCATGCGTAGACTAACTCCAACCTGTGGAAGACTTTACCAACAACTTACTCTAGCTCAAGGCTAAGGCCCAACTCCTCAAAGCACTGCTAGAACCGAACCCCCGACAGGAAATGATGCACATGTAGATAAATGAATAAATAAAAGTTTAAGCTTAACGCCTAGAGAGCTCAAGAGTTTTACATAAGTAAAAGCATTTAAATTGATGAACTTCTCTTTAAATCAGAACTTTTCAAAATAATGAACCTTAAAACATAGAAACAACTCCTTTTCAAAGTCATGCACTTTCAAAGACGGATACTTCATTGCGAATACGTTTTATAAATTGACACAATTTGTATAACTCGAAGTATGAAATATTAGTAACACTATCCATATCGTACGTCCGAAAACATGGACACTAGGCCCAATACTCGCACGGCCAAAAACAAAAGAAAACTAAATATCAACATGCACGAATAACACATTTCATTCAAACCTTATTATACGTGGGGTAAACCCAATATTAAAGCCATCATTTACCATTGACTCCACATAATCAAAGTTGGTAAAAATATGACATTAGTGTTTAAAATACCCCGGGTCTACGACGGATAGACCCGTACACAAAAGAATAGAAGGACACGCAAGTAGGCCGCCTATACAACTTCCTCACATGACCTCTAAACGTTTCCATCTTGGGTGGCGAGAACAAATGAATGGGGCCACCCGTGATGTTATTGGATTTCACCACATATCCCGATCTTAGTTCCCATGTCATACCAGACATCACAACTTCAAATCGTTCGCCTCTAGCCATACTCCGTCGAGTTCCATCTCAAGGGCTTACGGACACGGGTGTCTACCCAATCTAGACGAGTTCCAACTCAGTGGCTCGTGCCACCTATTGTCTACTCGCTAGTAAACCCGAGCGGTCACTAAGTGTAACCCAAAACCTCAGGCTTTACAAAACAGACAGACTGTCTAACATTACATGACTCCAACTGAAAACCAAAGCTCCCGAAACATGTAACTCTCAATGGCATAAAACAATCGCAATCATACTCCAAAATTCCACACAAATGTCCTCAAGACTCCATTTAGTCAAAACTGAGCCAACGACCCAACGGTTTACGTAAATACCCAAATGAAAGCCGAAATAAATATTGAAACACGTTTGACCAACTATTATGCAAACACGACCAAAAGTATGATTAACTCAAATATCATCTTTGGTTGAAACAAACTGTTTTCCAAATGAACTCATACCCTTATGTTTTCAAAAGGCCTCATAACACAATAATATGCATTTTCTGAAAAAGGTTTATAAGATCAGATACACCAAATGACACTTACGTTCAACTGAACTCCAATTATATATGTAAAATCATCAAAGAAACACTTCAACATGATTTATTTACCAAAATAACCAAAGATCCCAAAATGGGTGTCTCAACATGTTCATAAAACTAAACATTTCAAAAATAACCAAAATTTATCAGCAGTTAACAATTTATTGTAAAACACAAACACTTTAAAATAAACATTTTGGCATGTACACTATTTTCATAATTCAACTTTAACTTACCAAAACACGAATAAACCCCATCATGCTAAAATCCTTCATTGCGGTTATAAATCCGGACAAATGTCCACATGACTCATTTAGTCAAAACCCGAGCCAAAAGCCCGACACTTTACGTAAATTTCCAATGAAAGTCTCGTAAACCTTAAAACACATTTAACCGACATTTAACGTTTCCCCAGATAATGAAATGTCTTTAAACAATGTTTATGAAAATACACACCACTAGGACATGATTTTCCAAAACTCAACACGTATTGAGACAAAAGATTTTCCAAAAGTTTATGAATGCAATTATACTAAGATGCACAAAATCATCAAAGATGCATAAATCATAATGTAGATTTTACATGTACAAAATCACCCAGAATATGTAAATCACACTATTTACTTGTTGAAATATTCAAGTTCGACATGAGTAATTTATGCTGTTAAAACAATCCAAGTTACCGAATACGAAAACTTAACAAAATACTCGCACCTTGCGAAATACCGAGTAAAACATACGCAACAATCAAGTGGTGTCAAAATTTCTATTTTTCAATATAAGGTAAGGTGACCATTCAGACAATATTCTGATGAGACACGATTCCCAAAGAACTCATAAATTGCACACAATTTAAAATTAACTTACGCATCTCAAAATATATGCACGCGTTAAAAGAATTCGTAAAACAATACTCCATGCAATTCAACAAAACTCACACAAACCAAAATTTCCAAGAACTCCGACTCAAAAGTATGGGGATAACTTTTCCTTTAAACCATTGACATACGTGGAAGAGCTCCAATGTCAAGGTCAAAATTCCACAGATATTTGCCCATTAACTCAACAAGCGTTAAAACACAATTATTTCGACATCCAAAAATAGCATTTAAACACTAGACTTGAATAAAGAGAGTTTTGATAATAATTTGAAATCAGGTGCAACAAAACCAATGTAAGCATGCTTATGCTCATAGTTTAAAATATGATGAGTGCTAAATGTCTTGCCAGAACGTTATAATGTAATTTACTTCATGGTTGGCGCTCATGAAAAGCAATTTAGGCAACCTTATTTTAGAAATAAACTAAATGCATGAATTCGGTCGACACTCACATCTTAATACTACGCTTCACAATATTCCGACATTCTATAATCAACCGGATGCCTCAGGCATCATAGGGCAACCATCCCATTAGATTAACTTACAATTCTCCTCTAAACAGAATCGATTCTAGCAAGATATAATCCTAATTCCACCAACGAATCTGGCTTAGGATGATTAACTTAATGCGTTCTACGCACTTACTATTATCCCGAAGAGACATTGCTATAAACAACAATCATTCCTTAGCTTACTCGCTTAGAAACCTTCGCACTACTCTAACGGTCAACACACTAAGGTAGAGCAGACATACACAAGCATGAGAAAGGGTAAGGAAGAGTTTAACTGAAATACGCACGAAAGAAACGTACCGTTACGTCTACCAATTGTCATAACATTAGCAACCCAATTACACTCACGTAAAATATCCTCATATTCACATTAGCTAAGTGAGATTATGAACATATAACACATAAGGGTTCTTGTTACCATCATCACAACGCTTGATTAACATAACCTCCGTCGATTCTAAGACTAACCCATCTTAGAAGTTCTACCCAATCTCACAATCGATGCCTATCAACTCAGTCTAAGTCTAGACATCTTACATTCATGCCTAGTTCGCTTAAACTAGAACTCTGATACCAACTTGTAACACTCTAAAATTCAGAGTAAATTAAAACCTGGAAATAAGGCAACGAGACATCCGTGATGATATTAACTTCCCATAAAGGGGATCAGTCCTTAAGACTATACAAAACTCAAACGGATATAGAATTTATCAACAATACTAATCTAAACATAACCGTCTAGACTACAACACTTGACGAACCGGAATTCACTAAAAGATGGGACTTAAACAATGCCCAACACCAAAATACTAGACATCTCAAAATATGCCTCGAGTCCACGCTCGACTCTCAAAGACCCTGTGCAACCCACCGCTAAGGGGAACCTGTTATACATATCATTTGAGAAAAAGTGTTAGGCTTAAAGCCTAGTGAGAACATACAGTTTATTCAAAATCAGAGATATAAACATCAGTATCATACATAAATCCTTTCATAAAGGTTTAGTTTATAAAAGATAACATTTCGCCACAACCGGGCCTTTTCGGTCCAAAACTCATTATATGATGACAAAAGGACCATTTTACCAAGGATAGTGGCGTAACACAAAGTTAGGCCAACAATCCGAGTTACGAGCTAAACCAATTGGAATCCGCGGATACGAATCACAAAGTCCGTGCTACAATGTGAGATCAAGCCCCAAGCGCAAAACCAAGGTATACTCCTTCGCTAGGATCACTATGAACCATGGCTAGTATCCGGCCTCACATAACCGTACCAAGTTGCCCTCTAGGAACAAGTGAATCCATAGCTACAAATTTGGGGAATATTACCTCCCAATAAAACAGTCTACTCCAAAACCTAGGGATCCACTAGTAATGGTAAGGACTCGTCACAACAACATATGTGACCCACCATATATAAATATATGGTATAAACACATTTTATAATCCAAATATCATTTCCAGTTCAACTTCTGGTAAGAATGAAAATCATTAAAATGAGTTCGTAAACCTTCTTTTCAACTGACCACATAAAGTGTAAGTAAAACATCATTTTATTTCAATAAGGCGGAACCCGTCATTTTGGTCATATCTGACCGGGAACCCCGAAAATCACCAAAAACTTCATTTATAATAAAATGTAGAGAACATAAAATCATACCGTAGAAATACTTTAGATTTCGCAAATAAGAGTTTTGACATGTATAAAGTTTGTAAAATGATAGTAGGAACTCACCGGTAGGTTTTCAGAATAAAACCCGGAAAACCAGATAACGATCACGACGAACAGGTGAAGCTTAAAACACCGACCCCTTGCTAGAAACACCGAAAACTAGCAACCAAACAAGACCTTGAAGATCGAAAGAGAAAAGAGAGAAAAAGGAGAGAGAGAGAGAGAGAGAATTGAGATTTGAGATATTATGAAAATATCTCAAATCTTCGATATTTAAGAGAAACCACAAAAGCATTCGTGCGCCCTCAAAGAAGGAAATGCGCACGACCCGTGCGCTAGCACTATGCCTCGGCCCTGGGTCATACGCACGACCCCTGCGTTTTCTCTAAAGGAGGACGCACGACCCGTACGTCCTGTAGACAGCCCCAAAAACCTCTATTTCCTCAATACAACTTCACAAAACGGCTAAACGAAAATTCGGGGTGTTACACTTTTCAATTTAAGTGAATAATGTTACTTTGACTTGATTTAAGACTTTTGCAGAATTTTTGAGAGAAGCTTAAAAGATCATATCTTTATGACTTAAAGCTTAGCTTCATGAGATGTAAGATCACACGTAAAGGTATAATCCTTTATCTTAATCTCATATATGGTTGAAAGAAGGACAACTTTCAATCATTGAAAAACATTGTTTTTAATGTTCAAACCACTTCCCGATTTTTCATCAGATTTTATATTTTGGGAGTGTACTTTAAATGTTTTCAAAGATCTAAATTGTGCTTTAACTGAAAAAGTTAAACCAATCTGAGCATCACGTGCATCATAGGAAAACAAGGATCATTGTGCTAGGATTCACACAAATTCTATGGAATCACGTTAACCAGTGATTTCTACCCAAGAAGTTAATCCATAGTGATTGAGTGTGCAAAGCGAAAAGAAATGAGTGTGATTAGAGAAAGCAAAATGTTTAAAAGAAAGAGCGTGTGAGAACAGAGTTAAAAGAATATCACAACTCTACACCAACTTTTTCTAAGCTGGGTAGCCACATTACTAGTGTTTCACAAATCTTTGGTGAACATTATTGAAACAGGCAACTAACCCATGCCAACTCTTGATCAAACCTCACCATCTACTCATTTTCTTCTCAACAAGAAAGTGTTTCACATTTTCTAAGGGGATGCAACACATTTGCTATCTGATTTTCATTTGGAAAATCTGGATATTGAAAAGAAGGAAGTATGCCCCACCTTCGCACTTCAATCATGCACATTGAGTTTGTGTTTAACTTACTGTTGTCTCAGTGGTTTACACAATTTTGAGCCAATAAGCAATCATCAAGTGCTTAATTCTTTCAAACACAAGCATGAACACACAAGGAATTTGTTTCTTTGTCATAACGTTTATAGAAATAACCTTTGTGGTGTTTCGATGATTAAATGGAAGCCCTGGGGGAGTCAACATCAAACAACTCCTTTCCAATGTGTATAAGTTACACACACAGTGACTTAGTGTTACTGACAGGCATGTTAACTGATTCATTAGTTGATTTAGGTGTTACACGACTATTTTGTCTGGATTTGAAAAGATCTGGATGAATATCTTTTGAATTGACGGATCAGGGGCTCTAACCGCATGATTGACATTTCTTACAACTAATTTTGATGAAGTCGTTGCACTTAACATCAAAAAGGGGGAGAATGACTACACAAGAAATGGCAAAGATCACATGTTTCAAGAATCACGTCCACTCTTCCAAAAGGGGAGATTGTTAGATTGAAGACATACTGATTTCAGAGCTAAAGAAAGAGATTGCATCTTCTGAGCTGAACAAGAAGACTAAATTGCTAAAATCATTTTCTTAATGATCTTGATCCAAAGGGGGATATTGTTAAGACACAGTCTCATTGGATTCAAGATCATCCAATCTGAAGATCGCAATCTGAAGCTAAAGCTGAAACTTCGACTCTCGATATTAAAGTCTATGTCGTTTGTAATAAATGTCAAAGTAAGTCAATGTAATTGTATTAGTTTACTTAGATTTAATATCTAAGTTATAATATTGTAATAGTTAGATAAAGTTAATTTAGTTAGTTTCTAGTAACTTAGTTTATATTATATATAATATCTAGATCTAATATCTAGATATTATGTTAGATTGTGTGTTCAACACACTTGGATAGATTAAGTGTATCTCAATCTCTCTCCAGATCAGAAATGATTCACACCCAAAAACACACACTTAAAGGTGTAATAGAAAGAAAAACTGAGAAAACACATTCTAAGCTTGAATCGATCAACCTTGTAACTCGTTTGTTATAATCAATACAGGTTGGTAATCATATTGTGTTGTTGTTTCTATAAACTTGATAAGTAATGTTGGACCGACACCTGACTTCGACCGCTATGATGGTATGCCCGCCAATGTCATACGCCATTGCACTACCGGTGAGTTATCTACTAGTCTACGTCATGATCACTCGGATGCTTGGGATCCCGGACATGTTGAGTTGAATCATGGAAATCTACTTCCAGACATGGCCCTCTGGTTTGTCTTCATCAAGCATAGTTTGCTACCCTCGCGACACCGCACTAATGTTTCCATTAAGACTGCCCAACTACTCTATGCCATCCATCATGAATTCAACTTTGATGTCAGACGCATTATTCTTAGCCAGATTCTCAAGACCGGTTGCGAAAAGAGGGGCATCCTTTATTTCCCTTGCCTTATTACCCATTTCTATAGGATGACTGAGATAGGCGCAGCTACTGATGAGGCTGTCCTTGAGCACTCATGTCTGACGTGGGCAAAATGGCTTACAACTCTTTTTGCACACATCATGGGCTGCCCAACCTTCCTACTGAGGGTCGGTATCGGAACAGAGGGCAAGGAGCAGCGGCACAAAACCAGGCTGGGGCTCGGCAAGGCACGACGACTAGGGTTCCAGACCACCACCACCCCAGGTGGTGGCAATCCGGAAATTATGCCCCCTTGGGCGACACATATTAAAGAGACTGTGGATGAGCTCCAGGTCGGATAGGAAGCTCAAGGAGCAATTTTGTGTGATATGAGAGTTGGACAGGGGCGTACAAATCAATGCTTTGATCAAGTTAATCAAACTTTTGATAGGTGATTTACCAATGTGAGTTACACCCGAGGACCCCGAAATGTCATATATGATCTATCCTCCTCGCAGCATCAAGAAGATGAAGACTGACTGGTTTGTTTTTTCTTTTCACTTTGTTCATGTTTCTTATCTGTTCATATATGTATTTTTGCCCATTTCAAATGTGATGGTTCACTTGTACAAACAATGCTTTGGATCTAATGGGGCACATTGGGGACAATGTGTTTCAAAGGTTTGGAGTTGTTGTTTTTTATTTTTAATGGGTTGACTTGTATGAACTTTTATTTTGATCAATAGAAATGCATTGATTATATGTGACAACTGTCAAATTCTGAATAATGAGGTTAGCACCCTCAGATTAATTTATAAGTTTTGTCACTTTTTAAATTTTATTAAAAGCCTTTAAGATAAAAAGTTTCCCCGAAAAATTTAGAAGTTGCGTTAAAAACCCGGAACAGTTCCGCATCTGACCGTCACTGTCCAGAAATGCTAAATAAGTGAATAAAAGTCCAAAATTCTTAAATTATAAAAATCAGAATATTAATTTCTCTTGCATTGCAAAATTTTCAAATTTGTCATTTATTTAGCAAAAATTGAGAATTGGGTATTTCGGTTCTCAAATATATCTGATATTTTATAGTTTAAAGCTAGTAATTCAATTAATGGTATTAAATTAATTTTTTTTATGTGTTGGTGAGTCACTAGGACACTTGTCCTAATCCTACCTATTTTAATTATTTTTCTTTAATTAAAAACCAAATTAAAAACAATCCACACTCTTCATTTTTCAAGACTAACTCCTCACCTCCTCTCCCTCTCCTCTCTCTTCTTTTCGGCCGAAAACCCACCACCACCACCACACCACACCATTTTCTTTTTCTTCTCTTTGCTAAGAATCAAACTCCAATCAAGAATCCATCACCATTTTGAAGTTAGAATCCAAGTCTTCATCTCCTTTTGTGAAGGTAATCACTTAACACTTCCATTTTTCAAGTTTATAATCAAAAAGTTGTATATTTCATATCTTTTTATGTAAATGTTGTACAATCCAAGTTTTGGAAGTGAAATGGGATGCATTAGTATCAATATATTTGCTAATGAACCATTTAATGATCTTCCAATGAAACTAGGGTTTCCAAGTGTATTATTTTGGAATTTTGTCAAGAAATGATAATTTTATGAAATGTGGTTTTTGGTCCACAAAATTTTAATAATGTTGGATTGAAATTTATGCATTTATATCAATCTTGTGTATAAATAAACTCTTAGGATGAGATTGTTCAATCTCATATGATTAAAGAGTTCTAAATAGTGTTAAACCACTAATCTAGTGTTTATTTTGTCTTGCATGTGATTGAAATTTTGATAATGAGATGGATTACCTTTGATATTTATATAATATGAGTTTTTGACTCTTGATACAATGAAGTGTTAGTATAAAAATGTTCTTATGAAGGAATTTTCCAAGTTCCACATGATTAAGAACTTATCAATAGTGTTAATGTCATTTTATATTATGTTATGTTCATGCATGCATAAGTTAGTTTATTTTGTAATGAGGAGTGAAGACATGGTTTATATCCAAAAACCATATCTAATGATCAATATTTGGTAGCATAAAATGGTATTCATTTCATTTTAGAATCTGTCCAGAAAATGGACTCCACTTCTAGCTTGCACAACTCACAAACCACTTGTCCAAATTTGGGGTTTTTGCTTCTAAACTTTAATTTAGAGTGTTAGATTTCTAAAAAGTCCAAAAACATTGAATTTGGAATTGATTTGGGCACTTTAATGGATTTTACAAGAAAATGGTGAAATCTGTCCAGTAAAGACAGATTCATACACCTATCTTGTAGAGGCCATAACTCCCTTATTACTCATCCAAATTAAGTGAATCTTTTTCCAAATGTTAGGATTTTGAGTTAGGTTTGCATCCATATATGGATCACTGTCTAATTCCAAGAATTGATACCTCAAAAACCTGTTACAAGTGAGGTATGTCACTGATCCGAAAATCAGTGACACTTTATTTTATAAAAATTATTTGATGTATCAAAAGTTATTCAAAAATTATAAAAAAATGCAGATTTAATCTAAACATATCATAGTATCATCACAAAATTTGTGATTAAATAATTCTCTTGAGAAGTTAAGTTTCCGTGTTGAAATTACCGGATAACTTTCTGGACAGCATGTGCTGAATCCAGAAAGGTAATTTTATCAAGTTTAATTTATGTCTTATTATATTTTGGAACTTTGTATAGACAAAATGATTATGGACTAAGAAACTTATTTGATGGCATTTCATGGGACAATTGGACATATTGGTTGGACATCGGAATAGGGTATTAATGTGTTTCTTATGGCAACTCTTATATAGGGAAATTAAAGGTGTGACAAAAATTCAATAAGTTTAAAGTAAAGCTTCACTCGTTGCTTTCATCAAGGTGAGTATTCACAGCCCCACTTTTATCGTTTTAATTGATTTTGGGGTGGAAAGCATGTTTAAATTGTGTATTTAAAGATTCATGAGAATTGTTTGAAAGTATTGCGAATTGGCAATTTATAAGGCTTTGTTAAAAGCGTTTGGAATTATAAGCTATATGATAAGTATGCAATTGATGTGTTGAGTTTTTAATGTTAAGACCCCGTGACACTACTATTAACTCGAAGAAAATCGGGCCTATAGTATTAGTGGGTAGCGCTATTTGGTGTGACAAGCCCACCTTAATGCTGACGAGCAGGGGTGCACTATACTAGAGAAGATGACTAAACATGTGGCATGAACCACCGCTGAGTTAGTTCATCGGGGGCGTTGAAATTGGTCAGGGACGGCTTAGTAGTGGCTCAACGTAATATTGTCTTTGCATACACTTATCATAAAGGAATTAAGTTGTGGTACTCATGAATCAAAGAATTGAAGCTGGTTTTTACGTATGTTCTACGAATGTTAACGTGCATATAAAAATGATTTGTGCATATTTAAAACCTGTGAACTCACCAACTCTTTGTAGTTGACCTTGGTTTTTATTCATGCTTTTCAGGAATCGAGAAGGTAATTCCATGATGTTTTATCAGCAAGCGTATCGTATGTTTAAAAGATTTGGAATTTGTAAACGATGACGACATTATGTTCTTAAAAATGTAATGTATTTTGAATGTTAAGTAAATGTTGGTATGTTTATAGTCTTGTGCTATGGCATCGGAGCTGTTACGCCTCGTGTTTCCGCTTTAGCGGGGTGTGACATTATATAATGCTTAATTAATTGGAATGGATACATATGTTGGTAGTTACTGGTTAGGTGAGTTAGAAAAACTTTTCTTGACATTAATACCTATTGTTGAGTCATGCTTGTAGAGAAAGAGAGTAGTTGTGTACATAATTATGGACATTGATAGAGATCACCTTAGAGAGATTTTGAGCTTTAATGCCTTCAATTCTGAGAGATGCTTTAACTTTGTTCACCATCTTTATGCACGTTTCAATCCTTTTAATTTGATAGTTTGATCTCATTTGCTCTTGCATTGAGTAGTAAAGATTAATCTTCATGTTTATGATGTGTATTATTTACGAAATTTTGTGGACCTTGAGATATGATATCGGGCAAGGTGTGCAATTTCTTTTGGTCTATCATCTATCTTCCCTCTTTCTTGCCCTTTGTTGATGTGTTACCCCTACCCACTTTGCGACCATTACTAAAGCCTAAATACCCTAATCTAGTCGAATACACTTACCCACCCGTAGTCTAAGTGCATCATGGATTGAGAGAGGTAACCAATGACGCAAGAAACAGTTTTGGGGGTGAATCAATGAAAGCATGAAAGAATTTATTTAGTCAAAAAAAAATTTAAAAAATAAAAAATCAAAATTCAGAATAAATTTGGTGTATAGCTATGATAGACGAAGATCTTCTATTAGATACGCGAATGTTAAAATATTTGCAAATCGTAGAAAGGAAGACGAAACTTGTAGAGCCACTATTAGTTTGATGCACTTAGGACTAATTGTGCCTTGATCATTCTTTCTATTCCACTACCCTAACCCATGCCACATGCATTTAAGTCCCGAGTAATCTTTTGGAAAATTCGATTTTGTGAATAATACATGTTTAATTTGTATCTTAGTACTCAATTCCTTTCATGAGATCTTGTTTGATCATTGCGTGTTTCTATACTATCACATGCGATGAACTTGCTATTTTGTTGTACATTAACTCTCCCACATGTGTTTGTGATAAGTATGAACGTAGGACTCAAGTGTTAAGAGAGCATCCCGTGAGGCTAGAGTCGATGCAAAATCCTTCACTAGTTATGTACATGATTAAATAGATCTCAACGAGCAATTACTTGATAATAGTTTCATGTCAATAATAGTTTTGTCTATGCTCAGTTTAATCAAGAATCTAAGGAATGTATGTTCGTTCCTATTAACTTTGTATTACTATCTCCTTGTTTTCTTTGACTAAAATGTTTGTTCATGCGGCCCCTTTCGAAAACCCATCACTTTTGTAAGCTTGTCTCTATGTCATTATTATATTTCTTTACGCCAATTTTTCCTTGAGGACAAGCAAAATCTAGGTTTGGAGTTGTTGATAACTTCGTTATCTGACAAATAATTACCCTCTGAATCATAAGCTTACGGCTTGTCTTGAAGTAAGAATTGGTATTTTGAGCTAATATTTTCTGCAAGTAGCGTGCAGATATACAAGATGGAAAAATGGAAGAAAAATGCCTATTATTACTTCATTTTGACATCCCGGATGAAGAAAGCATTGAACCAAGTGAACGGACGGAAAAAATAAGAATTTAGAGTCATGTTATTGTGCCACACGACAGTGACATATGTCACAATCGCGGGCACAATAGCGTCACTTGTACTGTGAGTGTGGCAATTCGGCGATAGTGCCACGCGATTGTGACATTGTCACTGTCGCAAGGCACTATCGCGGTCGGTGTATGAGGGTATACAAAGTTGCAGATTCTTAATTTTTATGGTTATCTTGGGATTGTTGGAGGCTAGGTTTCTAGGGGAGCTGTTGAGATCGTTTTTGGAGCTGAAAAGAGTGCTTGCATTGATTTGGAAGGTGGAAACAACATTTGGAGCTAAAAATTGGTAGTATGTATCAATCATTGAGGGAGTTTATTCATTCTATTGATATTCTGTTGAGAAACAATGTATTTGGGTGTTGTCATCTTCTTTTCTATGGTGATATTTGCTACTAGTAACATGAGCTAAACATTTTGAGGTTGGGGGAAGGATGGATTTTGGTTTTATACTGTTGAATATATGATTATTGCATTTATTTAGTCATTACACTTGTTGGTTGAAGTTTATCTTTCCTTGTTCTTATTGTTTATGAGATTGGTCATCTTATTCATCTTTTGGTTGTATTTCCTCTTGAGAAATTGGTTTTATAACTAGATAAAAGATAGATAAACCTAGGGTGAGATATTGGATAGAGATATACCAAGTAAACCCTAGTTTTATGTTTGTGATTCTTATGCTTAATGAGTTGAATGTTTATGTTTATTGGTTAAGAGACTTTAATACGCATTGCATGATGCATTCTTGCTATTGCTTGAGAAAGAGTAGTAAGTATTTATGCAGTTGCTAAATTTGATCTTGTGTATTGATTTATTGAATGTGTGTTATTTATTTATTGGTGGAATCCAATTGAAATCCAATAGCTAGCCTTTCCTAATCAATTAAGTATTCTCTTGTGGTGTTTTAATCGTTGTTTGAATCGTATTTCCGTGCTTGTTTCCATTTTCTCTAGAAAAATAGTTAATTAATCATACTCAAATCATTTTATCAACAGTCCAGTTAGAAGTTGTGGTAGCCTTTGTGGTACTTAAACTCGTAGTTCCTTGGATCGATACTCGTAATTAGTACGTATTACTTGATTGACACCGTACACTTGCGGTAGATTTTTAGGGTTGCATAAACCTTCTATCAGATGCGAAGTTGTTAGAATCTCTTGTTGTTTTTGTTTGTTAATTTCTTCTTTGGTTACTTAAATCTCTCTAGTTCTCAATTGCTTTGGCACCAAGTTTCCCAATACTTCTCCTATTCAAGCTTTTAATCAAGTTAAATTGAATGTGGATGTGAAGTTATTGAATTCTTTTGTGTCTTTAGCCACTAATCTCTTGTTTGACTTATCAAAATATATTCTTAGTAACTTTCTTTTCATCTAGTGCTTTTGTTGGAATAATTTCTACAAAGTACTTTTGTCAAGTATTGTTTTCTTTGAGTATTGTGTTCAAACGTTTCCTTTAAAAATGAAAGACAACCAAACGATGATAGGCTAATCCCTTAGCTTGGGTGTGAGAGGAAGTTAAGGTCTAAAAACAAATACAAAGTGGATATTGGTCTTGAATTGATGTTTACTCTGATCTTTCATTCAAGTTTATATTGATCAAACATCTTCTTGACAAGTGACCACTTGCTAAAAGTGTTAAAGTGTGATGGACTTGAGACCCCGAGCCATTAGACACTCCCCACTTTAATGATATGGAAGTAAACTTTTTCTTAAAAGATACTAAAAAATGGATATCTTTTCCCACACTATGCAACCTAAGAGAAGATGACCGGCCGTTTGGCCCATATCACAAGCGTGACACTTGAGATATGTGGAGCAGTGCTTGTCAAAACCTTGACCCGAGTGACTCTTAGTTTATGGTCGGAAGCTAATACTTATTTTCTAAGCTACAGGACCTATGATGCAACATCACCTTTAATTGAAATATGTTGTAGCACACGTTCACTTTCCCCCGTCAACTGAACTTCACACCCTTGAATTGTCTCATCCCTGTTTACTGTTCATTTACTGCTTTTCATTTACTGCTTTTCATCTACCTCTTTCCATTTTCTGCTTTCATTTACTTTTAACTACAAACCACTCTCAAAGATTTGTTGGTCCCGAAGGTGCTTAACAAGTTTGTAGAAGGGAGGGGGGGTTGAATACAAATACAAAATTTAAAGTTTAATAAACTGTTTATTGATAAATCAAAATACAATTTACAAGTTTGTTGTGGAATAAGATTAAGTAAAAACTAATCTAAACAAACTTAAGAAACACTAAGATGGTTGCACAAGAATTAGAGAATGGGGATGGAGAGAATATAAAAAACAAGGGTTTTTGTATTTGTTAGAAAGATTGAGGGCTGAAGGCAACACTTAGATATAGTCTCAATCTTTCTATTTATACCCTATGCATTAAATGCATCGCAGGGTACTTTACACGTGTCCTTCTATGGGTGGTTGCATGCGTCTGACTTTTGGAGACATGCTTTTGGCCGTATGATGAACAGTGTAGATATCAGAGTTGTTGTACGATTTGCTGCAGAGGCATGTCTTGTCTGACAATCGCACTATGTGTGCATGTATAAGACAAAAGAGACTTGGGGTATAAGCAATGTGATCATCGATCGATGAATATCTCTTCCTTCATAGAGATAGAAGGAAGTTCAACTATCGCTCAGGCTTCTTCGCATATAAGTAGACTTGTCTTGTTTTCGCTGATATCTGCATCAGGTCATGAGTAGACTTGTCCTTTGTTCAGCAGCTTTGTCTTCGATTCAGCGGTGAACATCTTCGATTCAGCGGTAATTCCTTTGTCGGAAATTCGAGTGGACCATGGGAATCGTTGTGTGGAAGAACCGGAGGCGATCTTAGAATCGAAAGTGAAGAAATTACGTCATAAAGACGTAGTCATGACTAAAGTACAATGGAAGCATCATCGGGGTGCTAATGTTACTTGGGAGTCCGAAGAAGATATGAAGTTACGATACCCTCACTTGTTTAGTTAGGGTAAGATTTCGGGGACGAAATCCTCGTTAGGTGGGGAGGATTGTAACACCCCGAAATTTCGTTGGTTAAATTAGATATTTGATTTTTGGGCTTGAATCCTTGATTTTATAGTCTTGATGGATGAAGAATTCAATTACGAGTCCAACGGTTCTTTCCGGAGCGAAAACGGAGCTATAACGAAGAAGTTATGACCGAAACGGGATTTGACCAAATAAGAAGAAAAATAAATTTACCAAAATCAGTGGCTGGCGTACCTTGTTATGTGGGTTGCTGAAGCTGAACCCACGGAGCAACCTACGAGAATGAAAATTAGGGTACCTTGTTATGTGGGTTGCTGAAGCTGAACCCACGGAGCAACCTACGAGAATGAAAATTAGGGTACCTTGTTATGTGGGTTGCTGAAGCTGAACTCACGGATCAACCCACGTGAATGGCTGGACGTTTTTTTATGCATTATTTTTCCCCAAATATTTCTCATTTCTCATCTTCTTGATCTCAAAATTTCTCTCCCAACCCTTCACTTCACCTACTTCTTCTAAGCTTCTTTTAACCACCAAATCATCACTAATTGTTTCTAGAGTTAAGAGTATAATCCAAGGATTTCGGTTTGGAAGCTCTATCTTCATCTTCATCTTCATCTTCATCTTCATCTTCTCCAACCATCTTTCACCATTGTTGACCATTTTTGGGGTTTTCCAAGAAACCCAATTGTAAGTCATTCTAACAATTTCTAAACCATGAAATAAGTTATAAATGCTCCATTGATGATTTCCTAGTGTTTGATTTCTCTAAATTTCGGTCTGGATCATTTTTGGAGTTTTGGGTCAAAATTAGGGTTTTGCCCAAAATAGAGATTTTGATGATTAAGTGTTTGGGGATCAATTATTTATGGTAAAATGTATATTCATGATTGGAACCTTGTGGATCTAGGTTTGGAAGATTTGGTTTGATGAACCAAGTTTCTTCAAGGAAAGCTCTAAGTGGGTAAATACTAGATTTTGCTTAAATCTAGCAAGGTGAGTTTACTAAACTTTTGTTAAAACTGGATACACATCATATTTGCTTATTTGTTGTTATTATCACATAATTGCTCAAAATGGTCATCTTTACGGGTTTATGTATTTGATGGTATTTTCATGAGATTATGTGAAATATGGGTATATGAGGTATCATTCAATGATTACTCGATGTTGGGTAATTATTTGGGGATTTTCATTATGTGTGTCCACAATGGGTATTTGACATGAATAAGGAATATATGTTGGTATATCATGATGATTTTCATTTGGAATATAATTGTGGTGATATTGTATCTGCAACGTGGTTATGTAGATATGTAAGTCTTATGATGGACTTTTGCTATTAGGAGGGTGATATTGTACCCATGGTTGGTATTGGATTATAATGGGTTGAAATATACCTAAGGACCTCCTATTTGCATAATGTGGACGAACCGAGTCTGTGATTCACTATAGGAATGTAGGTAGGTGACATATGAAGAAATTCCCTTGAGCGGTAGCCTCCTATGTACCTAGACCTCCGCCGTCGGGGAATTTCCTGAGTAGTAGTCCTCGATGCGTGTCGGGCCTTTGGGTTGCCACGGTGTTCGGCTTCAAGGTGCATTGCCTCTTAGGGTGAACCGGCTTGGAGGTATGGGTCTCTCCCGTTGAATCCACATCTACGTGATTAATTGGTTAACTGCGGATAAGAGTCAAATATGTTATACCATGCTATTTTATTGTTCAACTCACTAGGCTTTTTGGCCTAACACTTGTTTGGTGTCGATGTGTATCTCAGGTTCTAGCGGCGCCGGTTCTAAGAAGGCGTAGTACTTGGGAATTATTGTGCTTGGACTTATTAATTATAGAAGACTGATTTGGGTTATAAATGACCTCGTGTGTATTTTATTCCCTAGTATTCGGATTTGGAATTGTTGATCACTATTTAATTATCCGTTTAAATTACGATTGTATTTAAACAGGTTTGTGTATTTCCCCATTTTGGGAGGCTCTTGCTATGGCAATTTAGAATACCTCATGTCCATTTTTCGGATTTTTGTTATCCCTATTTTAGGGTGTTACAAGTTGTTATCAGAGCCAGGTTTAAGTGAACTAGGTATTGTTTTAGTATATCTAGACTTAAGCTTTAGACTGTTTGACTTCACTGTCCACTTTGGGTAGAAATCCTAGGTGGGGAGAGTGTTAGGATTACGGAAGTACTCTATTTGAAAGTTGTGATGATGGTGACAAGAATTCTTATGTATGGTTCGTTCACAATTTCAATTAGCTACTGTTATTATGAACGCACTGTTTCGTGAGCATGCTTGGGTTACTATTGTTATGATGATTAATGAAAGTATTAGTACGTACAATGAGTTCAACCCGCTTAGTCTTTTCTTAATCTATTTCTCGTACGTTTATGGCAGATCAATATGGTTAACACTCGAAGTAGAGTACCGGATACGCCAGAAGGTCAACCAGAAGTGGAATCTGCAACCATACGACCCCATATGGGGGCAACCTCCGATGAAATTCCCATACCCAGAATCTTGGCAGGAGGACCTGAGCATATTCCTCGCCGAAACCTCAACACGAGTGATCCTATCATGGAGGAGGCGACCATGGAGACCCGACTTCGGGATAGCATGACGTTGGCCATGAATACGACCATGGCTCAACAACAATTGGCCATGACTTCGGCCATGGCTCAACAACAAGAGTTTTTCATGAAGCTCTTAGAGGATCGAGACGCCAGCAACCGTCAACCTGAGACCATGGCAGAAAACATTATTGTGGGGTCGGGTGGACCGAATGTGGTAACAGTTGAAGAACCATCTGATAATGGTAACAAGAAAAAGACTAAGGGATGCACCTACAAGTCGTTTCTGGGTGCCACCCTAAAGAGTTTACGGGTTTAGACAACCCGGTTTCTTGTATGTACTGGCTCAAGGAGGTAGAGATGGCCTTTGAGTCCAGTGAGTGCGATCCTTCTCAACGGGTCAAGTTTGCTTCTCAACTACTTTGAGGAGAGGCTTTGATTTGGTGTAACCTCACTCGATCAGTCCTCACCCCCGAAGTCCTAGCAAAGCTGACCTGGCCAGTTTTCAAGAAAAAGATAATGGACAAGTATTGTAGCGAGCGTTCGTTGGACAAACTGGAAGCAGATTTCCGGAATCTGAAGAAGGGAAATTTGTCTATAGCTGAATACTCCAAGATATTTTTGGAGAAGTTGAACTTGGTGGGACATCTGGTCCCAGATGAGAGATCGAAGATTAAGGCCTTCCATCTTGGCCTACCGGCCGATATGCGGACTGACGTGCGCAATGCCGGAGGGTCGACTCTTCATACAGTCATTGAAGAGGCCTTGCTTATTGAAGATGATAGGTTGGCTGAGAAGGAAGAAAGAAGTGTTGCGGGTGAGAAGAGAAAGTGGGAAGGGCCATCTGGGCCCGTTCGTCAGTTGAAGCCTTTTGTTAGCTGGAGAACTGGTGACTCCCGTAAGGGCGATCAATGGTGCCCAAAGTGCAGAACCAAACATTCGGGTGCTTGTACTTCCAAAACCTATGCGGGTCCGGTAAATTGTAACAGGTGTGGCAAGAGGGGCCATATGGCCTGGGACTGCATTGTTCATCTGGCGGTGTGCTATGAGTGCCAGGAACCGGGGCACATAAGGAGGAATTGTCCAAAGTTAGCGGGGAACAATCAAGGCAGATCTGTTGGGTCGACGGCTAGAGTCGACCAATCGCTGAGGGTGCCGAGTCTAGCTTTCCGGATGACCACCGAGGAAGCAAAGGAGACAGCCGATGTCGTTTCAGGTACGTTTCTAGTGAACTCCTTTCCTGTGCGTGTGCTATTTGATTCGGGTGCTACCTGCTCTTTTGTTTAGGATGTATTTTGTAAACAATTTGTCACCCCTGCTAGTGTCCTTTCCGACGCACTAGTAGTAGAGATAGCAAATGGGGACCAAGTAATTATCCGAGACTGTTTTTGGGGTTGTACCTTAGAGATCGACGGGAGTCCTTTTGGAGTAGACTTGCTACCTATGTCTATAGGTGGGTTTGACGTGGTTATAGGCATGGATTGGTTAGTGAAACATAAAGCGAACATCTTTTGCTCTAAAAAGATGATCCAAGTGCCATCGCCGGAAAATGGTATGATTACCATTTATGGAGAAAAAGGGAAGAGGTATAATCCATTATTTCATCTCTCAAGGCTCGTAAGTTTCTAGCGAAGGGTTACCCTTTGTATTTGGCCTATGTGGTGGACGCGAAGAAAGAAAAGAGGTCGGTGGAAGATGTGGAGGTGGTGCAAGATTATCCGGACGTCTTTCCAGAAGACTTACCCGGGTTGCCACCGGAACGACAAGTAGAATTTCAGATCGACCTCACTCCGGGAGCGGCTCCGATAGCCCGAGCTCCATATCGTTTAGCACCGACGGAAATGAAGGAAATGATGACGCAACTTCAAGAATTGTTGGAGAAGGGTTTCATTCGACCGAGCTCTTCACCTTGGGGAGCACCGGCTTATTCGTGAAGAAGAAGGACGGATCTATGTGAATGTGCATCGATTACCGAGAGTTGAACAAAGTCACAGTAAAGAATAAGTATCCCTTATCTCGCATCGACGATCTCTTTGATCAACTTCAAGGTGCGGGATGCTTCTCAAAGATCGATCTCCGATCCGGATATCATCAAGTGAGAGTGAAGAAGAATGACATTCCAAAGACGTCTTTCCGAACGTGATACGGTCACTACGAGTTTTTGGTGATGCCTTTCGGCTTAACCAACGCTCCGGCTGTGTTCATGGATTTGATGAACCGTGTGTGTCGACCATTCTTGGACAAATCCGTGATCGTTTTCATCAACGATATTTTAATATATTCAAAGGATGAGTCCGAGCATGGGAAACACTTACGGGAAGTATTGGAGATTCTAAGAAGGGAGAAATTGTTTGTGAAATTCTCGAAGTGCGAGTTCTGGCTCCAAGAGGTGCAATTCTTGGGGCATGTGGTATCAAAAGACGGAGTAAAAGTGGACCCGGCAAAGATCGAGGCGATGATGAGCTGGGAACCTCCGACAAGTCCGACAGAAATTCGAATTGGGCTTGGCGGGTTACTACCGGCGTTTCATTCAAGACTTTTCCAAGATCGCTACACCGCCCACTTCACTTACAAGGAAGAACGCCAAGTTTCTTTGGACCGATGCACAAGAGCGAGCGTTTCAAACGCTCAAGTAGAAATTGTGTGAGGCTCCGATCTTATCCTTACCCGAAGGATCGGAAGACTTTGTGGTGTATAGTGACGCTTCTAATATGGGGCTTGGGTGCATGCTTATGCAAAGAGGGAAAGTGATAGACTACGCGTCGCGACAATTGAAAGATCATGAGAAGAATTATCCGACTCATGATTTGGAGTTAGCTGCGATAGTTTTTGTGTTGAAGTTGTGGCGACACTACTTGTACGGGACGAAATGTACTCTTTTCACAAATCACAAGAGTCTCAAATACATCTTCGATCAAAAAGAACTCAACATGCGGCAAAGAAGATGGCTTGAACTCTTGAAGGATTACGATTGCGACCTACTCCATCATCCCGGTAGGGCCAATGTAGTAGCGGATGCGTTGAGCCGAAGGAGTTATGATAGTGGTGTCAAAATGTCTCTTGCAAGAATTGATGTAATATCAAGCCTATTGGAGAGCATCAAGTCGAGCCAAGTGGAAGCACTTAAGGAGGAGAACCTCAAGGCCGAGGTTATGTCCAAGCAAAAGGAACTTCTAACGGAAGACGGTCGTGGACTTAAGCTCTTCCAAGGGCGAATTTGGGTACCGAAGCAGGGAGGAAACCGAGAATTACTTCTCGAAGAAGCGCACAAGTCAAAATATTCTATACATCCCGGTAGCACCAAGATGTACCGAGACTTGAAATTGAATTATTGGTGGCCGGTGATGAAATTGGATGTTGCCAATTATGTAGAAAGGTGTGTCACGTGCCTTCAAGTCAAAGCGGAGCATCAAAGACCGTATGGAAGTTTGCAACCGTTGTCTATTCCCGAGTGGAAGTGGGACAACATCATTATGGATTTTGTGACAAAACTACCGAAGACCTTGCGCGGTCACGATACAATTTGGGTAATCGTGGATCGGTTAACCAAGAGTGCGCATTTTCTTGCAATGCGGGAATCTTTACCAATAGAGAAATTGTCCAAGCTTTACATTGATGAAGTGGTATCGAGGCATGGAGTCCCACAATCTGTAGTATCGGATTGAGATAGTCGCTTCACTTCGAACTTTTGGACTAGCATGCAAAAGGAGTTGGGCACTAGACTGAATTTGAGCACGGCGTATCATCCTCAAACGGATGGTCAAAGCGAGAGGACAATTCAGACGTTAGAAGATATGTTGAGGTCGTGTGTGATAGACTTCGGGGGAAGTTGGGATTCACATCTACCTTTGGTAGAGTTTGCGTACAACAACAGTTACCATTCTAGTATTGGAATGGCACCGTTCGAGGCATTGTATGGACGGAAGTGCAGAACCCCGGTTTGTTGGCTAGAAGCGGGCGAGAAACAATTTGCCGGACCAGAAATTGTTCAAGAGACGTCCGACAAGGTGAAAGAAATTCGGGAAAGGCTAAAGGCGGCACAAGATCGACAAAAGAGTTACGCGAACAAGAAAAGAAGACCGGTCGAGTTTCAAGTAGGCGACCGTGTCATGTTGAAGGTATCTCCATGGAAGGGAATTATTCGGTTTGGGAAGCGTGGGAAGCTTAGTCCTCGTTTCCTTGGGCCCTTCATTATTTTGGAGAAAATTGGTTTACAAGCCTATCGGTTAGAATCACCACCAGAAATGGATGGAATACATCCTACGTTTCATGTATGCTACCTTCGGAAATGTCTAGCCGAAGAGGAAAGCGTTATTCCTTTGTCGGAAATTCGAGTGGACAATGGGAATCGTTGTATGGAAGAACCGTAGGCGATCTTAGAATCGAAAGTGAAGAAATTACGTCATAAAGACGAATTCATGACTAAAGTACAATGGAAGCATCATCGGGGTGCTAATGTTACTTGGGAGTCCGAAGAAGATATGAAGTTACGATACCCTCACTTGTTTAGTTAGGGTAAGATTTCGGGGACGAAATCCTCGTTAGGTGGGGAGGATTGTAACACCCCGAAATTTCGTTGGTTAAATTAGATATTTGATTTTTGGGCTTGAATCCTTGATTTTATAGTCTTGATGGATGAATAATTCAATTACGAGTCCAACGGTTCTTTCCGGAGCGAAAACGGAGCTATAACGAAGAAGTTATGACCGAAACGGGATTTGACCAAATAAGAAGAAAAATAAATTTACCAAAATCAGTGGCTGGCGTACCTTGTTATGTGGGTTGCTGAAGCTGAACCCACGGAGCAACCTACGAGAATGAAAATTAGGGTACCTTGTTATGTGGGTTGCTGAAGCTGAACCCACGGAGCAACCTACGAGAATGAAAATTAGGGTACCTTGTTATGTGGGTTGCTGAAGATGAACCCACGGAGCAACCTACGAGAATGAAAATTAGGGTACCTTGTTATGTGGGTTGATGAAGTTGAACTCACGGATCAACCCACGTGAATGGCTGGACGTTTTTTTATGCATTATTTTTCCCCAAATATTTCTCATTTCTCATCTTCTTGATCTCAAAATTTCTCTCCCAACCCTTCACTTCACCTACTTCTTCTAAGCTTCTTTTAACCACCAAATCATTACTAATTGTTTCTAGAGTTAAGAGTATAATCCAAGGATTTCGGTTTGGAAGCTCTATCTTCATCTTCATCTTCATCTTCTCCAACCATCTTTCACCATTGTTGACCATTTTTGGGGTTTTCCAAGAAACCCAATTGTAAGTCATTCTAACAATTTCTAAACCATGAAATAAGTTATAAATGCTCCATTGATGATTTCCTAGTGTTTGATTTCTCTAAATTTCGGTTTGGATCATTTTTGGAGTTTTGGGTCAAAATTAGGGTTTTTCCCAAAATAGAGATTTTGATGATTAAGTGTTTGGGGTTCAATTATTTATGGTGGAAAATGTATATTCATGATTGGAACCTTGTGGATCTAGGTTTGGAAGATTTGGTTTGAAGAACCAAGTTTCTTCAAGGAAAGCTCTAAGTGGGTAAATACTAGATTTAGCTTAAATCTAGCAAGGTGAGTTTACTAAACCTTTGTTAAAACTGGATACACATCATATTTGCTTATTTGTTGTTATTATCACATAATTGCTCAAAATGGTCATCTTTGTGGGTTTATGTATTTGATGGTATTTTCACGAGATTATGTGAAATATGGGTATATGAGGTATCATTCCATGATTTACTCGGTGTTGGGTAATTATTTGGGGATTTTCATTATGTGTCCCCATAATGGGTATTTGACATGAATAAGGAATATATGTTGGTATATCATGGTGATTTTCATTTGGAATATAATTGTGGTGATCTTATATCTGCAACGTGGTTATGTAGATATGTAAGTCTTATGATGGACTTTTGCTATTAGGAGGGTGATATTGTACCCATGGTTGGTATTGGATTATAATGGGTTGAAATATACCTAAGGACCTTCTATTTGCATAATATGGACGAACTGAGTCTGTGATTCACTATTGGAATGTAGGTGGGTGACATATGGAGAAATTCCCTTGAGCGGTAGCCTTCTATGTACCTAGACCTCCGTCGTCGGGGAATTTCCTGAGTGGTAGTCCTCGATGCGTGTCGGGCTTTTGGGTTGCCACGGTGTTCGGCTTCAAGGTGCATTGCCTCTTAGGGTGAACCGGCTTGGAGATATGGGTCGCTCCCGTTGACTCCACATCTACGTGATTAATTGGTTAACTGCGGATAAGAGTCAAATATGTTATACCATGCTATTTTATTGTTCAACTCACTAGGCTTTTTGGCCTAACACTTGTTTGGTGTCGATGTGTATCTCAGGTTCTAGCGGCGCCGGTTCTAAGAAGGCGTAGTACTTGGGTGAGATCTTGGGAATTATTGCGCTTGGACTTATTAATTATTGAAGACTGATTTGGGTTATAAATGACCCCGTGTGTATTTTATTCCCTAGTATTCGGATTTGGAATTGTTGATCACTCTTTAATTATCCGTTTAAATTACGATTGTATTTAAATAGGTTTGTGTATTTCCCCATTTTGGGAGGCTCTTGCTATGGCAATTTAGAATACCTCATGTTCGTTTTTCGGATTTTTGTTATCCCTATTTTAGGGTGTTACATGTATGTCCAACTAACAAATTACAAGAAGAAAGAGAAAATCTATCAGCTTTCTAAATAGGACTTCAGGACCTTGATAATATAATTTGGTACTATCTATCCTTTCTGTCTTTGATTAGCTGATTCTTGTCGAATAAGAGTCTTGATCGGTTCAGCTGAGGGAGAGTCAGGGCCGGACCTGGGCCTAGGCCAGTGGGGCGATGGCCCAGGGCATCATAAATCATAGGGTTATTAGTTTTTTTATCCTAATCCATTATATATAGGTATATTTTTTGGCCTTAAAAAATTACCGTTACAAGCCCAAAGGCTGAAACAAGTCTAAGTCGAACGGATATCCAATCGACGCACACTCAGACCTCGCCTAATTCTAATTGACATCATCAAATCACACAGACGCTCACGCTCTGTCTCTCTCTCTCTCTCTCTCAATCCACGCTCTTAGCCTTTCACGATCGATTCTCGACTGGGGGGAAGCACCGCGAATACTTTCGATTTCTTGGTCACTCACGACTTAAGAAATCGACGCAAAACAGAGTCTTTCATCTGGGTGCAGCACCGCAGTCCGCAGCAGCCAACACCCATCGTTTAAGGTATTTATAACTACATTATGTATTTATGTTTAGTGTAATAGTGTTTACTATTTGTCTATTTGTGAATTGTGATTCACTGATTTGTCTCTATTTAGGGTTAAATCATGGTTAGGCAATAAAAAATCATAAATCAATTTAAGTTTTTTTTTTAAGATCAGTTTAAGGTATTTACATTATGTTTAGTGTTTAATACTTGTGAATTGTGAATTTGTGATTCACTGATTTGTCTCTATTTAGGGTTAAATCATGGTTAGGCAATAAATAATCATAAATCAGTTTAATGGGTTTTTTTTAAGATCGGTTTAATGGGTTATTTTATAGTTTAATACTTTAATGGGTTATTCGTTTAGTTGTTATTTACTTGTTTTGTTGTTATTTTGTGATGAATGATTGAATGTTATTATGTTAACTTGTTATTTGATAATGGTTGCAGTCTTGTAGAAATTATATTAATTCAAGACTTCAAGTATTCATTATTCAACTTCTAAGTTTCAACAAGTTTGGCAATTTCAACGACTAAATCATGTGTTATCGTTCTAATCTCTATTAATATTGTTTAACTGTTTAAGATATGTATCCTCGATCACAACCCTCGGGTGCTCAAAATAAAAAATGAAAAAAAAGACAAGAAGAAATTGCTCAATCTATGTGGGGTTCTTTAAATAAGTTTATAGTTAGACAACCAAATGTTTTTGATGTGAATGCTTGTGATGTGAATGCTTTTGATGCGAATGCTTTTGATGTGAATGCTTGTGATATGAATGCTTGTGATGTGAATGCTTTTGGTTTATGTCCCCCCCCCCCAGTTGTATCATTTTTGTTTTAGTTAATAAAGATCCGGTGTGGGGATGAGCCGCCTAGCAAGCTTGACTAGGTTCCAAACCCCTTTAAATTGTTTTTTCGTTTGCGTAATAAAGGGGAATTTTTTTGCCTTTCGCCATGGGCATACAAAATCTCAGGACCGTCCCTGGGGAGAGTAAGTACACCATAAGCATAGAAGGTCCTTGAGATGACTTAGAGGGCAGAAAGGGATTTCAGAGGCTCTTTGGAATCTGAGCTGACCTTCATCATCTCTGAAGAAGATTTCGAAAGGTTTCTTCAAAACTTGACCTGGGATGAATGGTCCACCAGGAGGCAGAGATAGATCACGAACTGAGAGATCAGGAGGAGGCCCGAACAGTACTTCTTTTGAAAACTTGATGGAGGTATCGTTTTTTATCACAACAACATTTTCAGAGGAGGAAGAGGAGGCAGGATTTCTTTTGATTAGCTTTGGCTTTGGTGGAAGAGCAGAGGGTACTTTCAATGTAGCAGCGACTCTGTTGATGAGAGATCCAACGACACCTTCAACATAGCCTTTATACGTTGATTTTGATTTCTTCAGTGCTTCTTTGAACTCTAACCACTCAACGTAACCAAAGTGTTCAACCCTTGACACAAACATAGATTTTGAGCTTCCATCCTCTCTAAGTATCTCCATAGTGACTGATGTTCGGTCCTTCTTCTTTCTCCTAGAGATATTAACAGCGACGATCTTCATTGGGTCAGAGCGATAATCAATCTTTTTTTACACCATTCTAGACTTTTATTGCTGACCTCTTTTTCTTTTGAGCGCTCATCTTCAATCCCTTTCAATATTGTAGCTTGAACTACAACTACATTCTCTTTCATCTTGTCATCTTTAAACATGGACGCTTGTACCTTGAGAGCTAAGTCAACATCTCTTCGGCAGTCAGCGAGCAGTCTTTCAGTTCTAACAGATTCTTCATATTCCACTTCGGAGAGAAAGTTGAGTTCTTCTGGTGGAGATTGAGGAGGGATCTTTATTCGTTGACTTTCTATGTGAGAGCTCATCTCAATTCTCCTTTTTAGTTCATCCTCTGACCATTGGGGTGGTCGAGAGGGCCTTCTTGAATGTTCCAGGGATTCATCTTCTATTTCCTCTTGTTCATCAACCTCATTGAAGGAGGTTGGGATTGTTTGTTCATCAGCTATGATAACTCGGATTATTTGCCGAGGAGAGAACTGTCTGAGCAAAAAGAATAGGGAGTTAGTGTATATTTTTAGGAAGAGAAAGATAAAGGTTTAGAAAGTGGTGTTTGGTAGGAATAGAAGGAGAGTGGGACAATAGAGAGGCACACCTGAGAAGGTTGCTCCCCCTCGTATGGTGATAGTAGCTTTAGATTCCCTTCGACAGCGATCCCCTTCTGCTTGCCTTGAGAGGAGGAATCCGGAGAACTATCTTTCTATCTCCCCCCTGCTTCAACAATGACAACGCCTTTTGTCAAAGGCACTGATGATGCATTTATTGTTGAGAACCAAAGAGAAGGGTCCTCATCTTCATCATCATCATCATCATTATCAATGACAACATCATCTTGATCTTGAAGATCAAGGTCTTCCTCGTCTTCTTCTTCTTCCTCGTCTTCTTCTTCTAAAACTAGAGAAGGAGGAGGGACTTGATCTTCACTAGTTGATACCTCAACTATCTTCTCCCCTTCAGCTTGAGAGGGAGGTTCATCAACCTTCTCCCCTCAGCATGGGAGAGAGATTCTTCCACAGCTACCTGAGCCTCAGCAGCTGTATTTTCTTCTTCTGTAGTATTCTCCCCCTCTTTGTCATCATCAAAGGGGAGGTCAGCTCTCGTAGTAGCAGCAACATCAGCGTCAGATTTCTGGCGGGCATCAACCTCCAGCTTGTCCAGACGTCCTTCTATAGTTGGAATAGCAGAAGTAGCCTCATAAATAAACTCTATAGCAACATTCAGAGATATTCTGTCATTCTCAGTGAAGGAGGGAGTGGAAGCGGGAGTTGGTTCCTTCACGGTTGACAAAATTTGTGAGAGGAGCTGATTTTCAGTTTCTAGTTTGCCGTTGAGGTTCCTGACTTCACCTGTCAAGTGATCAACATGGCCAGTGAGGAACTGAAGTTGAGTTGTATTTTAGGCCATGTTGTCCTTCAGTGTGGTGACCTCAGCTTGAAGGGAGCTAAGCTTAGAAGCCCCAGCTTTGCTAAGGATAAGTTCTTCAGCTCTTCACCTGCCTGATTAACGGCATTGGCGCTGGTGTTGAGAGAGGCAGCGAGATTCTCCACCTTCTGAGCGAGTTTGTTGACGTTGGCGTCAACAGTTCGCAAAGTAGGACATGAAAAAGAAGTTAGTATTTGAGCAAAATTATGCTCAGGCTTATATAGAGAGGTGGGAGAGGTGTATATGGTTTTGGGTTTACCTGAAGTGTCAAACATGTTGAAAAAGTTCAAGTCACCTTCGAATTGAGAGAAGGGCTGAGATGTTTGAACCACAACAGGTCCTACATTTGCAGTGACAGAAGCGGGTTGTTGTAAAAAGGGAGGGTTAGGGACCAAAGAGATAGAAGAAGAAGTAATTGGGATAGAAGGAAGAACACTGGTGATTATAGTAATTACCTCAGCGGGTTGAGAGACTGGAGGAATTGGGTTGATCACCAGTGGTGTATCAACGATTGAAGTTACTGATACGGTTGTTGTGGTTGCTGATGTGGAGGAGCGAGCCACAAAATCATCTAAGGTAGTCTGTTGAGAGCTACCTCAGGTTCCTTAACCGAGGGGGTTGACTCCTTAGTCTTCTTGGCTTTTTTAGAGGGACCAGGAAGAGCTGATGATTGTCTTTTGTGAGGGGTGGTAGTGGTAGGGATAGCGGATGAAGAATTCATCTGCGTGGCCACTGAAGTAGAAGAAGTTTGGGAGAGGCGTAAGCGTAAGGTCTGAAGACTTACCTCGTTGTCAGCGGGCTTCACCTCAAGGACTCGTGGACCAACTTTAGAGAAGTTGCAGTCACCTTCGGTAGGGTACTTCTCTCTAAGGAAAAAGTGGAGGATTGCAGAGAGGAACCGGACATAGGGAATCTTCGTGTCCCATTCAGGCTTCTCAATCTTGGACATGAGATCATCAAAGATTGTGTCGGCGTAGTCGAACTTTTTGCTAGCGAGCAACGAGTATCCCATCTGAAGTTGAATTTTGCTGGCTTGGTCCAGCGATCCAATCTTTCCACTCATACTTTGGATGATATGTGTGAAGATGTAGTTCAGCTCTGAAGGCATGTTCGCCTTCAGGATCTTTGTCAACTTCTTGTTGGGAATGGTTGTTCGAGGCTTGTTGTCCCATTGGTATTCCATATGATCCAGAAACTGAATAAGTTCAGCGTTAGTGGGTAGAGGGTCGAAGCCTTGAGTAGTCTTGGAGGGGAACCGCAAAGCTGTGCAGATGGCTAAGGCAGTGATGTTCCCTGGGCCATGTTGGGCTGTGAAGGAGATAGTAGGGATGGATTCACCTTTCTTGTTGGTCACTGAAACCCTTGTCACTGAAACCTTGTCAGCAATGAACCAGAATTGCTGAAAAAGAGCCTTGCTTGGCTTTGAATCAACATGTAGAGCATACGATAGGCATGATTGTTTCAGAAAGTTAGCTGCTTCCACGAGATGAGGGAACTTTTCAGCGTCAAAAGCCAATCGTGCTAGATGGTTGTTTTTGGGAATTTCATAATCAGCAATGGCGAACTTGACGGTTTTAGAGGCAATAAGAGTAGCTTGGGCCATTTCTGGAGTAGAAATAAGTAGAATAGAATAGAAGGTTTAGAGTCTAAAAACATTATGAAATATTTTACCAGTTTCTCTTTTAAGGAAAGAAACTTGAAAATTAAGTTTATTTTTAGAGTAAAACAGTGTTCTAATGAAAAGAAGTAAGAATAACAGTCTTAAAAACCAAAGGTTTTTGTATACAATAAAATCATAAAGAAAATGATTTTAAGAGTGCAAAACACTTTAATCCTAAACAGAAAGGAATTTTAGGATCAAACAAGTGTGTTTTGGAGAAAAGATGAAGAACAAAAACCTATAAATCTTGAAGGATTGGAGATTAAGGTGCTTGCTTTGTTGCTTGAATGCCGAGAGTACTTTTCTTGCCTTGCAAGTTTTGAGAGGGTAAAAGGCAAAAGTGTAAATGACATTCCTTTTATATGAGAGAGAAAGAATTTGGAGTGGGAAAAGGAGGTCATCATGACACAGACACGTCCCACGAAGTTGATTGGACAAGAAGTGCAACGGACGAACGTGTCAGAAAAAGTCGTGCCATGGATTATCAGTTTAAATGACGTCATAGGAGAGAGAAAAGGTTTCGTTTTTAGAAAGTATCACTGATAGAAATTCAGAGAGAAATTTTCTTTTCAAAGATACACTGACGAGAAATATCTGTGATGAGATTTGTTTATCAAAAAGATTTTAACCCCTTGAAGAAATTCAGTTATTAAAGTTTTGATTTTTGAAAACGTCTTACTGAATGATATTCAGCGAGATAGATTAAGAAAACATACATGAGAGTTAGAAACATTTAGTCAGAGATTATATGATGAAGTAGAACGTATTATCACTGACATAATGCATGAAAGTTGAAGAGTTAATCTTCAAGATTCAGCATTCCAAGCTCACTGATGAGAAATTTAAATCTTGTCTCATCAAGAGGTTTGGTGAAAAGATCAGCAAGTTGATAGTCAGTAGGGATAAAGTGGAGTTCTATATCACCATTCATCACATGATCTCTAATGAAATGATATCTGATCTCTATGTGTTTCATCTTTGAGTGTAGCACTGGATTGTTTGCTATAACGATGACACTAGTGTTGTTGCAATATATTGAGATCTTGGATAGCTGAAGGTCATAGTCTAATAGTTGATTTCTCATCCATAAGACCTGAGCACAACAACTTAAAGCTGCTACATATTCAGCTTCAGCTGTGGAAGTGGATAATGAGTTTTGCTTTTTACTTATCCAACTTACCAGCTTTCCTCCTAGAAGTTGAAATCCTCCAGTGGTGTTTTTTCTATCAAGTTTGCAACCTGCAAAATCACTATCTGAATAACCAGTGAGATCGAACCCTGAATCTTTGGGATACCAAAGACCGAGGTTAGGAGTTTCTTTAAGATATCTGAAGAAATGCTTTATAGCAATCAGATGGGATTCCTTGGGTTCTGATTGATAGCGTGCACAAAGATATGTAGAGTACATGATGTCAGGTCGGCTCGCTGTAAGATACAGCAGGGAGCCTATCATTCCTCTATAGGCAATGACATTTACAAGTTTTCAGTTGGATCCTTGTTTAATGTCAGAGGAGGTGCCATAAGAGTTTTCATTGCTGAAGTTTGAGTGAGATCAAACTTCTTCAGCATATCTTTAACATACTTACCTTGATTAATAAATGTACCTTTGTCAGTTTTCTTGATCTGAAGTCCAAGGAAGTAAGTTAGTTCACCCATCATATTCATTTTATATTATTTCTTCATTCTTTCCGCGAAGCGAGTACACAGAGATGGGTTGGTAGAACCAAATATAATGTCATCAACATATATTTGTACAAGAATAATATGACCTTTTATCTTTCTGAAAAACAAAGTGTTGTCAATTTTGCCACGTTCAAATTTTTCAAAGATAAGAAAAGAAGAGAGAGTATCATACCAAGAACGAGGAGCTTGTCTTAACCTATAGAGAGCCTTATCCAGCTTATATACATAAAGTGGATTCTTAGGGTCAGAGAACCCTGGGGGCTATTCAACATAGACTTCTTTATTCAGCTTTCAATTTAGGAATGTTGATTTGACATCCATTTGATATACTTTGAAGTCTTTGTAAACTGCATAAGCTAAGAGGAGTCGAATTGCTTCGAGCCTAGCCACAGGGGCAAAGGTTTTATCATAGTCTATGCCTTCCTCTTGTTTGTATCCCTGAGTAACCAATCTTGCCTTGTTGCGGGTTACAGTCCCATGTTCATCTAATTTCTTTCTAAACACCCATTTAGTGCCTATAACAGATTTATTAGATGGTCGGGGAATGAGATTCCAAACTTTGTTTCGTGCAAATTCAGTCAGATTTACTTGCTTGGCGCTGACCCACTTTGGATCTCTGAGGGCATCATCAGTATTCTTTGGTTCTGTAAGTGAAATAAAATTAACAAAGAGACAGATGTTACCTGAACTTCTTTATGTCTGAATACCTGCTTCAGGATCACCAAGGATTTGATCTATGGGGTGATCTCTGGTCCATCGCTGAGCTGGAGCATGATCGCTTACTTCAGGAGTTGGATCATCAATAAGAATGATTACTGATGAAGAAACTTGAGATTTTTCAGCTATCAGATGTTGAGTGTAAGATATATCATTGTTTACTAAGAGGTCTTCAAATGAGGAAAGATCTGATGGAGGGAGTGTGTTAAGTGAGTGGTGGATTCATCGTTAGGAGGTATAATGTTTGGATCTTCATCAGCATTAGGAGGATTTGTTTGCTGATGAGTGTTGAAAAGAGGTTCTGTTTCTCTATAAAAAGATAACATCCAAGCATTCAGTTCATCATTGTCAGTGATAGGGTTAGAGTTCGTTGATCTGGATTCGTCAAATGTGACATGAATTGTTTCTTCTACTGTTTGTCTTCTCTCGTTGAAGACTCTGTAGGCTTTGGAAATTGAGGAATAACCAAAAAAGATTCCATTATCATCTTTTGGGTCAAACTTTCCAAGTGAATCTTTGTTGTTTAAGATGAAACACTGACAACCAAAGATGTGAATAAAGCTTATAGAAGGTTTTCTTCCATGAAAGAGTTCATAGGTTGTTTTGCTGAAACGTTTTACTATCAAAGACCTGTTTTGAGTAAAACAAGCAGTATTGACAACTTCTGCCCAAAACTGAGTTGGAAGATGAGAACCACTGTGCATTGATCTTGCAGCTTCAATGATCGTTCAGTTTCTTCTTTCAGCGACACCGTTTTGCTGAGGAGTTCTTACTAAAGAGAAATTGTGAGATATTCTTTTGCTTTCAAAGAAGTTATTCAGGGGACTGTTTTTGAATTCAGTTCCATGATAACTTCTTATTGAGCGAACAGTTAGATTATTCATCACTTCCATCTTTCTAACAAAATATATCAGTTCTTATGGAGTGTCACTTTTGCAGCGAAGAAAGATTACCCAGGTGTATCGAGAGTATTCATCTACAATGACAAGTGTATATTTCTTTCCAGCTATGGATTGGATATTGACACGGACAAATAAATACACATGTAAGAGTTGAAGAGGACATGTCACTGAGGAAACTTGTTTTGATTTGAAACTAGCTTTAGTCTGTTTTCCATTCTCACATGTTGAACAAAGAGATTCCTTGGCATATGAGTTCTGAGGAAGACCGGAGACTAGTTCTTTTGAGGAGAGAGAATTCAGTGTTTTGAAGTTGAGATGAGATAGCCTTTTGTGCCATAACCAATTGACATCTAAGGAGGCCTTAGATAGAAAGCAAACATTTTTAGTAGTAGTAGAATCCATGTCTATTACCTAGACATTTTCCATACGATAACCACTAAAAGCGAGCTCCCCTTTTTCATTCATCACTGAACATGCTTTTTTGCAAAAGAGAACTTTGTAGTCTTTGTCACATAGCTGACTGATGCTTAGAAGGTTATTGTTGGATCAGTAATTGTATTCAAGATTAAAATGTTGAGAGGGGTCTTATTTGTAAGTGTTTATAATTTCCTAGGGGTAATTTAGTAGTTATTTAGGCTAGGTCTTGCCTTGGTCATGTGGACCTATATAAGGCATTATTTCTTTTAGAATCCCTAGGGCATCATTTGAATATTACACACACAAGGTAGTGATTACACCTAGAACACACACTCACACATTTACATGTGACTAATGAGATTTATGGCTATATCGATTGAATCATCTTGATCTCTTATCTTTATTGAGTTGTGTTATCAATTTATCAACTAATATCTGGGTTTAACATTTGGTATCAGAGCCAAGAATCAAGATTATTGGATTGGAAAGTGGTTTTTCGAAAAGTTCACTGTGTGAAAATCGATTTTGAAATTTATTGTGTTTTTTAGCATGAAAATGATTTGAATAGGTGCGCATTATGTTATAGAACATCATCAGATTGCCTGATTCCATTTAAAAACATCAATAGATTGTCATTTTTGAAGATTTTTGAAGTTTTGTTCAAAAGGAGTTCGAACACTGTTCCATTCGATTCTGTGCATAAAAGTTGTTTTTGGTTATTGATTTTGATTGGGGTTTGTTCGTAGTATGTATGTGGATGCATTGTGTGATTTTTACACTGTGTTTTAACCCTTTGAAGTGTTTCTGGATTAAAAATTGAAGTACAGGGATGTATCTGTGAAGAACTCGCAAGTTCTAGGAAGAACTCGCAAGATCTCTAAATTCGTAGAGATTGTTGTTTTTGATTAAGTATAGATTTCGCCAGTATCTGTGTTACGAAAACCTCAGGATTCGCTAGATCCTTATCTACGAGAGTTGGAATTCGTAGGATAGTTGGAACTTTGAAATTTTGATTAAGTGTAGGTTTCGCAGATACCTGGGTTGCGAAAATTGAAGAACTCGCAGATTATTAGCTTGCGAATCCCCTGAGATTCACAAGTAGTGTTTACGAATTCTTGATTCTTACCTTCTAAAATTTTCACTAAGTATAAAATTCGCAGGTTCTTAAAAATTACAACATATTCAGGTTGCGAAAGTTAGCTTGCGAAAGTTAAGAGTAAAGATGAAAATTTTCTAAGTCCAGGATTCGTGAGTTTATGTCTTGCGAATTCTCTCTTACGAAAGTTGTGTGCGAAAGTTAAAGCTCACTTGAATTTCTCTAAGTCTAAAACTCGCAAGAACTTAAAAGTGACTTCTCATTGTTGTTTGCGAAAACTTGCATCCTGAGACTTTTTCTAAGTATAGAACTCGCAAGTCTATACTCTACGAATTCTACTTGCGAAAACTTGTTTTTCTGAAATTATTCTATGGAAAGGATTTGCTAGGTTCTACTTTGCGAACTGTTAAGGTCTTGTAGGTCTGTTGTTTGCGAATTTCTAGGTTTCGTAGAAAGCCAGGTTGCGAATTCCACTTGTCTGCGAATTCTACTCATCTTGTTTGCGAATTTTGAAGTGTTGTCCTTTTTGCAAATCTCTTTATGGTTCTTATTGCTTGCAAATTCTACACTTGAGTATTTTTAGAAATTTATCTTTCTGGAAATTTTTCAGTGTAGATTTTATCCAATTCCTGATTCAAAGATCTTATTAGTTGATTTAAATTGTACAGATAAGTTTGCTTACTAATACAACTGCTGAAGATGTCAAACCAACTCCTTTCCATGGGCACTCAGATCAAACCACCAGTCCTGTCAGCAAATGAGTACCAACAATGGAAGAAACGAATGATCCAGTTTCTGAATCACAAGAACAAAGATTACATGGCCTCTATCACTTTTGGTCCTGTAAATCCCATGATCAGAGTGTCTGGTCAAGCTGCTACTGATACCTCTCCTGAGATTCCTGACATATTTGTTCCACGACCATATGAATACTTCTCTAAAAGAGAGAAAGAGGTGTACAAAATAGATGAAGAAGCTCTCATCTTTTTGACTATGGTCATTCCTAATGACATCTACAATCGTGTAGACAGCCGAAGTTCTGCAAAGGAAATATGGGATGAGCTGGCAAGACAATTTGAGGGTAGTGAAGCTTCAATTCAAGCTAAGCTATGTGCATCAATGCATATGAGGGATTTCATGCAAGGGAAGGGGAGACACTGCTTGACACTTACAATAGATACAACATCATTTTGAATGACCTAAGGAGGAACACCATTTCCAAATCTGCTTCTGAAATAAACTATAAGTTTATTAAGAACTTGAACCCATAATGGAAGAACTTTGCCATCAATC
Organism: Arctium lappa; assembly: GCA_023525745.1. Lineage (NCBI taxonomy): Eukaryota > Viridiplantae > Streptophyta > Magnoliopsida > Asterales > Asteraceae > Arctium > Arctium lappa. Next base: position 71,654,627 of record CM042051.1, on the reverse strand, counting down.
TTTAGATGTCAAAGAATATGGCTCAAGAGAATGTGATTGACATTTTCTCTACACTTTCCCAACATGAAGATGAAGTGAGATCAATCAACAATGAGTCCAAGGATCTGAAGGACTTAGTGGTTCTTATTGTTGGGAAAGGAAAAGGTTCTAGTTCTGGTCATGTTTCATCTTCAAAGTCAATGAAGAAAGTGTCTAAAGCATTTCTCACCGAGATTACTGAGTCAGACTCTGCTACTAGTGAGGTGGAACTGGAGATCAATTCTGATGATGACATACATAGGTTCTCTGAAAACTTGGCCTTGATTACGCGCCAATTCAAGAGAAGATTTGGCAAAAAGAAGTATTATTCAAAGCCGAAGTATGAAAGGTACAAGAGGGACAAGTCTGATCTGAGATACTAGCCAAAGTATGGAAGGAGAGATGAGAAGAGAGAATAAAGAAGAGAAGAGAAGAAATAAGAAAGGAGAGAAGAAAGGAGAGAAGAAAAGAGAAAAGAGAAGAAAGAAGAGAAGAAGGATGAAGCAGGAAGGTGCTTCAATTGTGGAAAATTTGGGCACTTCGCCAAGGACTGCAAGTTCAAGAGAATCAAGAACTCAGAGTACTACGCAAGGAAGTCTTTGATTTCAAAGAAAGAGGAGGAGGGGAAGGTGATCATGGAGGAAAACTGGTTGTGCCAAAGCTCGGATGAGGAGGAGCAAGCACACTTCACTCAAATCTCCTACATGGCAAAGCTTGATGATGATGATGAGACTTCTAAAGCACATTCTGAGGATGAAAACTCTGAGGTAAACAAAAATTCTGAACTCATTGAATAACTTATGGTCCAAATCCACAACATGAAAGATGAATTTGAACTGTTAAAAGGTAAACTTAGCTCAGAACATCAAACAATTTTGAGTTTTCATGATGAAAACGTTCTACTGAAAGTTGTTGTGGAACAAAAGGAAAAGGAGAAAGATAATTTAAAAGCTGAAAAAGAATCCTTAAAAAACAAAAATATCTGATTTGGAAAAGGATCTTGTTAATCTTAACGTTGAAAAAGGTGATTTTAAAATTAAATTTGAAGTCTGTTTTCAAGAGCAAAATGATGCTTACACCAAGATTAAACAACTGGAGGACATAAACATGAAACGTGGTCAGATTGAGCAAACATTAAATCTGTTGACCAATAAACTCCAAGATGAAAGATTTTATAAAGTTAAACCAGGCTTGGGTTTTTCAGTAAATGATGTTTTGAAAAAGGCCGCGGAGCACTTGTGTAACTTTGACAAACTTGGCTCCACGGTTAAACCCATTCTTGACATTCGTACGACTTTCGTTAAAGTTGATACTTCTAAATCTCTTACAGAGACCAAAGGTAAAGAAGTAATAGGAGAGGACAAGTCTAGTGGTACTGATTCGCAAAATTCTTTTAAATTGGTTGGTTTTAAATATAGTAATTTAAACAAGAGTTATGAGACTCGAAAGATTGAATTCGTTGAGTTTGAATCACTATTTACTACACCTTCAAAAGAATCAGTCAACAATGACAAAATCCCTCCTGAAACTGAATGCAAATACGATGAATATGAATCGGATGCAGATCCATCAATTATACCATCAGTTTCAAACCCTATTACTCCTAAACCCTTACTTGTTGAAAAGGTTGAAGAAGAGACCAGTGTCACGAATGAATCTTGTTTCAAAAATGATAAAATGGAGTTTGTTGAGAACATGACTGAAGAAATATTTTCTGAAATTGTGAATGCTTCAGATCCTGATCTTGTTTCTATTTCAAAAGAGTCGAATTTTGTGAGTGATCACACATTTGATTTGATGAAACAAACTGATATGTTGCAAAAATCTCTTGATGAGATTGATGATGAAAACTTTGATCTCAAATTTAAACTTGAAAAGTCTTTAAAAGACAATGAAGAACTTTGCAAAGAGATCAATGATTTGAAAGTCACTTTATTTAAAAATGTTTCAAATGATAAACAAATGCTTAATGATCAAAGGTTGAAGGTAAGATCTAATCCAGAATTTGATGAGTCTACAAAACCTCCAGTCATTTATTCTGAATGCCTTGAGTATCAACCAAGTACTTTTGAGAAGGGTGAAACTTCACGTATTTCAAGAAAAAGATTGCCTTCTAAGAAAAAGACTGACAAGGTTCCTATTTCTGTTTCAGATCTGAATGGTAATGGAGTTTGGAGGAGGAGGAAGAAGGATAAAAATGATTGTTTTAATGTTTGTGAAAATGTTGTTGAAACCAGTTGTACCCAAAACAGTGATGAGTTGAGATGTACTTCTTTTGATGAGAATGAATGTCAGATCTGTTCCGATAAATCTAAATTTATGACATTTGCTCGAAAGAATTTATATTGCAAACACTGTTGGGACAATTCTTTTAAATACTACTCCACCCCTAAGTCCAAGAAAAGCAAAAAGAAAGCTAAACTGAACTTTAATTCCAATTCTTCCATGCAACCTAAAGTTTTCCGTGCTAAGGTTACTAATCCAAGATCTAAAAAGCAACTTTAGGAATTAAATGTTAAAATGGTTTTGAAATGGGTTCCAAAACCTCGATATGAATGGAGAGTGAAAGTCAAATCTACTGATATTCCTGAACTGCTTGAAGCTAACAGCAAAGGACCCATTTGGATATGGGTACCAAAGCGAAACTAATTGTTACTTTTGCAGGCCTATCGATTGTGGGTGATAGATTCAGGATGTTCACGTCACATGACAGGATTCAAGCACCTACGACATAACTATGTGGAGGATCCTACTGGAACAGTTCGTTTTGCAAATTCTGAAGTAGACAGACATGTCAGAGGATACGGAACGCTTGATAATGGAGTTATGAAGATATAGAGGGTGCTATATGTTGAAGGTCTTGATCATAATCTGTTCAGCACCAGTCATTTCTGTGACATGAAATACCAAGTTCGCTTTACAACATCTCATTGCTATCTTGAGGATCCAGATGGTTACGAAATCTTTAGAGCTGAGCGCAGTGGAAATCTATATCATGTAGATTTTCCAACATTGTCTGCCACACGTCCCGTATGCTTACTAGCTAAAGCTTCTAAAGCACAATCATGGACGTGGCATCGCCGCTTGTCTCACCAGAATTTCAGATAAATAGCTAAGCTATAGAGACAATGTCTGGTAAAAGGTCTACCAGAAATGAGGTTTGAAAAAGACTCACTGTGTTCGGCATGTGAGATGGGCAAAATGAAGCGAAGCTCATTCAAGTCCAAGACTGAATCATCAACCTCATCTGCGCTTGAACTTATTCACATAGATCTTTGTGGCCCAATGCGAACAGCGTCTATCAACAGAAAGAAATATGTTCTGGTGATGATAGATGACTATTCAAGATACACATGGCTCGAGTTTCTTCGAAACAAGTTGGATGCGCCTGAACTGATTATCGCTTTTATTAAGCGTATTCAAGTTCGTCTACAATAGCCGATTCGGACACTTCACAGTGATAATGAAACCTTACAGAGCTATCTCATATCTGTGGAAATTTCACACAACTTATCCGCAACCTACACTCCGCAACAGAACGACATTGTTGAATGAAAGAACTGCACCCTTGTTGAAGTTGCTCGTACTATGCTTGCGTATGCTGATCTACCTATGTATCTTTAGGCTGAGGCGGTCGCGACAACTTGCTTTACTCTGTTAGACTATAATTGTATTCAAGATTAAATAAGGGTCTTTGTTGTAATAGTGTTTGTGTGTGAAGTGTAATTGTTTCTAGAAGGGTTGACCTTGCTTGGTCATGTTGACCTATATATAAGCAAGTCATAGTGTTGTTTAAAAAAAGTGCAAGACGTGTGTGTGAAAGAAAAGGTGTAATTGAGAGAGAGTAAGAACACACATAGTAGCACACATTGAGTACACACACAAACACTCAATCTTAATTGTTCATCACAAATAGGGATATGGATTGATGTAATCATTGTGATTAATAAACAAAGTGTTTTGTGTATGTGTTTATGCTAGTAAATCTTGGGCCACAATTGGTATCAGAGCCAAATTCATTTCAAAATCAAGAAAATTTAAAAAAAAAATCGACACTGTTTACAGTACTGTTCATCGTCACTGTTCACCGAATCATTTTTGAGTTTTAGTAGAAATTTCGAGTTGAGATTGATCAGGTTTTGTTCGCTGAGTGAAATAGATCGAGTCTATATCTGTTAATTCTTGTAATGCACTGTAATTGATCATAAATTTGATGATTTTGTGTGTTTTGAAGTTCACGAGTTCAGTCACTGTATACACATCAATTTGTATAGAATTGTGCTTTTAGATTGAAATTATTTGTTTGTATTATGATCAAAATGTATAGGTGATCAAATTGTCAAAGTTTCAAGTTAATTGGACAAGATTTGGTTCAAAATCAGTGAGATTTTGGTCGACTTTCTGAAGAACACGCAAGATATCTGAAGAACGCGCTAGATCTGAAGAACACGCAAGTTCTTCGTTAGAACGCGCAAGCTGAAGAAATTCGTTTTTGGTCGAAACGCACAAGGCGTTGGTTGCGAGTTCTAGAAACGCGCTGGTCGGTATCTGCGAGTTTGAGAAGGAACAGTGTTCAGCGAGTTCTTTGTCGTGCGAGTTTAAAAATCTCAGAATTTTTTTCTAAGTGTTGGAACGCGCAAGCATGATTAGTGAGTTTGCTCAAAATGCGCAAGTAGTGCCTAGCAAGTTTCTGGAACGCGCACGCCTCTATCAGCGTGTTTCAGCGTGAATAGTAACTTGCGTGTTTAGGCACTTGCGAGTTTTATCGATTAGCGAGTTTCAGTGCTTAGCGAGTTCATCAGAACGCGCAAGTCTTTGCGAGTTTGCTTGCGAGTTTACTTGCGAGTTTGCTTGCGAGTTTGCTTGAGAGTTTATCAAACGCGCAGACTTTGATTTGCGTGTTTCTCAGCCTGCGAGTTTTGTTTTCAATAGTGATCTGCGAGTTTTGTCACTTAGAATATTTTCTGAGAATTTTCAAAACTGTAACATGCTCTTTAATAGTGAAATGTTTTTTCTCTAGGGGCGCTGTCCCTCGACCCCGCAAGGGCGTTGCCCCTTGACCCCACCCGCTAACCGGGTAGCGGGACCCCCGTGCTAAATCTGCGGAGGGGGACAAAAGTTCTTTCTGTGATCAAAATCTCTGAATTTTTTTTTAGATTTCTGTATTTTTCTTGATTTGATTGGATTTAAAGATCTTTACTAGCTAATATTTTTCATTTTTTTTCAGGTATATTCATCTTTTAATCATGGAAAATGAATTTCTTTCTATGGGATCTCATCTGAAGCCTCCGGTCTTGTCTTCTGGAGATTATTCACAATGGAAGAAGAGAATGATTCAGTTCTTGAATCTAAAGAACAAAGATTATATGACTTCTATCATAGAAGGTCCGGGAGATCCAAAATCACTTGTACGTGGACAAGCAGCTACAGCAACTGATCCAGCAATTCCAGATCGATATGTGTCAAAACCATATCAATTTTTCAATGAGACAGAAAAAGCAAGACACAAGGTTGATGAAGAAGCTTTTATCTATCTCACTATGGGAATTCCTAATGACATCTACAATCGAGTAGACAGTAGGGATTCTGCAAAAGCGTTATGGGATGAATTGGAGAAACAGTTTCAAGGATCAAAGAAGTCTATTCAGACAAAGTTGAATCAAAGTATCAATGCTTATGAAGGTTTCCATGCTAAAGAAGGAGAGACTTTGTTGGAGACATACAATCGATTCAATATCATATTGAATGATCTTAGGAGAAATGGGATGAACAAGACAGAATCGGAGATCAATTATAAGTTCATCAAGAACTTGAACCCAGAATGGAAAAGCTATGCAATCAACATTCAGATGACAAAGGACATGGCACAAGAAGACGTCAATGATATCTTCACAACTTTATCTCAGCATGAGGATGAAGTAAAGCAGCTTAGTGCTGAAAAGAAGATGGTCAAAGATTCATTAGCCTTAATGTCTGAGCGTAAGAAAGGGTCAGTTTCAAATCCAGTTCTTCCTACAAGACAAAGTTAAGGAAATCCAGAGCTCTTCTCACTGAAGTTACTGATTCAAGCACTGATAAATCTTCCACTGAAAGTGAAGAACATTCAGATGAGGATATGCAAAGATTTGCTGAAAATCTGGCTCTTCTCACAAAGCAGTTTAAAAGTTTTTGAAAGAAAAGATACTCAAAGCCGAAGTATGACAACTACAAGAAAGACAAGTATAAACCGAGATCTGAAAAGAAGTATGAGAAAAGCGATGAGAAAAGAGATGATAAGAGAGAAGAGAAGAGAGAAGGAAAGAAAGAAGAGATTGAGCCGAAATATGGAAGATGCTATAATTGTGGAAAACCAGGTCATTTTTCCAAAGACTGCAAGCAGAAGCGGATAAAGAATTCAGAATATTATACTCGGAAATCACTGATAGCAAAGAAAGTGGAAGATGGTCAGAACTTAATAGCAGAAGAAGAGAATTGGTTCTATAAAAGTTCTGATGATGAATCCACCCACTTTACTCAGGTGTGTATGATGGCTAAAGTAGATGAGGACATTGGATCATCTTCTGACCATTCTGATTGTGGTTCCGAGGTACGTATTCAATCTTTAAAAGCTCAAGTTAAGTTCATGAAAGAAGAGTTTAAGACTTTGAAAGTCAAACTTAGTCATGAAAGACAAACAATGTTGAATTTTCGTGATAAAAATTCAATGTTGAAAGATTTTGTTAAGGATAAAGAATCTGAAAAAGATCTTTTGAAAAAGGAAAAAGATATTTTAATTTCAAAAATATCTGAGCTTGAAAAAGATCTTGTCAACTTAAATGCTGAAAAAGGTGATTTTCAATTAAAATTTGAAGTTTGTTATCAAGAAAGAAACGAGGCATATTGTAAAATCAAACAACTGGAGGATTTAAATCTGAAAAGAGGACAGACTGAGCAAACATTAAATCTTTTATCAAACAAACTCCAAGATGTCAGATTTTATGATGTTAAAAAAGGTTTGGGTTTTGAACCAAATAATGTTTTAAAAAGAGCACCAGAAAATTTATATAATTTTGATAAACTGGGCTCTATTTCTACAAAACCTGATATTCATGATACTTTTGTAAGAGGTAAAGATGTGAATGTTGATGAAACTTCATCTTGTGCTGATTCAATTTCAAATTTAAAATCTGTTGGTTTTGCTTATAAAGATTTAAATGAAAGTTATAAAACAAGAAAAATAGAATTTAGTGAATTTACATCACTATTTCCTCCTTGTTTACCAGCAGAATCACACAAGGTTGAAGAAAATAATATTGAATCTCAGTGTCAGTTTGATGAATCTGATTCAGAAAATGCTGTTGAGAATCACGTATTATCTGATTTATTCACTTCTAATTCCTCAAAAGATTCAAAAGATGAAAATATCATGAATCACAAACTTAAGTCTGATTTTTCAAAAACTATGACTGAGGAGATTTTTACAGAAATGATGAATGCTTCAGATCCTGTTCGTATAATAGAGAAGATGGAATCAAACTCTGAGGTAAATCAAGCATCTACTTTTGAGAAACAAATCATCGATCTTCAAAAGATGATTGAAGAGTTAGAAGATGAGAACGTTGATCTCAAATTCAAACTTGACAAGTCCTCTGAAGAAAACAAAGAACTCTCTAAAGAGTTAAATATTTTGAAAAATGATTTGTGTAAACAAAATCTAAAAGAGAAAAAGATCTTTGACTCTACAAACTGGAATGTTCATTCTAATCCAGAGTTTGATACTGTTAATTCTAAATCTTCAGTTGTTTATATTTCTACTCCTGAATTTCCTCCGAGTATTTTTGAAAAAGGAGAAACATCTTGTAATTCAAAGGCAAAATCATTTTCTTCAAAGAAAACTAACAAGATTCTGTTTCCTGTTTCAGATATAAAAAGGCAAAATGGTAAAGGAGAAAGAGTGAAGAATGTGAAGGAAAATAAAGTTGCTAAAAATAAATGTAATATTCGTGATAGTGGTAGTTTGACGTGTAAAAATTCAAACGTTCCCAAATGTCAAAGTTGTATGAATGATTGTACTTCATTGGATAAATCTAAGCTTTTGACATTTGCACGTGAGAATTTTATCTGCAAACACTGTCATGATAATGCATTTATCATTCCTTCTATTCATTCTAAATCTAAAATTGCCAGAAAAACATCTCATATCAAATCAACTTCAAAATCCTTAACTCATCAGGCTAAAAATTTTCATGCTAAGATTGATAATTTTTCGAAAAAGAAATCATTTCATGAGCTTAATGTTAAAATGGTATGGAAATGGGTACCTAAGCCTCGCTACGAGTGGCGAATTAAGGCTAAGGTAGATGACATTGTTGAGTTGCAAAAAGCTAACAAGGAAGGACCCATCTGGATATGGGTACCTAAACAGAAATGAGTTGTTATTTTTGCAGGCCTCACATACATGGTATATAGATTCAGGATGCTCGCGTCATATGACAGGATTTAAGCATCTACTTCACAATTATGTTGAAGAACCTGCCGGTACTGTCAGTTATGCCAATTCTGAGGTTACTGGATATATTCGAGGACACGGATCGCTAACAAATGGCACCGTGACGATCAAAAGAGTACTATACGTTGAAGGACTTGATCATAATCTTTTCAGTACAAGTCAATTCTGCGATAGTAAATTTCAAGTTCGGTTTACTGATAAATGCTGTTATATTGAAGATAAAGATGGTTGTGCAGTTTTTAAAGCTAAGCGGAATGCAAATCTTTATTCTGTGAATTTTCCAACACTTTCTGCATCAAGACCTGTTTGTCTGATTGCAAAAGCTTCAAGAGCTGAAAGTTGGGTCTGGCATCGGCGTCTGTCTCATCAAAACTTTGATGCTATTAATCAATTGGCGAGACAAGGTATTGTCAAAGGTCTACCAGAACTAAGGTTTGAGAAGAATTCTCTTTGTCCCGCTTGTGAAATGGGAAAGATGAAACGAACATCTCATAAAGCAAAGACAGAATTCTCATCCTCAACACCTCTTGAATTATTACATATGGACCTTTGCGGCCCGATGAGGACTCAGTCTATCAATGGTAAGAAATATATTTTGGTCATGATAGATGAGTATTCCAGATATACTTGGCTGAAATTTTTAAAGAACAAATCAGATGCAGCAGAGCTGATCATTGAGTTTTAAAAGAAGATTCAGGTTCGACTACAATTGTCGGTTATATCTTTGAGAAGTGACAATGGCACGGAATTCAAGAATGAAAAGCTTCAGAGTTATCTCATATCTGTTGGGATCTCTCATAACTTTTATGCTGCCTATACTCCTCAGCAAAACGGTGTAGTTGAAAGGAAGAATCGAACACTGGTGGAAGCTGCAAGGACAATGTTAGCCTATTCCGAATTGCCAATGTTTCTGTGGGCTGAAGTCGTAGCCACTGCGTGTTTCACACAAAACCGCACGATTGTCATCAAAAGACATAAAAAGACAGCATATGAACTTATTAATCGTCGAAAACCGAATATTAAATTTTTTCGTACTTTTGGTTGCAGGTGTTACATTCTCAATGATCGAGCCAATCTTGGTAAATTTGACAAGAAGGCTGACGAAGGCTATTTCATTGGTTATTCGTTGACATCTAAAACCTATCGGATTTACAATAGACGAACCAAGACGATCATGGAGAGCATTAATGTGTCATTCGATGAATCATCAACGTTGACTTCTGAACACAACAGTTCAGAACTCAAGCTTAAACAGAAAGTTTCTATTCAAGACGGAATAGAACCTGAAGTCAAACAGAATAAGTCTTCTAATTCAAATAAAATTACAGCTGAATTAGACTTATTATTTTTTGATGCTTTTATGGATATTTGTGCAGATTTTGAAAAATCAAGCATATCTGCATCAACTTCAGAGGTTCCAATTATAATAGCAGATATTTCAGGACCTTCTGAAAATGTCACAATTTCAACCACATCAGGTACATCTCAATATATACATTCTGAAGATACTAATGTTGATTCTGTGCATGCAGATCCAAATTCTGCAACAGAAATTCCGAGTGATTCTTCTATTGCTCCGGAAATATTTACTTCAGAAGAGGTTGTACAAGATGTCCCGAGCACATCTGGGGTTGTTAAAGACTTACCTGCAGTGTATGATGAATATGAGGAAGATAATACTCAAACTGACATTCATTCGATTCCAAGTACAATGAAATGGACAAGAGATCACCCACTTCACAATATTATTGGTGATGCACAGTCTGGTGTACAAACGCGTGCAGCATCAGCTAATTTTTGTCTATATTCAAGTTTTTTAAGTTCTCTCGAGCCAAAGAAAGCTTCAGAAGCCTTGCGTGATCCAGATTGGATACTGGCGATGCAAGATGAACTTCTACAATTTGAGAGGAACAAAGTTTGGCGACTTATACCACTTACAAAAGGTAAATCTGTTATTGGAACAAAGTGGGTTTTCAGAAATAAGAGAGATGAATCTGGAGTTGTTGTTCGAAACAAAGATCGCCTTGTTGCAAAGGGTTATTGTTAACAGGAGGGGATTGATTATGACGAAACGTTTGCTCCTGTGGCACGACTGGAAGCCATACGTATCTTCTTATCTTATGCAGCGCACAAAAATTTTACTGTCTTTCAAATGGACGTAAAATCAGCATTTTTAAATGGGATATTGCATGAAGAAGTATATGTTGCTCAACCAGAAGGATTCATTGATCCAAAAAACCCTGATCATGTCTATGTCTTAGACAAAGCCTTGTATGGACTCAAACAGGCACCAAGAGCTTGGTATGAAACTCTAACTCAATTCTTACTAGCTTCAGGATTCAAGAAAGGATGCAAACTGGATAGAAAGAGCACCTCTGGTTCTTGTCAGTTCTTAGGTGATAAGTTGGTTAGTTGGACATCTAAGAAACAAAATTGTGTTTCTACATCCACCGCTGAGGCTGAATACGTAGCTGCCGCAAGCTGCTGTTCACAAGTCCTCTGGATGCGAACACAGTTAAAAGATTTCGGATATACTTACCAACGAGTTCCTATCTACTGTGATTCTAAGAGTGCGATTGCAATAACAGCCAATCCAATGCAGCATTCCAAGACAAAACACATCGACGTGCGTTATCATTTTATAAAGGATCATGTCGAAAAGGGCGATATCGAAATGCACTTCGTGACTACAGACTACCAGTTGGATGACCTTTTCACCAAACCGTTGGATGAAAAGAGGTTTAACTTTTTAGTTAGCAAACTTGGTATGTTAAATGCCACTTCATGATTCTAGGGGGAGCTTTCTAATCTTATGCTTTATTTGAATATATTTTGGATATTTCATCATATGTTGACTGACTAAAGCGGAATCATTTGTATAATGATTACCAAAATCTTTTTCTTGCAGGATATTTTATGTGACATTGGCTTCTAAGTACGTTTGCTTAGAACCCGTAATTTAACGAAGAATGGCTTTTGAACAATTCAGTTCAAAACCCGTATTCAAATGTTTTCTTCTGAAGGATGCTTTCAAGATTACATCTTTTCAGATATCAAGGGGGAGGATATCTAGTCAAGGATACTTTCATTGTTATATTCATTCCAGGGGGAGTTAAGGATTCTTATTCACAGGTATAACATTCTAATCCTTATACTCTAACACTTGTGAAAGAAGAACAACTTTCACTTGTGAAAAATGTTTTTAAAATGTTCAAACCACTTCATGATCTTAACATGTTTTTATGATTTGAGAAGTGTGATCTTTAAATGATTTTTTTTGGATACTTCATTGTTTATCTGACCGTGTGTTCTTTAAAGAATAATACTTGTGTATTTTCTTTTCTACATACTTTGTCAAGTATTCATACACACACTGGTTCAGTATTTTCAAATTGACTTTGTTATTACCATGTATCAAATGATATATCTTTCTATGGTAATACTCCCGTCGTTTGGTATTCATAATTGTTTGAATCAAACGTCATTTCACTTTTAATGTGCTTTCATTGATAATATGTTTATATATTGTTCATATAAACAACTTACGTCTTTGAATTCCCAAATATTTTTCTTCATGATAATTTGATCTGATCTTAATCATTGTCAGATTCTCAAAACATTTCTATTCTTTTCATTCATATAAAGTTTTGAGAAATCTTAAATGTTTAAAATGCTCAAATTTCATTTCTAATTTTTGAATGAGCATACATACACTGACATATGATTTCTTGTGCTTTACATGTCAAGAAAATCATTGAACAGCATGTACTGTTAGGAACATGGGATTCAGTGTGAGTGCTTATTAGATCTTCCATGGATTCACGATAACCAGTGTTCCCTACCCCGGAAGAAATCCTTTGAGTGATTGAGGGGAGAGGAGTCTAAAAGAATTGAGTGTGGGATTGAGTTGAGGTAAAATGGAAATGAGAGAATGGTTAGATGTGAGTTTATATGATTAAAAGAAAGAGGGTGAGAGAACAGAGTTAAAAGAATATTAGAACTCTGCACCAAACATCTTTCTGAGTCGGGCAGCCACATTACTGATTGGTTCACATTTCTTTCGTGATCATCATTGAAATAGGCAAATAGCCCATGTCATCTCTTGCATACAACCTCCCTAGCTACTCATTCTTTTCTCAAAAAGAGAATGTTTCACATTTTCTAGGGAAGCAGCATATAATCTATCGGATCTTCATTTGGAAGATACTGATATTGAAAAAGAAGGAAAGTTGCCCCACCTTCGACCCTTTCTCATGCACTTTGAGTCCATGTACAATCATTGCTGTCTCAGTGATTTACATATGTTGAGCCTTATGAAACACAATCATTGTGCTAATTATTTCAAACACAAGCATGATCACACAGAGAATATGTTTTTCTGTCAGAACATTCATAGAATTACCTTGTGTTTTTCAATGATTGAATGGAAGTCCTGGGGAGTCAACCTCAAACAAGCTCCTTACATTGTACATTTGTTGTACACAGTAACTCCGTGTTACTGACAGGCACTTTTAACTGTTTCATATGTTGATTCAGGGTTACCATTCTTATTTTGTTTGAATTTGAAAAGATTCAGATGAATACATTCATGGTTCAATGGCTCTTTCAGATCAGATGACAGATTCTATCACATCATGTATTGAGGAAATTCATAATTTTCCTATTTGGGGGAGATTGTCGATTATAAAAAAGGGAGAATTGAAGTTCATGAAGATTGCGCTTATCAGATGGTGGGAAGTTCATTCAATGACGGATCTGACCTTGAAGTGTTTTAATGATTTTGATTCTTACAAATCATTAAAAAGGGGGAGAATAATCAAAGCTCAAGATCAGATTGAAGTTTTAAAGATTTCAGAGGAGATAAAGTTTTCAGATGATTGAAGTCAAAGATTAAAGAAAGCTTGTCAAAGAAAAAGTGGAAGAAAGTCAAAGTTTGAAAGAAAGGTTGTTTATTCAGAGTTGTGTTAAAAGCAAATTCAAAGGGAGATACAAGTTTGAAGAATTATCAAAGTTTTAAAGATGTCAAAGCCGGAAAAGATTCGAAGTTGAAGATTAATTCTGAAGATATAAAGACCTGAAGATTATTGCAAAAAATTTTTAAATCTTGAATCCAAAGGGGGAGATTGTTAGACTATAATTGTATTCAAGATTAAATAAGGGTCTTTGTTGTAATAGTGTTTGTGTGTGAAGTGTAATTGTTTCTAGAAGGGTTGACCTTGCTTGGTCATGTTGACCTATATATAAGCAAGTCATAGTGTTGTTTAAAAAAAGTGCAAGACATGTGTGTGAAAGAAAAGGTGTAATTGAGAGAGAGTAAGAACACACATTGAGTACACACACAAACACTCAATCTTAATTGTTCATCACAAATAGGGATATGGATTGATGTAATCATTGTGATTAATAAACAAAGTGTTTTTTGTATGTGTTTATGCTAGTAAATCTTGGGCCACATACTCAGAATCGTACCACTGTGGTCAAACGCTTCAATAAAACGGCATATGAGTTGATCAACAATCGTAAACCTAATATCAAATTCCTTCGCGTCTTTGGTTGTAGGTGGTACATTCTAATAGAGCGTCAAGGAATTTCAAAATTCCATAAGAAAGCGGATGAAGGCTAACTTGTTGGATACTCGTTGACATCCAAAGCTTATCAGATTTACAATACACGAACCAAGACGGTTGTTGAAAGCATGAATGTATCTTTTGATGAGAATTCTACTCGGACTTCTGAACACAACTGTTCAGAACTCGGACTGAAACACAAAGCTTCTATTCAACCCAGAATAGAACCAGCTTCCAAACCGTCTACTTCTTCTAACTCTAACTCTATTTCATCTGAGTTAGATTCGTTGTTTATTGATGCCTTTGATGAAATATGTGCAAACTTTGATAAAGGCATAACAACGTCAACACCAAGTTCGGAGGTCCCTACTCTTGTTGAAGAAGTCACTGAAACTGCAACTCCATCAGGTACAACTACACTGATAGTCTCTGATTCGACTAACACTGAATCTGCTTCTGCAGATATTCCTTCTGGGAATGAAGTCCCGAGTACTTCATCTACAGTTCCCGAAGCTTCAGTATCAGAAACTCATGTACAAGATGTCCCGAGCACATCTGAGGATCTACCTGCAGTTTGTGATGAATATAATGAAACGAATACGCAACAAAACGTTGAGTCGTTGCCAAGCACACACAGATGGACAAAGGATCATGCCCTACACAACGTGATAGGTGACGTACAAGGTGGTGTCAAGACACGTGTTGCGTCAGCAAATTTCTGCATGTTCTCAAGCTTTCTTAGTTCCCTAGAACCAAAGAAAGCATCATAAGCTCTACGCGATCCCAATTGGATTTTTGCTATGCAAGATGAGCTTCTGAAATTCGAAAGGAACAAGGTTTGGCACTTGATCCCACTACCTCAAGATAAATTAGTTATTGGAACTAAGTGGGTGTTTAGAAATAAGAAGGACGAGGCAGGAGTAGTGGTAAGAAA
The DNA here is from genome assembly GCA_023525745.1 of Arctium lappa. Classification (NCBI taxonomy): domain Eukaryota; kingdom Viridiplantae; phylum Streptophyta; class Magnoliopsida; order Asterales; family Asteraceae; genus Arctium; species Arctium lappa. Next base: position 71,639,620 of record CM042051.1, on the reverse strand, counting down.
CAAGGCTTGGTTGGTAGCAAAAGGGTACTTTCAACAGGAGGGCATTGATTACGATGAAACGTTCGCCCCTCTTGCGAGGATCGAAGCAATCAGGATCTTCTTAGCATATGCAGCGCACAAAAACTTTACTGTCTATCAAATGGACGTAAAGTCAACTTTTCTAAATGACTTTCTACATGAGGAGGTTTATGTTGCTCAACCTGAAGGTTTCGTTGATCCTCATCACCCTGATCATGCCTACGTGTTAGACAAAGCACTTTATGGTCTCAAACAAGCACCACGAGCATGGTATGATACTCTTACTAAATTTCTCCTAGCTTCCAGTTTCAAGAAAGGTACAGTTGACACTACCTTATTTCTAAAAAGGCAAGGTGAAGACTTGATTCTCATACAGGTTTATGTTGACGACATTATATTTGGGTCTACAAATCCTAAATTCTGCAAGAACTTTTCAAAGATCATGGAAACGAAATTTGAAATATCGATGATGGGTGAATTGAATTTCTTTCTTGGTTTGCAAGTAAAGCAATTACCCAAAGGCATTTTCATTAATCAAGCCAAATACATTAAAGATATGTTAAGAAAGTTCAATATGTCAGACAGTTCTGTCATGAAAACACCAATGGCTACTGGTACACTCTTAGACGCAGATTTATCTGGTAAACCTGTTGATCAAAAGGTGTATTGTAGCATGATTGGTTCTTTACTTTATCTGACTGCAAGTCGTCCAGATATCAAGCTAATCCCAAAGAGTCGCACTTTAATGTTGTTAAGCGAATTTTTATATATCTTAAAGGCACTCCTAATTTAGGCCTTTGGTATCCAAAGGATTCCCGTTTTGATCTCACTGCCTTTATAGATGTTGACCATGCAGGATGTAAGCTAAATCGGAAAAGTACTTCTGGATCATGTCAATTTATAGGCAACAAACTTGTTAGTTGGACATCAAAGAAACAAAACTGTGTTTCGACATCCACTATTGAGGCAGAATACGTAGTTGCTGCTAGCTGTTTTTCGCAAGTCCTCTGGATGAAGACCCAGTTGAGGGACTTTGGGTACAACTACAAGCGAGTGCCTATTTATTGCGATTCCAAGAGAGCAATTGCAATAACTTCTAACCCGGTCCAACACTCAAAGACCAAGCATATAGATGTACGCTATCACTTCATCAAGGACCATGTAGAAAAAGGTGATATTGAAAATGCACTTTGTTCATACCGACTTCCAGTTAGCTGACCTTTTCACCAAGCCATTGGATGAAAAGAGGTTCAAGTTTCTAATCAGCAAACTTGGAATGTTGAATATGTCCACTTAGACCTTTTCTCATGACTCGAGGGGGGAGTTTTCTGTATCTTAATCTTGTGGCTTATGTATTGGTTCTCAAACAGTTGCTATTCATATCTTCTACTGACGGAAGCAGAATCATTTTTATAAATGATTACCAATATTCCTTTTTGCAGGATATTTCAAGTGACTTTGGCTTCTGATCACATCTGATTAGAACCCGCATTTCAATGATTTTCTTCTAAAAAGGATGCTTCAATGCTCACATCATTCTAGAAGTTTTTACATTGAGGGGGAGCTTAACTGTCAAATACATTTGTTTTAAGGGGAAGAAATGTTGAAACTTCAACATTTATATCTGTTAGAAAGAAAAGATATGTGGGGAAGCAGCTACTCATCTTCTTCTCAACAAGAAGATGTTTAATATTTGAACAGGGAAGCAGCACATACTCTATCTGATTATCACTTGGATAATTCGGTTATTGCAAAAGAAGAAAAGTTGCCCCACCTTCGACCTTTCTCACGCACATTGAGTCTTTGTATAATTTGTTGTTGTCTCAACAAGTTTACATACTTTGAGCCGAAGTTAAAAAGCAATCAACTGAGCTTAATTCTTTCATACACATGCACGTACACACAGAAATTTGTTTTCTGTCAGAACGTTCATAGATAACCATGTGTTATTCAATGATTGAATGGAGGTCCTGGGGAGTCTACATCACGACCAGCTCCTTATATAGTAACTTCATGTTACTCAGTAACTTTGTGTTCCTGACATGCACTCCTAACTGTTTCATCTGTTGATTCAGGGTTACCACTCCTAAATTGTTTGAATTTGCAAAGATTCCAATAATTACATTGTCTTAATTGACAACTTTGAAGATTGCTACTATTTCCAAATAGGGAAATATTCATGAAGACTGCGCTTAACTGTTGATTTAGGGGAGATAATTCGAAGACCGACTTGCTTTGAAATGTTTTGATGATGCTGATTCTCAACACTCATCAAAAGGGGGAGAATATTCAAGGTTTTCAAAGTCAGATCTAAGTTACTTTGTTCAAAAGAAAGTTTGTTGAAGATTGTTGAAGAATTCAAGTTCTTTAAAGATTCCAAAGTGTCTGAACCTATCTGAATTATCAAAAGTCTGACTAAGGATGATCGTCAGAAGGACACTTCATTCCAATTTCAGCAAAAAGAGGAAAGTTACAGTTTCCTCAAAGGTGTGAAGACTGTGAAGAGATACAATTTTGAAACTGTTAATGTCATATTTGCTACAGTTTTCAAGAGAAGTGAAGACCTGAAGAAAATTACCAATTTTTTTTAATCTTGAATCCAAAGGGGGAGATTGTTGGATCAGTAATTGTATTCAAGATTAAAATGTTCAGAGGGGTCTTATTTGTAAGTGTTTATAATTTCCTAGGGGTAATTTAGTAGTTATTTATGTTAGAGCATAAATCTGTTGGATACAAGATCAAGAATACTGAAGGTCAAAGTTGAGAAAGTCAAAGCTGCTAAAGTCAAATCTCATTAAAAGTCAAAGTCTATTTGTAATAAGTCAATGTATTTTGTATTTGTATTTTCCTTGTAATTAGTAGTTAGTATAAATAGTTTGTTTTCTTTGTATTTTGTAAGATACGATTTAGAGAGAACTGAATTGTGAGAAGTCAGATTGTAGAGAGAGAAAGAGAGAGTTCTAGAGAGAGAAAGTGTAAAGATTGAATTTGAAAGAAATCAAACAGGTAATTGATTTGTTTTATCTTGTTTGTTTGATTGATTGATTAGAAACTAGATTCTGGAACACACAATTGGTATCAGAGCAGATCCAAATCAAGAAAAATCAAGAAATACGTTCGTTCGTACTGTTCATCAAAGTCCAGAATCGATTTCGAGTTTAATTGAGTTTTTGGTGTTGTAATTGATTAGGTTTTGTTAGGAAAGTGAAATCGATCGAGTTTGTATAGAAAGATTTGTCTATTGCACTGTAATGAATTCGAATTTTTGATTTTTTTTATTTTTGTAAACACGAGTTCTTGACACTGTTCTTATTCAAAATTGTAATTTTTGTGTTTTTGATCGAAAATTAGTGTTAGCTTTGTATTCGATTTGTTGAAAAGACCAAATTGTCGAAGTTTTGAGTCTGAATTCAAGGTGTAAATGAATTTTTAGAGTGATTATGTTCGATTCAGAGGAATGCGGGTGTTCATCGAGGAATGCGTCTGATTCATCAAGGATTGCGGGTCTATCATCAAGGAATGCGGGTCATTCATAGCTGAATGTTGCGGGTTTAATAACAAACACATAGTTTGATATGCGGGTGCTTCTTGACACGCATTTTGAGTAATGTGTTTGCTTAGTGACACGCATAACAGAAAGTTACGGTTCCTTTGTGACACGCAAAGTAAAGGAATGTGGTTCCCTTATGACACGCAAAGTAAAGGAATGCGGTTCCTACCTGACACGCATATTGTGAGAATTTCGGGTCAAGTGTGAAAATCATTTTGAGGAATGCGTTTCAAGTTTAACACGCATTGTTGAGGAATGCGTTTCAAGTGTGACACGCTTTGCTGATGAATGCGTTTCCTGAGTGACGCGCATAGTATAAAAGACTTGAATTTTTTTAATTTATCGAAATTTCAATATGCTCTTTAATATTGAAATTTCAATAGCGGGACCCCCGTGCTAAGTCTGCCTAGGGGGACATAGTTCTTTTAGTGATTAAAATTTCTGATTTTATATTTCAAGTTTTCTGTATTTTCTTGATTGTTTCATTTGGACTAACGATCAGTTCTAGTTTCTTATTGATATATTTTTCAAACAGGGTTATACAAGATGACTTCCAAAGATGCACTTTCAATTGGAACTGATGTGAAACCTCCAGTTTTATTCAAAGGCGAATATGAGCAATGGAAAGACAGATTCCTGGATTTCATAGATCGGCATTCAAATGGAGAGAGTATTCTACTGTCTATCACCGAAGGTCCAATGGTTCCAATAACAGTTCAAGTACCTGATGTTGACTCTTCTGATAGTGAAGATGGAACTGAAGAAAGAGAGCAAAAGATGAAAACAATGACAGTAGATATTTCTCAATATTCTGAAGAGCAGAAAAGCCGATACAAAGCAGATAAACAAGAGAGATCTTTACTTCTTCAAAGCATCCCAAACGAGATCTACATCAAGATTGACAGTTATAAAGCCAATGCAAAAAAGATGTGGGATCAATTACAAAAGATGATGATGGGATCAAAGGTCGGAAACCAGATGAAAGTGGCAAACTTCATAAATAGCTATGAGGAGTTCAAAGCCAAGGAGAATGAGAGTCTGGAAGATACTTATGAGAGGTTTGTGTTGCTTCTGAACGAGTTAACAAAGAACAAAGTTAAGAAGAAGCAACTGGAAAACAATGTCAAATTCTTGAGTATCTTACGTCCAGAATGGAAGAAGCATACAAGAAGAATGAAGCAGATGAAGGATTTAAATGAAATTCCACTACATGAGGTATTTGAAACCTTAAAGCAGAATGAAGAAGAGGTTGAAGAGAAAAGAGCTGAAAAGAAGAAAGCAGTACAAGCTTCTGATCCTATTGCCTTAGTAGCTGGAGAGAAGTTAAAAGAAAAGAAAGAGAAGAAAGAAAAGAAAAAGAAGATAGTTCTTACAACTTCTGAGTCAGATTCTGTTTCAGATAGTGATGATGGCGAGAGTCTGAAACAAGCTATGATTTTGCTGACTCGTGCCTTTCAGAAGAAATTTTATAAGAAGCCGGGATCAAATTCTCAACGGTATTCTTCTTCGAGTTCAAAGAACCATGAACACCGGGAAAGGGTGGAAGGAAAAAGGTATGAAGAGCAAAGATATGTGGAAAAGAAACCGGATGAGAAGAAAAAGTTTGCGAATAACTACACCGTTGTTGAAAAGTCAACAACTGACTCAATCAAATGCTACAACTGCGGGAAGATGGGTCATTATGCCAAAGATTGTCGGAAGCCGAAAGTACGCAACTCTCAGTATTATCAAAACAAGTTGCTTTTGGCAAGACAACAAGAAGCTGGTGTAGCTTTGATGGCCGAGGATGAGTTTTGGTTGGATCATTCCGAGGATGAAGGTGAAGAGAAAGAAGAAAATGCTCATATCTGTCTAATGGGCAAAGAAGAAAAAGATGACGAGTCAGATGATGAAGCAGTTAATGAGGTATTAAACTTAACTCCAAAAGATTTCATTACCAAATTGGAAACCATGGTGATTGAGCTTCAAAATTTACAAGATAATCTGAAAAAGGAAAAGGAAAGGGTTGCTAAAAAGAACAAGAAGATCTTTGAACTTAATACGTCTGTTATTTCAAACAAAGATCTGATTGATTCTTTACGCAAATCTGATTCTAATTCTAAATCTAAAGTAGATGATTTTAAAAGAAGATTTCTGAGTTTGAAGTTAAGGTTTCTAAATATGAGTTTGAGAAAAACGAATCTGCACTAACTGTTTATAAATTGCAGGTTGAAAACAAGAATTTGAACAAGAAGGTAAATGATCTGGAAGTTAAACTTTATAAAAGAGGTCAAACAGATCAAACCATTTTTCTTAATGCTCCTGATGAAGAGGTTGATATTAAGCAAAGATGGGGACTTGGTTTTAACAACCCCCATTATCTTAAGAAAGCCATCAGAAAACAGCCAGCACTTTATAACTATGATTTTCTTGCATGTGCTGGTAAACATACTCATTTAAAACCCAAATTCGTTACCAAATTGCCAGACGAAGTAGAGGCCAAAGAAACTGAAAACAGAAAGAATAAAAAAAATGCAACTACCATTTAACTATGTAAAGTTAAATGATAGTTATCTTTCCGAAACACCAAAAGTATTTTCAAACGACTATTTTGTTAGTTATTCCGCATCTGAGATGAAGGCAAAACCTGAAATTGCAAAGGTTTATGTTCCTACATCTATCCTTGAAAACAAAATAGTCGAGCTTGAAAATGTTTTATTTGATGAAAAGATTTTGGTGGATATTCAACAAAATGTATTTTCTACCGTATTAAAGAACACTGTTTTTCAAATTAATTCAACAAAGTGTTCTACAATTTCAATGGCATCTCAATTTTTTCTGACAATTCTGATGACTTATTTGAATCTGCAAATGATTCTTTTAATTCTGATGATGGGAGCATGGAAGAATCTGATATGTTTGACATTCATTCTAAACTTCCTGATCATTCTACTTGTCTTGAAAATGACAAAGTGTTACCAAGTGGTGTAAATACTGTTGAATCATTTACTAAGGTTGGTAAATCAGTTTCTGTAACTGCTGATTACTATGCTCATGGTAAGAAACATAAGAAACAACGATTACAGAAACAGAAATACACTGGTACACAAAAGAAAACTCAATCTTGGAAATCTACTTTTCCTAATACATCTGCATCTTGTGTTTCAGATTTAAAGAAGAAAAAGTTGAAAGCTCAATCTGAATGGAGACCAAAAAGGAAGGATGATGAGATAGTAGAATCAGTTTCTGATAATACTTGTAATAGAACAGTTAGTAGTGATACTGATGTGATTGATCAAATTGCTTTTAATAATCAAAACCTTGTAACTTCTTACAAGAGATATTCAATACAGCAATTGATTCAATTGTCTCCTATTACTACTATATATTATTCTTATCAAAAAACTGATTTTTCTTATTCTCATAATTCCTTTGATTGGTATGGATCTTATCATGTTTATTCTTCAAAGTCAAATGTTTTTCAATGATTTCAAAAGAACAGAGGGTCCATTTTTAAGTGGATGCCAAAATCTTGTACTAAACTATTAGGTCCCGTTTTTAAATGGGTACCTAAGTCTATTATTGCCTGATTTCTCTTGCAGACCCGGCATATGTGGTACTTGGACAGTGGATGTTCCAAGCATATGACTGGGCAAAAAGCTTTATTGTCTAACTATACAGAGAAATTCAGTGGCAATGTCAGATTTGGAAACGATCAGCTTTCACCTATTCTAGGATATGGTGACATCATTCAAGACAAGATAACGATCAGTAAAGTGAGCTATGTCGAAGGCTTGGGGCACAATTTATTCAGCATAGGTCAATTCTGCGATAAAGGGTTAGAGGTTAATTTCAAGTCCAAGAGTTGCTCGGTTCGTACTGAAGACGACACGGAACTCTTGGGTGGACATCGAAAGACAAACCTCTACACCATCAACTTGTCCAAAGTTCAGATTGACAATCAGGTATGCTTGATGACAAAAGCTTCATTGCAGCAAAGTTGGCTTTGGCACAGACGTTTATCTCACTTGAACTTTCGTTACATCAACAAGCTGGTTCGTGGGAAATTAGTAAAGGGACTTCCTGAGCTGAAATACGAGAAAGAACACTTATGCGCAGTTTGTGAGAAGGGTAAGATGAAGAGAGCCGCACATAAACCAAAGCCTGAACCAAACACTAGTTCTCCGTTAGAATTGCTACACATGGATTTATGTGGTCCAATGAGAACTCAGAGTTTGGGTGGTAAGAAATACGTGTTGGTCATTGTGGACGATTATTCAAGATACACGTGGGTCAAATTTCTTCGATCTAAAGATGAGACACCGGAAGTTCTCATTACTTTCTTAAAGACGACCCAGGTGAAAATGCAGCGACCAGTCAAGTTTCTTCGTACTGATAATGGCACAAAATTCAAGAACAAGATTGTTGAAGAATATCTCGAATCGGTCGGGATATCACATCAGTATTCTGCTGCTAGAACGCCTCAACAAAATGGAGTAGTAGAAAGACGTAATCGAACGCTAGTCGAGGCCGCTCGGACTATGCTTAGTCAATCGGATCTTGTGGGCGGAAGCTGTGTCAACTGCATGTCATACGCAAAATCGTTCCATGATACACCGCCGGTTTCAGAAGACTCCATATGAGTTGATCAACAACAGAACACCGACTATCAAATATTTTCACGTATTTGGGTGTAAATGTTTTGTGCTTAACGACAGAGAGAGTTTGAATAAATTCAGTGCTAAGGCGGACGAAGGCATCTTTATCGGTTATTCTTCAACATCTGCTGCATATCGTGTTTATCTAAAGAAGTCAAAGAAAGTTGTGGAGAGCGTCAATGTCACATTTGATGAAGAGATGGCTTCTGATCATATCAGTTCAGAACCCGTTATCACAGGAGTATTAGCTTCTGGGCAGATCAGTCCAGAACCTGTTTCTACAGCGAAAAATTTGGATAACGCTTCTACATCTACTTCACATTTAACTGATTTAGATTTGTTATTTGAATTCTTTTATGATGAGTTTCTTGGAACTAATGTATCTAAATTTGCTGTGACTGACAGGTCTGAAGATACAAGTTGTCATCATCCAGTCACTTCAGAAGTTATTACTGAACAAGCATCCCCAGTTCAGACAGAAACTCATATTCCTCTTGTTACTCCTACAGTTGAAGATACACAAGTTAATGCTGAGCCAGAAGTAAATGTTTCAGTTGGGTGTACTACATTGTCTACTCAACAGCCTGAATTTGTTGTTCCCACTGATACTTCTGCACATGAAACTTCAACTGACAACCCCCCCTCCTGTAATTCAAACTGAAGATTTTGAAAGTGGATTTCAAGATAATGATCATATTCAATTAGTATCTATTCCACTCCCACATGAGCATCGCTGGACCAAAGACCATCCATTACATCAAGTAATTGGAGATTTTGACAAGACTGTTTAGACAAGGTCAGCGACTCTTAATCAGTGTATGCATGACTCATTCCTCAGCAAGATTGAGCCAACTCGAGTATCTGAGGCTCTTGCTGATTCGGACTGGGTATCTGCAATGCAAGAAGAGATCAATCAGTTTGAAGCCCTAAAAGTTTGGAGACTGGTCCCTAAACCGGAAGGTAAAACCGTGATCGGCACTAAGTGGGTATTCAAGAACAAAAAGGATGAAGATGTTGTCGTCATCAGAAACAAAGCTAGACTTGTTGCCAAAGGCTACCGGCAAGAGGAAGGCATTGATTATGACGAGACGTATGCTCCAGTAGCGCGCATAGAGGCAATCAGAATGTTTCTCGCCTACGCTGCTCATAAGAACTTCACAGTCTTTCAGATGGATGTGAAAACAGCCTTTCTGAACGGCATTCTTAAAGAAGAAGTGTACGTGTCTCAACCTGAAGGGTTCGTCAATCAAGACAAGCCAGATCATGTATATATCTTGGACAAATCCCTCTATGGATTAAAGCAAGCCCCTCGAGCCTGGTATGATGTCTTATCCAAATTCTTGGTCAAGTCTGGTTTCTCTAAAGGTAAGATCGATACCACTTTATTCATAAAGAAGGAAAAAGCTTATATTATTCTTATTCAGATTTATGTTGATGCTATAATATTTGGTTCTACTAATCCAAAATATTGCAAAAACTTTTCTAACCTCATGGTGTCACGTTTTCAAATGAGTATGATGGGAGAGATGAATTTCTTTCTCGGATTACAAGTTAAACAGCTTTCTACGGGGATTTTTATAAATCAATCTAAGTACATTTTGGACATTCTTCGGAAGTACAAAATGGAAAATTGTAAATCAATTGGAACCCCGATGGCACCTGGAACTAAGATCCACACTGATCCTTCGGGTAAAAGTGTTGATGTTAGAACTTACAGAGGTATGAAAGGATCGTTAATGTATCTTACATCTAGTAGACCAGATATTATGTTCTCAACATGTTTATGTTCTAGATATCAAGCTGCTCCCAAAGAATCCCATTTGGCCGCTGTCAGACGGATTTTTAGATATCTGTAGGGGACTTCAGACCTTGGTTTGTGGTATCCTAAAGATATTGGGTTTCAACTGACTGCATATTCAGATGCAGATCATGCAGGTTGTATGTTGGATAGAAAGAGTACTTCTTGTCACGTTCAATTTCTTGGAGACAAGCTCGTTAGTTGGGCTTCAAAGAAACAGTTATGCGTTTCCACATCGACTGCTGAAGCGGAGTATGTAGCTGATGCTAGTTGCTGCTCTCAAGTCTTGTGGATGCGCACACAGCTACGTGACTATGGCTTTAAGTTTGACAAAATTCCGATATACTGTGACTCGAAGAGCGCGATTGCCATATCTGCTAATCCTGTCCAACACACCAAAACCAAACACATTGATGTAAGGTATCACTTTATCAAAGATAATGTTGAAAAAGGAACAATTGAACTTTATTTTGTAAAAACATATTATCAACTTGCAGATTTATTTACCAAACCCTTAGATGAAAAGAGATTTAATTTTCTTGTCTCTAAGCTTGGTATGTTAAATCTTAAGACGTAATCGATTATTACCTACTAAAGTTTCAAATTGTTATTTTTCATCATTTTCTTTATTTTTATTTCTGAAAGATACCTGCACTTTAATGGTTTGCTCATCATCTCAGGGGGAGTATGAGAAGATTGTTAGATGATCTACATTCATTTGAAGGGGAGTAAAACTAATTTTTGCATTTTGGTTAACTGACAAAATTTTTGCAATGCATGATTTTAGGGGGAGCTTATAAGTAACAAGGAGTAAGACAATGATTTCTGATTACTTCTGATCAGAACTCGTTCTATAATTGTTTTACTATTTTTCATCGTTTATTTTCGAATAAATTTTGTGAATAAATTTTTGACTAGACTTTGAGACTTATAGGATGAGAGAAGCTGACACGATCATATCTACATGACTACAGCTGACTTTCTGAGATTTAAGATTGAGCGACAAAGTAAATTTCTTATCTTAATCTCACATATATCTGAAAGAAGGACAACTTTCAGGTATAGAAAACATGTTTTTAAATGTTCAAACCACTTCCCAATTCTTAAACATATTTTATAATTTGGAAGTGTGATTTTAAATGTTTTCATTTTATTTTTGTGCTTCATTGATAAACAAACCGTGTGTTTCCAAAGATAAATACTTGCGTATTGTCTTTTCTATATACTTTTAAGTATCCACACACACTGGTTTGAATTTTTCTTCAAAATGTTCTTACCACATCTCTAAATTGAAACTATTTTTCTTCGATGGTAAGACACCCCGTTTGTATTTCAAATAATTTTGAGTGATATTTCATTTCAAAGCGTTTCATTCAAGAATGTCTGTATATTGTTTCATATAGACAAATATCCATTATTCTTGACCATAAGCCTTAATTGTTATATCATTCATTTCTGATCATTTTATACAATGTCAGATTTTCAAACAAGTTTCTTGCATTCATGTTCATTCATTCAATGTCTTTGTTTCAAAATACTTCAATGGTTTAAAATGCTCATATCTTCATGATTATATCACTGAGCATACTTATATCTGACATTTGTATATGAGCTTTAACTGATATAGTTAAACCATTTGAGCAACACATGCTTTATAGGATTACATGGGTTCTTTGTGCTAGGAGTTCATTGAAACTTCTATGGATTCACGTTAACCAGTGTTTCCTACCCAAGAAGTTAATCCTTTAGTGTTTGAGTGTGAGGAGTCAAAAAGAAATGAGTGTGGGTGTGATGAGGTAAAATGGAAAAGAGAGTTTGGTTAGTAGTGAGCTTATTGATTAAAAAGAAAGAGGGTGTGAGATCAGAGTAAAAGAATATCAAACTCTGCACCAACTACTTTCTGAGCCGGGCAGCCACATTACTAATGCTTCACAATTCTTTGGTGAATGTTATTGAATCAGGCAAATAGCCCATGCCAAATCTTGCTTAATACCCCACCAACTACTCATTTTCTTCTCAAAAAGAAGATGTTTCACATTTTCAAGGGGACGCAGCATATAATCTATCTGGTTTTCATTTGGAAAATCTGGATATTGAAAGAGAAGGAAGTCTGCCCCACCTTCGCACTTCAATCATGCACAATTGAGTCTGTGTTTATCTAATGTTGTCTCAGTGGTTTACATAACTTTGAGCCTTATTAAAAAGCAATCATCGTGCTTAATTCTTTCTACACTTGCACGAGCACACAAAGAATTCGTTTCTTTGTCATAACATTCATAGAAATTGCCTTTGTGGTATTTCGATGATTGGATGGAAGCCCTGGGGGAGTGAACATCAAAAAGCTCCTTTATATTGTGTATTCGTTACACAGTGACTTTGTGTTACTGACAGGCATATTAACTGATTCATATGTTGATTCAGGAGTTACATGTTTTTATTTTGTCTAGATTAGAAAAGATCTGGATGAATACATTGTTTGGATTGACGGTGACTCAGAGGCTCTTGAACAAATCAGAGTGGTCAAATACATTTATTGGAAGCAAAGTTTTGATGATATAGATGCTCAAATCATCAAAAAGGGGGAGATGATATAAAGAAATGTTAAAGTTTTGAAGTTTGGAAGAGATGATATCAAGATCTGATAAAGTTTTGTGAAGTTGATTTTCTGAAATGTTCAAGTCAGAAAGTTCAAAGGGAAGATTTGAAGACAATCAAAGAATTTCTGAAGTTTTGAGGAAATTTTCTTTGAAGATTATTTGCTGAAAAGCAATTCAAGCTGATTCTGAAGATAATTTATTTCCAAAGTCTGAAAGCGTTCTATGAGAGCTTTGGGGAGATTGTTCAGACATAGCTTAAAGTGAAGATTTAATTGCTAAATCTTTCAACAATGATCTTGAATCCAAAGGGGGAGATTGTTAGAGCATAAATCTATTGGATACAAGATCAAGAATACTGAAGGTCAAAGTTGAGAAAGTCAAAGCTGCTAAAGTCAAATCTCATTAAAAGTCAAAGTCTATTTGTAATAAGTCAATGTATTTTGTATTTGTATTTTCCTTGTAATTAGTAGTTAGTATAAATAGTTTGTTTTCTTTGTATTTTGTAAGATACGATTTAGAGAGAACTGAATTGTGAGAAGTCAGATTGTAGAGAGAGAAAGAGAGAGTTCTAGAGAGAGAAAGTGTAAAGATTGAATTTGAAAGAAATCAAACAGGTAATTGATTTGTTTTATCTTGTTTGTTTGATTGATTGATTAGAAACTAGATTCTGGAACACACAATTTAGCTAGGTCTTGCCTTGGTCATGTGGACCTATATAAAGCATTATTTCTTTTAGAATCCCTAGGGCATCATTTGAATATTACACACACAAGGTAGAGAATAAACCTAGAACACACACTCACACATTTACTTGTGACTAAAGAGATTTATGGCAATATCGATTGAATCATCTTGATCTCTTATCTTTATTGAGTTGTGTTATCAATTTATCAACTAATATCTAGGTTTAACAGTTATGCTTCAGTCCATCTATGTAAACGACTCTTCTGAAGGTAGTTGTTCAATTGCTGAGAACACCAAACCCTCTGGTATAGCCTTTTCCATTTCCACCAAAGGTTACTGAGGGACCTTTCTCTTCCTTGTATAAAGTGAGCAGGTCTTTTTGTCCAGTCATGTGTCGAGAGCATCTGCTATCTAAATACCAGATACCCTTCGATCCCTGCAAACATAAAGAAGATTAAGTTTTGATTGGTACCCACTTTTCAATAGGTCCAACAGTGTTAGTGGAGATGGAAGGTTCAATAATCTTCACGACATTTGAAGATTCAGATTTAGAAGTAACCTTCACTTTGGTTATTTGAATAACCTTAGTAGCATTTTTTACCTTAGCAGATTTCTCATCTTTGGTGAGCTTCTTAGCCTTGGGGCAATCATCTTCACTTTAGTTGTCTTTTCAGCTTTGGTGGCAGTAGGACATTTACTGGCAATATGGTCAGTAAGTCCACAGTCATAGCATTTTCTATAGACGAAATTTTCCTTAAGACTATGAGCAGTTGAATTAGAAAACTTGAGATGAGTAGGACCAGCTTCGAGAATACCCTTAGCATAAGATCTTGGAGGAACTTTCAGTTCTTCGGATTTCTTAGGCTTAATATCAATTTTCAGCTTTGGAGTTGATCTTTGAGAGATATCAGTGATTTTAGTTCCAGAACTGGAAGATTGACTTACTAAAGGTTTGGAAAAGACTTTCAGTTTTGCTTTCTTGGTAGCCTTATGAGGATGATGAGAAATGGATTTCCCTTTATCAACAAGCTTAGATCTCTTTGATAAGTCCTCAGGAATAAGATTGGAAGATGAAGAACAATGAGTAGAAGAAGTTTCAGGGATAGAAGAGACAAATATTCCAAACTTAAGCATGGAACAGTCTCTACTAGATTCATCTTTTTCAGGATGATAACCGAGACCAGTTTTGTCATTAGCAGGGATTTGAGCCCTGATGATTTCAATGATCTTGGTTGAAGATTTACACCATCCCTCAACAGTTGCCTTTTCTGATTTTAAAGAAGCGATGGCTTGTTCGCGTTCAATGCTGATAATTTTATTGACAATGACCTAATCT